>OU612094.1:187173723-188423723 GCA_914767995.1 Thecocarcelia acutangulata | reverse complement strand
AACCATGCGAAAGTGTTGTTGCTTTGCTTTTTGTGTGTACAGTGAAGAACGACAAAAAATATATAAGTCTTATATATTCGTGTTATATTATAAGACGAAGTTTTTTGTGTATTAAAGAACACAGCCCTATAGCTAAGCGCATTTACAAAAACAACTGAGTATCAAGCGCAAGCCTGGGTACACTTGTTTTATACGTTCTTTTCTGTTCTGAATCAGCTGATTTGTTTCTGTTCAATTGAAACTACATGTGCATGGCATGGTACAATAATATAACAGGTAAAAGCGGAACCACAACAAGCCAACAGTAAAAAAACAACATGGCTTTTTATTGTTGCTTTGTGTTGATAACTGTCAAAGAAAATAAGAAAAACAAACGTATATTTTTCTTCGTGTTTTTATTTTACAAATAATTTTTCAATAAGTTTTTGCATTTAAAACTCGTGCAATAAATTAAATATATAAATAAAGATCAAGAAAAAGCTGTCTGATGTGTTTGAAGCTGTTTTTGTGTTTGAAAAATATTATTGGAACATTTTTTTTTTAAACTTTTTCAATTTGTAAACAATAATAAAAAACGTGTGTATATGTGTGCACAATATAAACAACTTTTGATAGTTATCATCACAGAAAAAAATGTCTGCCACCGTTTCGACACTACCTGTATATTATTGTACCATAGTGCATGGTTTGTTTTTGCTTCTTCGTTCTGTCGTGTTGACAATAGATATCAACGTTAAGTGACAGCTCGATATGTGTATTTTTTATTTTTTTGTCAATAGCTAAAAACCAAGGCGATATATGCAAGAGCAATAAATACAACACTACAAAAAATAAATCTTTTTCAAACGTCAAGGGAAAAATATAAACACAAAAAGGAATTAAAAAAAAAAAAATTACAAGAAAAGATAAACTTTTAATTATTTCGTGAAACTTTTAACTATTTCGTGAAAATTAAAGTCTCGGATCGTAGAGCTCGGAAAGGTGAAAAAGGCCAGCCAGATTGTGGAGGATTCTGAATGATAGTTGCAATACAAAACTAAAAAATTGTTTCAAAAAAATTTTTTTTTTCAAATTTTTTTTTTTTTTTCAAAAAAATTTACAACAAGAGAAAAACTTAATTATTTCGTGAAGCTTAAAGTCTCAGATGATAGAGCTTGAAAAGGTGAAAATGGCCAGCCAGATTGGGGAGAATTCTGGATGATACCTGGGCGCTCAAGATACAATAATAATTAAAAAAATTGTATTAAATTTTTTTTTTCAAATTTGTTTTAATTATTCCATTGACATCTGAAAAAGATTAAAATTAAAAAAAAGTTATCAGCTGCGCTGTCAATTTCCCCTGTTATGAATTCGCCTTGCAAAAAACAGTAAAAAAAGTTTAAAAAAAAAAAAAAATTAAATGTAAAATAAATCCATAAAAACAATATGTTTTAAGTAAATATTTTTAAAAATTAAAACATTTTAATCAATTAATCATCAACTATGGATGATCAAAAGAATAATAATTCAGGGGGGAAAAGAAGCCAAGAAGTGTTATAAATTCTGCAATTTGTAAGAAAGAAGTGGGCTGATTGGGCACTATTTGTAAATTATTAATTTGCACATATTTCTTTTTATTTCAAACAAGGTAATTTTTATGCGCTATATTAATGTCTTGTGATAACAAAATAAAACTCGGAAACGAACAGCAACTAAACACCACTCAACCAGACTGCGAATAAAAATTTGTTCATTTTTTCAAGTTCTCCATATGGGCAGTGTGACCAGATCCAACAAATTTTTAGGGCTAAATTGGCACCAAAATAGTGTTAAAAATTTCAAGTGCTAAAATTTAAATGTCTTAATTTTAAGCAAATATTTTCTTTGAGAGTTCATAGTTTTATTATTTATGCTTATGTTGCCTTGGAAATATTTATTTCCATTAAATAAAATAATTCAGTCTCTAAATCAAATATCAACACACACACACATATGTACATACATACATACGTCGCCATTAAAATTCCAAATTTGTTATATTTATATTCTCTACCGTATAGTCCAGCATTTCTTCCTTAAAAACTTCCACTTACCAAATTTTAAACCATTTTCTATAGACAACACATTTCTATAGTAGTTTAAGTTTAGAAAATTTTTGGCAAACGTTGTCGTGACTGATAAATCAATTGTGCAATAAAATTGAGACATAAAATTTGTATTTTTTCCACCATTTCAGGATTCATAATTTCTTTTTTAGATTTAAGAACATTTTAAAAATTATAATTAAAATACGGCATTGGTATAAAGAAATTTTCTAAAAAATCTGTTTCAAAATGGTCTCCTTTAAAAAAATTTGATAACAGAGATCTTTCAAAAGATTGCTAAATGAACAATTGGAAAGTGCTAAAAAAATACCAAATCGAACATTTTTCTATTAAATCAACAAAAGAAGTGCTAAACCTTGCACCAAAAGTGCTAAAATCGGTACACCGCATATGGGTGTAATTTTATCAGCTGTTTACTAAGGTTTAGGATTTTTTACTATTTTTCTGTTCGAGTACTTTTTTGGACAAGAGAGTTTTCGGAGAGTAATTTTTACAATTCGTTGAAAAATTACTCATTTACTGCATTTTGCTATAAAGCAGAGATCTGCGACAAGACGTTACACTCGCGAGTGCACTTACTTTCTACTATGTAATTTTAACACGCGAGTGCTAAATCCACTCGCTTACACAGATGCGTTGTTTTTTTCACTCGTTTTTCGATTGCAGTGAGCCTAACGCACGAAAATGAACACAATATTATTTTTACTTTCATATTTTTTTAATAGAGCATAAGTAAGAGCAGAGAAAAGAGTAACTACAATAGTACAGCTAGTCAGAGCAAAGGTTTGCGTTTTTTCTGTGTTGACACTCGATACATGTTTGTATTCCAACTAAACGAGTGTGTTGCTTGGAACAATATGAAACCACATACATACAGCGTAAATGTTTAGCATATTTTTTGTATGTGCTTTTTAATAGCGATGTAAATGATTTATCATAATTTCGTCGGTTGTATACTTAGTAATTGTTTCATTATTTATGTAATTCTTAAATATGTACCCATGTTTAGTATTACAGACAAAAATAAATCAGTAGCGAAATTGTTAAAAAACGATATACCAGATATATATACATTATGAAATGTATTAGTCACTCACTTGCATTATGCTTTACAATTGCCGTCCGAAATTGAAACTATAGTCAGAGACACTTACAATTATGTATCAAACCCAAAAAGACTTGATCAATTTTAAAATATTCAAAAATTGCTAGAAATAAAGCCAAAAAATTGCTGCATCCAAGTCAAACCAGATGGTTATAGCATGAAGCAGTAGTTGTTAGAGTACTAGATATGTATGTGTTTTGATTTTGAGCATAAATCTTATAATACTACAAATATAATTAACCCTAAAAAATTTACCAAAACGAACAATAATTATTTTATGAAAGTTGTAGAAGAATTTCCCAGCTTTATTTCTGAAAAATAAGAACAAATATTAAGCACTAAACACTTATACCATGTTCAGACGGTAATATGAAACACTTGGTTCGCTTTCTGAACCACTATTGCGAAACTAGGTGTTCAGATGGTTGTTTTTTGCATCACACTGATGTTTACATATTTTGTGCAAACGTTTCACTAATTCTTTTTTCAATTTTTATTTAAATCCTTATGTAAGTTTCACATTTTTACACTTTCAATGTGTTTATTTTGATTTTACACATATTATTCCTTTTTTTTCTTTGTTTAGATTATTTCGCAGCTAGTTCAGATAAACTAGCGGTAATTTATTATCAAATTTGGAGATGATAGTAGTTTTTGCTTGGTTCGGAACTAGATTCAAAATGAACCAAGTAGGTTCGCTCTCAAAATTTTGTATGGCGAACCATGTTGGTTCAATAAAGATTGGGCCGCGAACCACGAATGAGAGAGCGAACCTCGAAAATAAGCCTTCGTGTGAACATGCTATTAGACTTCACAACTTCACCACTACAAATGAAGTTAGCTTCAAAAGCTGCCGTCTCATCAGCAACATAATTATTTTAAAGACAGCAGCAGCAATATGTGTATTTAAGCAATGCAAATTTTAGAGGTGCCACATATATATTTTACATGAATAAAATAACTGACTGAAAACGTAAAAAATCACGTAAAGTTGTAAAAACTCATCAATTTATTTGTTTATTTTATTTATATGATGTTTATTTCTATTAAATATTTAAAAAAAAATTTAGTTTTTTTGCTGCCAATTTATATTTATAGTGGCAGCACTGCATTTAATTTTTGCTGCTTACGAAAATAGAAATTAGTCTAAGTTGGCAGCAGCAGCAAATGCTGTTGTGAAGTCGTGCTGCTGTGATGTTATAATAATCGTGTGCATTTAAACACATGTATTTTATTTTTGACAGATTGCTGCTTGCTGTCATCTATGTGTTTAAAGCTTTAGACTCCAAATTCAGAGAGCTAAGATTTTTAGATTTTGAAGAGATTTTTGAAGGAAAACAAGTTATTTTTTCAAAACTTTTGGCAAAAAATTTCGGATTTCAAGCATGGGGACTTTTCTAATATATTACTGGAAATGTCAAAATTTGTAAAGTCTACCTGAACAAAACAAAATTTCGATCTTCGCTGTAAAATCAGTATCTAGAAGGAATTGGTTTTTCTAAAGATTATTTAAAATTTTGCAATGCTGTTTCGATGTTAGTATTAAACAAGATTTAATAAAAATTACAAACTCAAATATGTACATATAAGAAATCGTTGATATAAAAAAGCTAAAAACTCTTTTTTTCAAACTTAAAAAATATACCGTAAAGTACAAAATACAGATAATATGTAATACAGAATAATCAACGTTGTTATATTAGTTTTTCACTTTTAAATTCACACAAATTTCTGGATATTGCACTAAATCATACAAAAAAATCTTCAGATTAAAATGGCGCGAAAAAGTTTGTAAACAAAAGAAAAAAATTTGACAGTCTCATTGGAAAAAACGCGAGAAGCAAAATATAATCACCTGTGCTGTTAAGTTCATCTAGTCATGAATTCGCCTTGGGGTCGTGTATTACAAACACAAATTTTTGCGAGTGTCACGAGTGGATACGCAAGCAAATTGCTGTGTTAAACACATATTCGAATCATCAAAACAAGCACTCGTTGCAGGTCTCTGCTATAAAGTAAACGAATAAACCTACAATCTTCCGATTATATGTTAACTATTTTACTTTGATTCTGTTGTTGTCAAAAACAGCAACAACAATAAAACAATTATGTTAATTAACTCTTATATAAACTTTTTCGTATAAATAATAAAAACAGCACGTGACCAGTTTTCCCAATTTTTGTTAACACCAAAAATTGTTTGCAAGTTAACAAAAACTGAGTGCATGAAATAGAAGTTTTTAAATAAATTTCTAACATTTTTGACTTTAGATCTTATTCTTATATGTATTTTAAATAAAATAGCCAAGCACTTACATATGCATACGATTACCTATGTATATGTATGCATGTGATTAAATTTGTATGGATAAAAGAAGGTTTGCAAAGAAGGGGAAATTCATATTGCACGTACACAGATTGTTGAAAATAGCAAATTGACGATTTAAGTCCTGTTTTTGACGATTTTTGTAGATCACATTACTTTCATATCTTTCAAGCAACTTTGGTTTTACATATTCTATAAATTATTGCAATTATACTTGTATAATAATGTGGCCTACAACGCCATTTTGAAGCGATTTTTTCAAGGTGGCCCGACTTTTGAAACAGTTTCCTGTGAATGAATCGTACGATCGTGTAGGATAGTGAATCAGGGCCTTTAAGCCCACAGAAAAATCAAAACAGTGCGTTTCATCTAATATGGTTATGACCACCTTTTTTTTGGGATGCAAGCAGTGTCATTTACTTAGAAGTGGTTTTAGACAGATTAAATACTGGGGCCTAATCAACGCATGCGATATCGAATTAACTATCGTATCAAATAGCATTACGATACATCTAGATTATAGCAAACGATGCATATCTGATCATAATTTAAACAACATATAATAGATTAAAGACCATACGTTTCCTAAAGGTACGAATACAAAAAATAAATCCTTTAAATTATTTACATTATTGCAATACTATTATATATCGCATGCCATGATGCCAAAATTAAAAATTTCGATAATTTTGCTCGATATCGTATGCAGTGATTTGGCCCCTGATTTAAAGTACAGCGACTACATTTAGCAAAAAAAAAGTACTGTTTCATCAAAGACAATGCTCGAGTGCACACGTGTTTAGTCTCCAAAGCAAAAATCTATAAATTGGGCTACGAACTGCTGTTCCATCTAGCATATTCTTCAGAATTAGTTTCTTTTTCAAAACCTGAAGTAAAGGTTGGGTGGTAAGATATTTGTGTCGAATGAAGCGTTGATTACCGAAACAATCGCCTATTTTGAGGGCTTTGAGAAAGTCTATTATTTTAAAAAAAAAATAAAAAATCGGTAAAACGCTGAACTAAATGAATTGACCTTAAAGAAGAATACTCACTACTTATTTACTCAAATAGTCACGGAGCTATCAATCAGCCTTCATATATACAGCTATTGACAACTAATTAAAAACGCGGTTTGTACGCGTTTATGTTGACTACAAAATACTTGTTTTTTGTTTATTACTGTGTTTCGTCTTTAAATTATTTTACTGTTGTTATTAAGCAATTACCGTTTTTTTTCCAAACCTTTTAATATAGTTTAAAAAAAAATGTGACACATAATTAGAAACGATCATTTAATAGTGTTTAAAATGTGCTGTGAAAGGTAATAGTTAGAAAAATATCAGTAATTTTTCTTAATTCAACATTGAAATATAATAGCGTTTTTTTTACAATTCAAAAAAAATGGCAATTTCAAAAAAGTGCGGATATTCCAAAATACGACACCATAACAAATATTCCACAACAGAAAAGGCTCCGGAAAACATCGGAATATACAGACCAAGTGATGACGCGAAACTTTAAAGCTGATCCAAAAAAATCGTCTGCTGGTGTCCAGCTTGAAATTTGTGAGAGATTTAATATTTCGATATCCAAGTGGACCATTTCACGTCGTGTGGTTGAAGTTCGTCAATTATGGTAAGGGCTTGTTTTTCCAGGAACTCTGGTGGACCAATCCACAAAATTGATGGAATTTTAGATAATAAAAAGTATGTTGACATTACTTCTATTTAAGAATGTGATGCTGCCGTGGGCTGAAGAGAATTTTCCTGTTATCTGGAAATGTCAACAGGACAATGATCTACTGCACATGGCCAAGGTAACAAAGAAGTACATTGAAAATAATTCCATCAATGTTTTGTATTCTAGTCCGGACCTAAATCCTATCGAAAACCTGTAGGGCGATGTGGAAAAATCAGTGAGCATTAAAAATCTTACAAACATGGCGACTCTTTTCAAAAAAGTTAAGAAGGCAAGCGAGGCAATAAAAGCGAAGCTTTTTCGTAACCTTATAACATCAATGCGCAAGCGTTGTGAGGCTATGTTAAAGCAAAAGGGCTTTGCCACAATATATTGACAATAAATAAGAATGCAAGCATAATATCACAGTTTTGTCTTAGCCGTTTTTATCGTTTCTAATTAGGTGCCGCAGCCAATAATTGAAAAATTATGTTTTTTTCTTGATAAAGTGTTTACTAATAAGTGATTAAAAATTTTTTTGTTTCTTTTAAAGTCTTTAGAAATTTACATCACAAATAATTTGAATTGAAGGAAAAAAATGAAAATTATTTATATTTTTTATTAAATTTTAAAACGTTTCTAATTAGCTGTCAATAGCTGTGTATATACTCGTATGTACATTTTATGGTTAAAATCAAATACAATTTGATATACGCTTGACAGGCTTTAAGGAAGCCAAAACGAAGTAAAACATCCAATTAAGTTTTCATTGCCAAGGATTTTTTTTTAAATAGTTGTTACAATTACGTACTAAAGTATTGAATAAACCAAAAGAAGCTTTAAACTAATTATGAATTCATAAATAGTACTTCACACACAATACGAATCTGTATAAAAACGTTCAAAAGAAGAAAAAAAAAAATTAAAACGGTGTGATCGCTCGATTAGTCCAACGTGGAACGTCGGACAATGACATCAGATGTTGCGGTGTGCGAACAGGAAAAGACAGTCGACTTGCATTGATCAAATACGTTGGACAATGGCGATGTGACTATTATCATACACTATCAAATAGCAGATGTGTTTCTGATGGAAAAATCTAAAACACTTGTTTAATATTCACAACGCTATTTAATGAGTTGACGTAAAAGTTAAAGCGCAACATTGTTATTTTTTGCCACATTGAGAGAACTGATATGACAATTGATTGGCGATTATAAAATCGAGGTTCTCATATTTATACATTTTCATTAATTATACACGTACATATTTTCGCTTTCATAAAATGAAACTGCAAACTTTTATGAGCAATCAGAAATATACGCAAATATGTATGGTCGTATGTAAGTGATTTCTTCATAGTGGCACTATGTATTGAAAAAGATGACTCCAAGTTTAACCTTTACGCAGAATGCAAAGCTACACACATCACTTCAAGAATGACGCAAGAAAGGCACACGTGTACTAATTATCATCCGGTCTCAGAATTTATGTGGAACAATCTACTTCTAATATGCTCACATGGTTTTTTATTTTAACCATATTTCTTGTTTATTAAATTAAAAACCAGTTGATTTAATATTATAAAAATTTCGTTACAATACCTTTTTTTAAGTTCATGGGCACACGCAAATTTAGAAATGGCTTTTTGCCAAGTGAGCCCTTGAACGAAAAACGATATGCCTAGATATTCTATAAAAATAATTAGGATATTATTTTTCTTAAACTAAAATAGAAAATGTAATCTTTAGAATAGTTTTCACAATTGTGTCTATAGAAATCGCCCATAATACAAATCGCTCGTAAATTATGAAAAAGATAACTAAAAATAAATAAATGGTCATGAAACGGTTGCCATATTTGACGATTTATCGTCATTTTAACAATTTTGGGTGCTGAAAATAACACTTTGACGATTTTTGCAGATTATATTTTTATTTTCCTTACTTTCAAACAATTTCGGTTTTACAACACATACACATTTCATTTTCTTAAATCTAATTAACTAATTTATTTTCAACATTCTAAATGCTGTGATAATGTTTGTTTTGGTCGTTCCGTGTGTTAAAGTTCACAAACACTACTCCCCCTTTCCTCCTTCTCACAATCTAATTTCCTAGTTCCAGTACAATGCACTGCATATGTAGAGGTTATCCCCTGGGTATTGGTCCAAGATAAAAAAAAAATTTTAGAAATGAAAGTAATATTTGTGCTATTGAGAAAAATGGGAGTAAACTATATTTGTACGTTAATATGAATGTAATACCGAAATGGTATATGATATTTATTTGTGAGTATACTGGTTGTATATATTATATATATTAGAGATGTATTTAAAATATCATATGTAAATAGCACGTAAAAAAATTATTAAAAAATACAAAAAATGTAGTTTAAAAAGACGGCGAAGTGGTGTCGCTGCATCGCAGCTAAGAATGCCGTAACTTAAGAAAAAAACTTTTAATTCTGATTACACTGAGTCCCAGTAACCTTCGATGAACATCGTTTTCCCTTAACATAGTTTTTCTTATATGTAAATTCAAATGCATATTTTTGCATTAAAATCTTATTGAATTAATAAAGTGGAGTAAAGAAACACCAAATAATCCTTTTTTCTGATTAACTCGGGTATGGTCAGTTGGGTGTCCTACATCGGAAAAGACAAGTAAATACTCCAAAAGTATTCACCATATTTTTCTAAAGCATTTAGTTAGAGAAGACTTTGTCGCACTCGCACATATTGAAATTTTTATTAAGAGCAAAGAGTTCAGCTATGTTGAAAAAATCTAAAAACGTCAAAATTTTTCAACATTTTATCGATAAAAAGAGGGAAGTGTTAAAAAATTCAAAAAATGTTTGCTTAAAATTTAAATTAAAATGCTACTGTGTTGTTAAAGGAACAATCAGACTATTATACAAGTATAAATACTTTCATTAGATTTTGTGAGATAAAAGTCTAAACACATTTCTTGCGACTGTCAAAAAGTCTAACGTAAATTAGATTTTGCATTCACACCATCACACTTGATATAAACCAACATAGATGTGCCATCATAAAACTTTTTTCGTCGTAGGCGATAGACGTGCCGGCGCGTGAAATTCTTCAACAGTTAAAATAATAATTACGTATGTACACATCCAAATTCAATAGCACAAACATATTTTATGTTCTAAATATATCATGAGCAAAATACATTTATAAATGACAGCTAAATTCCAAATTTCGAGCTTTTTTATAACGACAAAAAATACTATCAGTGACGGCACCCCATCGGCTACGAAATAGCCGACTACTCAATTTTTAATTAGCAGGTTTGCTAAAAAACACAACCCTGATCCAATGTAAAGTATTATCGTTTTGAAAAGTTTCAAAAAACAACAAAGTCGAATGGGATATCAAATTTTTATCGTACTATTTTTCGTATGCATGATGGATTACATTCAGACTATCAGACTTGCACGTATTATTTGAATTTTTGACAAGTATTAATACAAAGTATAATAGTCTGAACTGGGCTTAACTGATAAAAAACACTTTTAAAGGGATATTTATTTTTATTTTTTATTATTATTTTTTATCTTGGACCAGTACTCAGAGGATGACCCCTACATATGCAGTGAGTGCATTGTACTGGAACTAAGGAAACAGGTTATGAGTGGGAGGAAAGAGGGATTAGTGTTTGTCGACATTTGGCTTGAGACTATCAATAAATACATATGTAGTGATTAATTTTGTACAAAATGTGCTCATAGCATCTTGAACAAAATTCACATAAGTTTCTGTTTATCACAAAGAAGTGTTTTTTTTTTGTTCTCGGCTTTCAATGATTTTTATAAGATTAACACTTAAATCCTTTATGTTATATTGAGATGAACATGAAGAAATCCGTTTTCTTATTCCGCGATACTGGTATTATACCAGAGTTATGCTAGGAACACAACTACGACGAACGACGAATTTTTTTCGCGTATATTCGTTGCCAGAATTAACACATATTGGTGTGTATGAAAACGCTCACAATCATAGTATTGGTCGAAATTCGTCATACTCGAAAGTTCAAATAGTTTTATTTCTTATACAAAAAAAAAATATATATTTTTCATGAAATAATACTTTTTATATTAATCCACATAGTAAAACATTTATGAAGATATTCTCAAAATATAAAGTACCTCAGATAATTTGTTTAAAAATGCTTCTTTCGTATGGGATTTACATACGTTTACTTTTAATATGGGACCCTATTTATTTATATTAGTTTTTAAAATGTTTTCTTTGTACCTAATGTAAACAATGTTATCTACGCAAAACTTCGTTGATATTGTGCTTCACACGACGAACTTATATAACGAATTTTTGCCGGCGAATTAGTCGCGATGGGCGAAATTCTTAGTTCGTCGCAATTGCGTTCCTAGCATTAATCGCAGTTGTAGACGCAGTGTAAACAGAAAACAAACAATGATCCCTTCTATAGTGTTGGCATCACTGTAATAGAAGTGTCAAACGAAAGAAGGACATATGAGTATCAGCGGTGAAGTGAGAAACTCGTGTATATTAATTGTTAATTAGAATTAATTAGTTTAAATAAAAGGATTTATTAATATTGAATTTAATTCTTATGTTGTTTCCTTTCCAACACAACATAATTATGGCGACGAGGATTTTGCAAATTCAATAAATTAAGAATCAACACGCAACTGTGAATCTTATTTTCTCCCACGTGTAATTTTAAACCATCTCCACCGTCTCTTTTCAATTTATATGTTGTGGAATTGTGGCTACGGGAAGCATGACTGAAAAGTGTCTTGAAACGTTAACCAAGCTTCTGCAAAACCACGACGCAATTCTTCAGGAACTCTTAGGAAAAAAAGAGGGGAAAAACATAACCTCAAATACGGCATTCGATCTCTCAGCTCAGATCACTGAATTTTGCTACGACGCAGAATCAGGGGTGTTTTTCGAATCATGGTTCAAGAGGTATGAGCAGCTTTTCAAAGAAGATGGGAAAAATCTTGATGACTCCGCTAAAGTGAGACTTCTTTTACGTAAAATTCATTCTTCAAATTATGAGAAGTACGCAAACTTAATTTTGCCAAAGGAGCCAAGTAACTTCACTTTTGAAGAAACTGCACAAAAACTTATTAATTTGTTTGGACCAAAAAAGTCATTGTTTCATCGTCGGTATGAGTGCTTCCAGTTGGAGAAAAGGGAAATAGAAGATTTTACTTCATACGGTAGCAAAGTCAACAAACTGTGTGAAGGGTTTGAACTGTCAAAAATATCAGTGGAAGAATTCAAGAGCTTGATCTTTATACTTGGATTGAAGTCATCGCGAGATAAAGAAATTCGCACACGCCTGTTATCAAAATTAAATGACGGCTCGCTCACTGGAATAGATAAGCTTATAGCCGAATGTCAAATGGTCATAAGTTTGAAGTCAGATGCAAATTTAGTTGAAAAGTGTAGCGGTGTAAAAGCAGCTGTCAATTCCGTGAAACATATACGTGGCAAAAAGATTCGATCACACGAACCCAGACAAAATCAAGCAGACAGATCCTCCAGTATACCGCGCACACCATGTTGGACATGTGGTGGAATGCACTACATGAAAGACTGTCAGTACAGAAGTCACAGGTGTAAACAATGCGCACGGACTGGGCACAAAGAAGGCTACTGTGGCTGTTTCTCAAGCAAACAGCCAAGCAAGATAAGTACCATTTCTAAGTCAAATCGTGATAAAGCTTTTGTTAAGGAAATTTCTGTTAATAGTGTAGGCAATATGCAAACAAGACGGAAATTCATTACAGTCCAAATAAACGGCGTAGATGTTACTTTACAAGTAGATTGCGGGTCAGACATCACAATCATATCAAATTCAGTATGGGAGCATATTGGCAAGCCGGAATTATCAAAAACAACATCCACTGTACATAATGCAGACAAACGGCGCCTTAATATAAATGGGCAATTTAGTTGCGATATTAGGTTAAGGAACGTTGTTAAAAGCGGTATATGTTATGTAGCCGATGAAATTAATCTTCTGGGTATAGATTTTATAGAAAAGTTTAATCTATGGGACATTCCCTTAAGGGATGTTTGCAATCACATCACCAAAGATCACATATCTGTACATCCTGTTGTATCTCGATTCGCAAATTTATTTAAAGGCGAACTAGGATTATGTACAAAAACGAAGGTCAAAATTCACCTCAAGCAGGGGGCAAAGCCCATTTTCAAACCAAAACGTCCAGTTGCGTATGCAGTTTTACCTTTGGTAGATGAAGAGTTGCAAAGACTGCAAAAATTAGGAATTATTTCACCAGTAGACTATTCTGACTGGGCGGCACCCATAGTCGTTATCAAGAAAAAAGAGGGCAACGTTAGAATCTGTGCAGACTATTCAACAGGTTTAAATGAAGCACTCCAACCAAATCAATTTCCGCTTCCGCTGCCAGAAGCCATTTTTGCAAAAATAGGGAATGGTAAGTTATTCAGCCATATTGACCTTTCCGATGCTTTTTTACAAGTCGAAGTCGAAGAAGACTCCCGTAAGATACTAACTATCAATACACATCGTGGGCTTTTCACGTTCAATCGTCTACCGCCAGGCATAAAATCAGCTCCAGGAGCATTCCAACAAATTATGTCCACCATGGTTGATGATATAGATGGCGTTGCCGCATACATGGGGGCAAACGAAACAACCCACAATGCAAATTTAATGCAAGTTCTAAAGAGAATTGAAAATTTTGGATTTACGCTAAAAATTGAGAAATGTAAGTTTGGCTTGCGGTCTGTACGATATCTTGGACAAGTCATTGATAAAGATGGTCTTCGGCCAGACCCTGCCAAGATCGAGGCCATAACAAACATGCCGCCATCAACTGACCTGGCAACTTTACAATCGTATCTGGGCGCCATAAATTACTATGGTAAATATGTCAGAAAAATACATGAGCTGCGCCGTCCGCTGGATGCACTCCTTTGCAAAAATGCTACATGGAAATGGACGACAGAGTGTCAGCAATCTTTTGACAAATTCAAAAAAATTCTGAAATCTGATCTCCTACTCGCTCATTATGACCCACAAGAAGACATCGTTGTATCCGCGGATGCATCCAATGCAGGCATCGGGGCATGCATATACCACAGATATCAAAACAATTCTATTAAGGCAATCTGTCATGCCTCAAGGTCTCTGACAAAAGCAGAGCAGGGATACAGTCAGATTGAAAAAGAAGCCCTTGCTTTAGTATTTGCCGTTACAAAATTCCACAAATACGTCTTTGGACGCAGGTTCACCCTGCAAACCGATCACAAGCCACTATTGTCGATCTTTGGTTCCAAGAAAGGCATTCCGGTGTACACAGCGAATCGGTTACAGAGATGGGCTCTCACGCTTAAAATGTATGATTTCAACATCGAATACATATCAACATCTAATTTTGGTTACGCGGATGTCCTTTCTCGTCTGATCAATGAGCACATCAAACCCGACGAAGAAGTAGTGATTGCTTCAATTCATGCTGAAGACGAGATTAGGCGAGTTCAGGATGATATCCTGCGTAAATTGCCGGTAACACACAATATGGTCCAGCGAGCCACACAACAATCAGACTTATTGCAAAAAGTTATACAGCATGTTCAACGCGGCTGGCCCGCACCTACACAAATTATTGATACTGACGTCCGCGCCTTTTATAAACATAAGGATGGTCTTTATACCCTAAACGATTGCTTAATGTACGCAGAACGGTTAGTCATACCACGTAACCACAGAACCCGTATATTGCAGCAGCTTCACAAGGGACATCAGGGGATGCAACGAATGAAGGCTATCGCAAGAAGTTATGTTTTTTGGCCTGGAATGGATGCTCAGATCGAAGAATTAGTAAAAAATTGCAACAAGTGCGCAAGTGTCGCAAAATCACCCCCCAAGACGTTACTCGAATCATGGAAAACACCAGATGGTCCATGGGAACGCATACACATTGACTACGCCGGTCCCATTGAAGGCACATATTTCTTGGTAGTCATTGACGCATACTCAAAATGGCCAGAAATTTATTCAACAACCACAACAACAGCAGGCAAAACAATTCAATTGCTAGAAAATGTTTTCGCTAGGTTTGGTCTTCCACAAATCTTAGTTTCGGACAACGGCACACAATTCACTTCAGCCGAATTCAAGATGTTTTGCAAACAGAATGGAATCAATCATGTTCGAACTGCCCCGTATCATCCGCAATCAAACGGCCAGGCTGAGAGATTCGTAGACACTCTGAAACGATCTCTTCTCAAAAATCAAGGGGAAGGAGGACTACAGAATGCGCTTCAAGTGTTTTTATCTACTTATCGCACTACCCCAAATCCATGTACGCCTACGCAGAAGTCTCCAGCAGACTTTATGCTGGGTTATAAAATAAGAACGCCACTAGACTTTCTTAAGCCAGACAAAACTCGCAGAAGTGCATGTGAACATGGCAACCGGCAACAATGCCAAAATAAACAATTTAATGAATATCATAAGGCTAAACTTCGTGAATTCCAACTCGAAGATACTGTCAATGTGAAGACTTATCGCGGTAACAAGTATAAATGGTCAACTGGTTCAGTGAAGGGAAGAATAGGCAAGGTAATGTACCGCGTTCTTTTGTATGATTCAAATAAAACTGTTGTATCGCACGGAAACCAAATGCGATTACGGCCTAAACAAGTGCCTGTTGAAGCAACAGATGCAGAGCTACCTTTAGACGTTCTATGTGACGAAGTAAAGCAGCGAGCGCCTCCGCGGCAGCCAAAGCCGCAACCAGTTCGCAGAGGTCCAGACAGCAGGGAGGATATACCAACGACAGCACAAAGACCGGTAAGAGTCCGAAGGCCACCTCATAGGCTCGAAGATTTCATATTTTGATGAGGGAGGTGTTGGCATCACTGTAATAGAAGTGTCAAACGAAAGAAGCGGGACTTTTTCATAAAATGAAGGACATATGAGTATCAGCGGTGAAGTGAGAAACACGTGTATATTAATTGTTAATTAGAATTAATTAGTTTAAATAAAAGGATTTATTAATATTGAATTTAATTCTTATGTTGTTTCCTTTCCAACACAACATATAGGTGATAGATATTATACATATCGCACCTTAAATACGAAAGAGTCACAACTCAAAATTTTCCAAAACTACCTTTTTTCCATATAAGTAAATTTTTCATGTTTTCGCAGACATAATATAAAATTGAAAAAAAGTATAGCAGAACCTTTTTCAATATTGAATTTTTTCATAATGGAATAATGTTTTCTTTAAATATTACAATACTTTTTACATAAAATTTTAATATTTTGAGTTGTGACCCTTTTGTATTTAGGGTGCGATATGCACATAGTTTGTTATGATTCAATTCTAGCTTTTTACTCAATGAAAGTAATTTTTGCTTCCACCTTAAATAAATTATTTTTATTCATTACATCACCAAAATTTAATATCAATTTTTAAACTAGTAAAATTAGTTTTGCTTGATAAGTTTGGACATAATAAATAATGAGCTCATTTTTAACTGTTTAAAGGACTAGCCAAATAAATTAATTTTTAATTTTTTTTTAATGCGAGAGCTGTTTAATAACTTCGCGACTATTTGAATAATTTTTTTTCGACATATAAGCGGAATATAAAAATTTTTTTCAGTCCTTGTCAAAAGAATTTCGAAATAGGCCTTTGTTTCGGTAATGATCTCTTCATTCAAACCAAATCTTTTACCACCTAGCTATTTGTCTGCCAAAAGAAAATAGTAGCAATGAGCTAAGTCTGAAGAATACGCTAGACTGGATAGCAGTCAAGGTTGCCAGAAGTGCAGATTTATCTTCATTTTGCAGATTTTTCCTCTCTAAAAACACTAAATGAAGATTTTTGTCCTAAAAACGCAGATTTTTAATAATAAAGTAACTTCTTGCACTTTTTCCCTTATATTTCTACTAGAACGAAGTTAGAACGAAAATATCAATCGTTCATGTTATAAAGTAGACAAAATGGAATAACTTCTTGCACATGTTTTTGAATGTTATATAAGAAAATTAAGCGAAATTTTTAAAAAATTATAAACTCGAAGTTTAAAAAGTAATTTTGTTAAAGCAACTTTGGCAAGTTTCTAGAAAGTAATATGACCTTATTTATACGATAATTTAAAGTCTTTTTTATAATACTCTTTTAAAGTTGTTACCAAAATCATGTTACATTTTTACGACGATTTTTAAATCATGTCTTTAATTTTTGACAATTACATCCTTTGGCTAATATCGATGTCAGTCAAATGAAAATAAAACAATTTTAAAAACATAACAAGTAAGTGAAAAGGAAATTAGAAAAAAACATGAAAAATGTTTTTCGTTGTGACAATTTTTCAATACAACAATAAATGCCGTTTAGACATCTAAAATATTTATTTAACAATTGAGTTTTTTATTCACTATTTTAGCTTCTAACATTTGAATTTTTGATCTCTGCTTTTCGATACTTTCAAAAAGCAAATCGTAGCAACCAACGGTTGCTCATTTGTTTGTGTAAAGAAATGTTAGAGACGTTTATAAATAGAAAAGCTTGTTTTTTGTGTTTTGAGAGCATTTTTTCTTTTTAAATTCTCAACAATTTATTTAGATTGTTGGGATATAAAGTTGAATGCTTGAGAATATCTTTCAAAAATTTCCAAAGTCTACTGATGATTAGAGTAGTTCCTATGAAATGTCGACATATAGATAGCTGGGCAACATAGAAAACAATCTATTTATAATTTTTTATATTTAATTACTCGTACAGTTGCAAATAAATTTCTAAAGTATGGGGGCAGTAACGAAGACCGTATGCGCACGATAGTAATAACAGTAATTGGCAGCGGCGCTGTGACTAACTATAGGGTGTTTTTTTAAGCCCGATAGAACTTGAAATTGTAAAAAATAACACAAAAAATTAAATTGTAATCAAAATTTTTTTTTATTCGAAAGATCAATACGTGACATTAACATTTGAAAATGATTTCGGGCATATGGCACCGCGGCTGTTCTTGACGAAGCGCATTCTGGACGTCCAATTTTGGGCCACTTTTTCGAGCACTGCTGGCCGTATGTCACGAACAACACGAACAATGCTGGCCTCCAAGGCGTCAATTGTTGCTGGTTTATCAGCATAAACCAGTGACTTCACGTAGCCCCACAGGAAATAATCGAGAAGTGTCAAATCGCACGACCTTGGAGGCCAATTGACAGGTCCATTTCTCGAAATCAACTTATCGCCAAATTTTGATTTCAGTAAGTCGATGGTTGCGTTCGCCGTATGGCACGTAGCGCCATCCTGTTGAAACCACATCTCCTCCGGATCAATGTCATCCATATTTTCAAACAAAAAATCATTGATCATGGTGCGGTAACGATCTCCATTGACCGTAACGCGAGCTCCGGCCTCATTTTTGAAGAAATAAGGTCCGATGATGCCACCAGCATGAAAACCGCACCAAACAGTGCATTTTTCTGGATGTAATGGAGTCTGTAGGGTCTCTTGTGGATTGGTCTCACTCCATATGCGGCAATTTTGCTTATTAACAAACCCGTTAAGCCAAAAATGCGCCTCATCGCTGAACACAATTTTGCGTCTATAAGTTGCGCGAATCGACGACTGATTTTCAAAGTAAATTTGGATAATTTCGTAGCGTTGTTCAAGCGTGAGTCTATTCATGATGATTTTTCAGAGTATACTGAAACAAATAAAAAAAATGTTTCATCAAAATTTAATTTTTTGTGTTACTTTTTACAATTTAAAGTTCTATCTAGCTTAAAAAACACCCTTTATAACGACTTATGCCTTCACATAAGAAATTACCGCGTTGTTAACAAAGGAATACCTCAAAAAAACTGTAAACTAATACTCTTAGTTGAGGCTAACAGTTAACCAGTGAGAGCGAAACGCAAAACTCTCGAAAGCCAAACAACAACGACAAGCCTGACCACACTTACGATAACGCGAGAACTGTTCTCCAGCCCAGAGCTGTATTTAAAATAAAGCCACTTAATTCTAACATAATGCTCAAATACTAATCGAGTTTATTAAATATATAATGATTTTACCACATTCATCAGCAAATGTGCAGATAATCTTCAGCTAGGTAAATGTTAACGACACAGAAGTCCGAATATGCTCGTACATCGGAATACGTGTTTAGGCATTAAATAATTTTAAGAACTGTTTTCTTCTAAATTTTCCAGCTAAAGATCTTGATTGATTTTTGTTTTTATAAAAAAGGTTTAACGGTATTTTTATTTTCAATATTTCGATAACAATTTGTTATCATCATCAGGAAAATTTAGAAGAAAACAATATAAACAAGATCAAATAATACGAATATTTAATTTTAAGAACTTTCGTATATGTATGTTTGTTTTCTCATTAAATCTATTTGCATTTTAATATTCTGAAATGCATAACTTCTTTCAATATGTTGTTAGTTTTTTTAAATTATTTATAAAAAGGCATATTAATAAGAGTTTAAAGATTTTTTGAAGATTTAAAAAATAATGTGCAGATTTTGCAGATTTTTTCATGAGAAATTCTCGAGTTTTGAAGATTTTACCTCTTTAAATTCTGGCAACCCTGATAGCAGTTTATAGCTCAATATTAACTACACAAGGGTGCACTCGTGCATTGTCTTGATAGACCAGCTCTTGTTTTTCGTCAAATATGGTCTTTTTTGCTTAAAAAAAAAAAAAAAAAAAAAAAAAAAAAAAGTTGTATCAAATCTATCTAAAAGCTCCGAATAATATAAGTCGGTGATTATTTCATCTTTTTCTAAGCAATCTATATAAATGATACCGCGTGCTTTCCACAATACTTAGCCGTGGTCTTATTCGGAGACCTTGGACTTCTTTAGTAGTGCACCGTTTTGATTGTTTCTTGGCCTCTGAAGAATTACGACCGACCCATGTTTTGTCTATGGCTATGCAGCGGTGTAAAAACTCGTCTCAATGGTGGTTGAACACTCTTTTGAATTGGTCACACAGTTGCGCTTGTTACTCAATCGAATTGCGGCACCCATCTCGCAGAGATACCAACAACCTCAGTCTTATTTCACTACTTTCATTCGCCAATCGTTTTTGACCAAAAACTCACGCAGAAGCATCGATGTGTGTGTGAGCGGTGCGTTATCATGGTGCAAAATCCATGCGTGTTTTTTGCACAATTGACCGTACGAGCTTGTAGCAAGAATTCATGATGCGGCACGACGCCATTGCAGACGAAGAAAACAGTGAGCAAACCCTTCAGATTTGACCGAACTTGACGTGCTTTTTTCGTATCGTCATTGACATCGTAGTAGACTCGCCAAACGCCACAGTCAACATTTCAAATGTCCTTGCGCATTTAATTTCATTTTTTACACAAAAGTTAGTACAGTTTCTTTAACCCATTTTTTCGAATAGTAAAAAATCGAAGAAAAGAAGACGACTTAATGATGAAACAGAACTAGGGCATGACGTTTTTCTCCATACAATATGGCATAAAATAACGCCAGAGAATGCGGTCGTAAAATAGAATCTATTTTATTTTGGCAGCGATTTTTCTTATGCTCTCACTTTGAAGCAGAAAAGCTTTCAACAATATTACCACACTTTTAGTAAATTTCATACATTTTGTAAACAAAACCAAAGCTTCAAAAGCTTTACTGTGAGGAAAAATTAAAATAAAAGAAAAAGCTTTTTTTACCTAACAAAAAAGAAGATTAAATGACAGTTTGTGAAGTTACAGCCGTCGTTTCAATTATGTGCCTGTTTTCTCTGAGAGTCGATTTTGCTTGAAGTTGCGGACGTATTCTGTTTCATCATTTATTTGTCAGAAACAAACTGACAATCAACAATCAAAAATGGCTGATATTGCCAACATACATACCTATATAACAGACATGTTTACCAACATAACAGAAAAAATGCGGAAACCGAACATACGTAATTCACGAAATTTGAAAATAAGGTTGTTTTTTGATCAGACCTTGTACATAGACGTATTTTAAATTTTCTTAGCAAATCTTTGCTTAAAACAAATCATTTTAATATATGCACAAATATATCTATCGAACTAAAAGGAAACTCTAAATATGTATGAATGTATGTACAAAATGTATTGAGACAAATTTTAAGCAAATTTGAAATCAAGCTCACAGGAAGACTGCAAGGTCGCTCGCATTTGCACATTCAGCTTTATTTTTTGTTATGAACTCGTATTTCTTAATTCCAAATAGAACGCAAATATTTGAAACGAAAACAGATCACAATTTCAAATCACTAAGTAAAGTTATTATCAAAAAAATATTAACGATCGCAAACAAATTAAGAATTACGAGTACATTCATTCAATATATGGATGGTTTAACAGCGAACGTGCGTGTTTATTTGCCTTTACATACTTACAAACAAAAATACTCGTGTATATGAACTTTTGCTAGTTTTTATATTTATTTAGATTTAATGGTTTAACAAACAAATGAACAACAAACATGACGACGACGAAGAAGATGGAAAAAAGGAAAAATACACTGAAGAAACACAAATATTGACACATTTTATGGCTGTATGAACCAAATGTTTTGGCTTCAAACTACCATGGGCGTGAAAAGTGTTTATTTTTTTATTAAGTGTTGCAAGCCAATATTCCAAATTTATTAAATAGTTTTACAAAATGAAATAATGAGTTAAGTTTTGAAATAAGTTCTTGATTGCAGAAAATACTGGAGAAAAGTAGAAGAGAAGAAGGCGAGAAGAGGGTTAATAAAAATCAAGAGGAAAACAAATTGGGAGGTGCAGGGTGGGAATCTCTCAGATCTTTTTCCGGGTTCTTCGACCATGCAGGATTGTGGGGACCTTGAGAGAGCTGTGGGGGTATTGACTGGGTCTTTTGAAACACGTATCTCAGTAAGCAGCGATGGTGGAACTTGAACATAGTAAAGCCTCGAAAGGAGTCTCGTAAACTCTTTCATGAGGCGAAAAACTTTGTCAAGGTGAGATTTGTTTCTTTTTTGTCAGAAGCAGAATTCTCTGAGTAGTTTTAAACTATAAAAATGTTTAATGACATGGTTGTAACGGATTAAGTAGTCATAAATAGCGCAACCACAGTGCAAGTGTGTTGTAGAAACTCCTACACGAGTAAATTAACAGCCAGTTTACCAATTTCGAAAGAAAATGAATGCGAAAGAAAGCCAGTCACTCACATTCGAATCAATTTGGGTTTGTCTATCTCACTACTATTCGTTCGCACATTCTTATGTATTTTGATTGAGTTTTGACACATCGTTCGCATAGAAAAAAGTTAGACGAACCCAAATCAATTTTCTTTCGCTTAGATTGCGAACGCAAGCACGCTGTCGAGATTGGTAAACTGGCTGTAAGATCATATTTATGTTAGTGTCATCTCATATTAAATAAATGTGAATATAAATTTTGCAAAGAAACAGGAAATACTAAATATTTTTTTTATATAAAAAAACAGACCTTAAACTTGTTGAAAACATAGCAGCTTTACCAGGGTAGTGGTATAAGCTTAGCTGTCTTTCGTTTCATTTGTACAAATTTCTCAAAACACATAGACTTTATTTCTTTTTCAAGCAAAAGTAAAACAACATTTTGACAACTTTTCGTAATTTCTACCAACAAAAGTTGGAGTTGCATTGATTGTAATTCTGCCACTACCTGTTAGTGCTGCCTTGTTGAAAACGAATTTTTCTTTTTTAAATTAAACTTATATTATTATAAAATATATGCATGTGCGCATAAAAACTGATTTCTTTGCAAACAAATATTATAATCAGTCGTTAGGAATTACCGTAAGCTGAATTTTAGTGAAAGAGGAAATATCGCTCCTTTATTGCAACATAGTCATATCTCAAAAAAATGAGCTTTTCGAGTTAACAACGCAGAATTGTTAGCAATACTATCTTTTATATAGTGGCAAAAATTTATTTAGAATTAATTTTAAATTGTTTCCTTTAGGAGATATTTTCAAAAAAAAAAAAAAATTTCTAAGACTTGTGTGGAAACTAAAAATTTTAAATGCAATTTTCCCGAACGAGCTTTTTTTTTAACTATGACTATGTTGCTGCCAAGACGAGGAGGAGGAGGAGACGATCCTTCACCTCCTCGGCACATGCCCGGCATTGGAGCATCATCGTCTAAGACACTTAGGCGAGCGGAGCTTCAATAGCCTATCTTGTCTGGCCTCGATCAAACCGACCGCGCTAGCCTCTTTCATAAGAAGCAGCGGATGGCTAGTATAGCAGCATGTAACGCTACACTAAAAGGTTCCCGCATCTCCTTTCCATCCCCGCCCATCCTTTCCACTCACTATCATTTTCTTATAACTTCTTCTCTTCACTCCACTATTTTAGTTTTTCAGGCAATCACAAAGGGAACGACTACAGGACCCAAGTGAGCTGGACAACCCAGATTATTCCGGGGTATCCAGCGGCCTGCCTACCTAACCTAACCTATGTTGCAATAAAGGAGCGATGTGTAAAAATATTCTTAAAACTCTTACTAACACCGTCAGAGTTTTTTTTTTTAACAAACGAGGAAGCAAACTGCTTTCACATACAGTTAATAGGCTTTTTACACTGATCAACATCTAACATCTACCACCATTTTGTGAAAATGTTAATATGTTCCCATAAAAAATAAATTTTTCTAAAACTCAACAGCTTTCAACATCCTCACAAGATGTTCCTATCTCATTTTATTCCACTCAATCACAGAAAAAAATTTTTTTCGTGTTCAATAACGAAATTTGTTGAATCAATTAATAAATTGTTTGAATGAGGACCTGTAAAGGAATTCGTGGATTCAAACAATAGTTTAGTAAAATTAATTATTGATCGAAAACAACTATTTTTTTAAGCAACAACAAAATACTATATTCAAGAGTATTTTTTTGATATTTATGTATATGCATACAAATTATTTTTTCAGATAAAAATTTTGTTGATTTTATTTTTACTATAATTTTTCCTGTGAATATTTTTTGATTATTTAATGTTATCATTAGAAAAGTACAATAATGTCGGTTATTCTTGTAACATCACTGACAAAACGACATTTTTTCTGAAAGAAATTAAAAAAAATATATCTACGATATACAGTGGTGGCCACATAATTAAAACATTTTTTATAGTAAATTAATTTATTGTTTTGATGGCATATCTGAGATTTTGTTGTTGGTTAACCAGACGCCATTCATAGCGTTTTCCATTTGATCCCCACTGGAAATACTTGCATTTGTTACTCCATAAACTATTTTTCCAAAAACTCATTGGTTTCTTAAGGTTTTTTCTGACAAAATCCAAACTGGATTTAAAATCTTTTTTCTGTGCGATGCATCCACGTAAGGCACTTTCAGTAAGACTCCGTCGAATAGTTATAATTTTGTTAATAGAAGGTTTTTTGCTCAGGATTTGTTCCTTATGGCTATAGTGTATTTTTGTATGAAAAGCTTTGCTATAAAGAGGTTTTCTGAAGGGACTCAATAAAACATACTTTATATTACGTTATTCATTATAACGAAGTTCGTTATATCGAAGTAACACTGTTTCTATTATAATTCCAAATATGCTCATCACTGAAGTTTTTTTATGAGAGTGAGAATTTAATTTAGTTATATAATCGTTTACGTACTGATATAGAGAATAGAGAAAACATTTTGAAACGTTAAGATTTGAAAAAAAAACTATTTAGAAATATGCAGTAAATATTGCACGATTTTTAGATTAATTTGCTTTAAATACATGTTAGGATTCGTTGTGCCCATGCTTTGCTTTTATCAAAATTTAACTACGGCTTTGACGTCTACTCAGGGACGTTAGCTGTCACCATTGGTGTTCTTGAGAGATTATTCAGGAAAATTGTCCGTTATATATTCAATGTCCGAGTTTTCGATCATGATCGTGTTACTGATCTTGTTTCGCAATTCTTAGGCTGCAGTTTTCATGATTATCTTCAATTGCGCGTTGTTATACTTTTTTATAAAACTACTAAACTGGGACAGCCTGCTATCTTAGCAAGTAATTTCTCTTTTATTAATTCTACCCGAAATGTTCAGATTGAAATACCTAGAATATATCTTTCCATTTTTGGAAAATCATTTAAAATTAGGGGGTGCCGTGTTTGGAATAGACTTCCTTCGGCACTTAAGCTATTTTCTTACTCTATTGGTTTTAGCTCTTAACTATTTAATATGCGTAATATCTCTGGTGATAATAATAAAAAACAATTTCGGTTTATTTGTACATATGATATTCGTGGTTGGGGAGCCACTTGTAAATTACCTTTTGAACTATTGCTCTGAACTATTATTGATTAATGTTAAGATGTTAATTGTACTACAAATACATATATAATTGGCCTTATAGGCTTTCTGTGTATTGAAATAAAGAAATAATATAAAAAAAAATAAAAAATAAATACGTACTAAGCATACATATGCACTTCATATTAAGTTTTTCATTATAACGAAGTTCGTTATATCGATTTTCCAGTGTATTTTTGCATATATTTTAATTCCAAGTATGCTCGTAACTGAAGTATTTTTATGAGAGCGTGAATTTAGTTCAGTTATATAATCGTTTATGTACTGATAAATATGACACTGTGACAGATTCTGAAATTGGACTAAGCAATACCATTAATTCTATGCAAAAATCAAAAACTTCTATTTAAATTCATCGTAGAGAAAACAATTAAAGAAAACATTTTGAATTTAACATTTGAAAAACTGTTTTGAAACATGCAATGAACAATACACGGTTTTTAGAGTGATTTGCTTTATATACGTACTAAGTATATGTATTAATTTTTCACTAGCAGAGTACGGTTTGCGACTATATATCCAAATACATACATATGTATGCGCAATCAAAAACTGAATTTTAATAAAAACTTATATTACATATGTTTATAGCATGATCATTAAAAAGTATGAGGCTTTTATGTAACGAAAGCCTGTAGGATATAATTTTCTTTATGTTTCTGTCTCTGGTAGGTTGGCAGATACATACAGGGCTGGGCAGTATTTGAAATACTTGTATTTGAAATACGTATTTGAAATACAAATACATGTGGATCAAAAATACATTTTTACAAAATACATTTATTTATTATAGTAAATTCAAAATAACTTATTTCACACAAAAACTAAAATTGCTAGAAACTACGACCATTAAAATGTTTATCATTTTGCAAAACTGCAATTCAGCTTTCAATTGTTTTGTTCAGGACAAATAGATTTGACACCAATCAGCTGATATCAAGAATTTCCACATTTTCATGAAGTAAATACATCCATATTTCCACCCCGGTTTCAAAATGTGCTAGTTACCAGAAAGCATCTCAAGGAATTGAAACCTTTGCAATAGATGGTACCTTGAAGAAAAAGTACAAAAAACATGAAACCACACGTGAATGCAGCAGAAGAAGTAGTAGTTGCAGTAAAGATTATGAGGACTTTATTGTTTTTGTGCATTTATAAAATTTTGCAGCAGCTTATGTTCTTCAGGACTTGTAGGTTGTCGGATGAATCATCTTGTTGTTATTAAAGGAAATACTTGTTTTACTCAAAATTTTAATAGGCTTTCAATATTTTGACAGTTACGTCCTTTTAAGTTTTAGGTGACTATACACAACTTAGTTTACGTGTATATGTAAAATACAATATGTATCTAAAACCAGAGAGGTATATTCTTATGAGATCGAAATACAAAAAAAGTATTTGTATTTTGTAGTTGTATTTTGTATTTGAAATACGCAGCTTGAAAGTATTTTGTATCTTGTATTTGAAATACACAACTTGAAAGTATTTTGCATCTTGTATTTGAAATACGCAGCTGGGAAGTATTTTGTATCTTGTATTTGAAATACATTAGGTGAGTATTTTGCCCAGCCCTGGATACATATTAGTACTGCGGTTCGTCGGTACACTAAGCAATTATTTGAAAATTCCGTTTTTTAAGAGTATTCTCTCCGAAAATAATATAAAGATCGCCCCATGATGTAAGTATTTCAACAAAACGATATATACAGTACCTCAACTAATTGATCACATCAATGTATCAAAAACGTAAATTTGCTTGGAACTTCATTGTTTCGAACGTCAGATGCGTATAGTTTTGAATGACGGAAAAGCTAACTAAAAGTAAATAAAAACGCCAAAAGAAGGTTGATTTTTATTTTAATTTCCTGAAATTTCTAAAAAAAATTGTGTTAAACATATATGATCAATTTGTTGATTTTGAACATTTTTCTTTTTAATATTTAATATGACCCCCTTTTGCTTTTATTATCGCCTCAATCCGTTTTGGCATAGACTCTACTAAGTTTTTACAGGAATCTCCACTGATGTTTCGCCAAGCGCTTTGTGATTTATGCCATAAATCCTCAAGGTTAGTGCAGTCGTTGGGTGTGTCAGAAATAGCGCGTTTGACCTCTACCCATGTATGTTCGATTGGGTTTAGGTCTGGGGATTGAGGGGGCCAGTCGAGTACTTGACAGCCGTGATGTTGAAGCCAAGCTTGAGCTACACGTGAAGTGTGTTTCGGATCGTTATCTTGCTGGAAGATGACGTCCGACACACTTTTGTTCCACATTTCTAGACTCTTAGTCAAACCTTGCTGAAGAATATCAACGTATTGATTGGCATTCATTCGTCCAGTGACTCTAATGCACTCTCCAACTCCCTTCATTGTCATACATCCCCACATCATTATGCTACCTCCGCCGTACTTCACTGTGGGTTGAACAATACGGCTAGTTAATGGCTCGCGGGGTTTCCTCCAAATCCACTGTCGTCCATCTTTCCCGAGACGATTTATTTTAGTTTCATCAGACCATATGACACGTGCCCAGTCACTTATGGTGTAGTTTTCATATTTTTTTGCGAATTGAAGTCGGAGTTTTCTATGTCGTTTTGACAAAAGAGGTTTTTTTACTTTAATACGTCCGTGTAAACCATTTTTTCGTAATTTCTTTCTAATGGCTTCACTTGTAACACTTATTTCATCATTGTGGAAAAGGTCACGTCTTATTTGGGCGGCATTATCATGAACACCGAACTTTATCTGCCTTACAATGCGTCTTTCCAGTGTTTCATTCAGAACTGGATTTCTTCCGGGCTTGTTTTTTGTACCTAACGGGTTGCATTTCTTCCAAACTTTGGATACCATTCCAACAGAAACACCTAACCGATTTGCTATTTCCCGGTGTGTGATATTTAAATCTATTAGTCTCCGTATTTCCTCGAATTTTGTTGAACTTAATTTCTTCATCTGTGTTTAACATAAACTTAACAAAATAATTAATCAAAATGTAAAAACGCACTCACATTACATAGAAGGGAAATTTAACATCTAATTAGTGTATAAAACAGTCAATTTCTCAATATTCTTAAAGTAAGCTACCAACCATTCCCGGTAGCATAACAAAGTCAACTAATTGATCACAATACTTTTTATGCACTTTTAAATATTATTCCTAAATTCTGCTTATTGACGAATCCACTGAGGTGAAAATGTGCCTCATCATTCAAATAATTTTCTTCATCATCATCCACAGTTGCCATTTCTTGCCACCATTCTGACCATTGACGACGCTTGGAATAGTTAAGAGGCTTTACTTCTTGAGTCTATTACACTTTGTGAGCGTGTAAACGCAAGTCTTTATGCATAATACCAACGACGAGCGTAAGAGGTGCAATTGTTGTGCACGATGACGAGTTGAGACGGACGGCTCTTCAGCCTCACTATCGCGAACAGCAGCAATATTTCCTGCGAAACGACCTGTACGGGCATGCACTGGTGTTTTTACATCTCCTTCAGATCCGGTTTGCTCAAATTTTTGTACGATTTTTCCGATTGTAAGTACAATTGGACGATTAAATTAATCGAAAAAATCACGAAGTGCACAATATGCATTTTAATTTGAACGCCTATATTCATAATAAGCCTAAATAACTGTAATACGTTGCTCGATTGTGTATCTTTCAATGGACCAAATTGAACTAGTTTGTAATTGAGAAATGCCAAAAGAAACGCAGAAAAAAGTTTGACGTTTAGGTATGGTTTACACTCAACATCGGCCCTTAAAATTTAACCACTCGATAATAAAGCAGCTTTTAAATGAATTTTTTGCTATACAATTTGTTCGTTAGAAGTGTATTTACTATGGTGAACTTCGAAACAAAGAGGTTTTTTAAGAGACTCAGTAACACAAGTTGTATTCTAGATTTCGTTATAACAAAATTCATTATATCGAAGTTTCTCTGTAAAATGACAAATAGATATGTGTATATGTATGTATATTGGAGTCGGAAAAAATCAAGAAATCTGAATGTTAACATTCAGCAACCCCTAAATAATAATAATAGTCTTATGCTTTTTATTTGTAAAATTGATTTCTTTTAATGCAAACGCATAAACTTTGCGGGCAAATCTATTTTTGCTTATATTACTCGTAGTAAATATTTAATAATTCAATTATTTCTTTAATTATAGTTTAAAACTTCGCACTCACCTTTGTAAGCTGGATTTTGAAAACTTCACTTTGATTTATAACGGTATTTAAATTAATCGCATTCATAAAGTCCGGATTTGTTTTAAATGAAAAAGCTAAAAAAATGCTAAAGACTTTGAAATAATCGCGTGAGAAACTTGAAAAGCTGACGCATTACTCGTACTAGTTTATAAGATCAAGAACACCGGGTAACACTTCGTTCGGTCCATAAATGTTTGTCTTAACCTGCAAACAAATAAAAACTTAACAAGTAGTATTTTCATAGTTGTTTCTTAAAAATATCTTCGAGCTGAAAACTTTGATTTGCAAAACTTCATATTACGAGTATACCTACTGGCACAACAAAATGCACACATATAACAGGGGATATTTACCCGTTCCTGCAAACATTTTCCATGAAAAATGACACTAAACGATGACAACATAACATGTAAAACTAAGTGGGTGGGCCAATAAGTGCGTGACTTCTTGAATGCAACAGAGATTTGTTTTAGAAAGTCATTGTAATTTTCAACATACTTATGTATTCTCCTTTGAGTTCTATACATTAATCCAACAATATAATTTATCGAGGTCAACAAAATAGACTTCTGTTCGTGAAATGATTTCGTCGGTAAGAGTCACATCTCTTTCCGCCGAGCCATTACTTCAAGTTTGGGAACAAGGTATATTCACTCAGGGTTAAATCTGGAGAATACAGCGGATGAGGGAACAATTCGTAATATAATTCATGGATTATGCAATGGAAACTGCACATGTGTGCACCTTTGCATTGTGCTGGTGAAAAAAGCTTTTTCCGGCCAAATGAGTTTTTTTTTTCAATTCTTCATTGAATTGGCCCAATAAGCTGGTATAATATTTGACATTAAATTTTTTCGCCTTTGAAGGTAGTCAATGTGGATTATAGCGCGTTCATTCCAAAAGCGGCCCCCTGACTTTTTTTTACACACTATATAAACACAATTTAAATTTTATGCGTGTATGTATGTATGTATGAATGTGTGTGTGTGTGTGTGTGTGTGTATGTATGTATGTATGTATGTATGTATGTATGTATGTATGTATGTTTTTTTTTTTTTTTTATTCGCGGGGTGAAAAACCATCGAAAGGCACTGGCAGTGATGGTGGTTGCCAGTAGTGCGAGACTTTAACTCGCTAAAAAACACCCCTTCGCCCTGACCCAGATGCTGCCCGAGGGACTGCCGCAAGGCTTTACGTCTCGGGGTGGGAAAGGTGATACACCCTACATCTAAACTAAACTACATTGATTCTGCTGCGAATCTGTTCTAACCTACGAAGTTCCAACAGAACCAATTTTACAAAACTACAGACGTACGTCCAGTTGCACAAAGATTCCAACATGATTGGAACGATACTGCTCGGACTGATGCTACGTCCTAGGACTGTTTCTAAATATTCCCTATCACTATTAAACCGTGGACAGATGAAGAACACATGCTCAGCATCTTCCAAGACATTACCATCACAACTCGGACAGAACGGAGTACTGTCATGTCCAAAACGGTACAAGTACGACCTAAAACAACCATGCCCAGTTAAATGTATGTATGTATGTATGTATGTATGTATGTATGTATGTATGTATGTTTTTTTTTTTTTTTTTTTTTTTCATTCGCAGTTTGAGTGTTAAAGCGTTCGGACGTATATAGCGGATAATAAAAGTGTTAAAATTGAATAGTGATAAGAAGAAGCATAAAAAACAAATCAAAAAGAAATAAATAAAGTGGAAGAAGAAGAGTGAGACTCCGCTGGCAGATTGAGACTCCGCTGGCAAAAATCTCCGGCCAAAAGTTTGGTTAAATTGAAGAGCTAAGTGACTCTAAAGTGTGCGTGTGTGTGTGTGTTTTGTTTTGAGACTCCTTTGGCAGGTGTCTCAAGGTTAAACAAATATCCCGGCCAAAAGTTTGGTTAAAGTGAACTGTTGACTACTACTCGTGCTTCTTCTTGGTATTTGATTGATTAACGTTTTTTGGAAATTTGAAATTGATTTAACGGAACGGTTGACGGTACGGCGCGTGTGAGGTTTGAAACTAAGATTTATATTTGGCTGACGGTTCGCGGACTTGATAAGGATACTATTAAATAAGTACTGCTACACAAAGGTAGGTGGCACTCAATTATTTATTAGATATAGCGGAGTTTGCCGACATGCCGCCGGCAAGCAAAAGGAAGGGCGACAAGCCAAGAGCGAAAGGGGACGCCAGTGACGCAACGACTGACGATCCCAGGGCGCCGCCGCCATTTGTGCCACCGAAGCTCAGGCACACGGAGTCAGAGATGTCGTCGACTGAAGATGTGGAGTCGGTGAAGAAGTTTAAAGCTGGGTCGCCTAAATCGCGGAAGAAGATGGCGTTGGAAGCGGTGAAAGGTGTGGGTGAGGTCGCGGCTGTGACTAGAGCACCAATGGTGGTGGATGACGAGGTGATCGTAACGTGTGTGGGTGAGGTGGCCAGTGAGGGAGTAGTTGCTGGGAGTAAGCAGTCTGTCAGAGAGTCGAGGACCAGAAAGAAGAAGCTGCAGGCTGAAGGGGTGATCGCTGAAATGAAGAGGGTGACTTGCAAGGTGTTGGAGTTAGTTATGGCGGACGAGGTGGGCAAAGGAGTTGCAAGGAAAATTGCGAAGGAGGTAGGGGAGTATGAAACGCTCCTTATGGGGCTTGTTGCCGAAAATGAGCGGTTGAAGGGGAGATTGGAGGCTGGTGCGGTGGGAGTCACTGCTTCCCCGATGGCGATGCCGACGATGGTACCCCCGGTGAGACGCAGGGTTGTGGACAGGGCGCAAGAGGCGGTAACGCCGGTATCTTATCCGGCCTTGCCACTAGTAAAGCCGGTGGAGACGTGGTCGGTAGTAGTTAAAAGTAAGGCTGGTAAGAGCGCCAAGGAGGTGGTGGAGAAGGTGGTTGGTGAGGTCGGGCCGACACTGGGGGTTCGCGTCCACGAGGTGCGTCAGACAAAGGATGGAGCTGTTATTCGCACGCCATCGGAGGCTGAGCGGAGGAAGGTGGCGGGTAACGCGAAGTTTGCTGAGGTAGGTTTGGAGGTGGCAGTGAAGGACAAGTTGGGGCCTAAGATAGTGGTCCAGCGCGTCCACAAGGAGATCTCCCCGGATGAGTTCATGGAGGAATTGCACTCCATGAACCTCGGGGAGCTGATGTCACCGAGTGAGTACAAGAAATCCGTCCGCTTGGTAAGCGCACCCTGGAAGGTAGAGGAGGGCACAGCCAATGTGACCCTGGAGTGCACGCCGCGTGTTGCAGAGCACTTGAGGACAACGGGGGCGTACATTAAGTGGTTCAGGTTTGCGGTGAGGACGCTCGACCCCATACCGGCGTGCTACAGGTGCTTGGGATTCGACCATAGGGTGCGCGACTGCAAGTTCCAGGCGGATGTGTGCAGACGGTGCGGCGACGCTGGCCACTGGGCGAGCCGATGCCCCAACGAATTGCGGTGCAGGAACTGTGCGTTCAAGGGACTGCAGGCGGATCACATGATGATGTCTGCAGCGTGCCCGGTCTATGCGACCATGGTTGCTAGGGTGAACGCTCGTCATTAAGATGGATACCGCGATTGTAATACAGCAAAACCTTCAGAAGTCGTACGTGGCCACGTGCGAACTTGGGCAGGCGATGCGGCGACGGGGTGCGGCTGTTGCCTTAGTGCAGGAGCCGTACCTCCGATTTGGTGACATCAGGGGGCTTCCTGGGGGTATGCAGGTTTTCCCCGATTTGGAGGGGAACTCTGCGGTAGTGGTGGACGACCCGGGGGTCGATTGTACGGTCGTGAGCTGTACCCGGTGGGGGGTCTGTGTTGCTGTACAGGGGGAGTTTGGGCGGGTGCTCTTTGCAAGCCTGTATTGCAGGTTTGCCGTCCCTTTGGAGCCGTACATTCGGTACATGGATACGGTCCTACTCCTAGCGAGTAGTGCACCCGTTATTCTAGGCCTGGATGCAAATGCATGTTCCTCTATGTGGTTCAGTAAAATGCCCAGGCATGCGCCTGGTCATATGAACCACACTAGAGGAATCATGCTCGGCGAATGGCTGGTCACAGTTGGTGCTTCGGTGTTAAACGAGGCTAGTGATCTGTACACGTTTGACGCTCCACAGGGCCGCAGCGATATCGATGTGACAATTGCCAATAACTTGGCGTTGTCATACTTCGACTTCAGCTGGAGGGTATGTGACAACGCTGGTGTGAGTGATCATAATCTCATTGAGATTCGGTTCACTTATCGCCGGCGGAGTTGGATATCTGGGTCACCTCGCGGGTGGCGTAAAAGGGATATAGACTGGGGCGGTTACGCGAATAGTGTTAGGGCGGCTGCTATGGTACAGCCAATAGATGAATTCAGGGAATTGGGTATAGACGCTCAGGTTGGCCAGATTGACGACTGGATGTGCGCGGTGAATGATGCGCTGCTTGGCCGAGCCCGTCCGGGTAGGCCAAGAAAAGTCAAGTGGTGGACCGATGAACTGGATCTGATGCGGAGGAGTGTCAGGCGCCTCAGGAAGAGATTCCAGAGGGCCCGGCAGTCTAACGCAGATGATCTAGCTATTCGTAAGGTTGAATATCTGGCAAGCCTGAGGGAATATAAGGGTAGAATTTGTAGGGTAAAAGAAGACGAGTGGAGGGAATTCGTGCGTGAAAATAGGGACGATCCTTGGGGTCGTGTCTATCGCGTTTGTTCGGGTCGACACAGGCGTTTAGAAGTAGGAAGCCTCCAGGTTGAGAATGTAACATTGTCTTCCTGGAGCGATATTATGGGCGCGTTGTTGGGGGTTTTCTTTCCGGTTGTACGGGCGGGCGGTAGCCCTCCTCTCATTAGGGAGGGAGCCGCCCCTCCTGCGCTGGAGAGATCCGAAATAGAAGTTTGTGTCCACAGGATCAAGAGTAGGAAATCTCCGGGTATAGACGGTATGACTGGAGAGATGTGTAAAAGCATCTGGAAGGCCATACCGGAATACCTGGAGTCAATATTTGCGAAGTGTCTCAGTGAGGGCTACTTCCCTGAGGCTTGGAGGAAGGCACGTGTTGTGGTGCTCTTAAAGTCCCCCGGAAAAGTGAGGACTGATCCTCGCTCTTATAGGGGCATTAGTCTTCTTCCAGTGCTTGGAAAAGTACTGGAGAGGATAATGGTCTTTCGACTGAAAGAGTGTCCGGGTGCAGCACTGTCTGAATTCCAGTTCGGTTTCAGGGAGGGGAGGTCTGTTGACGATGCCTGGCTGCATGTTAAGTCAAGTGTTGCTAGCTCTGCGGAAAGATATGTACTGGGACTCTTCGTAGACTTCAAGGGTGCGTTTGACAATCTCCTGTGGAGTGTAGTTCTCGATAGACTACGTAGTGTGGGCTGTCGGGAGCTCGCTCTATGGGAGAGTTACTTCTGCGGTAGGAAAGCCTGTGTGGTGGGCGCCAGCGACACGGTTTGGAGGGACGTTGTACGCGGCTGTCCGCAGGGGTCCATCTGTGGTCCATTTTTATGGAACCTCATGATGGATTCCCTGCTGAGGTCGTTGCAGCGTGACTTCAAACTGTGTGCATATGCGGATGACTTGCTCATCTTGGTTGAAGGACAGTCTCGTGCTGATCTGGAAAGCCGGGGTGAGAGGGCCATGCGTGTTGTGCGCGAGTGGGGCGATAGTGTGGGTGTGGAGGTGGCTATGGACAAGACCGTGGCAATGCTGCTGAAAGGCAGGTTGTCTCGGGGTCGTCCACCACTCGTTCGCTCTGGCGGCATTAGTCTCCGGTATGCGACAGAAGTCAAATACCTGGGAATAATGGTGAGTGAGAGGTTGAACTTTATGGTTCACCTCTCATATGTGAGGGACAGGCTTACTGCTGTAGTAGGTAAAGTTAGGCGCATTCTTAGAAGTGAATGGGGCCTCAGCAGGCGGGCTACTCGTACCATATATGGTGGACTGTTTGTTGCATGCGCAGCTTATGGTGCACCTGTGTGGTACGAGACAGTCATGACTGTTGTTGGCCGCAATAAGATAGAGTCCGCCCAGAGAACTGCGATGCTTGCTTGCATGCCAGTTTGTAGGACGGTGTCAACAGATGCTCTACAGGTCTTGCTGGGGGTAGCTCCCCTTGATCTGGAGGTGATTCGCCGTGCGATCGCCTTCAAGGTTAAGAAGGGGCTACCGCTTTGTCCACATGATTGGCTTTCTGCTCTTGATCTTGTGGTTAATAGGGAACCCAGTCAGATCAAGGCGCTCCTTTGGGAACGTCTTGTGTCTGCCTGGCGGGCGCGATGGGCGAATAGTACAAAGGGGCGAGCAACGCACGAATTCATTCGCGAGGCTGATTTTGTTGTGGGACGGCCGGAATTTGGCTTCAGTCTCAGTACGGGCTTCTTGCTTACGGGGCATGGTTCCCTCAATGCATTTTTGCATAAGAGGGGCCTGTCCGAGACTGCGCTGTGCAGATGTGGTGAGAGCCCTGAGGACTGGAGACACGTTCTGGTCGAATGTCATCTTTATGATGACATTAGGGATCTAGAGGGAATGGGCGTAGTAGGGGCGGGCGACCATTGGGATTTCAGTAGGGTTTTGGCGGTCGGCGCGTCTTTTGACGCGTTGGGCGCGTATGCCCGTGAGGTCTTTAGGCGGAGACCAAGGTAGGGAGGGTAGCCTCCCTGTTGTTGCCATTTCCGGAACCGTCGTTTGTTGAACCGCAGGTTCGCGCGTGACTGTGTGCGTCTCTCGTCGGCGGAGTTGGTTGCAGTTGTGGTTGAAGTCTTAGTGTAGGCAACCATGAGGAGCATAGAGCACAGTTCCTGTGCCCTGTGCTGTTCCTGGTGTCATGTACTTGGCTGTGTTTTGTTTGCTGGTTGCTGTTTGCTGTGTTGCTGGTTGCTGTCTGCTGTTTGTTTTGATGTCGCAGGGTTGCTGGCAACGTTGTTTTGTTTGTAAGTCCTTCCGTGAGGGGGGTCATGTCTAATTGTTGTTTTTTGTTTTGTTCGTGTTGTAAAGGGCTGGGCCACAGGGGGGTGGCCAATGTACTCATCCGTGAGGATGAATGTTGAATGTTTTTGTTGTTTTTGTTTATTGTGCCTTGTGCCCGTGTGTGTTTTGTGTTGCAGGTGATGCAGTTTGTACGTTGAGTGGCTGCTGTTTTGCTGTTGTCGCTGACGTTCCTGTTGTTCCTGTTTTATGTTGCTGTTTGCTGTTATTGCTGTGTTCCTGTGTGCTGTTTACTGTGAGTATGGTTGCAGGGGGTCACCAGTCCCCGAGCCGTTTGGGGCTCTACTGGTAGTAGTCCTTGGGCTACGAAGTCTGACCGGAGACTTAAATCTGGTACCACGGGAACCGGGAGCCCCAGGAACTTGTTCCTGCCCGGTTATGGTGCGGCCCTTCGGGGAGTATCGTGGTGGTTGTGGTTTAAACCCAAATCGCGGGGAGAGTTCATTTGAGCTCGATGTGGAGTTGCATTGCGACCGGGTGCCGTGACCCAAAGATCGGAAGGAGTTTTAGAAAGGCTCCGCTCCTAACCAAGGGGGAGATCATGTCCAAACAACATGAGATCGAATTGGTACTCATGCATGGCAGTTTGTCATGTATGGGGGCGCTGGTAGACGCATTGTATTCACCCGGTGTTAAGATCACCGTGGGGTAAGGCCACAATGGCAGGTACCCACGTTAATCGTTTTCACAACTGTACGCAATCTTCCAATCTTCTGCAGATTATACTCTCCAGAAGTTTTCCACTTTTATCTATCATACAGAGCGGACGATAGGAGGAAGGGTCGTCTAGCGGCTTGTTATCCTTAGGTAACAACACCAATTTCTGCCTCTTCCAGATTGTTGGAAAAGTTCCCTGAATCAAGCATGCGCTTATTACTTTCAGGAAATAATCAGGATGGAGCTTAACAGCCTCCTTCAGTACCATATTTGGGATGCAATCTAAGCCTGGTGCCTTCTTGTCTTTGAATTTTGAGACAGCACCTTCTATCTCGACGACCGTAACCGGAGGAATGTCGAATAATTCAGCTGGATAGCTGTGTTGCCATGTCGGAGCTTCCTGTTGAGGAAAAAGATGGTCTACAATTCCGTTGAGGATATTCTCTTCTCTTGGCGGTGATGGGCCAAGACATTTAAGTTTCCTGGTTACTAGCTTATATGCTAAGCCCCAAGGATTACTATCTATTTCATCACAAGCATCCAGGAAACACCTACGCTTGCTCCTACGAATTGCAATCTTCAATGCCTTTCTTTTATCCCTATACAACTGGTGCTGCACGTTATTCTCTAACCGACCCCTCGTTCGTGTATACCGCCTTCGGGCGCTAATACACTCTGAACGCAAGCTAGCAATTTCATCATTCCACCAATACACTGGAGGCTTATTTGGCGATCTTTTTCGCCTTATCATAGCTACATTGCAGGCACTAGTGATATTGCGCACTAATTGCACTGCCATGTCTTCTGCTGAACCAGCCATTTCCATGTTCTCCATGCAGGCTGCGAAGCTATCCTTATCAAAGGTATTTACCTTCCATCCTGTCAAGACACGTGCTTGTACAATAGCACGGGGCTGTGCGTCTTGCACATCTATTATTATAGCGCTATGATCGCTATGTGTATAGATGTCAGATATTCTCCAGTTCACTTGGGTTGCGATACTGGCACTGACGAATGTAATGTCAATTACTGAGCCAGCATCACCCCTTCTGAAGGTGTGTTCAACTCCATTATTGATGAGTACAACACCCAGTACAGAAAAGGCTTCCAAGAGTATTCTTCCTCTTGCGTTTGCTGAGGGACAGCCCCATTCAACAGCCATCGCATTGAAATCACCTGCTATTATTACGGGGGTTCTTCCAACTGCATCCGTTACAATACTGTCAACTATTACCCGAAAGTCTTCTATAGAATACCTAGGGGGTATATAACAGCTGTAAATAGTGATGCCAGATATAATCGCTCGAGCATATCCGCATTGCGTTGTTATTCTATCGCGTATGGTTAGCGTGCTGGTGTTCGATATTGCCGATGTACCCGTGTTATCGGAAACCCAGTTTACAGATGCCATGGTCCGATATGGCTCACTTAGAATAGCGACATCTACACTTATATCTCGAACGCTTTGCTTAAGAAGCTCCTGGGCTGCCTGGCAATGGTTGAGATTTAACTGTAATATACGCATTTTGGTGACTTAGGTTCTACTCTACTCCCTAAGTTTCTGTAGAGCTCTTTTATAAAACGGGCAAACTGCACCTCCGGTGACATGGTCACTAACGGTGTCTGCTCCCTTCTTGCAGAGTAAGCAGGATGGTTTATTGGAACAGGTTCCAATTTTGTGGCCCGTTTTGCCACACCGTAGGCAATTCCCTGAAAGGTCTTGCCCCTTACAGTTCCCTGCTACGTGTCCATAATCCAGACATTTAAAGCATCTTTTTGGTGCTACCTTTTCACGTATTCGGCAAACCACCCAGCCAATACGTATCTTTGCCATCTCTATAAGGCGGCGAGCTATCAGTGCACTCACGCCAATTGTGGCGGTCTGTGTCCCACCGTATGCTCTCCTTAGCGACTTAACTGCCGTAGGGTGCAAAGCTTTAAATTCGTCAGATATTTTGACGAGAGCTTCATAAATATCCTCCTTAGAGGTTACTTCGTCTATATCCCTAATCTTAAGCCTGACCTCATGAGAAAGTGATCTAACCTTAGCAGCATCACCTAGCACCTCTTCTATAGCCGACCTAAATTCGCCCGTATTCTGGTGCGCGGGTCTATTCAGCTCAAACAACAGTTCACCCTTCCCTGTCTTCCTAATGCTCTTCACATTTTGACCCAGGTTGTTTAGCTTATGTATGTATGTATGTATGTATGTATGTATGTATGTTTTCAAGTCTACGTAACATAAGTTCATCTTCCGCTTAAGGTTAAATCATTTAATTTTAATTTAACGAAGTGGAACTTTTTGGTAGTGACTTTTTTTCCAAAATTTTTTTCACAAAAGATGTTTTTGGTCAGCAATTGTTAATTTAAATATGACAAATTGTTTGTATACTTATAATTGGTTTAATTGAAAACTTTTTCCGCTATATAAAAATAGGACGCTACTAAAGCGTGAAGGTAACGCTTAGCCGTTGGTGCGAACAAATATAATATACAAATAGATATTTTAATTTTTATACTGAGGTAGGATAAAATTATTACTAATTTACAATACGAGTATAACATATTATTAATCTGTTAATTTATTTGTGTTATATTCATTATGTATGTATGTGTAATACATACGTATGTAAATGTATATTCACTCTGCATTTGAGTATTTATTATTCAATTTATTATATTATACAGGAAACTTTTAAAATATTTCTTTTACAACGGCGTGAGCAAAACGGTAGCAAATTAGTATGGTGAAAAAAAGTTTCATGATTGTGCTCTGTGAAAAATATAAAATTTTGACAACAAGAAAACAATTTTTAATAATACTAATAAGCAAATAAATAAAAATGAAGAAATTTAATATTCGCATTGTTTGATGTTGTTTATATATTTTTCTTCTAAATTTTTTAGCTAAAGATTTTGATTTGTTTTGGTTTTTTATACAAAAGATTTAACGGTATTTTATTTTCGATATATCGATAACAGTTCGTTATAATCCTAAGGATGATAAAAAACTGTTATCGTAATATCGGAAATAAAACACCGCTAAACCTTTTTTTATAAAAAACAAAAACAAATCAAGATCTTCAGCTAAAAAGTTTAGAATAAAAATAAAAATGAAAAAAGCAAAACTAATAACAGAGACATTCACAAGTTTTATATTATGTCATTTTTACACTTTTAATTATAACATTTTCAATTCATTTCAACCAAATGATGAAATACGACCACAACTTCAACCAAAACGACTCTCAAAGAAACCACGTCCAAAATTGAAATGTCGGCTACAACTTCAAAAAACTGAAATTTAACGTTCTTATTTTATTAGGTAAAAAATAGTTTTTGGTTTTATACTTAAATTTCTTCGCGCCAAAGCAAAATGTATGAAATTTAATAAGAAAATGTATGAAATTTACTAAAAGTATGATAATATTGTTGAAAACTTTTCTGCTTCAAAGTGAGAGCATACGAACAATCACTGTCAAAATAAAATAGATTCTATCGCATTCTCTGGCTTAATATCTTATTTTATTTTAATAAATTTTTAATTTTAATTCATTTTATTTTAATTTATTCTTACTTTTGCGGCTAAAGATCTTTATTTGTTTTTTATAAAAGTTCAAAAGTGTTTATTATCAATATTTCGCTAGTAAATTTTTATTAGCTTCAGGAAAATAATATGCTTATAAAATTATTTCAAATAATTAAAAAAATATATAAAAATAAATGCCTATAATTTTGATCTAAATTTTTTCGTATTTATTAAAAAATTAATTCTATTTCCTACATACAACGTTTTCTGTAAATATATTCCATGTTTAAGATGGGATTGTTATTAAAAGCTGGATTGTGCTTGAAACCACGACAATGTATCGTTTTAGTCGTCTTCTGACGACTTAACATTTCTATATTTCTGATCTATTTATGATTCTCTTCTAGTCCTCAATTTATTTTTCGTTTTAACTACAGAAACCTTAGTACACTGTTCAATTCCATTATCGCTAGAAGGTATTTTCTATACTAAATTCGACTTATCTAAGTTATTCAATCTATACCTTTGTTTTACTAAATAATCCGCCTACTATCCGTCCAAATCTACATTGTTATTCAAACGATATTTTCAAAACGATCGGTTTCCATCACGTACCTACCTGATTGTTATTTTTGATCTTAACCAGAATTTAGGGTATTACCATTAAATATATTTTATATTATCTCGTTACGCTACAAAATTTCGCGGGCGACAGTTTTTTAAGAAATTTCCAACTTGAATTCATATTGAAATTTAGTATAAAAAATAAAAAAAAAATTTAATTATTCTATCATTGGGTTAATAAAAAAGAGTGTGCACTTCTGTTCGCTTTTTACCTTGTAGTTATACATACATATGTATGTATGTCTGTGTCTGCGTCTGTTGTACTACAGAAGAACTCAAGTTAACATTCAAACATTTTGTTATAGTTTTAATTATGTATAAGGTGAATTTAAAAGTATGCATATCTATAATATTTATCCATGACATCTATTAAGAAGGAAAAAGTGAAGAAGAAGGTGAAAACAAAACAAACAGCACGCTTCCGCAATTGTTGCTTAGAAAAGTGAATACAGTGAGCACGGGTTAACGTCAATTAATTAAAACCATAAGAGTTGACGCGTATGTATGAATGTGTGAAATATGTAGTTTAATTTTTTTTTATTTTATTTTTTTATTATTCCAATGTATCTTTGAGGGGCTGTGTTCATTCAGCGTTAAAGAATTTATTGCTCAATGAACCAATTGCACAGAGATTTTGTAATTTTTGGCAGCTTTGGTGGTTTTAGGAGGGTAGCTTGATAATAAAGTGATTTTTTTAAATTTCCCGCGTAGTAACTTAAAATACTACTACCGTCAACCACCATCTTTTAATGGACCGCTGTTGAATTTGTCAAATTTTGAGCAGACTGCGTCATTTAGTTTGCATTTGACAACCATTAAAAGCAGGCTGCCACGTGGATTTGATGAAACATTTTAAATAGTGAACTTTGTGTGTGTTGATTAAGTTTATTTTTTGAGCAACAAAACCATCACTGAAACCAAGGGAAGGCTTGCTAAATACTATTAGAACACGATCAATTTCAATGATTAAGAAGTGATTTACTAAGCTCCGCTGTAGTAGTACCAGCACAAGTGATGCCGTACATTTAGTTCGCCCAAAACAGATGATCACGCCAGAAATCGTCTATAAAATTCATGGAACAATATTGGACATGAAAACCTATCTCCAAGATAAATGCCGCGATTGCTCACAGCGCAACCGTATGACCACTTTAAAGCAGAGTTTGGTTATGTTCAACCACAATCCGGACAAGTTTTTACGCCGTTAAACAGGGCATTTTTTATAGAGGTAATCAACTTTAAGTTGGAAGAACTTTCTTAACTGACGGCTAGCTGTTAAGTGATGTATGTTTAGTTTGGTTTGGCAAATTAGATTAAAAAATTGTGCAAATTTATTTTGAAAGTCATGGTTCGGTTCGAAATATGTGCCGCGCACTACGTCCATTTTACGGTCAACTTAATTACGCCTCACTTTTGTTTGAATGGATACGTAAATAAATAAAACTGCCAAATTTGGAATTTTGACATCCAGAAAAACTGACGCTTCGGAGTGTTTTATGGTCAGGTGGAAAAACTCATTATGGGCTGGTGTAGTCGAAAATTGGGCCTACAAATTAGACTACATCTGAGTCAACCCTGGTGACAGTAGATTATCTTTCGAATTAAGTAAATTTAATGTCAATTTAGAAAAAATTATCCTAAAATTTCAATGTTCTGTACCTCCATAAAAACTCCCATATAACCGTAAAATATTCATAATAATGCCATAGAGAACAAGGAACTCTCGAAACAGTGGGATTCAGGTAAGAAGGTCTGGACTACAGGTTTTTGGGGTGCACGCGATGTCCCGCATGGGCACAAAGTACGCAGAGACGTATGAAGTGCATGCAAATAAAATCAAATTTCTGAGTTTTTGGAAAGATGACCGAAAAGAGACAGCAAAAGTGAAAAGTAGAAGCTAAAAATAGCGAATAAATAACTTAATTGTTTGAATTTTTGTTCTCTGCTTTTCGATACTTTCAAAAAGCAAATCGTAGCAACCAACGGTTGTTCATTTGTTTGAAAGGTGTAAAGAAATGTTAGAGAGGTGTATAAATGAAAAGGCTTGTTTTTTGTGTTTTGACAGGTATTATTAGAGCATTTTTCTTTTAAATTCTCAACAATTTATTTATATTGTTGGGATATAAAGTTGAATGTTTGAGAATATCTTTCAAAAATTTCCAAAGTCTACTGATGATTAGGGTAGTTCCTATGAAATGTCGACATATAGATAGCTGGGAAACATAAAAAACAAGCTATTTATAATTTTTATTGGTATAATTTTGTTCGCAGCTTGAGGATAGGTAGTAACATATTTAGAGGTCATTACTGAAAGTGGTTTAAGGGGTTAAAAAAATTTGTAATAAAAACTTATAAAAAATTTCAATAAATTTTAATTAATACAACAAATTCTTAATTAGTGTTACAAAATTTTGGGTTCCAATTTTTTCTGTGTAAAATACCCACAATCGAATTCGATTAGATTTAGATTTCGTAAGAAACGTCAAATGTATTGTTCGAGCTTAAGGCCGTGTCAGATAAAACTTTGTCGCGTTGCGTGAAGTTTAAAACTTTAACAGAAAAGCGCAAAGCAAAAGGTATATGTCACAATAAACACTTTGGCAACGCTCACGATTTGTTTATTTATCTAAAAAATTTTTTGTTAATTTTTATATTTAATCATTTCTTTGATAACAGAAGTTAGAAACATTATTAGACGAACTACTGAAATTAGTTCTAGATGTTTTCTTAGTGCATAAAGCTATTAGAAAAAACTTCAACGCGTAAAAAGATGAGAGTTGCCGAACTTTTCGCTTCGCGTTGCGTTAAAAGTGCTCTATGTGACATGTTTCATATAAGTATATATATTTTATCTTAGATGTCAAAGCGAATTTGCAAGGCAAAGCGAAGTAAAAGTTTTATCTGACACGGCCTTTGAGGTCTTTTGGACGTTTTTGGTTTTTAATTATCTGGCAATATTTTGCTTTCCTTAGCCTGAAGAGCCTATCCAAAGGAAAACGAAATATTGCCAGATAATTAAAAACCAAAAACTTTCTAAAGACTTTAAGCTTGAACAATTACACAATATTAAGAAGAACAAAAAGGGTCGAAATAAAGAAATAATAAGCATAAGCAAATTTAAAAAAAAAATATTTTCATTAGTTACAAATTTATTAATACAAAAATATTTATGTAAACAATATTTTAGTTTTAAAAGTGAAAGTTATAGGATCAAAGCTGTTCTCATTTTAAAATCAACTTCGCTGAGTTTAAATTTAGAACTCACTTTTGTTAAAGTATATTTTTGTTGTTTTTTATAGTGGACACAAATCGTACTTTTAATAAATACATATTACATATACCATAATATTAATTTATAATTTTGTTTGTTCTAGCTATCCAATGTATGCACACTATCTACATACTCGTATAATACGTATGTTTATGAGAAGGTAAATAAAAAAACTATGCGACAAAGTAATGGATTCAGAAAACTGCTATGAACTTCAAGAAAAAAAAGCATATAAATAAAAACATTAACAAAGTGAAGAATTTTAAGCAAATACTAACCATGAAAATGACTCCGCTATTATAAAGCCAATCACTTGAACACAAATGCAAAATTTTTGCAGCTAAAAAAGCTGTGGTAGATGTTCGATTGCATTATTCGCTTAACGATATTATTGAATAAGTCTAGTAGTTTTTTTAACACAAATTATCGCATCGGCAATGTACTTGACCAAAAACTGAATTTCAGAAATGGTCCCAACAGATTTCAAAGCAAAAGTCATAAAAATGCAATGGAATATATGTTCATAGATATAAGTATGTATGTATGTATACCTATATACATATACACCCAGCAAACATATGAAAGTTGAAATTTAGACTTATCGAAAAGCTGACTTCTATATCAACACACTTTCTTCAGATCTTGCCAGTTAAAAAAAAACAAATGCATTAATATTTATTTTTGAACCACATTTTAAACATTTAAATATTGGTGAAAATATCGGAGTGGGCATTCAAATGTTAACTTCAAGATACAAGAAGTAAGAAAAGTTTAAAAATCGGCACTCTCTTGTGTTTCGAGCATTTGCCCTTTTAATTATAGTTCTTGATCTAAAAATTTTCTTAAAAGTCAATAACTGAAAACATCCAAAATAAGAAAAGGAGGGAGAAGAACTGTTAACTGCAAGTGCTAACAAAAAAAGGAGTAAGAAGACAGAAACAAATATTTCAAAATATTGAATAATAACAGATTAGAGACACATTTTATATCACAGTTATTTTCGATTACAGAAAATGCGACAAGTTTCACTTTAAATAGTTATAGTGTGATTGTGCAAAAAGTTTCAAAAACATTTTTAATATTGAAAAATTTTATGTCTGGTGTACATTGAAAAAAAAGATAACATGGATTAAACTTTATGGCTTTTCGTGTTTCTGGAAAAAGGTGCAACGATTTTGAATATCTGTTATTAAAACACATAAAAAGAAATCACTCTTTGTTGCAAGCTACCCTTGAACACCTTGCAGATATTGCAACCGCAGCACACGTGCTATAGTTTGCAAGACTACAACAACAAAATATATGAAACCGCGATTTGCAACACTTGACACTTTTGCATAACCAAAAACCATTACAGTTCGTATTTGCAAATGTTCTCAGGACACTCAACACATGTAAAACCTTGTGCTTAAAAAACTTTACTTTAGTCTCCGGTGTAGGAATATTTATATTTAACTTTGTGCTCTAAACCCCCCACAAATTCAATTTCATCAACTGCACTTTGATTTCAAAGAAATTTGGTTTTGAAAAGAAACTTCTGATAATATTGTCAATAAAAACAGCAATCCATCCGAAATTTTTTCATTTTATAAATAAATATGAAAAACAAGCTCTGGATTTCAAATATCAAGAGTTAATTTTTTTATTTTTTATTTTGAAGCAATTTTTAAAAAATAACAAACAAATTTAGGCAGATTTTGCAAAAATAAAAAAAAAATATATGAATTGAAATTCGAGCTTTTCAAATATATTCAAAATAATTCCAAAATCTAGTAACTTTGCTTTATTTTTCTGCAACGTAGACATAATATTCAGCCAAGTTAGTTGAAATTCTTTACTATAAATACTAATTAAAATTAAATCCAATTTCTTTTATATTGCAATCCTTCTATTCCTAAACTTTTCGGAAAGTTCAGTGCCTCAAAGTGTATTTGTGTTTTAATATCATGCATACGAGTATGTAATGTATGTATGTAAGTGTAATTAATTAAAAACTAAATTATACCGATAAAAATTATAAATAGCTTGTTTTCTATGTTTCCCAGCTATCTATATGTCGACATTTCATAGGAACTACCCTAATCATCAGTAGACTTTGGAAATTTTTGAAAGATATTCTCAAACATTCAACTTTATATCCCAGCAATATAAATAAATTGCTGAGAATTTAAAAGAAAAATGCTCTAATAATATCTGTCAAAACACAAAAAACAAGCCTTTTCATTTATTCACCTCTCTAACATTTCTTTACACCTTTCAAACAAATGAACAACCGTTGCTTGCTACGATTTGCTTTTTGAAAGTATCGAAAAGCAGAGAACAAAAATTCAAACAATTAAGTTTTTTATTCGCTATTTTTAGCTTCTACCATTTGTAAAGAAATGTTAGAGAGGTGAATAAATGAAAAGGCTTGTTTTTTGTGTTTTGACAGATATTATTAGAGCATTTTTCTTTTAAATTCTCAGCAATTTATTTATATTGCTGGGATATAAAGTTGAATGTTTGAGAATATCTTTCAAAAATTTCCAAAGTCTACTGATGATTAGGGTAGTTCCTATGAAATGTCGACATATAGATAGCTGGGAAACATAGAAAACAAGCTATTTATAATTTTTATCGGTATAAATGGTAGAAGCTAAAAATAGCGAATAAAAAACTTAATTGTTTGAATTTTTGTTCTCTGCTTTTCGATACTTTCAAAAAGCAAATCGTAGCAACCAACGGTTGTTCATTTGTTTGAAAGGTGTAAAGAAATGTTAGAGAGGTGAATAAATGAAAAGGCTTGTTTTTTGTGTTTTGACAGATATTATTAGAGCATTTTTCTTTTAAATTCTCAGCAATTTATTTATATTGCTGGGATATAAAGTTGAATGTTTGAGAATATCTTTCAAAAATTTCCAAAGTCTACTGATGATTAGGGTAGTTCCTATGAAATGTCGACATATAGATAGCTGGGAAACATAGAAAACAAGCTATTTATAATTTTTATCGGTATAAATGGTAGAAGCTAAAAATAGCGAATAAAAAACTTAATTGTTTGAATTTTTGTTCTCTGCTTTTCGATACTTTCAAAAAGCAAATCGTAGCAACCAACGGTTGTTCATTTGTTTGAAAGGTGTAAAGAAATGTTAGAGAGGTGAATAAATGAAAAGGCTTGTTTTTTGTGTTTTGACAGATATTATTAGAGCATTTTTCTTTTAAATTCTCAGCAATTTATTTATATTGCTGGGATACAAAGTTGAATGTTTGAGAATATCTTTCAAAAATTTCCAAAGTCTACTGATGATTAGGGTAGTTCCTATGAAATGTCGACATATAGATAGCTGGGAAACATAGAAAACAAGCTATTTATAATTTTTATCGGTATAAATGGTAGAAGCTAAAAATAGCGAATAAAAAACTTAATTGTTTAAAAACTAAATTCTTTAACAAATTTATATATTTTTAGCGAATGTGCAACTGAAAATATGTTATATTTTTAAGTAAAAATTTAAAATACATAAAAATTTGTAGTAAATTTTGAAGTGTTATGCTAGGACACAACTGCGACGAACGATGAATTTTTGGTCGCGAATTCTCGTCGCCAAAAATAAAACACATTGGTGTATATGAAAATGCACACAATCGTGGCGTTGGTCAAAATTCATCATACACAGCGAAAGTTGAAATAGATTTATTTCTAATTATTTCGTCAGCTAACGACCAACAAAATGTATTAGGTGGCCAGGTTTCTTATATAAAAAATATTTTTCACGAAATCAGACTTTTTATATTTATATTAATCCATGTAGTAAACAATTTATGAAGATGTTCTCAAAATCAAAACCTCAAAAATTCGCCTTTCGTATGGGATTTATATAGGCTGACTTAATATGGTCCCCTTAATATTTATATGTAAACAATGTTATCTATACAAAAGTTCGTTGGCATTATGCTTCATACGACGAATTTATGCAACGAATATTTGCCAGCGAATTCATTGCGATGAGCGAAATTCGTTGTTCATCGCAGTTGTGTTCCTACCTAGCATTAAGAGTCCGACTTTTTTGACGTTATTTCAAAACTAAAATGACGATATTTTAAAAAATTATCGGGATATTGACGATTTCTTCCATATTTTTTCTGGCAGCCCTGCTCATACTGTCGGCCTCATGATGTCCTTTCCTTAACGTTCGATAATGTGTTATATTAAAAATAAGTGACAAGATCAGCGAAAAATAAAGCTTATAAACGGCATCGGAATAGGTTTTTCTACCTTAAAAATTATGACGAACATTTACGAAACGACATCGTGAGTCAGGCAGATAAAATATTTATTATATGTGATTAAGAGTATCACACATATGATAAAAACAAATATTTTAGTATTGGGTGTCATAAAACCTATTGTCATATTTAAAAAAGTTACGCATAATATTAACATTGCATGCAACCATATTTAGAAATTGGTAGACGGTGGCAATATTTAAATATTTAGACGGTGGCATGTTAAAGAAAGAAATACCTGTAAACTAATACAGTTAGTTGGGCAAACAGTTAACTAGTGAGAGTGAGAGTCAAAACTCTCGAAGGCCAAACAACAACAACAAGCCTGAGAGCTGTCCCTCAGCCCAGAGCTGCTTTACGACTGAGACGGTGACAAAAGACTTAGAGAAATGCAAACGAAAACATATTTATAGTGTATTAAACTATAATTAAACCGATAATAGGCTAATCTTAACAATGTTATGGCGGGTGTATATACGAATGAAGCTGTAACCATATTTCAAAATGTTCAGTAAAACAAAATATAACAAATAACTGCATGTGTAATTTTTAATTAATGGAATTCAATATATGTTAATACATATAAACATAAAATATTTCTTCTAACCAGCAAGATTGATATTAAAAAATAAACAATTTATTTCGATATTGCGTTTTGAAAACTTCTTTATTACTATGGTCGTGTGCGAAAGGGTAGCAACGTACTCTCGTAAATAAAATTTTGACATATCTGAGGTTAATAAAATTTCACTAGCTCTAAGGGCTAGTATATAGTATAAATAATGAAAATAGGATAGAAAAATTTGTAATGTAAGAATTTGATTAAAATAAGTTATAATTGAAAATTTTAGTATTAAAAAAACTATAAAATTGAAAAATTGATCTATTTTCTATGCTTTAATTTTTATATATTTGTTTGATAGTTTTGATTAAAAAAATTTGTTTGCAAAATTTTATGTTATCAAATGTAATATTTTTTTACACAGCAAAACCATGACATTTTTTTACCACAGACAAACTATTTTCCGCCGTAGTACTTTGATAACGTTTCGCACACGTTCTATGTATAAAATTCAAAATATTAAATACGACATAAAAAATTGTCAGATTTTTTATGCCTATAACTGCCAAAGAACTTCTCTTACAGGCATATGTACTTATCTGCAACTTATGCACCTTATGAAACTTTTTTATTTTCGCGTCAGAAAAAACATTGTTTGACACTTACCTGGCAATAACATTGTAAGACACCTGACAATCATGATACCACTCGCCTTTGCAATAGGCAGACCTTGTCAGCTTATTTCATATTATCAGGTGCGTGAATTTTTGAGCATCTGATAAAAACATCATTGTCGGAAGATGAAAAAAAAAAATAATAAAAAAAAAATGAAAGAGAGAGAGAGAGAGTAAGAGAAACATAAAGGTTTCAACACAAAACAATAAGAATTAAATCTAGTTGTTGATTTGGAAAATAAAAAAATTTATTTGAAATAGTAAATAAATATATGTATACTGGAATATCATTTAAATAAGAGCTCGCAGAAAATTTAATCAAATAAATAATTTCTAACAGATGAAACAGAGCTAGGGCTTGACCACGACCTGTGTGGCAACGGCTCTATATCTATACTTCTCTCTAAAAACAAACGTCAAAAATCATTATTAAAAATTATAAAAGAGAGTGCAACTACCTTGTATTTTTTATATCATAGGCTAGAAGATGTTTTCCAAATGCTTTCAACGATATTACCATACTTTTAATAAATTTCATACATTTTGTAAACAAAGGAAAGAGCAAAAGAAACATTTAAAGGTGCAATTAAGGTACATTAAAATAACAAAAATCTAATATAGTAAATTTTAAGAAAGAAGTACAAAAGCATGAAGTTTAATTTTTAATCATATTTTAATAGTATTTGTTTTTCCAACAAATGACAGTTTGTGAAGCTGCAGCCGTCGTTTTAACTATGGACCTGTTTTCTGTGGGAGTAATTTTTGCTTGAAGTCGCGGTCGTGTTCTGTTTGATTTAGATGAAATTAAGTAGTAATTTAATAAAAGTGTACTGATATCATATTTTTAACATTATCATTTTGTAATGGGGTATTCAATTTTTATTTTTTTGATTTTAACATTTGAGTTGACAGTAGTTGTTCCTTGTGCTATTCATTAATGAACTACTTCAATTGAATGATTCTTTCAAGTGAAAGAATGACATATTTCTGTATTTTTTCATCATTCTCTTTCCTTTCATGTTTATATATTCAGAGCCCGTAGAGACCCGAAATTAATTTAAGGAAATCATTATTCATTTTATTTATTCTTTTTAATTTAAATTAATTATAAAAATGAACATTAAGAAATTTTTTCTGTATTTTATATTTAAACCAACTCTGAAGCAAACAAAGAATGCCTTATATTTAAACATACTCGTAAACAAACAAATAATGTCTGTGATTGCTATATATACTCGTAATTCGTTATGTTGCCACCTGATACGCATAATTGAAATATTTTCATTCATTCTAAAATATGTCTAACATATAGAAAGATGAAAAAATAATAAATTAATTCAATGAAATGAATGAAAGATTCTCACAAATAAAAGATTTCGACCAACACTAAATAGGATCCTAGTTTGAACTGACAATTTCTTTCCAGCCAACATTGTCAGACAATCGTCTTGGAATTGTCAGTTTTTCCGATAATTGTCTATCAACCGTGTAAACTGACAATGTATATTGAAAGGATAATATTTCATTGTCAGCACATTGTTAGATGATCAAACAATATTATCAGATCTGACAACCGTCTAAGCAAAGCTTGTCATATATGTTGTCACTTTTTAGTCTGCGTTTTGATAGAAAATGTTTGCAAGGTGTCCGCATATACACAACTGCCCTTAACACTAGAAAAAAATAACCAAAATAATTGCGCTATTCCAATACCAAATTGCTAGACAAATACACATTCGTTTAAATACATGATCAACTTGACCGACGACAACTTCAGAAAGAATCAAACCAAAGAATCTGCAATAAACGAGAACAACATTCATTCATACAAATACTTGCATATGATGATCGTTTGTGTGTGCATGTATGTATGTGTGTGTGTACGATTGAATGAACTTCAAGAATATTAAGAAGTAATAATGATACTTCGACACGCGATTAGATGCGACTAGTAACAACAAAAAACAAATTAAAACGACTTGGGGTTAAAGACGCTGCTGAAGGCATAGATACTTTAAGAAAACCCCTGGTTCACAGCGTATCATCGTTCAGTTCGCAGTGAACATAACAATCGTACAAACGCAAACGCAAAAACCAAAAAGAAAAACTATATAAAAAAAAACAATATTTAATAGAAACATTAAACACACATTATCGATATTTAACATCGCTGTAGTTGTTGTAGCACTTGATCGATACAACAACTCAAAGAACTCATTAAGGTACATGCTAAAACAAATCAAAATTATCAAAACTTTTTTTTTGTTTCTTCTCAAGCTAAAATAAATAAACCAACAAACTGTGCTAAGAGCATAAAAAAAGAATTTAATATAACAAATAAATACATTTTAAAAGCTAAATAAAAGTCCATACTCAACTCTCTTATTCTCTCATAGCCAGCAAAAGTATCTAAACCAAAATCTACTGATCGGCTTTAAACTGAAATCAAATAATTAAAATTCTCAACGCTTAATATGCGAAACAAACAATTCGAATAGTCTTTAAAATTCGGTGCAATTATGCGAAGTTCAATTGTTTGCGAACAGACTTCGTGTAGTTAGCATTTGAAATACTTGTAGACTGGTGAGAACCTTTAGCGATAAGTGGCGCATATTCAAATTTCAAATAAATTAAATCAAACGGACAACTCCGTCCAAGCATTCAAGAACTGTTAAACGGAACAAAGCGAAATTCGAATAGATACAATTTTGAAAAATTTTCTTCATTTTCAACACTAGTATCTAAGCAATAAAAAATAAGTACGTATACATGTATGTGTGTATGTATATCCTGTTTTGAAGTGATGTGTTAATAAAATAATTATAAATACTATTAGTATTTACTCTAAGCACGAGTATAATTAATATTATTCCCCAAAAAACGAAAAATCGATAAAGGGAACATTTTTCCAAATAATATTAAAAGAAAAACTGTCTTAAGTTAAAGTGATTTGAGTGATCGAAAGGATTGTTTCGAATAATAAAAAAAGGATATTTAAAAAAGGATTGAGGTAACTACATATAAGAATTTATTTTGGTACATTTTAACAACAACGACGAATAATATTTATATAAGATTTTTTTCTTTACTTCCTTCGAATTTTTAATTTTATTTGATTTTTGCTTTTTGATTAAACAGGCGCTTTTTATAAATCGCTATTTAAACCGTTTTGAATATGCTATCAAGCTTTTAATTAAGCAATTCTGATATTTTACATGATTAACAATTTACAAATTGATGCATTTAGCATTTGAAAACTTTTTTTGGTGTTACCATGGCCAGACAAAAAAGCTAAAGGCACATTCAGATTTAGCAAATATTTGATGAAATAAGCATAACAAGCACTTTTGTATTTTTGTTTTAACTAAAATAAAAAAAAAAAAAATAGTACAATAGTACGCCTGCTTATTTGGACAGGAGTACTATGTTCTATATCTTAGACCCAAAAGTATTGGTAATGCTTATTTTATCAAATATTTGTTCAATATTGGTCAATGCTGTCACAGAACGTAGACAACCGACTAAATTGAATAATATACACTCTAAAAACTGATTGCAAACTAGTTTAAAAAACAAAAGCTTTTTTTTTATGTTTGTAATAAAGTTTCATCTAAATCAGGATTCCCAGTTCAAGGTGGCCCAAAATTACCAAAGGTGGGGGATTAAAAATTTATTAACTCTTTCGATTGCATTTTTTCAGATTATTATACATATAAAATGCAAATGTTTTTTACAAAAAGTATGGAAATAATGTAAAAAAATAATGTACATTCTCAGCTTCGCAATGATGAGTTTGTTTTAGATCATTTTCCATAGAATTTCTGAACCAATGTTGTTGGGTATTCTCGGGCTTGTTAATATATACCTGTTTTTTTAAATATCGCTAAAGAAAATATACGGCTGCAGATAAATCTGGCGAACGCGTTAGACAATTGTATTCCGAATATCTGAATTTTATTCGATCTCGGCAAAAAACAGAGGTAACTGATATTATTCATCACACTTTTAAACTTTTTTGAAACCAAAAGCTTATTAAATTTTTATTATCCAGAAAAATCTGTATTAATTCTAATACTATTTCACGTTCAGTTCATTTAAGTACCATTAAATACATTCTAACAAAGTATTTAAGGTAGCAAGATGATTAATATAACAAAACCAAAAAGTTCGGAACTCGAATCTTGGTTATCGTTGTCTCAAGAATTTGTTTCTAAATTTCAATATCCACATTTCTGGAGGTGAATTCATTGTCGAATTAACTCATTTAACGCAAATTTACGCAAAATAGTTTTAACACTACCCCTGCAAGGTTTTTAAATGGCCGTGATCAAACGGAAACTTAATATGAATAAACGTCTGATCAAAACATATTTAAGTTGTATATCATTCCACCTTCTAAATAACTTTTCCCATTGTGATCTACAATTCGGACTGTCGTAATGGATTGCATGTTGGAGAAAATAGTTTACCACTTTTACTTTTAATAGTGTAAAATAAAAGTGCATAAAAATATTATTAAGTTTCCAAAGTATAAAAATTATCGTCAATGAATTCCCTAATTCTCGAACTTTCTCGAAATTTTTTAACACCATTTCGAAAAAATCCCCAGTTTGGACACAAATCAACTAATATGGCAACACTGAACTAAACTATGTTTATTTATAAGTTCTTAATAACTCTGAGAGATTTTATGCAAATACTTTACGAATAATGCTTTATTAGTAAAAATATTCAGACCTCAAACGGAATGCTTTTGGACATGCGCGGTACGCAATCAACAGTGAGAATGTCTCTGTATAAATTGCTTACCATGATCAGGAGATTACAACATTTTTAAAGCCAATTTCACAAGCAATTGCAGTTTAATTTGAAGGTTAACTTAAACTTTCTTATCAGTGAGGGGCATATTCATAAAAAAATAAAATGCATTTAAAATGAATTTGAAGAAAATTTTGTCACCAATTTTTTTTAACTAATTTTAAATTCATTTTAATTCTTATGAATATGCTTATTAGAATGAATGAATAACTTCAAGGAAAGAATGTGAAAGAATGAAATATTTTGTACTTCTTTCATTATCCTCTTTCCTTTCACATTTCTTGGTTCGTTCATTCAGAAACCCTTATTCAATGTATTTTATAATTTTTAATTTAAGTAAACTATGAAACAAACAAATAATGCCTGTGTTTGCTATATAATAATTCGATATGCTGCCTGCCACCTGATATACATAATTGAAATATTTTCATTCTTTCAAATATACATATGTATATCTGACATGCGGAAAGATGAAAAAAAGATTGCATTAATTCAGTTACACGTCAGAAAATGAAAAATTCAAACAAATGCAAGATTTTGCCCACATCCACTACTATTTACATATACCTAGAGCTGTGTCGTTCATGAACAAACGGGTTAAATTGAACGGAGCCGGGCATTAAACTGACCACTTTTGGCTCAGTAGTGCATCGTTTAATTCCGTTCAAAAATTTTTTTCGGTCTTTTTATGTCATGTGTTTTTGTTTCCTCTTTGACCTTTTTGAGGAAATCTGGATCGTCGTTAACGATGTTCAATAGCTACTGAGCGATGTCCATGCCACGTTGCTTTTGCTCAAAATTTAGCAATTTCGGAACATTCTTCGCTGCCGCACTTTTAATGCCGTCAGTGTCAAAATCATCAGCAAAATCTCTGATAGTAATTCAATTTCAATTTATTTATGTTGTATTTAATGGAGAATTATCCAAAATCATTTTCTTCACTGCTTAAATGTTTTCATCAGTCGTTGACGTGCTCGGGCACCCAGGACGGACATAGTCATTGGTATCTTCTCAGCCGAATCTAAAATACCCTTCACAATAGTCACGTATATAAACGCGGTTTAGGCTATATCTCCGGTATATATGAACCGATATCGGAAATTTTATTTTTCCATATTTATATAACCTTTTTCGTTACCAGAACTGTTTTTTTTTTTTTTTTTTTATCTGGGACCAGTACTCAGGGGATGGCCCCTACATATGCAGCGCATTGTACTGGAACTGGGAAAATAGGGTATGATGATGAGGAAAGAGGGAGTAGTGTTCGCGAAATATTAACGATAACAACACGAAAGACTGAAACAAACTCTATTGCAGTATTTAAAATGTTGGAATTAAATTAGTTAAAACTGATCAGTGCCCAGTTTATATACCTTCGACACTGCTCAGACTAGCAAAATTTAGTCCAACACCTTCCACACTACAAGCTAATGAAATTCATTAAATATAATATTAATATTGAACATATAAAGAAAACACGGACAACGGTGAAAAAAAAAGATAAAAATAAAGAAGAAACACGTGTACATATACTGCTACCTATTCCGGTGCACTTTTATTTAATACGAAATTAGTAATAAACATACATATATGTAAAAAATACGGACAACGGTAAAAAAAAGAAAAAAAAAAACAAGAATAAACACGTGTACACAACTTGCTACCTATGAAGCAAACAAAGTTGTTTAAGTTCACTTACGCGACATTTTCATGAAAACCGCGGTTTAGGCTATATCTCGGGTATATATGGACCGATATCGGAACTTTTTTTCCCATATTTATAAAACCTTATTTCATTACCAGAACTGCTTCTAAGCAAAAAAAAGTTGTTTAAGTTCGGTTACGCGGCATTTTCATGAAACACCCGGTTCAGCGTATATCTGGGGTATATGGACCGATATCGGAAATTTTCATTTTCGATATTTATATAACCTTACTTTATTACCGAAACGGCTTTTGAGCAAAAAAAGTTGTTTAAATTTACTTACGGTTTAGGCTATGTCTCGGGTATATATGGACCGATATCGGAAATTTTCATTTTCCATATTAATATAACCTTATTTTATTACCACAACTACTTTTAAGCAAAAAAAAGTTGTTTAGCTTCGCCTATGCGACATTTTCATTAAAAATCTGATTTTGGCTATATCTCGGGTATACATATATGGACCGATATCTGAAAAAAAATTTTTTGCCTTTAAGTCACCATGCTTAATAAGTGTGTGAAGTTTGAAGCAAAACAAACAACTTTTGTTTTCAAAAATTTTCATACAAAACTGCAAATAAATGGCTTTTTTTCGGAATTTTGAATATATCTCAGCTATACGTGGACCGATATTACTGAATTTCAATAGCAAACCCATGAATCGATGGGGTAAAAGAATGGTGAAAGAAAAAAGTTTCTAAGTCTAATGGTTTTCTCAGACACGGTATTTCAACAGCGGACAGACGGACATCGCTTAATCGACTTTTCCATGCCCTTTACATTTTTGTGAAGGGTATAAAAACAGCGTTACGTTTTACTCTTTAAAACAAAATGTGCTGTTTTACAGCGCCTACAAGAAACACTACTATGGGTAAATCAAAGTACGAAATCGAAGGTTATTTGCAGACTTTTTCCTTTTACGGAACATAAACTAATTGTTTTTTGATATGAACTATACTCGTGCTAACAAGCACAAAGAAAACAAAAACAGATAAAGGAGCTGGTCTTTGAAAAATGTACAAAATTGTAAAACAAAAGTTTAATAAATAAATGACCGTTTGGTTAAAAATTAAAACTAATTCAAATTGTAGTCTGCTGCCTTAAAAGGAATCGGATATTTATAATAATTCTCATCTCTACTGCGGACACCTTGAGTTGAGTTTGAACAGACTTATTTAAGAATACTTGGACATAAATACATTTTATTTGCCATGTTGCTTAGAATATCAATTTAAAAAAATATTACGCAAAAAATTGTATTGGCAACAATAATAATATACGCTTATTCTTATAAAAGATCACACACAAACACTCATACAAAGTATAAAGGTATGCACATATCTGCATACGTGAATTTATGAAAACCTATTTTGTATTAAGTATAAAATATGTATATACATATATTCGTACATACAATACATATTTAAGTATAAATACATATGTTTATACATATATACATACATACACATGTATATATTTTGCACTGAAGAGTAAATAACAAACGTGTTTTAGCATTAAAAATTATTTCCTAAAAATTACCTCCATTCGACAAAAACAAAAAAAAAAACAAAAAAAAGAAAAGAACGCGGAATGAAAATTCAATTCGAAAATTTATTAATTATGTATGGGAAGACAAAGCCACACACATATACATGCGCTTACTCGTACACACAATCGATGACAGAACAATAGTGGTCAAAATCATAAATTTTTTTAAGTTTTATTACCGACGACAATTGTACCTGAATAAACTACGTAATTAGGTGAACGCTTATACTTATAGGGATAATAATAAAAAATAAATATAAAACATAGACATACATACGTACACTCGCATAACCAAACACACAAACTAATATGTTTTTCTATTTGCCTGCTTAATAGTTAATATGGCAAAATTCTATTCTTCCCATAAGCGGTAGAAGAGCAAATCATTGGCCTCATATGGTGGCCTCATCTGGAGAAGTCCTAACTAACATATTGCAACTTTACGGGAGAAGGAAAAATATAATAGAAATTGCATTTATATAAATTTACATTTCTGTGAAATGTAATGAAATCTAAAAAAAAAAACTCAAATTCAGTAAGAATACGAGACTACACAATACGGTTCTTAAAATCGAAGAGCACACGTTTGGAACTGTAATTTGGAGCAGACATAAATACAATGGACTCACATACATACTCGTATTTCGATTACACAAATCGCTGACTATTTACATAACTTAAAGCATAAGAATTTCAAGTAAGAAATGCAGAATTGTTAATATAGTAAACGCTCGTAGGGAGTAAATGCAAGTAAATACTCCATGCTTTTCTTTCGATATCAAGTACTTTTGGTATCGATGCTTTGTTACCGAGTAACAAGTAGGTATAGGTCAGAAATACTCTCTTCTTATAGACAAACCAAAATACTGAGTTAGAGGCCACTTTAACCATAATTTTATTCGTTTTCAAACATTTTTTTAAATAAATCCGTGCATGTAAATGGGACCACCAAAATCGGGTTACGGTTGTATTTCGTAAAAAAGAGTCAATAAGATTGCGGTCATGATCTTGAGATACTAAAACAAAGCTAGTCGAAATAATCACTAAAGAATCTTCATACCAGAATTCTGTGCATTTATCGAAAGTAGTACCAACGATAAATTATATTACATCGAATTTTTCTTCCTCCATTGAATTTGTCACACAGCTACAATGTAAACTGTTGGGTGAATTCAGCAGAAGAATTGCTATGATAGAACTCCCAAGTCTTAAAAGTTTTCGCTTACGGAATACTAATAACGATACTTCAATTTCAGCTAGTAAATCCATAACGAAAATTTTGATTTTTGGCTCCAGTTTTCGGCGGGCACGACTCTAAAATACGCTGCATTGCTCTTAGACTGGCACCGACCCCACTTTTTCCATGTATTCTTGACCCGACATAACAGAATTTGATGCAATTCTAAGAATTTTTCGTCTTTCTTTTGGACTTGTTGCCATTTTCTTTCGCCCTTTCATGTTTTTTCCATATCTTTCCACGTTACTTAAATAATTGTGCACGACTGTCTTTCCACTATTAATATTTTTGGCTATTTGGATTGGATTCCGATCCTGAGATTTCAGAATTTTTTCTTTTTCAGAGTTATTAAGAGCGTTACCACGTCCCATTTGAATAAAATCTATCAAATTAAAAATTCTTTTGCCGTTTATATTGAAAGTAATTCAAATCATAGCCGGGCTGACTAATATTAAAAGAACTCCTTATTTAACGCAAATGCATAATTTTAGTACAACAAAATATATATATTTTTTATTTCTTCAGGAAACTAAAGCCAGCACCTTGAAATTTGGTTTTAGAAAAATATAAAATAATATATTTTTTTCTGAACTTTAGTTTATTCCTTATTCAAGTGGCAGGCAGTGTATGTAAAATATGTATGTAGCTTTAAACACAAAGACGACAGCAGACAGCAAGCAGCAATCTGTCAAAAATAAAATACATGTGTTTAGATGCACACAATTATTTTAACGACATCACAGCAGCACGATTTCACAACAGCATTTGCTGCTGCTGCCAACTTAGACTAATTTCTATTTTCGTAAGCAGCAAAAATTAAATGCAGTGCTGCCACTATAAATATAAATTGACAGTAATAAGAACTAAAATTTGTTTGAAATATTTAATAGAAATAAACATCATATAAATAAAATAAACATATAAATTGATGAGTTTTTACTACTTTAGGTGATATTATTACGTTTTCAGTCAGTAATCTTAATTTTATTCGTGTAAAATATATGTGGCACCTCTGAAATTTGCATTGTTAAAATACACATAGTGCTGCTGCTGTCTTTAAAATAATTATGTTGCTGATGAGACGGCAGCTTTTGAAGCTAACTTCATTTGTAGCCGTGAAGTTGTGAAGTCTGCTGTCGTCTAAGTGTTTAGAGCTTGTATCTGCAAACACATGGGATTCCCCTTTATTTGACACGCGGCATTCACACAAAAGTGTCAAAGAAAAATTATCAGTGGGAAAAATAAAAACGCCCGTTAGTTTTGCTTTCAGAGCAAACAATTTATTAACGACCTTGATTCTAATTTCAAAACGCGTTAGAATTTACACGAGTTCTAAATTGGGAGTGTCTAATGTAGCATTATTCCTTTTATAATGTTAAAAGTTTATTCAAATGGCTTTAAAGCTGCATCATTTAGGAGGTATTTTTTAAATTCCTTTTAAAACATTTATGTAAACTGTAAATTTAAAACGCGTTATTCTCAAAACAGATTTTTTTTCTTTTTTATACCCTTCACAAAAATGTAAAGGGTATATATAAGTTTGTGATTCCGTTTGTAATTTCTACAGTTTTTTTTTGCGACCCTATAAAGTATATATATTCTGAATCAGAATTAATGGAAAAGTCGATTAAGCGATGTCCGTCTGTCCGTCTGTCCGTCTGTCCGCTGTTGAAATACCGTTTCTGAGAGAACCATAAGACTTAGAAACTTTTTTCTTCCACCATTCTTTTACCCCATCGATTCATGGGTTTGCTATTGAAATTCAGTAATATCGGTCCACGTATAGCTGAGATATATTCAAAATTCCGAAAAAAGCCATTTTTTTTTGCATTTTTGTATGAAAATTTTTGAAAACAAAAGTTGTTCGTTTTGCTTCAAACTTCACACACTTATTAAGCATGGTGACTAAAAGACAAAAAAATTTTTTTTCAGATATCGGTCCATATATACCCGAGATATAGCCCAAATTGGATTTTAATGAAAATGTCGCACAGGCGAAGCTAAATAACTTTTTTTTGCTCAAAAGCAGTTCTGGTAATAAAATTAAGTAACATAAATATGGAAAATGAAAATTTCCGATATCGGTCCATATATACCCGAGATATAGCTCAAACCGGGGTTTCCATGAAAATGTCGCGTAAGCGAACTTAAACAACTTTTTTGTGCTCAAAAGCAGTTCTGGTAATCAAATAGGGTTAAATAAATATGAAAAATGAAAATTTTCGATATCGGTCCATATATACCCGAGATATAGCCTAGACCGGGGTTTTCATGAAAATGCCGCGTAAGCGAACTTAAACAACTTTTTTGTGCCCAAAAGCAGTTCTGGTAATGAAATTAGGTTACATAAATATGAAAAATGAAAATTTTCGATGTCGGTTCATATATACCCGAGATATAGCCCAAATCGGGTTTTTCATGAAAATGTCGCGTAAGCGAACTTAAACAACTTTTTTGTGCTCAAAAGCAGTTCTGGTAATGAAATTAGGTTACATAAATATGAAAAATGAAAATTTTCGATGTCGGTCCATATATACCCGAGATATAGCCCAAATCGGGTTTTTCATGAAAATGTCGCGTAAGCGAACTTAAACAACTTTTTTGTGCTCAAAAGCAGTTCTGGTAATGAAATAGGGTTATATAAATATGAAAAATGAAAATTTTCGATATCGGTCCATATATACCCGAGATATAGCCTAGACCGGGGTTTTCATGAAAATGCCGCGTAAGCGAACTTAAATAACTTTTTTGTGCTCAAAAGCGCTTCTGGTAATAAAATTAGGTTACATAAATATGGAAAATGAAAATTTCCGATATCGGTCCATATGTACCCGAGATATAGCCCAAATCGGGTTTTTCATGAAAATGTCGCATAAGCGATCTTAAACAACTTTTTTTTGCTCAAAAGCAGTTCTAGTAATGAAATAAAGTTATATAAGTATGGAAAATGAAAATTGTCGATATCGGTCTATATATACCAGAGATATAGCCTATACCGGGGTTTTCATGAAAATGCCGCGTAAGCGAACTTAAACAACTTTTTTGTGCTCAAAAGCAGTTCTGGTAATGAAATTAGGTTACATAAATATGAAAAATGAAAATTTCCAATATCGGTCCATATGTACCCGAGATATAGCCCAAATCGGGTTTTTCATGAAAATGTCGCGTAAGCGATCTTAAACAACTTTTTTTTTGCTCAAAAGCAGTTCTGATAATGAAATAAGATTACATAAATACGGAAAATGAAAATTTCCGATATCGGTCCATATATACCCGAGATATAGCCCAAATCGGGGTTTTCATGAAAATGCCGCGTAAGCGAACTTAAACAACTTTTTTGTGCTCAAAAGCAGTTCTGGTAATGAAATTAGGTTACATAAATATGAAAAATGAAAATTTTCGATGTCGGTCCATATATACCCGAGATATAGCCCAAATCGGGTTTTTCATGAAAATGTCGCGTAAGCGAACTTAAACAACTTTTTTGTGCTCAAAAGCAGTTCTGGTCATGAAATTAGGTTACATAAATATGAAAAATGAAAGTTTTCGATATCGGTCCATATATACCCGAGATATAGCCTAAACCGGGGTTTTCATGAATACGCGGCGTAAGCGAACTAAAACAACTTTTTTTGCTTAAAAGCAGTTCTAATAGCAAAATAAGGTTATATAGGTATGGAAAATGAAAATTTCCGATATCGGTCCATATGTACCCGAGATATAGCCTAAACTGCGGTTTTAATGAAAATGTCGCGTAAGTGAACTTAGACATCTTTTTTTGCTTAAAAATAGTTCTGGTAATGAAATAGGGTCATATAAATATGGAAAAAGAAAATATCCGATATCGGTCCATATATACTCGAGATATAGCCTGAACCGATTTTTCCAATAACATTTTTTTTTTTGCTGAAAAGCAGTTCTTGTTATGAAAGAAGGTTACGAAAATAGAGAAAATTAAAATTTCTGATATCGGTCCATATATACCCGAGATATAGCCTAAATCGGGTTTTTCATGAAAATATCGCGTAAGCGAACTTAAACAATTTGTTGTGCTCAAAAGCAGTTCTGGTAATGATATAAGGTTATATAAATATGGAAAATTAAAATTTTCGATATCGGTCCATATATAGCCGAGATATAGCCTGAACCGATTTTTCCATTAAAAAAAATTTTTTTTTTTTTTGCTGAAAAGCAATTCTCGTTATAAAAGAAGGTTACTAAAATACAAAAAATAGAAAATTCCGATATCGGTTCATATATAACCGAGCATATTTAGGTCACATTTTTAATATACTATACATATTCGTGACTATCGTGAAGGGTATTTTAGATTCGGCCCAGCCGAATATACTACACTCTTACTTGTTTAAATATGACCTCGTTGCAATAAATCTATATATATGGTTAATTTATCTATTAGTCTAATATTTTGTTTTTGTCAAATCGAGTTATTGTAAAAAGTTGTAGGTATGTGGAATTTGATAGCCAGAAAAAAATGTCGGGTACTTATGCTAGGAGCACAACTGCGACGATCGACGAATTGTTGGTCGCGAATATTTGTGGCCAAAAAAAAAAAAAAAAAACACATTGTTGTAAATGAAAATGCACGTAAACTTGAAAGTAAGAGAGTATATGAGAGGATAAAAGCATACTCGTTAAGGACATAAGCTATAAATGTGTTCGTAAAAGGAATTAGTACATTTATTAAGAAAGTTACCGGCTACAGCATTGCTTTTATCCTTGACACGTTCGACATTAGGCAATGAGTGAAGACTTACTATCGACACATAGGTGGCAATTTATGAATTATTTCTAGAATCTTATTTTAACTAACTTGCAGAAGTATTATATGATAACAGGCTGTATCGTGCCATACAGGAGCAGCCTCGAATAGAATAGCATAAAATGTGACTTTTAATGTCAAAATTTAGTTTTGAAGACTGAGATCTAAGTTTCTATTTATAAATGGGTACATGATTCTCAAGAACTTAAAAACGGCATTCAGTTTCTTAACGGAATTGAATTTTGTAACATTGCTGAATAGTTGTGCATATCACGAGGTTATTATTGTTATAAAGGGTGGTTAAATTTCAAGGGCCGATGTTGATTTTGAATAAAACACAAACTATTTGGGAAATTATTGTAATTTTATTTTATTATGATATATTGGTATTACTCAATTATGTATGGAACAAAATATCGGCCAAATGGTCGCCGCGACCACGGTGGCACACCTCCATCCGATGGTCCAAATTTTCGATGACCCTGAGGCATAATGGAGGTTCTATGCCGTTAATGTGTCGAATTATCTCATCCTTTAGCTGTTGAATTGTTGCTGGTTTATCGACGTACACCTTTTCTTTCAAATAACCCCAAAGAAAAAAGTTCAACGGTGTTAAATCACATGATCTTGGCGGCCAATTGACATCGCCATTACGTGAGATAACACGGCCATTGAATTTGTTGCGCAAAAGAGCAATTGTTTCGTTAGCTGTGTGGCAAGTGGCACCGTCCTGCTGAAACCACATATCGTCTACATCCATATCTTCCAATTCGGGCCATAAAAAGTTCATTATCATCTCACGATAGCGAACACCATTCACAGTAACTGCCTGACCGGCCTCATTTTGGAAAAAAATACGGCCCGATGATGCCGCCAGCACATAAACCGCACCAAACAGTCACTCTTTGTGGGTGCATTGGATTTTCGACAGTCACTCTTGGATTCTCATTCGCCCAAATGCGGCAATTCTGTTTATTGATGATTTTCTTCGAAAATTTATCATCATTTTCATAATAAGTCTGGATAACTTTAACACGTTGTTGGATTGTGTATCTCTCCATGGTTCAAATTGAATAAGCCTGAAATAGAGAAATGTCAAATAAAATTCGGAAAAAAACTTGGCGTTTAGGTGTGGTTCATATTCAACATCGGCCCTTGAAATTTAACCACCCGATATTTTAGACAATATTTTGAATTTCTCACCATGTATGTATGTATATTCACAACGTTTTGAACAATCTTGGTGCTAAGCGATTAAAATCAGCTCAAACACAAATAAACAATTTAGGATTAGAAAACCCGAAAAACTATGGATTTTGCTTAGAATAGAAATAGTTTTTTTTTTTTTTTTTTGTGAAACAGAAACTTAAATATCGGAACATAACAAACCAGCCAATAGCGACAGTTTATGCAAATTGTTCGAGGATGAAGTTTATATGAAAATCCGAAAAATAGTTATTATTAGTATTCTACTAATTATTTTTAGTATTCTGCTAATAGTAAATATTGAAAAAAGTAAAAACCGAAACAAAAACAAAAAAGCAATATCAGAAATATTATTAATAAATTTTATTGATTTAAAGTTCTTTATAAAAATAAGACTCGTACATACACCTGCATGCACATCTGCACATGTGTATATCTGTATCCATTTATGTTTATATGTATCTATGAATTTTTTGTTTTTTAAGAACATTTTAACCCAAACCCTGGTTAAACATGTTTTGTTTTTAATTTAAAAACACGCTCAAACTTGCGCAGAGTTTAGGAAAAAAGCATAGTAATAATTTAAAGTTCTAAGAAAAATTGAACAAACAAACGTTGTTGCTCAGAATCATGTTCAAGAGCACAGCACGTTGGTGGGTTTGTTGGCTGTGATGCCAATTTAAGGCCAACAGGTTTATTTGTCTTTATTTTTGATGTTTTCTTTTTGTGAAGCTTGAAACACACTTTGAAAGTTTTATTCGGACACATTTGTAAGTAAATTCAAACATACACACATGCATACATACACACATACATACATCGAATACAAATGGAACTTGGTGTGCAAAGCAAAAATAATTCCTATAAAAGTTGACTTAATGCAACTGCGGCATCATCAGCGACGAGTTCTTGGCAGGTTGATGTTCTAATTTCGCACAACAACAACACAACAAACTAGAAAAATAATTACCTAAAATAAATTTAAGCATACAGACACATATGTGCATATATGTCCATATGTACGTACATACTTTATGTGTATGCAAGAATGCATGCATATGTGTACGAGTATGTTTGAATGTTTTAAGCAACAAATTGTACCAGCCAAGGTCACTTGGATTTCTTGAAAATTGAAAACTAACAACAAACTGCAATTAAAGTTGTTATTTTAAAATTTTCCATTGAAAATAAGACACACACACACACATATAACGAAAATGCAAGTGTTTCCAATTGTTACATGCTCGTAAAAGATATTTTGCGAATTGAGAACTTTAGTTATAGGCCTAGCCCGTCTGAGATCGATGCCAAGAGGCTAAATGTGAATGATTCACTGAACAGTGATCGTCTATTAATCTCTGAGTGGGTACGTAAAAACAGAGTCGCCTTTAACGCTCGTAAGACCCAATGCTGTTTAATAACACACAAACATACAACCGCAAGTGCTGCTCCATCTTCAAACCCTATCCACTCTTTCGCGGATGACAGCAGCATTTGCCACTCGTACTCTTTTAGTTATAGGCCTAGCCCGTCTGAGATCGATGCCAAGAGGCTAAATGTGAATGATTCACTGAACAGTGATCGTCTATTAATCTCTGAGTGGGTACGTAAAAACAGAGTCGCCTTTAACGCTCGTAAGACCCAATGCTGTTTAATAACACACAAACATACAACCGCAAGTGCTGCTCCATCTGTACTAATGGACGGTATAAATATTGAGGAATCGGATGCTCTTGATGTTATCGGAATGAAAATACAGTGTGATATTCGCTGGAATGATCACATTTTTCACGTCTCTAAAGAAGCATTCAAGTGCCTCGGATTTTTGAAACGGTGTAAGATGTACTTCACGCCATCCGACCTCCTTACTATTTATACCACTTACATTCGACCGAAAATGGAATACAACTCTCATGTTTGGGCCGGTGCCTCAAAGTCTATTTTGGGGTTACTCAACCGTGTGCAGGAGAGGGCTAAGAAGCTCATCGGTGACAGTAGGGTATCCAATTCTATTGACTCACTGGAGCATCGACGCAGTGTGGGGTGCGTTACTCTGTTCTATCGTTACTACAATGGGTTTTGCTCTGACGAGATTAGGGATCTTGTTCCCGAAACTCGCAAATTTTTACGTAACAAGCGTTTATCGTCCAGAGCTCATCCATTCGTGGTTGATTGCCCAGAGAATCGTATTACGCATTACAGAGAAAATTCGTTTTTCAGCCGTACACTTCGCCTGTGTTTCCTGTCGGTTTTAATGTTGTAAAGTTCAAGTCAAATGTTCACAAACACTACTCCCTCTTTCCCCCTCCTCATAACCTATTTTCCTAGTTCCGGTACAATGCACTGCATATGTAGGAGTCATCCCCTGAGTACTGGTCCAAGATAAAAAAAAAAAGAATCACTTGCAATACGATGTTCTGACTCCTTTAGTAGCGTGAGAGTCCTTTTTCAGGTGCTCAAGTTATAAATCAGTCTTGAGCCCTCAAAAAAAAAAAAAAAAAAAATTCAGGAGGCTCATTTATGTGTTTTTCTTATTGCAATCTAAATGGTAACTGGGAAATACTTACATACTCGTATGTATAAATATGTCTAAACAAATATGTTGTTGCCGGAGATTTAAGGTTTTCTTTTATCTTAGAGCAGTGCACAGAGCATTGCACCGGAACTACGAAAATAGGTTATCAGGAGGGGAAGAGGGACTACCCCTTTGACTCGAATTTTTCAATATTATAGATTCCACAGGCGAACTTTACGACCAAATAACGAATTTTCTCTATGATACGTTGTACGATTCACAGGGTAATTCACCGCAAACGCATGAGCTCTTGATAAATATAAATATTGAATAATCCCAAAATAGACTTTGAGGAACCGGCTCGTACATGATAGTTGTGTTCAATGTTCAGTAGGATATACATAGCTAGTATACATAGTTAAAAGATAGGATGAAGCGAAATATGTGTTGCACCGTCCTAGAAAATAGAATAGGGAAAAGTTTTTCAATTGTGTGAATCTTTCATTCTGTTTAAGGTTAAGTTAAATAATTTATATTTTTTCTTTCATCTTTTTCTATGCGAGACATATTCAGAAGGTATGAAGATGTTTTAATGCTGTATATCAGGTGGCTGCACAACGAATCGTAATACAACATCCACAAACATTATTTGTTGCTTTAAAAATTTATTTAAATGCAAAACATCGATGAAATTCCTTATTGTTATTTAAAATTAATTTATACCAATCTAAAAATTATAAACAGCTTGTCTCCTATGTTTCCCAGCAGTCTATATACCGATATTTCATAGGAGCTACCCTAATCATCAGTAGACTTTGGACATTTTTGAAAGATATTCTCATACATTCAACTTTATATTCCAACAACCTAAATAAATTGAGAATTTAAAAAGAAAAATGTTTTAATAATACCTGTGAAAACACAAGCCTAATCATTTATACACGTCTCTACATTTCTTTACACCTTTCAAACAAATGAGCAACCGTTGGTTGCTACGATTTGTTGAAACGTCGTCATATAGACAGCTGGGAAATATAGAAAACAAGCTGTTTACAATTTTTTTATTGATATCATTGTTGCAAGCTAATATAGAGAATAGAGCTTAATTGTTAAAATTAATTTATTTTATAAAGTAGAAAATAAAATCAATAAGGATTTTATTCAATTGATTTTGACTCTGTAAGGGGTCTGAATAATTGAATGAAAGAAATATGAAATGAAAGGAATACGGAAAGATTTCATTCCCTCACTTGAAAGTATCATTCAGTAGAAATAACTCATTCATGAATGACACAAGTATGTAAAAACACCTGAGACACTTGAATGACTCTTTTGTCTTTAGTCCGGCAAATATCACGCTGAATTATCATTCCAAGAATATTAAGAGTATAGGATTCCTCAATATCTATACCATCTATGAGTACAGTTTAGCAAAAAGCGCTGGGTTTTTCGAGCGTTGAAATCGACCCCATTTTTACGATCTCATTCGAAGACTATACGAAGATCATTATTCAGTGTGTCATGCATTTTTTGTCTCTAGCCACCGATCTCGGATAGGCTGGGTCTATAGATAAATGAACGACAAATGCAGCTGTCGCCTGCAAAAGAGTGAAATGAAATTTTACATAGAGTTTCATTAAGAAAAATATGAAATAGAGAAGGAGAAAGAACCCCAGTTAATCTTAAACACATTTGATAATACCCAATCTGCAACAACTCGTATAGTGCGGTCTCTAAGGTAGCTCAATACTAATCAAGTGAAATCAACACTGACGCCGATACTTTAAATATGGGATTTTCAGTAAATGACGGTGGTTGTTAAAATGAAATAAAATATGTTTTGTGCTAGGTGTTAGCGAAATTATTTTTTTATTTGAAAGGTCCATGTGTGCCATTATGCATATGGCAATAACATGCGTTAAGAGTCCGCTGCATCTGCTTACTGCTATGTAAGTCCTGTGGGCTAATTGCCAATGATCCACACCTTCAGAAAATGTTACATGAAAGAGTGTTGTGCGATCAACCAGCAAATCGTTCATGCGAAATAAGCATCGTTGTGCCCCTTATTTGGCTTGGCCCACTTGGAATCACATGCCATCTACAATAATATCGTGCAACTTGCACATCTTTCCGTGGATGGTGATGGCCTCATTAACGTTGTGTTCATCAAATACGGAAGCTGCTGGCGCAAAATCCTAGTTGGCTTGCTCCAGCTGGATCCACATATCGCAAAACATCCACATATCGTACAACTTACACAAAAAGAAATTGGTTAACAGCTTTCTGTTGATGGTGGTGGCCTCATTAACACCGTGATCATCAAACATAAACTTTTATCTTTGCTATCTACTAAGCCTCGACGTTGGCACAATTTTCTAGTTAACGTAGCCATTTATCCAAAATTGTGTCTGATCGCTAAAAACTATAAATTGATACTAAAAGTTTTAACACTTGGAGGTGCTGCTCAAAGGTGCGACTTGTCATGGGGATTTGGCACCCGTAACTAAGGAACAAACAATAGATTAAACAGACGCCCAAGTGCCAACAGCTGCCCCGCCAATTGAAAAACCCGATACAATATAATACGAGTTTTCTACGATGTTATACTTTGTTTTCCCCTCCCGCTTTTAATACCTAGCTATTTTTTCGGAATCACTTCGCTAACCGGTTTGGAAACGGGTTTTCACATTCGGTGTGCGTTTTTGCTGTGGAACATGTATCTGGACTAAAAACGGGATTTTGACGTTTTCTGAAGCCGACTTAGGGAATTCCTAAAAAAACTCGGAACCGCTCGCTAGCCGAATCTATCTGAACTGTTAACGGTTTTTCGATTTAGTGCGAAAATTGAAGTTGCCATATTGTTTCCGGTAACGTGCGGGATTTTGCAGCAATTCCGAAAAAAGCCCGGATTTCGTTATACAGATAATTATCTGGCCATATGGATAAATAGTTTGATATCGAAGCATATTTTTTAGTTTTTTTAAACTATATTTATTGCTTTTATTGACACACATTTACGAACCTTCTTAAAAACAAATAAAACAAAAAAAAAAAAAAAACTTTAACTGTAAAAATTAACAAACAATTAAGTTAATCGTATTTCCTTGTCTGTATCAAATCAGTTTGATGGTAATTTTTGCATATGACTCACATTTGACCATGAATATTTATTTGTTGGATTGTTTTAAGCACGTCACGTTAAATGAAGTTTTACTAATTTCTTTTTTTTTTGTGTTAGATCTATATCGGTTCGTAACAAGTTGTTGTTAGAGATCAAACATCTTAACTACTTGATCGATCATATAAATTTTTGTGTTTTTTCGACACTACTCGTATTCGCAATTTATTTCTGCAGTCAAGTAGTATTCGTCACAACTTGATATGGCAGAGGAAACAAAAGGTGTCTGAATAAAAAATTTATTTACAAATATGACAGGCGCGGATCAAGGTGAAGTTTTGTGGGGGGTACCAAAAGTTTTAAGGTTTTCTATTTGCAAAATATTATTAGCGAAGTAACAGCATACTTTTTTTTTTTTAATTTTGGGGGGGGGGGGGAATAAATATCCTTCCTCAAAATCCGCACCTGATATACATATATTTTACTTCTGTGTTCACGCTCATAGCAGCAACATTCTGATGGGAAAGTTGTTATAGATGATAATAAAAACCAAATACTTAATTTAAATACTTAAATCATATTTATACACGCACGTGGTTACTAGAGCTCACATCTTAACTGATCAATGGTTAAATGTGCTTTTTTAAATTTAATGAGCAAAAAACAAATTGGAGATATTTTTTCTTAAGATATGCAAATACTTGTACTTCCTGTTCATCTTGTTGTCTGCCGCTCTCTTTAAGAACTGATAAACAAGATGTTTTGCATAGATCGATTAATTTTATGAAGGTTGAAGAAATGACATACATATTATTATCTAATACCGCTTTGAAAAAATTTGTTAAATGGAAAAATGATGTCGGTTGCTTTATTATCTGAAGGCATGATAAGCGTGCCAGCTTGAACGAGAGATTAGAAAAGTCAACACCCGTCTCATTTTGTGAATAATAATGAAATATCTGATTAAAAGTTTTCAATTGTAGGCATGCTGCTGCAACAAACTACTAAACACAACAGTAGAAAATTATTATTTGTATTCAATTAATGTTTTTCGAAAGGAACAAATTAACTTGACAAACTAAATATGTACTCGTATTTAAATTCACGCTTTATAAATCATTTTTGTTTTGTCACAGTTATATGACAAATTATACACTCAGAGAATTGATTGCAATAGTCGAATGATATCTTATCAATAAGAAGTGCGTTAAAATTTAGTTTTTGCCTGTAGATATTTCGAATGTATTATAAGCATGGATGTCATGAGCTTGGATGGCATGATGGCTGGGCCTATAGATTTGTGGTCGATTGTCCGGGGAATCGTACTATGCATTACAGAGATAATTCGTTTTTCAGCCGTACGCTTTGTCTTTAGAATAACTTGCCTGCAGACGTGTTTCCTGTCCGTTATAACATTGGAAAATTCAAGTCAAATGTTCACAAACACTACTCCCTCTTTCCGGCTCCTCATGACCTATTTTCGTAATTCTGGTACAATGCACTGCAGACCTGATAGGTCAACAGATTGTGGAATTTCTTAAAATCAGTTTATTGGGAAATCTTTGTCCCAATTCTGTCATAACAGACGTGGCTATGTGAGAAGTTGCCCCATCTTGTTGAAACCAAACAAAAAACTCTTTCAACATCTTTTAGTAACGGTCTCCATTGACCGTAACAATAAGACCGTTTTCTTTGGAAAAGTAAGGCCCGACAATGAACCTTGAAGAAACTGCGCATCGCACTGTGATGCGAAGTGGATGTAATTGCGTCTGATGGAGTAGCTGTGGGTTAGAATTACTCCATATTCGACAATTTTGTTTGTTAACATTGCCGTTTATATCAAAATGTGCCTCGTCAGACATACAAATGCAGTTAAAGACGTTTTTATTCTTTGACACCATTTGAATCATCTTCTCACAAAATTCCAAGCGAATCGGAAAGCCTCTAGGGCTCAGTTTGTTTGCTAATTTAATTTTATATGGAAATAAATTTAAATATTTCGGCAGCTCAGCTCCTTGTCGAAACTCTACGATTGGATTGTATGGCAGCAGCTACAGCAACGATAGTTTTCTGCGTCTGAATTGAGGGATCTCGATGATAAAGGCCTTCTTACGATTGTGCCACGCTCGGCAAAGTTCTTCACGCGTCTCATTATAGTCCATCTCCTACGAGGAGTCCCGCCAAACGAGTCTCTTTGGATGGCAACAACGGACTCTAAAGCGTAGAATTGTCCCAATTCTTCATTTTAGTTAAACTTAAAGATCAATCTATAAAATACAATAAAAATGGAACAGATTAGTTACACTGAACATAAGTTATTACGTTTCTTTTTGGTAGCAGCTTTCATCAGCCACCCTGTAGTTGAAGCTATACTCTGAATCAAGTAGATCAATTTTTCTAAATTTCTTAACAAGGTACATCCTCGGGGAACACACACAAAACGGTAAGATTCCTACTTTTCCTCTCCGATATCGAACCAGGTAATATTTTCAGTTCAGAGTAAGTTCTGTATATTCGGCATAAAATGCCGTCAAATTGTGTGGCACAAGGCAGGAGAGCTACGTTTAAAAGGCGAATTTTTTTAACACGGTCAAGTAAAAAATTCTTAACGTTTTTATGAATTTTTGGTTCCAATAACGATCTAGTGCAAATATCAGACGTCGTCAACTTCTTTTTTTTATATAATGGCCCAAAATAGCTTAACAAACCCCCAATTGTTTGATCTTAGTCGCATTAAAAATATTTGGGATTTGTTAGAATTCATTAGCATATAGTAACAAATCAGGAAGCTTTGCAAAGGGTGGAGGAGGACGAATGATCAAATATTATATGTCTGGAGACAGGTGTACTAGAAAGCTCAATGTCATGCAGGCCGAAAAAAATTTTAAAATCCCTAGAATATGCAAGAATATGAATACTGATTTTATGGTGGAAATGATACCAATAAATGATAAGTAAATACACAAGAGGAAAGAATTTTTGGAAATTCGAATTTTGGAGGGATAAAAAACGGCAAGATGTAAATAATACACCACTACCACCGAGAAACAATTAAAATCTGAAATTATATAAAGAATGGCTTCAGACATTTGTTAATTCAAAGTGATAAAATGGGTATAGCCAAGGTTTTCTTACCCACTTATATCTATAAGTTAAAACCACAGAAATAAGATTAAAATTAAGTTGTAGACTTTACAAAATAATTTAGAATGGATTTTGGCATTTTTATGGAGAGGCTTGAGCTCTATTTTTGTATATTTTTAACCTAATTTTCTTATTATATTTTATAGATGTCTCCTAACATAATAGGGAGTACTTTTATATTGGCGGAAACTGCAATTTCAAACACAGATGCCAATAACAACAACAAGGTGAATACAATGCCGTCAGCCGTTGCCAGCAGTGCTTGTCCACTCGCCGGCACTAAAGTTAGTCCTAACAAAGTTGAAACGGTAATTCCAAGGATTAATAAGACAAATGACAGTGCCGCTAATAAAACAGCAGCAATAAAAAGTGTAGAGACCACAACAGCGCTGACGACGCAGAAGACACCTTATAGAATGGAAATTGTGTGGCGCAATGTCTTCCTTTTTATCATTTTGCACAGCTCAGCTTTGTACGGAATATATTTGGTGTTTGCGGAAAGTGCTTACCTTGAACTGGCTCTATGTAAGTATACAAGTACAATCACACTTATTGTACGAGTTATACGACAACAAACGGCTTACGATGTGTGGAATCGTTGGAATGATTTTTCTTTTCTTTTCTACAGCCTACGTTGTGGTGTTCTTCGGTGGCATGGGAATCACGGCTGGTGTCCATCGTTTATGGTCGCATCGTGCATATAAAGCCAGATTACCTTTACGTATCTTTCTGATGCTGTGTCAGTCTTTGGCGTTTCAAAACAGCATATATGAATGGACGCGAGATCATCGAGTTCATCATAAATTCACCGATACCAATGCTGATCCTCACAATTCGAGACGTGGCTTTTTCTTTTCTCACATGGGCTGGCTGTTATGCAAAAAGCATCCCGACGTCAAAGAGAAAGGCAAACAAATCGACATGAGTGACTTGGAAGCCGATCCCGTTGTTATGTTCCAAAAAAAGTAAGTTTTTCGAAATGCAAATATTCGGATTAAAGTTTGCCAAATTAAGACGTAAGTTTTCTTGCAGATATAGCACAAACTTCTAGTAGCAAACTAAAAACAGAAATAGTTTTATCTTAATTTAAAATTTAGTTTGATAAAGAATTCTTATTTAATCGAAACAGTGTTATAACTGCAGATTGTACATAAAGCATTGCGAAAACTGTTGCAACCTGTTACTACGTTTTAATTTTTCTACAAATGGAAAAATTATGTTATAATCTACTGTTTAACTCCGTGGAACTGGTCCATCATCAGATGAATTATTCACGATTCACCAGCACCCCCGTGTGGCTGACTAGGCTCACACAGGTAGCAATTTATGCCATATTTTTGTAGCCATATGAGCAACTTCTTGTTTAGGAGTTCAAGTCTTCTAATCCCTCCTGTATGCAATTTCCCAGCAATCAATGGAAGACAAGGCTTAATGAGTTGGTAGGCCGAAGCCTACTAGCAGCATCAGCTCTTAAACCAACTCACCCGTCAACCATCATCACTGGTTCCTTACAGTACAGGTATCTGTTGTAAAGGCAACAGACCCTCGGGAGTTTGTTAGTCCCCGAAAAAAGCCACGCCAAGCAATTATCAAGAACACTAACACCCCCTACCTGCGTTTTAGGTTTCAACCACAGCCAGAACGTTTCAGTCATGGTAGGCACCTCAACCATGATCAGCCCGAGTTGAACTGCAAACAAAACCACCCGGGAGCCATGCTGATCCCCGTTCTGCCAATTTAAACCCTTGGTAAGGGGTTCGGAAGTAAACGCAACATAAGTCATGCGGCTTTCTAGAGTTTTATTTCCTACAACAAACGAGGGACCCCTTCTCCTCTATACCCGAAAAATAGAGTGCCCTAGTTAGGAATACGCCAAGGCAAAACCTGTTCCCCGGGGGGCCTGTTGGAACCAATAAAAGGTCCACATCCTCAATGTTTAGCCATAAAATATCCATTATCATCTCGCGGTAGCGAATACCATTCACATTGACTGCTTAGCCGACCTCATTTTGCTACTATTGTGAACAACAGCACTATCTTACAGAGAACAAACTGGGCTAGCATGCACAGGTGTTTGAATCTCCCGATTTTGAAGTGCATGATATGCATTTTGATTTGGATGCCCGTTTTCGTAAAAGGCTTCAACCATCTTAACGCGCTGCTCAATTGGATACCTCTTTATAGTTAAATTTGGCAAACACTGAAACAAATAAATGCCAAATTAAGCTGAACAAAAAACATAACGTTAAGGTGTGGCTCACAATTAACATCGTGCATTATTATAATTGGGTCACCCTTTACTTAAAAAAACCTAACTGACTCGAAATGATAGATATCACATGCTATTAAGCACTACATGTAAAGCTCCTCGAAATGATGAGAAATTTCGAAGAGAAAAAAATTAATTTTAATTAAAAATTTTTTTCTCACCTTAAGTTGATGTCTAAATAATAAGAAAAGTTGCAAAAGAAGAAAAAAAAAAAACAAATACTCTTAATTCTCATTGTTTTTTTATTTTATTATAAAACAGATACTATTTCGTTGTCATGCCAATATGCTGCTTTGTAGTACCTGCACTCTTCCCCTATTTCTACCTGGGGTCATCACTCAGAGTCTGCTTCTTCGTTGGTTCGATGTTGCGCTATTGCTTTTCGCTACATGGAACTTGGCTGGTTAACAGCGCTGCTCACTTTTATGGCATGAAACCCTACGACAAAAGTATCAGTTCGATGAATAACTTGTTCGTCTCAACAATTGCTTTTGGTGAAGGTTGGCACAACTATCATCATGTTTTTCCCTGGGATTATAAAGCAGCTGAGTTACCATACTACTACAACTGGACAACTATTTTTTTAGATGTCATGGCTAAAATCGGTAAGTTATAGTTGTTATTTCAGTGGTGGAGTTCAATATGTTTACTAATCAATTTAAAATAGGTCAAGCTTATGACTTGAAAACCGTATCGAACGAAATGCTTATGAAACGTATACAGCGTACTGGTGATGGCAGTCATCCGTCTTGCATTGACGTAAACAATAACAACACACCAAGCTGCAATTCTAGTATTACCGCAGAAATGCTCTCAAAACTCGACCATGAGAATGAAGAGACAATGGTCTGGGGCTGGGACGACAAAGATGTGAATATAGAAGATCGTTTGGGCACCCAAATAATCGAAAAGAAAGGTGAATAAAGTTTTTAATATTCTGAAGGAGAGTCAGTTATTATTACGCGAGACCAAAAGAATTAAGGAATGAATACTCACTCCTTATTTCCTTTTTTCCCCCTTATGACCAGGAGTACAGTATTTAATTTAACTTTTATTTAAATTGGTGTCTGTTACTTTATTGAAGAAATATTCTGGTCTTGGTTAAAAAAAAAATCCATGTAAATGTTTAAATCTAAAAATACTTTAACAGAAATTCTTCTTCGTTCTTGTAAAATTGTGGAAACTGTGTCTGCATGTTTGTTTAAACGCATACACGCATACACACATACATACACACACAAAACACAGAGGTTCTAGTTTAATAAGCGATAAATAAGTTTATTTTTATTATTTTATTTTTTATTAATTAAGTTTTAGCATAAAGTACAACTTTAAAAATATACAGTTATACAAATTATTTTTAATTATGTAAATGTGTGTGTATTTCTATTGTATAAAAGGTCAGACAAGCAAAACTTTTAATATTTAATTTTGCAAATTCGAGTTCAATAACCTTGATCGCTACAACTGAATGTTTGATTTAACTTCAATACGAATTCGAATTTATTTGAAATATTTTCAAACATTTTTATTGCCGTTATGTTTGCTGGGTTGTACCATGCAGTTTTGTGATGTAAATTTTATTGCATACAACTGAGCGAAAGGTTTTCTTATAATATTTTTAAATAATATAATTAGTTTAAGGTGCGCTTATAACAACAATAACTACATTTGCATATTTCGGTAATCAAATTAACCAAAAATTATGATACACATACATTTTACATAAAAAACACTTGAAAAATACGAATAAAATTTAAGATAAAAAAAAAAATGAAAAATATAAAAAGCAATTCGTTTTTCTTTTGAGTCTTAAGCATATAAAAAAACTAAAGCAGATACATATATCAATTTCATATTGCTTGAATAAATGTGACTACACTTTTGATTCAAATTCAAATTATCTCCATATTTCAGCGAATATTTTAACTAAATATTTCAACTTGTTTCCCCTTTATTAACCCTTATACGAGTAGTAACCTGAAATATGCAGACTGTGGCTTATGGATTACCCAAGTGCCTAAAGAGGCAAGCAAGAACTACACAGAAAGCTTTTTGGTGCCAATGAATTTATTTTAGTTCAAGGATTTTAAGTTTCTCCAAACTGCATTAAACTTATGTCGTGTTCAGTGCTCATGTTTAGCTCTGTGCGTTGCGCTTGTGTAGTGTATGGGGATGTTTGAAAAATTGTGTAGTGAACTTGTGTAATGAGTGTTGAAGATGCTGAGTTGTGTGGTGTGTTTTAAAGTGAAAACAATAAGAATTGAGCTGGACGTAATTCCTTAAATTATATGGACATATAAATGGGGATGAAACGGTACGAGTAAACAGAAGTAACTATTCTATACTTTTCTTTCGATAGCAAATACTTTGGGTATCGATGCTTTACTACCGAGTACCAAGTAGGTATCGGTCAAAAATACTCGTCTCGCTCAGAAATACTCTTTTCTTATTGACAAGCAAAAAAACTCAGTTGGGCACAATAAAAAAAGATTGATTGCCGTCGAGAAGATTGCAGTCAACATCTTGAGATACTAAAACAAATAAAGCCATTCGAATTTGTCACTAAAGAATCTTTAGGCCAGAATTATGTGACTTTATCGACGATTATACCAATGATAAATTATTTTACATCGAAGCTTCAAAAATCTTTTTCCTGCATTGGATCTCTCACACAGTTACAAGGCAAGCTATTAGGTGAATGCAGCAGAAGAATTGCTATGATAGAATTACAGCGTTTTAAAAATATTCGCTTCCGGGATCCTAATTAATACACTTCAATCAGAATATGAAGATTATAACGAAGATTTTGATTTTTCATTCGATGAGTTCTTCCCTGCAGTATGAAGAAATCGACCGATACTCGTACAAGTATGTATTGATGCTTTTTCTACGATACCGAGTAGGTATCGATATTTTGCGATCGATACCGTATCGACTATCAGTATCGATGCCCTAGTGCTATCGTTTTATCCCTAAATATAAAGAGTCGCCGCCACAGTGGCGTATCAAGGGTAGTAAGTAAAGTAAAAGCAAAAATATAGAGCCTTGGAATAATTAATTCTTTAATTAAAAGAAAAATTTTCGGATGCAAATAAGAAAATGGTCGTTCAAAAAACAGCATATGAAAAGCTTTAAATAAGTTCAGGCAAGCGAAAAGCGAATTTTTGGTCATCTGCACATAGCTTTTAAAATCACTTTCTTTTTTGTATTTATTGCTGCTGCAGGCAATATGAGAGCGCAGTATTACACATGTTGCCTTCTTTATTCGTACAGTTTAATTGATTGGCAAGCTTGTTTCAGACTTGAGTACTGAACTTGTGAGGTGTATGGCCGATATTAAGCAGCAAACTATTTAGCTAAATTAGTTTAAGCTTAGCTGGAGGTTATATAGTTTAGTTTAACTAGATAAGTTTAAGTTGAAATATAAATTATTTAGATTCTGAAAAATTCGTGATGGATTTGTGGTGGGCAAATGGATGTGTATTAAAAATGTAGTCACCAGCTTACATTAAAAAAATATCATGTTTGTGTTCAAGCCAAGGCGAATTCATTGTTAGGTGGCTGAATCGATAAATTCACTATCACTTTGCCAGTACTAGACTTGTCAAATTTTATTCTACTCAAATCTGCATAAAATACTAACAATGCACGTGTTTTATTATAAAGTTTTTTCGTGTGGCAGTTCATTTATCAATTTTTTCTTTCAAACTACATATTTTTTTTCATCAGTAAGGTTCAATATACAAAAAAAATTAACTTTTTAAGCGTCCTGGAAACGATCAACTAAAGTTCGCAATCAGAACATAAGTGTGAGTGTCGTATGCTTGTTCTTTTCAAGAAGATTAATAAATCGTCAATCAAAATTTATATTTTGATACAAAATACAATATTTTTTCAGTCAATCTAGACAAGTTTTTTTGGCCGTCTGTAGAGCGGTTTAAGCGGCAATTATACGATCAGGCTTTGCCTGACAGCATACCATCAAATTTGTTTAATAGCTAAAATTCATGTTTGGCAAACTTGACATCGTGCATTTTAAACATTTTGGAAATTTTGCATTTGGCATTGGGCCAGCAAACTTTTTTAAAAGCAATTCTGATAAATACAGATACACTTCGATGTAACCAATTTCGTTATAGCGAAAAACTAAATATAAAGTATGTTTTATTGAGCCTCTTGAGAAAATCTCTTTATTGCACGGGTTTTCATACAAAAATACACTAAAGCTGTAACGAACAAATTCTTAGCAAAAATATAGCGAAATATTCTTTCAAATGTCTCAATATAAAGAAATCAAAAAAAAAAAAAAAATCCTAAATGGTAAAGTCCGGTTATAAAAACAGAGAAGTCTAAATGTATTTATAAGCGTATTTGTAAAATCTCCATACAACGAATTGCTGGTGCAAAAGCCTCTATATAACGAAGTAAGAATGAAATTATAACAAAATGGTGAAGTTCCATAATCAAAAGAACGAATTCTTAACGTGTGTGCAAATGCAATGCATTCTCATGTTAAATAGAATATTAAAAAAGAAAACTATAGTTATAATGGATTTTTTTTCGAGTTTCTTAAAATTTCGTTATATCATGGCTTTGCCAACTATATCTATAGCGAAGCAATGTTATAACGAAGTATTTTCAGATCTATTTGGAGTTCTTATAATCGAAGTTTCACTGTACAGTGTAGTAAATTCAATTTCTACATCCGTAATCGAACAATAAAGTAAAAATAGTGAAGTTTGCTTGGTCAGACAATTTAATAATTTCATTAATAATTTGGAGTTCTATCAACTTATTCACGTGCCATTATGAATACGAACTTCACTATTCAGTGCCTGCTTTTATTCTAATGTCTGACAAACTTGGCCTGATCGTTAAATAGCAAATAATCTCTCCCGTCAGGCCGCGCTGTTAGAATATGCTTCATTATCTAATAGCCGGTTTAGACAAAAATTAGTAAGCTTTTATTTGATATTAAAATTTTATGCAATGCAATGGTTACAAATGTTCTGCTCAACAGGTGTTGATTTACACCATACAAAATTTAAACTTTTCTTTTCATTTTACCTTTTGTCTACATTTGCATATTTCATTAATCACATGCAATTTGTTTATTGTTTGCGCCACTTAGACGACGGTCGTTTAAAGTTTCAAGACAAATAGTCTATTTTTAGCTAAATGTTTGTTCTTTTTAATAGAGTACTACGAGGCGTTGGCGACTTTTTAACCCGTGAGCACTAGCCCAGCATTATTTTACATATATGAATATTAAGATTGTTGGTCGCATTTATTTTTAATTATTCTTTCTTTGAATGAAATTTTTATATTCTTGCCGTAATTATTATTATTTTTTTGTATATACATATAAAAAAGAACAAATGGTGAGATGTACTTGTTGGCATTGTTCAATCACACAATTTGAAATATATTGCCCCCATAATTCACTCTCAAGTTGTGGTCATTCAATATTATCAACTGTTTGCTTGAATTATAGCCACATACGCTAACAATGGTATTTGTAATTTTTAAATGTCCTGTTTCAAACGGTAGGCCATGCTTGCCAGTGAACATTTGTTTTTTATCTTTATGGCTGGTATATTTAAAATTATATGAGCATAGTCAGTTTATTGACTATACTCGAATATGCTGCTAAAAACTGCTTTAATCCGGTTTTGCTTAGTGCGATATGTCTTTATTTGACTCCAATTTCGGATAAATTGGTTGATATTGTGTTCAGATAATATTATCCAGGTACAGCATTTTTCCTTGAGGATTTTATTCCATGGTAGTTTTTCCTATATCTTCATGTGGTCTTAGCAGTGAGTCTCCGCCATTTGTGGTCTAGTATCTCTAAGGAAGTTAAAAGTTATTTTGATTATTACCGCAGGTTGGTATTCAAGATGGTGATTGGCCAAAATATTTTTGATATACCTTGAAGAAAACGATTGATAAATACTTGAGCAACGTTAGCATTACGCTGCATTATACTTCAGACTTACATCTAAAGACAAGGAGAGTTGAGTATGCTGATCTTTGCAGCCTCATTCTCTAGAGGTATAAGTATCTCAAACTTTCCAAATGCTGGCTAAGTCTACATCTTATGTTTCTGCTAGTTATTGACAGTCAAACGTCCACAATCACTGCTCCTTCTAGTCTTCTCTTCGTAATTCTATTTTTTTTTAGTTCCAGTACACACTTGCAGTGTGGAAGGTGTTGGACTAAATTTTACTAATCTGAGCAGTGTCGAAGGTGTATACACTGGGCACTAATCAGTTTTAACTAGTCTTTCATATTGTTATAGTTAAAGTTTAACCTCCACAAACACTACTCCCTCTTTCCTCCTCATCATAACTTATTTTCCTAGTTCCAGTACAATGCACTGCATATATAGGGGTCATCCCCTGAGTCATCCTACCTGTTAAAGCTGCCCGTGTAGCTTGCAAGACTCACACAGGTCGTATTCATATGAAGAATCTCTTGCTGAAGAGCTCAGACCTTCTAATCCCACCTGTATGCAATTTTCCAGGCAGTTAATAGAATACAAAGTTTAATGAGTTGGTAAGCCGAAGCTCTTCAAGAGCATCACCTCTTAACCAACTCTTCCACCTAACTGTCAATACTGATTCCTTTCATTACAAGGTATCTGTTGCAAGATTACCTGGGGCGGTTATCATCCCCCGAAAACCGGTGTTACAATGTAGCTATCAGTGAAACTAATTCCCCTTCATGCGATTTATGTTTAAACTACAGCTAGAACTTTTCAGGCTATGTAGGCACGTCACAAAAACAAGGCAGCTTTAAACAGGTAGTGGCAGAATTACAATAAATACAACACCAAAAAAACATCACACGTATTTTGTTGATAGAATTTTCGCATTGTACTTTAACTAGGAAAATAAATTATGATGTAGATGAGTGTTTGAAAAAGCCAGGAAGTCTATGTGTTTTTGATAAATTTACGCAAAGGAAACGAAAGACAGCTCTGCTTATACCACTACCGTAATAAAGCTGCCTTGTATGAATGTATGTATGTATTTTAAATATATCACAAAGTTGAAATAAATTCCAATATAAATTTGCTTTTTTCTATTTTTATTTATTTATTTTATTCATTTTAGTTCTGTTCCCAAAACCACATAAAAATTTAATTTGAAGAAGGATACACACACGCATCAAACTAACTTCAAACTTCTGCTGCGATGTGGTACAAATCTAAATTATTTGTGGCTTTATGTCAAACTCATTTAAAACGTTAACTCATTTCATGCGTGTGTGTTTTTTTCGCTAATAGTGCATTGCCACCAAAGTAAAATCTAGTAGATTTGAACAATTTTCCTCAAAAAAACCTTGAGCTTTTACGCCACGTGCACGATTTCATATTCAGAAAAATTTTTTCGAAAAAAGATTGGCGTTCGTGTACTATAAAAAAAGAAATTTGATGTGTTGTCATAGCGCTTAGAATTACTCAAATTAGGCTTTAGCGGTTTGCGCAAGCATGATTACGATTTTTTTTTTGTTAGAAATGAAATAGATAATTGTGCGAAATGCAAAAAAAATTTAACATAATTCAATCGCTTTACTATTTAAGACAAGATTTCGCCATTTAACTGGTAGTTTAAATATTTATTTTGTAGCTTTGTTTTCATTTCCGTCTGATTAAACAGAAAAAAAACGTTTATTTCAACAATTTGCAATGAGTAAAAAGGCAATCACTTGAATCTAATGGAACCCCGGCTGGCCATAACTGTAGTTGATTTGCTGCTCTTCTTGTGCATTCACATGTGTGCGTGCGGCATATATTAGAGCTGCCATAAATGCAGCATTGTTCATGATCATGGTGGTGAGCGTGGCCATTTTCAGAACTGGCAGTATAAATGGTAAAAATGTACCCATTAATATAGCTGGCATTATCTAGATTTAGGTGAAAAGAAGAAAACGTTATTTAAGAAAAGATTAAAAGTATAATTTAGTTTTGTTTACCATGACAGGAACAGCCATTTGCAGCATCGTTGTCTTGTAAGAAATTTTCTCTTTTTTATGTTTTTTTCTCTTTTTCAAATCTTTATTTTTCGATTTCATGGCCATGTCGTCTTCATCCACACTAATGTTGTCATGCCCCTCTAAGCTGCTGTCAGCAAATCCGGTGTTTTTCAATATTCCCTTAACGGCCTCATTTTGGGAACGGCCTTGTTGTGCTAAATGGTGTTTGATCTCTAGAAAAGTACTCGTAATTGACAATTTTGGATTTTCCAATTCCGATGTTACAATGTTTACACTTACTTTTTTTGAGAGAAAATTTTACTTTGTTTTCTTTGCTGGGTACGATTTTGACCATTAGGCCGGGCAGGAAATGAAGTTTGATGTCACGATTTTTGAAAAATCTTTGAAAATGTAAAACTAAATGTTTGTTAAGATCTTTGTCGGACATTTTCCTAAAGCGATCACTGATCAAGCTGCCCATTTGCTCGTCTTCGCCAAAGAATTGATTGAGAAAATCTTTGGTTATGTTGCCGGTATTGGCGCGCAGTTTGCGTTCTTCCATTTTTTGCAGAACATACAATTTTGTACAGCGCAATGTACTAAACTGACGCAAACACTCGTATATGCGCATCGGTATTGACGCCCTAAAATATGGTACAGACATTGGAGTTACTGCAACTGGTGACAGCTCTGATGGCGACAATTCATTTTTATATTCATCACTAGAGGCGCTTCTGCTTTGTCGATCGTTATCGTCGGGTTCTTGTCCAGACTGTTGATGTTGTTGAAATTGGTTCGAGGGCGTTAAAAGTACAGCAAAAAGTACAACTAATATATTAAATTTATCATTTAATATATGTAAACGGTTAATTTTCATATTTAAAGCCACAAATTATGCTTGTTCTGTGTTAAAAGTTTGTGTCTGTTCTAGATAATTTTGCAAGCGCTTCAATTTTGTACATGCAGTATGATGCACGTTCTTTTTTCTACTAAACGTAAACTGACAATGAAGCATCCGACAGTTGTTGCATAGAAAATAAAAAGAAAGTTGATGTTGCTGCTGCTGTTTCAAAGTGGCATTATTATGCTGAATATTTTATTTAAGGTGGCTGCTGCAGCCAAATAGTTTCATTGTTCAGCAGCTAGAGAATCACTTAATACGAGTATTGATGCTAAAAATGTAACCATATAAAGTTTATGTTGCATCTCGTGTTTTTCCAACTGGTTTTCCTTGATCGCATGCATCTCCGTAAAACTGGGCAACATATACACAATTATTGAGTGAGCGCGCAACTGCTGCAGTTTGCATACCGTCTTCAAGTGAGTTTGGAGTAGTGACCTTATTGTGGTTGGCAAAAGTCGTCCACGAATCTGCTTAAAGAGTGGTTTGAGTTTCCCGCAATTCTGTTTCTATTTCAAGTTCATTAGCTATTATTATTATTTTACCGCATTTGTTCCATTATGTTTTTATTGTGTGTTACCATTTTATTGACTTGTGTACATATTTTAGCACATATGTACTAGTTTGCTTGTTTTTTAGGTCATTTTTAAAGCACGTCTTAAGCACGCACTTTTGAACTTTTTGAAAACTTTAAATAAATAAACTTAAATTTAAATAGGATGTGTACTAATACTTGTTATGAGCACGAAATTTATCTACACCTGCCAGATGTTTAATACAAGTATAAACCATTTGCCTGCATTGCATGCAATCCCATGAAGTTTTTGGTGAAATTAGGTGGACTAAGTGCCTGCTCATAGTAAGAAATAAGTAAATTCTTGGCATGTGGCAAGAATAATTTCGAAAATTGTATTTCAAACTTAAAAGTTTTTATTCTATTCTACTTAACTACACAGTCACAAAGTAAATTTTTAAAGCATAGGATGCACAGCATAGGCGGGATAAGGGATACCATATGCCCAGGACGGTATTCACAGTACATTTGTAGCGTCACTGTGACTAACTATAACAACGTATGCCTTCACATAGGAAGTTGCAGTGTGGTCAGCAACAAGGTACCTCTAGAAAAACTGCAAACCAATACAGTTATCTGAGGCAAACCGTTAACCGACGCAAAACTCTCGAAGACTAAACATCAAAAACCACAAGCCTGACCGCACTTAAGAAATAATTACGATGACGCGTGAGCTGTTCTTCAGCCCAGAGCTGGTTTACGACTGATAAAAGTTTTAGATATGAAAAAATATTATGAACCGTGTGATTGATACAAAAGATCCCGTTGATATGGATAGCATTTCTTTAGCAAGGTCTACATATGTGCAAAATATCGTAAAGGTGAACACTTTCATCTTGTTTAACTTCAGTATCTGACAGTGTTTCATGGATAGACTCATACGCAGCAACTTCTCCCTACAAAGGGTGCTATAACATGTTTTTCATGTACTTCGAAGAGCTTATTTTACGTTATTGAATGATACGCGTATGGCGAATTCGATACTTAGATTTTGGTTTAACTTAGTATCCATACTTATATTTTTAATTTTCTTAATGAACTCTTCAAAATTGCAATGAAATTTTTTATGTCAAAATTTCTGATAAATGTGATTTAGATATAAGCAAAATTACCGTTCTGAAACAGATAAATAAAAATTTGGAGTAACGTAAGCCTTGTGGAGATAATTTGGTAAGATTATATTATTAGACTAAATATTAGTCTAATTTTCGGTAAAAGTGATATTGATAATAACAATTGCTACCGCACCTACTAGTCAACAGATTGACATCAAAGTTCGTGATAGTGCTGATCTTGGTTGGGAATGGAAGTGCAATGGAATATAGAAATAATTTTCGGCGAGCATTTTATTTCTCGTTCAGACCTTTTCAAGGGCTGCCGAAGACTAATGAATCTTATCTATATGGGGTTCTATCTATTTGGGATTTTTTTGCATTAATGACGGGTGTTTTTATAGAGATATTTAAGTTTAAGTTGGCTACGCTCAACTATTAAATAATAAACTTCCAAACTTTGCAAAATTTATTTTGAAAATCATTGCTCTGTTTTAAATACGTATCGCGTACTACGTCCATTAGCTATAAAGCTCACTTTTGTTTGAACAGATGCGTCAATACATAAAACTGCCGAGTTTTAAGTCACGATAGTGGTAGTATGTATGTTGAGACACCTTTACATCCCGAAGAACTGACTGTTTGGTGTGTTTAATGGGCTGGTGGAATCATTGGTTCGTACTTATTTAAATACGTTCTTTATCCAAACCTATTTCTCATTTTTCTTCACCTTTTATACCAAACCCGATTCACTCTTTTGCAGACGACAGCAGCATTTATCATTCGCATTGATTGACCCCAGTTTATTAGAGATCGGTGCCATGAGGCAGAATTTGAAGCTTATCGTTGACATTAGGGTATCCAACTCTATTGACACACTGAAGCATCAGGGCAGTTTGGGGTGCGTTTCTGTGTTTTATCGATATCGATATTTTTCTCTAATGATATTAGGGATCTTATTTCCGAAACTCATATATTTTTACGTAGCACGCGGTCGTCGTCCAGGGCTCATCCATGTTTGGTCGGTTGCTCAGTGAATCGTACAAAAATTACGGAGAGAATTCGTTTTTCAGCCGTACGATTCGTCTATGGAACAAGTTGTCTGCATAAGTGTTTCCTGTCAATTATAACGTTGGAAAGTTCAAGTCAAATGCCCTTAAACACTACGAGTTTTCTCATTTTCCCCTTCCCATAACCTATTTTTCTTGTTCCGATGCAATGCCTTGCATATATAGGGGTCATCCACTGAGTACTGGTCGAAGATAAAAAATGTCATGCAGCTCGTGGCACTTTTGATTTATTGAGAACATTATTGGTAACCCTATACTTTGATTTTTCGGACCCGTAAATTGGACTCCAAGAGACTGACTATTTTTGGGCGATATGTGAAGTTGATAGTCTACGTCGATAAGCCTGACATGACTGACTACTTATAGGACAACATACGTTGCGTGATTGCCGATATACAGCTACAAGTGTTAGAAAAATCACCAAAAATGTTGGAAAGCCATCCATGTTTTGAGTCTGACGTGGCGGTCGTATGCCAGAAGTCTTATATAAAATTATATATAATGTCAAAAGATTATCTTTCGAATAAAGTAAACTTCATGTCAATTTAAAAAAATTATCTTTGTTTTGTTCCATTTCAAAGTTATCTACTTCTATAAAAACACCGTTTAGTTACTCATGCATTGAATTTTGACTAAAAGCGAACTGAATTTTATAGCAAATAATTTGTATGAAATGAAACTTTTGACGTTTAAGCGGAATGGACTATAAGTGAGAACAGTGTTATTAAAGTAATAAAAATATAGAGTAGCTCCGCAAGCTGTTGGGAATGGTTTGAAGCCCTAATCGAACGTACGAGATACATTTTTCCATTAGGAGTAATCCAAGCCACAGACTATGCGACTAGTTGTACAACATGACGATATTGGTTATTAGATTGTGTGTGAGGTCGTCGTATGAAGTTGTGTCTGCACGAAAGATTAAAAAGTTTTGAATTTTTAGGAGCATGTTGTACAATTATTATTTTATATATACAACTGTTGCATCTGCGGTCATCTTTACTCAACAACATTTTTTAAGAAATGAAATTGTGAGCTAATGTCGCAAAACACACAACTCGGCAAGCCGACGTGTTGTAGCGACGGTCGCATAGTCTATGGCATGGGTGAGAAGAGAATTATTAATTTTTATAGTCACAAGTTCGAGACCCAGTGGATGTTAATGGATAATATAGCGGCTACGAAACCGCAAGTTGTCTCCCAGTTGAAGTTTACAATAATTTTTCTTGTCTTCTTGAATCAAAAGTTGTTGATCAGGAGGGCAAGGCATTTACCCTTGCATTAAAGATAATTTAAGATAGGAAAAAACGACCACAATCATGAGGCATAACATGAATTCATTTATCTACTTAATTCGAAACACTCATTCACTTTTATTTTTAAGCTCCGTTTTGAATACAGAAACTTCTTCATATGCATACTCGTACATATGTATTTTATAAACCTATAAATATTCTTTCCAAATATGTACGTATGTGCATATTAGGAAGTGTTTTTATTTTATAAATTAAAACTATAAACACTATTTAAAGTTTCACCTTCATTGCAAATCATTGAGACTGAAATGAACGGGTTTGCTTTCTTTGCCTACTGCAATGTTCCGTCTTTGTGACAGGCGTAGCAAGCAGGTTTAAACATTTTAATTTTTCTAATTGGCGTCTCTATTGAAGCGCAATTTTGGAATTGCTTCGATTCTGGTTACAAGATGGACACATTTTCTAATGGTTTGCAATAAAACGACTTGACAGTCAGTGTTTGAGAATTTGTGGCACACAATAAAAACCGTTAACAAGAAAAGCGTTTTACAACTGAAAGCAAAATAATACAATTAAAAAAATATATACTACAATTTTTTTCTACAAACCATCAGTATTAATAAACGAAAGAAAACTCGAATTTATTTGGGTTAAAACACGACTGGATTTTGTTGAATCGAACATTGTTGTGAAATGAACAAAATTGCCATTAATGGTCAAAATTAACGACAACACCAAAGTCAACGGGAGCTTCATGTCCGCACGCTGGTGTTATTTAGAAGTGATGTTCTGAATATTAAACAGTTCCTCTGTGGCGACTACGCGTTCAATAAAAAGTGAAATTTATTTTTTTAATTAAACTTCGAATTTTATGTCTGTTGGAGTTTTTTGTTGCTTTTTTTCTTTTTACAAGAATTCGTAACGCTTCAGTTTTGTTTTTCATTAATAAATACATAAATTACAAATTAATTAATAAATAAATAATGTTTAAATATTATTCAAACTAAACGACTAACTTAAATTAGTTTTTGGTAGAAAGACACTTGAGAAATTGTAAAACGATCTGAAACTTGAACTGTGCCTCAGCAAATAATTTCAATTTATACAGCGAGTATCGTTCGAAGGAATCGATTTACCATTCTTTTTCTAACCACACAGGTTGTTGGGTATGACTATGGGAGTAGACTACAGGTACGGGAGCTGGAGCAGCAGTATAGGTAGCAGCATGTACTTGGGGCAAAGCACGCGACAACATCTGACCAATGGCCAGAACTAAGAGGATGACACCTACACCCAAGCCCTTCATTGAGACAACCGTCAAGGCCGCCAACAAAGTGGTAATGACACCCACCACAAATGCCCCTGGTACTACGGCAAAGCTCATGCGTTTCAGAAAGTGATGACCAAATGTGCGGGACTCTATTTTTTTTTTATTTTTACAACAAAACAAACCGGTCATAAATTTACAATAGATTTCACCAGCTAAAACACTTACCGCTGACATCAGCATTATCACTTCCATCGATTTGCTGACAGAGGACAATGTTGGCCATGCAACACATGAGTACTACAGCAGAGATAATTGCTTGTCGTGAAGCCATATTCTTGTTAAGCTTTTCTAAAAGAGCAATTAATCCTTTGGCAGGGAGATGGGAGAAGCAGGAACAATAAAATTAATCCACAAAACTGAAGACGGCAGCTTAAATCGTTAAGCGTTGACAATGAAATGAATGAAGTTTTGACAGCGCTGATGGTTTTTATTGTTTGTTTCTATTGTTACCCGGCAGACACCCGCGCTGCAATAGAATGCAAATCGCCAAATCACAAGCACGATTTTTTCGTGTACTCGTACATTTTTTCAGTCTTTCACTCACTCATTCAGCCATTTAAACAACTACAAATTTCTTCATTTCTAAATTTTTTTCTATTTACGAAAAATATAAGCCATCACACAACCAAATTGTCCAAAGCTTTAGCCTTTGTTGTGAATTTTTGAATGGGATTGTTGCTCGCCTAATTAATATGCGACATGTATTTAATGCAAGCAATTGAAACTGTTCACAGTTAAAGCAGAACTCTTTTATGGCAAATGAAATTTTTACTTTCTGCCATAAAGGGTCAGCAAATTAACGCTTTTTATATCAAACACAAGAACGTAGGTGCGTACTTACATACCTACATATGTATGTAGGTACTAATATGAGCAACTCACATGGCCAAGTTCATGGCGCGACTGCAATTGCGTACGATAAACAATGTTTTATTAAATTATTGAATATTTGTTTATGAAAAATTTCAAGCCAAGAATTGAAATAACTAAAGGCTCTTACAATATGTATGAAATTGATTTTACAACTTGATTGCAGCCTGATATGATGATACGACTACATTTTGCTTCACAACGGCATTGTCGTAAAAGTCGCCAAAACCAAAATAAAAAGTAAGTATAAAAAGATTTCGACGTGATGAAATTCAAACCACTTTATTTGTTTGAACAATGAGTATTGTTTGATACATCCCGACGAAGATTAGGCGAACCAATAATTTCGAAACCACAACGCAGTGCTGCCACAAAGGTTAGAATACTACGTGATCTACGACGATGTGTCAAGGATTTTTGCTAGATATGTCTTCATAATTCGGCATGATCAATCTTCGTTGTTGCGACAGGTGCAATGATAAAGGCGAAAAATTGTACTCACTACCGGTTTACACAAACAAACCAAAGTAGAAGGTGTCGGAGGCCTTTTTGTTTTATTTCGTGGACAAAACTGTGTGCTTTTGACTTTCAATTTTCATATAAATTTTGTAATGGAGGTATGATTAAAAAGTTTCTTTGGGACTTGACTTTGTTTCGTTCGCAGCATATCAGTTGACGATCGGATTATTTGTGCAGTTACTGTAAGCGGTCAGATCCTTTGACCTGCTTGACTAGTAGAACATATTTAAGGGGGCAGGTGCAACGTTGTGTATATTATGGACAACTCTTACATTAGATACGCTAGAAAAGCCCAGACTTAGATCACATGTTTCTTGTTGTATTGAAGAGCTGAGAGTGTGTGTTGGTTCTAATTCCGGAATGAGTGGTCAAGCGGCTTTATTGTTCTTGTTCAGATGATATATTCCCACTTTTTAAGCTTTCGCAGTTTCAAAATTTGTATTTTTTTAATTTCACTTTTTTCGTGAAATAACTTAAATAAATTGGGGAATAGTTTTTTAATTTTAGCATGACTTTGGGACAAGAATTAGAAACAAATTAGTTCGTTTAGTTTGTTTTTGCCTAGTTTGCGGACAAAGTATAATTATTGGAATTTGCAAGCAACAAAAACAGATCCACATGTACGATATTAACTAATCCGTCTTAGTTAAGGGTGTGCATTTTTTACACTGTCTCAATACAAACTGTGTACTGGTACGTACAGAAAATAATAACATTTGGGAGAAAATGTATTTTTATGAAAAATGAACTAGATAAATGATAACCCAAAACAGACATATATCGATGTTACTGGTAGTAATAATTGGACACTGGGTGCTAGAAGACATGCCCAAGTTGACTTGGGCTGTTAGCATAGGACGAAACGGTCTCTCACCCCGTTTGTGAATGCCCTGCTTTGACTACTTCTTTGTGGGAAACTATATAAAGTGTAGGTTTTCCCTTGACCTACGGTTAAAGATTGGATCTAGAACTATAATGATATAAATTATATATACACAGACAGTTTACCAATTTCGAAAGAAAATTAATGCAAAGCTAGTCACTCACATTCGAATCAATTTGGGTTTATCTTACTATTAATCGGTTGCATGTATTGTATTTTAATTGAGTTTTGACAAAAAAACGTTAGACGAACCCAATTCAATTTTTTTTTGTTTAGATTGCGAACGCAAGCACGCTGTGGAGATTGATAAACTGGCTGTAAGTGTAAATTATGATACAGCCAACGAGTAGTGTGGTTATATTAAAAAAAAGTCCATTGGACTCAACTTAATTATTTTCACACAATGAACTACTACGAAAACCAACCATCCTTTTACAATAATCCTTATAGTTAGTAGCTTCCAACAATAAAAAAAAAATCTGTAGTGTTTCTAAAATAAGTAGACTTGATCATTTTATTGTGCTAGAACACACGAAAAAAATTGTTCTGCAGCTTGTAGGCGAACGGGGTGATGAAAGTGATATTTTGTCGGCATAATTTTTTCCACCAGCTATATGCCCGCACAAGCAGCACAAAACCAATACAAACACAAGGCAAGCAATCCTGTGTATACGTCTACAAGTTATGTTTCGTGTGTGCTGAAAACAACAAAGAATTGTTCGGACTAAATATTGTTTCCAGTAGGAAACATATACAGGGAAGTAACTCGTATTAATTATATACAATGTGGTTTTGTATCATTTGATGAATTTTTGTAGCTGGATAAAAATGAAGGTAGTATTCCGAGTTCCGATGTAAGAATGGAACAAACTAAGGAGGAGTCAAAATAAACACATAAAGCTTGATAAGCTATAATCTGGTGTGCTGTCTGAATATCCTCTTAGCAGCCTGTCTAACATGCCCACTGGGAGCATCATATATGTACATGTCACATCGTGTGAACTATAAGGAGCCACAAACTCTAGAATGTACACCTACGAGCGACTCGTCTACAAGATTTGTATGGATACCACTCAAAAACAGAGAATGTTTTTCAATCAAGTCTTCTAGGCGTTTGGCTTGTAAACTGCTATTAACTGCTGTAAACAGCTATTAAGTTCGCTTTGAAAATAAAAACTTTTTTTTTTTACTGTTTTTTTTTTCTTTTATTCATTTATTCTTTTTATTTTTTTTTTTTTTTTGGTGTATGAATGCGTAAGTACGTGTTTGAATTTTAATGTTTAGTTTATTAAATGCAAACAAGAGCGTCCTCATACTTTTGACTCGATAATAAATTTTTTGTTTCCACTACAACTGACGTCATATTGATTTTGGGTATCCTACGTAATAAAAACGGTCAGTCTTTCATATATGTAAATCAATTTCAGTGACTTTCGTTTAATATTCATGACTTTTTCATAATTTTTTTACTATTAAATTTATTTATGGACATTTAGTAAATGGCAAAAAAATATTAAAAGGGCTACTTTCAATTCATAAAAGAGTTGCACTTATAAATAAATGATCACTTTCACTTTTACTTTAGAACTCATAGAAAGCAGCATGAACTTGTAATTGCATAAATAATATTTGTTTGTTAAGGAAATATTCCACATTATTTGGCATGATATATAATATAGAAATAAGATAAGTAGCGACAGAAGAAAATGATAGCTTTAGTATTGCGACTTCACCTTCAGGTTACGTTTTAAAGCGAGGTTGCTTTTGGTGTAAAGTAAAACCATATTCCGCATTTATTTATTTTCTCTTCACCGATAGTTTGTTAATACAGAAACCTGCGGGCAGAGAAAAATATATGCATATTTTGGAGCTCAGTTCAATTGAAATGCGACTACTAAACTACAGCAACTTAGCATAATACGCGGTATTTAAAAAAAATTCTTAATGCAGATTGAGCTCTGAAAGCTTTTAATAAAAAAGTTACGAAAAAATTTAACCAAAATTTGCTAGCTAGAACATGTTGCGCAAATTAAGTTGGCCGTGAATTTTACATATTTCTATTGCAAATGCAAAGTTAAGGTTTTGGTGTGACTTTAATTTTTGAATTGAATTTAATTAATTTTTTCTGTGGTTTAGCTTTTAGAGATTTTTCATCTAGTGCTGCAAATCTATTTTGTCTCTAGCCTGAAATCGTTATTCATCTACCAGCGAATAGAAGAGTTAAGTTTAGGGAAGATTTTTTTCCGGATTTTATTTATGACTTACAATTTGGATGATATATTGAAAATTCTACAATTGATCTACTAATGAAATCCTGAATTGGGTGTCTTTCAAGGAACATTTTAACCGTAACACAATGTCATTGATTAGGAAAACTCTTGCAAATTATTATCAATTATGAGTTAAAAGAAAATAAACTTGAAAATATGAATTGAAAGATTTAATCACAAATAAAGAGAAAAAAAGACACCAGTTTGTGTATTTGGAACAAAAGACCAGCAGTCTTTAAAATAAATGCGTTTCGTAGTCCGTATTTGACTCTTATTGTTGGAAAAACCATTCGAATTACATATAATTACATACATAAACACATAAACAAAAGCAATAAAAAGCTTATTATTATTATGTTTTATTGGTACACCTTGTTTCATAACGAAATGTGCATGTTAAATTAAATATGCGAATTGTTTGATCTTGTTTATATTTTTTCTTCTAAATTTTCCAGCTAAATATCTTGATTGAGTTTTGTTTTTTATAAAAAAGGTTTAACGGTATTTTATTTTCGATATTTCGATAACAATTTGTTATCATCCTCAGGAAAATTTAAATGTAATTAACATTTTAATTTTCCTGAGGATGATAACAAATTGTTAACGAAATATCGAAAATAAAATACCGTTAAACTTAAAAAAAAAACACAAATCAATCAAGATCTTTAGCAGGAAAATTTAGAAGAAAAAATATGTGCATGTTATTTAATTACGAAAATGTTTGTTGAAATATTATGATCATATATGAGAAGTGTTGTTTTGTTTTACGGTTACAAAATCAAATCGCTTCAATATCTGTCGCTCTGTTTATCCAGAGCTTAGTTTTCGGAATAGCACACTTCAAGAAATAACACCGAAAGGTTCCAACCGAAAAAGTCTCCAATGTAATTAAAGTTGTAACGAAAAAATCCGCTAATCTCAGATCAGAGGAAATATTGAATTTAGAATCCGATCAGCAGTTACTTGAAGGTAAGCCAGCTTATTTGTTGGTTTGAAAGTAGGTCTTAAGAACAATCGTATCATAAGTTCAATGGTCTTATCAGTATCTTATTTCAATATTCATCTAAAACATATAAGGTAGGATGTCTAAAGACAATATTCATCTCAGTACAAGTACAAATGACTTTCCATGTACTGCCTCTTGTGATGCTGATAACAACAATATTGGTGGTGATAACCAACCTGTGAATCTTTCCAATAACGCTGATATATCAAAGTATTTCACAGCTTTTATAAAAGGACAAATTTTGGATCCTCAATTCATATGCAACAATTCCGCTTATTTACATACTCATTAAACTTGTGAATGAAAGTTTATTGCTTCACCTCATTCGCCGAATCGGCGGTGGTGTAAATCTATGTATAACGTAATGTTAAGTTCTTAAATGGTTTGTCAAATAAAGTAGTGTTGCCGTCTAAAAACACCCTTTAGCAGCAATTTTATTTTTTTGTGAAACAGAAACTTCAAATCTTTTCCAAGTGTTTGTTGAATCAGCGAAATTTTGTAGGTCTCTATTCAAATACAAATGTCTCTGATTCTGCGAAATATTTGATTGAAAATTGTTTTAAAAACTTATTGTGAACAAATCTAATAAAAACAAAAAAAACATAATTGTAATGTTTTCTTTGTTGTAACTGAATACTCGTATGTGGAAGCTGCTGCAGGTCTGCGAAATTTTAATTTTTTGCACGTGGATAGAACAAACTCTAAAAACAATTTTTTAATTTTCTTATTGAATTTAAAATTTGTAATTGAACTTGAAACCAAAGCAAACAATTTTTATTGGGTGAAAAAACTGCAGAGTTAGTTCCATTTTGAAAATGTTTGATGCAAGAAAATGTAATATTTTGTCCGTGTTTAGTCTTTAGGTATCTGCTCCGTTTCTTGTTGCTTTTCGTTCGCATATTTTGTGCTGGAATAGAAATTTAAGAACTCAATAGCTTTTACATTAACAGTTTCAGCATTTACGAGTAGATGGCCACAACAGCGTTAACATAAAGCAAATAAAAAGCAAAAATAAAACCAGATAAATGCAATTGGGTAAATGTGTGACAAGAGCTACTTGCCTGCCAGCAGCCAGCAGCCAACCGCTTAAATAATCTCACAATGATGCTGACCGGAGACCAAGTTAATAAAATCCATTGTAAACACGAATACGGACGCATTTTCACAACGTACATTCGAGTGGCTGCAGTTAGCAATAAGTTTCTAAGCAAAACTTAGAATGTTTGCAAGATGAACAAAATTGTGAAAAGTTTATTTTTATTTTGTGTTTTCATAACAACAACAAATCCCAGTTTTGGTGAGGAGGATGTTGAGCAATCTCACTCGGATGCATCTGCAGCACATGAACTGTTAAAAGAGAGTAGCGATCATATTGAAGGTCGCAGTATAGCGGATGCAGCAGAAAATAGCGATAATTTGGAGCAATCTTCCAAGCCATTGAGAAGTATTTTTTTGGGGATTTATAAGAACTACAAAAGCACTTATTTAGGTAATAAAACCTTGACGGAATACAAACAGTCATTGCGGGAGCATATCAAAAATAAACAACAGCCAACACAAGAAAATTTTCAGGATTCGGATGAAAATAGTGAGACTGATGGTGTCGTTACTGCATATCCTGACACTGAGAACGAAGAAGACTCAAATATAGAAATCACAACAACAATAGTGCCACAATCACCCACAAAACAGGAAACCAAAAATAAACTTTCTCCCAATAGAAAAAGAAAACCAAATGTGACACACACAAAGGTCAACATGCAAAAATACAATGTAGGCCCTGCTCTCAATTTGAGTCTCGACATTGATAACAGTATTGTTAAGGTTAATTTGGATGGTGAAAGTTTGAAAGAACTGGTAACAGGACGTTGGCTGAGCGACAACTCAGAAGAAGGTAAACTTGATCATTTTATTTAAATCTGAAAGTAAAATATTTTAAAGTGTGTGTCTGTTCCTCTAAATATTTTAAGGCCGTGGTAAGAAGTATGAAATGGTGACACGAATTCTGCCATTGTTTATTTTGCCATTTCTGATACAGTCGGCCATTGTTCCATTTCTGGTAACCAAGTTGAAATTGCTGTTGATGAAATCTATACTTGTGGGAAAGTTGGCCATATTTTTACTAATCATATCGGCGTTCCGCAACAGTAACAAACAGATGCAGACGTATGAAGTGGCACCATCGTATTGGGCCGGCGAACCAAGTCGAAGATCGGAACTGGCGGCGGCAGCATCTAATATGGCTTACAATGGATATCGAGTGGAGGGAAAGCCAGCTGCTTGGGTAAATTAACACAATATTCCCTTGTTAAGTAATAAACAGAGATCAAAAACCTAATAGTGTACATTAATCAAAACTCAAACAAAAACCCACAACGGAATTAGGATGCCAGTTGCAGGATTAGGAAAATTATCATATTAAACAAACAAGAAAAATTTATAATAAATTACAAGCCAGCAGGTTTGATAAACATTTTTGATTAAAAATTAGGGTAAAAGTGAAATTAAATCTGCTTTTTGTTTTGACGCTGGTGTTTAATGGTTGTTATTTAATTTCAACTCCCATTGGAAGTGGACTATTTCGCAACGTCCTTGCTTTACTAATTTGTTAACCTTTTTTTAATTTAAATAGAAAGCTGTTCAAAAGAGACCTTAAGCTTGAACAGCGTTCTATATCCACTTTGTAAAAATTTCGATAGTTTTATTTAAAATATGATTTTTATACGATATACAGAAATTTTCCATTTTGCACACAAAATAAATTTTGCTTCTTTTTCGTGGACTCAATTACGCTTTTTATTTAATGCGGACTTATAAAAATTTCAATAACAGCTTCTGTATAACCGAAAACTACTGTTTACGAACACATTGAAAATATTTTATTTTGTAAATTTTTCAAAATATTGTTAACACGCTACATAATTCTGAAAAAAGACATACAGGCCTGTTCTGAAAACGGCGTGCTTTCAAATCACGAACCGTTTTGAAAGCACGCAGACAATTTGAAGCTGTTCTGCAAATCACGTGATTTACGGTTTTCGACGTGCTTTTAATTTGTCGAAAGCACGAAAAACAGCAATTTTTTCATTTTTGTTTTGTTTATTTATAGTTTTATATTCTTAACTACAATAAAAAGTGAATATTAAGTAAAAAAATAAACCAGCTGACTGCTTAAAAAAAAAAAAATCACTACTTTTGGTAAACAAAGCAAAACAATTTCTCAAAAAATAAGCAGTGTCAATAATTTTAACAATATTTATGTTTCTTTGTGTATAAAACTTAATTTTATTACAAAAATCAACAAACAACACATCATTTTAAATACATAAAAATAGTTATATTAAATTTGTATTGAAAAACACAGAGAAAATAACCGAGTGATATCAAAAAGCCAACCATTTGGCTAACCGGTTTAAAATCACGTGATTTGAATATTTTCTGTGTGCAGAACACCTTTTGCGTGATTTGAAAACACTTTGACAAAAAGTGGTTTGCAGAACAGCCCTGATAAGCTCTATTCACAATTTTGTGCATTTGTGATTGCAAATTTACGCAATTGCAAATATATGATATTAATTGTGAACCACCTCTGTTGGTTTAGTTTGCACTACTTTTTTCAAAGCACGAAATTCACAGTAGAAAATAATTTGTTGAAATTTTAATCAAAAATAAATAAAAGCGATTTTAAGTTAGATAAAGACATCGATTAGTGTTATTTGAATGCGGGATGAGTGACAGCAACTAAGCGGCTTTTACGAACTAATTGGCTTGAATCGCTGATTATCAGCTGTCGATTTGCAATTAACTTGTGCATAAGTATTGCATATACACATAAGGCTAGCAAGTGCATTGCTATGTATTTTGTTAGTGTAGAGTAAAAATATGTTAAGCCTTTTTGCAAATGCAATGATGCAATTCCATTTGCCCGAGACTGTGAATAGAGCTATAGACTTTGTTGCTGTTTTCAAACAAAAGAGAGATAAAATTTTGACAACATTGCGTAATTTCTACTAATAAAATACATGTGATGTTTTTGGTGTTGTATTTGTTGTAATTCTGACTCTAGCTGATAAAGCTGCCTTAGTTGAAACCATAATGTAATATAAAAGGCAAAACGAATTAATTATCCGGTGGATGCATTATATAATTCATTTTATTCGTTTTATTCTACAACATTATCAATGCACGTGTTTCTTATCCACATAGATTACCTAGATATGAGCAGGACGGTCAATTATGACGAATATATTTCAGAGCCTTTAGACACATTCGATAAAACAAAAACGAACGCATTTGCCGAAAAAACAGTGCTGTGTATCAAGCAAATGCCCAAGTGGGCATTTGCTTGATACACATATTTTGAGGGGTTTGAGAAATAATTGTAAGCAATAAAATATTGGGAAAGCAAGATAAATAAAAAACTTATTTACGAAAAAAAAAAACATTTAATACAAGTACAAGATCTGATAAAAAAATAACTGATTCGATTTTCGCATTTTTTCATGTCTGTTATAGATGTTGGCGATATCAGCCATTTTGGATAAACAGTTAGTTTTTAACAGATAAAAAGGTTAGTCGTGTTTTGGTGTGTTCTTCGATGTTTTACTGTTCGAAAATATGGATCAAAGAAACTGTATTAAATTTTGTGTAAAAAATGAAATTTAAAGCGCGAGGACAGTTCAAGTGTTGGCTGTGGCGTTTGGCGAGTCTAATGTGAGTAGAACACAAGTTCAATTGTGGTATAACCGGTTTAAGGAAGACCGAGACGATGTCAATGATAACCGATGAAAACATTGAAGCAGTGTAGAAAATGATTTTGGTATTGAAGCTGTTGAACATCGGCAATGACGATCCAGATTTCCTCAAAAAGGTAATAACTGGTGACGAATAATGGATGTATGGCTATGACATTGAAACCAAAGGGCAATAACCCCAATGGAAGCGTCCAGAAGAGTCAAGACCGAAAAAAGAATCACAGATTTTGCACCATGTGAACGCACCAGCTCACAAATCGATGCTTGTGCTTACGCACAAGGTTTTTGTGGCCAAACAAAAAACCGTTATCATGTCTTAACCACCGTATTAACCAGACTTGACCCCCGCTGACTTTTTCCTCTTCCCAAAACTGAAGTCACCGATGAAAGGAAAGCGTTTTGCTACGATTGCGGAGATAAAATAAAATCCGAAACAGGAGTTGTTGCCGAACCAAAAAGCGCGTTTCATAAGTGTTTTATATCTGAGGGGAATTACTTTGAAGGGGACATGATAATTATTGATGAATAAATACTTTTTGAAAAAATTGGATATAACAGTCACTTTTTGATCAGGCCTCGTAGTCACGGAGTTATTTTTTTTTTACTTTACAGGGTGTCTGGTAGCAGATTTCATTTTCAATCTTAAATAGAAAACGTAATAATTGACACAAAGTTTTATTAAGAGCATTGACTGCTCTGATGAGCGGTGTAGTGACTACGAAACAGCTAGTTGTCCCCCAGCTTTAGTATTCAATTATTTTTTCCTGTTTTCTTTTATCAAGAGTTAGTGATCGCGGCAATTATTGTTATAATTAGAAAATAAAAATTTTTCTTGGCAAAAGACAAATTTGAACTTTAACCAAAAAACAATTACAACATGTAATTAATACCAGAAAATAATTATTATTGTTCGTTATTATGGGTATTGTTTTCAATTTGTGCGTTACTGTATTTTGTTGCTTTACTGCCTTGTATTTTGTAGAAATTCTTAAAGGGTTCAAATAAAGGGTGTTTTTTTAAGCCCGATAGAACTTGAAATTGTAAAAAATAACACAAAAAATTAAATTGTAATCAAAATTTTTTTTTATTCGAAAGATCAATACGTGACATTAACATTTGAAAATGATTTCGGGCATATGGGCACCGCGGCTGTTCTTGCCGAAGCGCATTCTGGACGTCCAATTTTGGGCCACTTTTTCGAGCACTGCTGGCCGTATGTCACGAACAACACGAACAATGCTGGCCTCCAAGGCGTCAATTGTTGCTGGTTTATCAGCATAAACCAGTGACTTCACGTAGCCCCACAGGAAATAATCGAGAGGTGTCAAATCGCACGACCTTGGAGGCCAATTGACAGGTCCATTTCTCGAAATCAACTTATCGCCAAATTTTGATTTCAGTAAGTCGATGGTTGCGTTCGCCGTATGGCACGTAGCGCCATCCTGTTGAAACCACATCTCAACCGGATCAATGTCATCCATATTTTCAAACAAAAAATCATTGATCATGGTGCGGTAACGATCTCCATTGACCGTAACGCGAGCTCCGGCCTCATTTTTGAAGAAATAAGGTCCGATGATGCCACCAGCATGAAAACCGCACCAAACAGTGCATTTTTCTGGATGTAATGGAGTCTGTAGGATCTCTTGTGGATTGGTCTCACTCCATATGCGGCAATTTTGCTTATTAACAAACCCGTTAAGCCAAAAATGCGCCTCATCGCTGAACACAATTTTGCGATAAAACAACGGGACTGATTTTCAAAGTAAATTTGGATAATTTCGTAGCGTTGTTCAAGCGTGAGTCTATTCATGATGATTTGTCAGAGTATACTGAAACAAATAAAAAAAATGTTTCATCAAAATTTAATTTTTTGTGTTACTTTTTACAATTTAAAGTTCTATCTAGCTTAAAAAAACACCCCATATTATGTCCAGTGTGCCCGCTTTAGCACTTTCGGCGCTAGATTTAGCATTTCTTTTGTTGATTTAGCAGCAAATCTTTCGTTTAGCACTTAGCACTTTCCAATTGTTCATTTAGCAATCTTCTAAAAGATCTCTGTTACCAAATTATTTTTAAAGGATACCATTTTGATCCCTTAAATTTGTGCTTAGACGATTTCTTTGTACCAATGCCGTATTTTAATTATAATTTTGAAAATTTTTTTTAAATCTAAGAAAGAAACTAAATCCTGGAATGGAGAAAGAAATACGAATTGTGTGTCGCAGTTTTATTGCACAATTGCTTTATCAGTTACCAAAAAAAAAAAAAAAAAAATTCTGAACTTAAAAATACAAATTTTTTTCTACGGAAAATAGTTTAAAAGTTGACAACTTGACAAGTGTAAGTAAGTTGGAACATCAATGGCAACGTATGTACGTGTATGTGATTTATTTATTTAGTAACTATACAGTTGCAAAGTAAATTTGCACAGCATGGGCGAGGTGACCAAGACCATATGCCCAAGATAGTATTAACAGTACGTTTGTAACGTCGCTGTGCCTAACCATAACGACCTATGCCTTCACATAGGAAGTTGCAGCGTGGATAACATTGAAATACCTCCAAAAAACTGTAAGCCAATACAGTTAGTTGAGGCAACCCGTTAAACAGTGCGAGTGAGACTCAAAACTCTCGAAGACTGAACAACAAAAGCAACAGGCCTGACCGCACACTTAAGAAATAATTACGATGACGTGAGATCTGTTCTTCAGCCCAGAGCTTCTTTACGACTGATATGTATGTGATTTAAAATGATTATTTTTGTTGTGTTGTTTTAAGAAATTTGTTTCGTTTTATTCAATGGAAATAAATATTTCTATGGTAACATAACCATAAATTATAAAACTATGAGCTTTCAAAGAAAATATTTGCTTAAAATGAAGACATTTAAATTTGAGCACTTTTTTGGTGCCAATTTAGCTGCAAAAGTTTTTTTGATCTGGTCATACTGATTATGTCTGAAGCTGTGGAGCAGTAAATACACCGTTTTTTATGAAAACCTACAAGAAATTGCATTACTTGTATGTCAAAAATTAATCTGTTGAATTTTTCATGTTTTCAGTCTTTTGACAAACCCTTTGAAAAAGAGGAAACAATATTGTAAATCGGTATATAAATGACAGAGTTATTCGAAAATTTATTTTCGATCATCTTGTGCAAAGAAAAAATACAAGTATTGTTTTTGAAAAAAATTTGTGCTCAAAAAAGTATAAAATTCGAATTAATGCTTGTTGTCAATATGCAACCACAAAAGTATTTAATAGTTAATTCGATATTCCCAAGAATTTATAAATAAACCTTTTTATTATTGGATAACAACGTGAAAACTGATGAATAACTAATGTAAAGATTATCATCAAATTAAGATATTTTTATAAATTAGACTGTTATAGTTAAAAAAAAAAACAAGAGAAGAAATTACGAGCAGTTTTTATGTTTATTTACATGTACTTAGTTAAAAATAATTAAATTAATTTATAAATTTACAAGGTAATTAAAACTACATAACAAGTTTTGTATTTCAGGAAAGTTTATGGCTCGTCCATCGATACAATTAACATCTGTTCCAATAGCGCAGATGCTAGTGGCAATAGTATTGTTTCTGTACAGTTGCACACTTTTCACATTCAACTTCAAGTTCCCAGGTTAGTTTGCAGTTGCAGCACTTTTCCGTAAAGACATTTCTTTTCACTACCTTATAACCACATTCGCGGCATAGATGGCGACAGCGCTTACGGTCTTCTTGTGTTAAATTTTTACCATTTATGTTTGCAGTACATGGACGGCCTCGCACGCCGTTCCAGTGCGGGTTGGCATAGGATTCACAATAATTTGGTGAATCCTTTACATAAAGTAAAACATCCAATGGAATATTGCGCCATATGATGCGTGAGTTTTCGGAGGTGTTGTCAAGTTGAAGTCCCTCTTCATACATTCGGCGAACATCAGCGGCAATATCTTCGAAAGGCTTAAGTACTTGGATACAAATTGTTTTCGAACACACACCGTTGGGGCTCAAAGCAGCACAAATACATTGTTGCTTTAACGACTTTTCCAGTAGATTTGTGACAGCTTTGTGGTTGTGCTGAGCTATTTTCCCATTCAAATTGTCTTGCAAATCTGGCGCAAAATGTTTTTCAAATAGTTTCGCTGCAGCTTTTGGATCATCTGAGCAGTAAGAGCTGTACGAGTTGTCGGAGTCAGTATTACAACCAGCTATTACGCCACTGGAACAGTTTTTGGTGATGGTGTATAAGACGGAAGCTGTAAATATAGCTTTAACATACGAATCTTCATGATCCAGCAACAAAGATTTCGAAGTACTTCTTAAAAAAAAATCCGAGCTGGGACAGTTCCAACGATCCCATTTAAAGCTGTTTTGGCATGCACCTATTGCAGTGTTTATGCTATTGGCCACAATATTTTCCATAGAGACTGATGCCTGCTGTGAGTCAGGTACTTGAGGCACATACTGACTTTGGCTGGCAAGGTAGTTCAATTGATCAATCAAAGAAGCTCGATCCAAAGCGAAAGTCAAGCTGCAGAGTATTATGTTTATTATCAAAATAAGCCCAATTATTTTCATTTTGCAAAATGTCTTTTTGCTTGTCGTTCTCAAGATGATGTTTTCTCGCTGACAGCTAGCAATTGAATATTGTCGGCCAATGATACCGCTATCCTCTTTATACTCTTCAGGTAGTCAGTCAGCCGTGTTTCATTGCTTCAGACCATCGCTATTACCGTTCAGTATAGTTTTTCAGTGAAATGTAGAAAACAAGCTGTTGGCAGGGGAAATTCTCATTTTTCTAGCAAAATTCCCACAACATATTAAGAAAACCATGACTTGCATAAACTTCAGGTAATTTTGTACAAATTTTCCCACGAGCCAGGAAATCTTCAACTAAAATTGGATTTTCCAATTTTAAATTCATAATCTGTTAAACTCTATAGCGGGCGCCGGGCTGTTGACTTGTGAGCTGAGTAGCTGTTAAACGTTTATTCGGCTATTTCGGATTTTCCATATGTTGATGCTAATTATGAGCACAAATAAAACCAAATAATAGAAATACTTGAAGGAGATCAACCACTCAAGCTACATAAAAAGAAAATTTACCAGATAATGACCGAAGGAAATTAAAGAAAAAACTATGAGTACTTACCATACAAACGTCATATGGAATTTCTTTCATTTACAAAATGTGCATCTTTTAACTGCACGAGAGAAAAAATTTTTGATTTATGCAAAAAAATAACGAAAATCTTACACATGTGTTTAGAAATTAATATACATATGTATGTATGTATGTATGTATGTATGTATGTATGTATGTATGTATGTATGTATGTATGTATATTTGAAGATATAAAACTATTTGATACGAGTATTTTCCTTATTTTCAGAAACATCTGGGCTCTTTAACTAATGTCGAACGGTTCAACAAACGAATATGATTACATGAGTGCATTTGTATATATGTATGTACAATACATACGTATAAGAACATAGAAAAACAAATAAAACAAGTAAGAGGCTGGGCCGAATCTAAAATACCCTTCACGATAGTCAAAGTCAAAAAAAGTTGTTTTAGTTCGCTTACGCCGCGTATTCATGAAAAACCCGGTTTAGGCTATATCTCGGGTATATGTGGACCGATATCGAAAACTTTCATTTTCCATATTTATATCACCTTATTTTATTACCAGAACTGCTTTAAGGCGAAAAAATTGTTTAAGTTCGCTTACGCGGCATTTTCATGAAAAACACAGTTTGGGCTATATCTCGGGTATATATGGACCGATATCGGAAATTTTCATTTTCCATACTTATATAACCTTATTTGATTACCAGAACTGCTTTTAAGCAAAAAAAGTTGTTTAAGTTCGCTTACGCGGCATTTTCATGAAAACCACGTTCCAGGCTATATCTGCGGTATATATGGACCGATATCGGAAATTTTCATTTTTCATATTTATCTAACCTTATTTTGTTACCAGAACCGCTTTTAAGCAAAAAAAGTTGTTTAATTTCGGTGACGCGGCATTTTCATGAAAAACCCGTTATAGGCTATATCTCGGGTATATATGGACCGATATTGGAAATTTTCATTTTTCATATTTATATAACTTCATTTCATTACTAGAACTGCTTTTGAGCACAAAAATGTTGTTTTAGTTTGCTTACGCGACACTTTTATGTAAAACCCGGTCTAGGCTATATCTCGGGTATATATGGACTGACATCGAAAATTTTCGTTTGTCATATTTATATGACCCTATTTCATTACCAGAACTGTTTTTAAGCAAAAAAATATGTTTAAGTTCACTTACGCGACATTTTCATTAAAACCGCAGTTTAGTCTATACCTCGAGTACATATGGACCGATATCGGAAATTTTCATTTTCCATATTTAGGTAACCTAATTTCATTACCAGAACTGCTTTTGAGCACAAAAAAGCTGTTAAGTTCGCTTACGCGGCATTTTCATGAAAACCCCGGTCTAGGCTATATCTCGGGTATATATGGACCGATATCGAAAATTTTCATTTTTAATATTTATATGACCCTATTTCATTACCAGAACTGCTTTTGAGCACAAAAAAGCTGTTAAGTTCGCTTACGCGGCATTTTCATGAAAACCCCGGTCTAGGCTATATCTCGGGTATATATGGACCGATATCGAAAATTTTCATTTTTCATATTTATATGACCCTATTTCATTACCAGAACTGCTTTTGAGCACAAAAACGTTGTTTAAGTTCGCTTACGCGACATTTTCATGAAAAACCCGATTTGGGCTATATCTCGGGTATATATGGACCGACATCGAAAATTTTCATTTTTCATATTTATGTAACCTAATTTCATTACCAGAACTGCTTTTGAGCACAAAAAAGTTGTGTAAGTTCGCTTACGCGACATTTTCATGAAAAACCCGATTTGGGCCATATCTCGGGTATATATGGACCGATATCGGAAATTTTCATTTTTCATATTTATGTAACCTAATTTCATTACCAGAACTGCTTTTGAGCACAAAAAAGTTGTTTAAGTTCGCTTACGCGGCATTTTCATGAAAACCCCGGTCTAGGCTATATCTCGGGTATATATGGACCGATATCGAAGATTTTCATTTTTCATATTTATGTAACCTAATTTTATTACCAGAACTGCTTTTGAGCAAAAAAAAGTTATTTAGCTTCGCCTATGCGACATTTTCATTAAAATCCGATTTGGGCTATATCTTGGGCATATATGGACCGATATCGGAAATTTTCATTTTTCATATTTATGTAACCTAATTTCATTACCAGAACTGCTTTTGAGCACAAAAACGTTGTTTAAGTTCGCTTACGCGACATTTTCATGAAAAACCCGATTTGGGCTATATCTCGGGTATATATGGACCAACATCGAAAATTTTAATTTTTCATATTTATGTAACCTAATTTCATTACCAGAACTGCTTTTGAGCACAAAAAAGTTGTTTAAGTTCGCTTACGCGACATTTTCATGAAAAACCCGGTTTGGGCTATATCTCGGGTATATATGGACCGATATCGGAAATTTTCATTTTCCATATTTATGTAACCTCATTTTATTACCAGAACTGCTTTTGAGCAAAAAAAAGTTATTTAGCTTCGCCTATGCGACATTTTCATTAAAATCCGACGTGGGCTATATCTCGGGTATATATGGACCCATATCTGAAAAAAAAATTTTTTGTCTTTTAATCACCATGCTTAATAAGTGTGTGAAGTTTGAAGCAAAACGAACAACTTTTGTTTTCAAAAATTTTCATACAAAACTGCAAAAAAAAATGGCTTTTTTCGGAATTTTGAATATATCTCAGCTATACGTGGACCGATATTACTGAATTTCAATAGCAAACCCATGAATCGATGGGGTAAAAGAATGGTGAAAGAAAAAAGTTTCTAAGTCTAATGGTTTTCTCAGAAACGGTATTTCAACAGCGGACAGACGGACAGACGGACATTGCTTAATCGACTTTTCGATTAATTCTGATTCAGAATATATATACTTTATAGGGTCGCAAAAAAAAACTGTAGAAATTACAAACGGAATCACAAACTTATATATACCCTTTTATATTTTTGTGAAGGGTATAAAAAAAAAACCTAAATAATTGCGAAAACTAGTCAAAGCCAGGAAGATAACTATTAAAAATAAATCATAAGTTGAATAATCAAAAATTATGCAGGAGTACGCATATACAATTATATTTTCTGAGAGACAATAGGGGACAAAAATGTCTTCAGTTTTTCTAGATCACTTCGAAGAATGATGTTACAACGGTGAATCTAGTGAAAATCTGTTCAGTCATAGTGGATTTCTCGAACAAAATTTACTTCAGCGAACCAAACTGTCGCGCAACCCAAAAGTTATGGTGGCCATTGCCACCATAAAATACTGTTGATTGTTCGTTGTCGTTTGGAAGTCTCAGTGGGCCGACCAAAATATGCGAAAAAGTGGTTGAAAACTACCTTAAAAGGATCGCTTGATGCAATCAACCTATTTCATTTTATTTGATACATAATGGCAAGGTTCATGTATTATAATTAAAAAATATTTTATCGAAGCTTTTCTTTTTACTCTAGAAAAATTAGGCTTATGTTGAAACCAATTGTATTGTTTGATAACTTCATGACGACTCGTATTTGAGTAAAAATGTTTTTTTTTCATTTCAGCATAATCTAATATTTCAGCATAATCTAAAAGAAGATCAATACCTTTAGTCCAGCGTTTTTCCGATTATTTTATTCCTTCTGAAAGCCCTCGCACGTTTCAAACTATTTGATTCGACCTAAATCTTATTTTTTTTTTAAATTTGGAGAAGTAAACAAAGTAGCAGTTTGCAGCCGAATTTATGGATTTACTATGAGAAGCAAAAGTGAGTCAACACCAGTGGTGTGTTTTGTTTTTCAATACAATGAAATTATATTATGCATATCGATTTTACTTACAATAACAAAAATGAATAAATCATTATTTATAGCGTTATAATAGGAAAAATAGCTGAAATTAAATAAAATGTCTTTTTTTATAAGGGTCAATAATATATGATCAAAAGTGAGTGTACGTCAATGTATAAACAAAATGTATGTGCAGTCTTATTTCTCGAACACCTGACATTAAATTCATATTTATGCAAAGTGCGTCGTATTGTGCTATCACTAACTGCTTTATCAGACTCTGTAGTGATATCCTTGGCAATTTGTACCACATTAGAATGTGCTTTTTTTTGTAACTATGGCAGCAATCCTTCTTTCTTCTCCTTTAGTTAATAGCTATGGATTCTCTCTTCGCTTAAAATCGTCTATTTTCTTAAAGCTTTTTAACTTTTCCACAATGCTTTTTAAGAGGTGTAGTGTCTTCATAAAATTTTACTAATATTTTTCTTTTTTTTCTTAGCTCTTTTATAGTTTTTCTTGTTTCTATTGAAATTTCCGTTTTCATCTTTATTCACGGCTTTTATAAAACTTTACAGGCACTTCCACAACGTATATTGATTATCAATTAACTAAAACAATTATTTTTTGTCTTTTTCAATAAAAATCATCAAAAAAATTGCTGTAAATCTACCGGTCTTACCGAAAAAATTAAATAAGGAGGAAACTGTTTTCTCACTTTTGAAGCGTAATTTTTGACAGTTTTAGTTAAAAGGTATTATAAACAATTGTTGGCCTTATTTTTTGAAACTGGTTAAGTAAGCATTAGATAGTCTCTTAATTATAGTTTCTAAGATTATTCTAGTGCTAATACTAGCAATGTAATAAAACGAAATATAAAATTATGATTGATGGTGACTCACTTTTGACGCTGATAGTATGTCATACTGACTACACACATGTGTGCTCTTGCTTTGTTTTGATGGGACAGAGCTTTTTTCGCCAAATGGTAATTTTTTGTTTTAAATCAATGTCGAATCTGTCTACAAGCTCCGAATTTTCGCTGGTGGTCATTCTACTCTTCTCTAGCTAATCTATATGATTTTGATATCTTGCGACATTGTTGGCTGGCAGACCTACTTTCGTAGGTACGTTCACTCGGTGAAACCCGCTGTTTTGAGTGTTCCTTGGTCTGCAGGATATTGTGATGAATCCATGTTTCGTCTACGATTATATGCCGGCGTAAAAACTCCCAGCATCGGCAAACACTGCTTCAAAGTGGTCACATGGTTGTGTTTACAATCAAGTTTCATACAACTGCGGCAAATATTCATATACGACATAATCTTTCAGTATACGACATAATCTTTCAGTAGACATGACTACAACTTCAGCCACTTCACGTATTTTCCTTCTCCGATCGTCAAATATTATTCGACGTATTTAGATGAACTGAACGTACAGTGTGACCAGTACGACCACAACGGAACTCAGTAAACCACTTCACTTAATAGTACAGTAAGTATTTCCCTGGTTTCAGTGATGGGGCTTTACGCAAAAATTATACACGAAATTCACTTTTTTATTTAATTTTTATTAAAATTCTTGCTTTTAATAGCTATCAAACGCAAACTAATAGTAAATGACGCAGCTTGCTCGAAATTTGCGGTGGTAGATTTAAGATTTAAATTAACTGCGCGAGAATTTGAGAGTCACGGAGATACCAAACAAGTCACGGAGATACTAAAACACACTTGCTACCCCTTTGTACCCATCATCAAATCACTACATGGACTGCAGTTGTCTCAGTTCCTCTTTTGATTGGATATATAGTATAGTATTTTAAAACTAATTTGATATTTATTCATATATAACTTTGATATATATTTTTGCAAGGGAACGTTTTGTTTTATTGGGTTTTAACACAATTCAACTCCTAGCTAAAGTCTTATTAGGGCAGACCAAGAGATTTCGTAGTCCTTCAGCGCTGAGAATAGTCCAAGTAAAAAACATTGATAAACATTTCCGAATACACTTTTATGTAAGTACTTTAGCATTGCAAACACATGGAAAGTATTAGTTTTTATAATTAAATTGGTAATATTGCACACATTCTTGCAATTTGAGGATACAATATACTCGTACTCGTATAATAATAAAGCAAAAACCCAAATTATCTGAAAATTGTTCAAGTACATTTTTATATCTTAATACATTTTATCAGTTATTGGCCATCGAGCGCTTTGGCAAAACGGTAAAATAATCGAAGATTTAATTACCACAACTCGTCAAAATTGATAAGATTTCTAATCTCTAAATGATAACGTGTTTAGCCAAGTTAATAATATATATTTCAAGTTAATCGCATATTTAATTGTAGTTTAGACATCGTAGAGGGAAGGTTTTTTAACTGCAACCGCAAGCAAAAAAAAAAAAGATACTAAAAAGTTTATACAAAATTGACGTAATGATTATAACAGCAAAACTCGTTGCAATATTCTTGGGTCTAGCTCTGACAGCTTTCACTGTTTCCACCATAGTGTTGGCCGTACAGAAAACAAATCTTGAAGATGAATTACAACAAACAAAAAATAAGTTGCAGATAATGGAGGATGCTCTTAAGAGTACGACAACGACAACGACAACGACAACGGCAACATCGACATCCACAACAACAGTGACTCCTCCAATAACCACTACTACTACGAGTACTACATATTCCACTGCTTCTACTACAACAGTGGAACCTCAGCCTGAACCTGAAGTAAGTTCCAAGTTCATAAAGCAGCGTATTTGTTTGTAATTTTTCTGTTTTTCCCAAGATTAACTACCGTCTGCCAACGACAATGCATCCTTTAAGTTACGATCTTTATCTGCATCCAGATGTTGAAACTGGAGCATTTACCGGCCAAGAGACTATAGTAATCAATTGCACTGAAAACACGAATAAAATTATTTTACACTCTTTAAATTTGAACATTACAAGTGTGTATCCAGGTTCTGTTGATGTCAGCATTGCAAACTATTATTTGGATAATGTAAGAGAATTTTTGGTAGTCGAACTGGACAAAGAAATTGAAGCTCCGCGGCTAATATCCTTGGGCATTATGTTCGAAGGTAGCATGAAAAACAAGATTATCGGTTTATATGCGTCCTCTTATCTGAAAGCTGATAATACAAGAAAGTAAGTCACATAATGCAGACTAGACTGCAATAACAATGGCAAATAACCGCATTCAAAAAAGTTCAAGCTGTTCCTTCAAAAGCTAAAGTGTAGGGTCTGTCACTCGATGTCGAACGTCTACGTACGTTAACATTTTGAATAGAAATGTCTTAGTCTGTTAAGAGCAGACTAAGTGATTTAATCTCGACACGTTAGAGTTCAATAATGCGGGTGATAGGTGAACGTGCCAACAACAGTGCTGGCGAATGCTATCGCTCGATATTGCACTATCGATATTGAATGCTATCGCTCGACATTGCATTCAATAAATATTAAAACATACTTTTCTCAGGGAGAAGTGAATTTTGCAGGAAGTACTAAATGAACAATCAAGTCAGGAGGAAGGGAATGGATGGCTTTTTTTGTCATGTGGGAGCTACTTTCATCAAAGGCTCAAAACTCAATCCGTTTGTTTAATTATGATAACGAATGGGGTAGACCTTCGGAGTTACGGGGTGCTGTTGTCTTGCAAGAAGAATAAATTCGAAGACCAATACATGATAAAAGACTAGTGTTCTAAAACAACTCACATGCCCTGTCTTTTGCGATGTCTAAGTAATTGCCTTGATAGATAAACGAAACGGTGGTGGTGATAAGCTATAGTTAAGGTTACTTATAATATTAGCTTTTTTTTGTAATTATAGTGTGAAGAAGCAAATCTGGGAAAATTTACTGTTATTGTTATGGGACAGTATTTTTTTTGAAATAAATTGAAATACTTTTGATTTCTTAAAACCCAAAATTATAGGTGGATTGCGTCGTCAAAGTTCGAGCCAACATATGCTCGCCAGGCATTTCCATGTTTTGATGAACCTGCCCTAAAAGCAACATTCACAGTAACTTTAGTTTATCCCAATTCTGACGGATATCATGCGCTCTCCAATATGAACTTAGAAGTATGCAACAAAAAATTAAACATTTAAAAGCAATTAATTTTTAATTTTTGTATTCAGGTGATTAAGAATCAGGGCGATTTCAACGAAGCCTACTTTACCGAAAGTGTGCCAATGAGCACGTATTTGAGTTGTTTTATTATTTCTGATTTCCAATCCAAAAATACTTCGGTCGACACGAAAGGTATTGGCAAAGATTTTGAACTCCGTGTATTTGCTACACCCGAACAATTAAATAAAGTTGATTTTGCTGTCGAAGTGGGAAAGAAGGTGATTGAATATTACATACAATATTTCAAAATCCCTTATCCGTTGCCTAAATTGGGTGAATTAAATGAGCATGAAACTCATGCAATATGTACTAGTGTATTGTAAAATAAACATTTTATTTTCTTAAGATATGGCTGCTATACCGGATTTTGTTTCGGGAGCTATGGAACACTGGGGCTTAGTGACTTATCGTGAAACGTCTCTGCTGTACGATGAAGCTGTTAGTTCCACTGCCAACACCCAAAGAATTGCGAAAGTGATTGCTCATGAATTCGCGCACATGTGGTTTGGCAACTTGGTTACCATGTCTTGGTGGAACGATTTGTGGTTAAATGAAGGCTTTGCCAGTTACATAGAAAATAAAGGCATTGAATCTGCTTTCTCAGAGTGGAGTATGCAGGATCAGTTTCTCATTTCTACACTACATGGTGTGCTGGGCTTAGACGCTACTTTAGGTGCTCATCCCATCGTACAAACTGTGCAAAATCCTGATCAAATCACAGAAATCTTCGACTCGATTACTTATTCAAAAGGAGCCTCTATCATACGCATGTTGGAAGACTTTCTAGGTGCAGATAATTTCCAAAAAGCCGTTAGCAACTATTTAGATGAGTTCAAATTTAAAAATGCTGTGACTGACGATTTCCTTACAGTCATAAATAAATTAAATTTGGGCTTTGATGTCAAGGCTATTATGCGCACTTGGACGGAACAAATGGGTTTCCCTGTTGTAGAAGTAACCAAACTATCCAATACTCAATACAAATTGACGCAAAAACGCTTCTTTTCCAATCCCAGCGACTACGAAGCTGTTTATAATGATTCGCCTTTTAAGTAAGTCTGCTTTTGCTTAACTTCCAAGTTGTTTCTATTTTTTAATGCTGGTTTTATTAGCTACACCTGGTCCATACCAATCACTTACACAACAAGTGCAAGTTCTGAAGTACAGCGTGCATGGTTTTACTACGATAATGAACAAAGTTAGTCTGATTACATACACATTATAATGATTTTTATGCTCATCGGAAGCATTTTTTCCATTTGTTTCGTTTTTAGTCACAGTTAATCTTCCCAGTGCTGTCGAATGGATTAAATTCAATAAAGATCAATTCGGGTACTATCGTGTGAATTATGATACTAAAACGTGGGAGAACTTAGCAGCTAAACTGGCAGCACAACCAAGTGTAAGCAAATTAAATCAGGGGTCTAATCACCGCATACGATATCGAATTAACTATCGTATCGAATAACATTACGATACATCTAGATTATGGCAAACGATTCAACTCGGATCGTAATTTAAACAAAATGTAATAGATTCAAGACCATATGTTCCCTAAAAGTACGAATACAAAAAAGAAATTGTTTAACTTTTTCACATTATTGCAAAACAATTCATTCGATATCATGTGCCATGATACCAAAATGAAAAATTTCGATCATATTGCTCGATATCGTACGGGGTGATTTGGCCTCATATTGTTTGAAAACAATATAAAATAAGTACGTACCTGCATTTTCTTTTATTTGAAGACTTTTTCTGTGGCAGATCGTGCTTCTTTATTGAACGATGCATTTGCCCTGGCTGATGCCACTCAACTGCCATACAATCTAACTTTGGATATGACCAGATATTTGAGCAAAGAAGATCAATATGTTCCCTGGAGTGTTGCTGCTTCCAAGCTGGTATCCTTGAAACATACACTCATGTTTACCGATGCTTTTGTGGACTACAGCAATTACTCCAAAAATTTGGTTGCAGATATTTATGAAAAAGTTGGATGGACAGTTGGCACAGATCATATGAAAAAGTTGGTTTATATAATTGCTTTAGTCGTCTACTGGACGTGTACTTATTTTGAACAATTCCTAGTCTCTTGCGTGTCACAATTCTGAGCACGTCCTGCTCTTTAGGTTTGCCAGCATGTTTAAACGAGGCCTCTAAACAATTCTCAAAATGGCTGGAAAATCCTTCCGAGCGTCCTCACCCCGATATACGTGATATAGTTTACTATTACGGGATGCTTACTCTAGGCGACGCAGAAGTGTGGAATGAAGTTTGGAACCTATTTGTAAGTGAAAATGACGCTTCTGAAAAATCTAAATTGATGTACGGCTTATCAGCTATACAGGAACCCTGGATCTTACACAGGTAAAAATTTATTCTCTAGATTTTCAATTCAAACTTACTAACGTGTCTGAGATTTGCAGATATGTCGAATTGGCCTGGGATGAACAGAATGTACGCAGCCAAGATTATTTTACGTGTTTGGCATACATTTCCTCAAATCCAATTGGCCAACCCATTGTTTGGGACTATGTTCGTGAGCATTGGCCCCAATTGGTAAATCGTTTTACCATAAATGAACGTTATTTGGGAAGCATGATTCCATCTATTACCGGTCGCTTTGCAACGCAAACCAAATTAGAAGAAATGCAGAATTTCTTTGACAAATACCCCCAAGCTGGTGCTGGTACAGCAGCTCGCGTGAGAGCTTTAGAAAATGTTAAAAACAACATCGCCTGGCTAGAAAACAATCTCTCTGTTGTTCGTTACTGGTTGCAGTAAATTGGCACATAGACCAAACCATAATTAAAATTTCATACATTGTTTTTTATTCGAAAAATCTTATCTGACTTAAAAGCTGTTGATAAAAAAAACTTGAGCTGAAATTGAAGCTTATGACGTATTGATGATGAAATTTTGTAAAGTTAAACAAGTTTAGGCTAAAGAGCTTTTAATTAATCTAGACTACAAATTGGCTATAATATTACGATACAAAATTACTTTTATTACCCTTAAATGAACTTATTTAAATGTCTATACGAGTAAGTGTGTCCAAATAAGGCCACTACTTTTTGAAGCGATCTTTTTTTGTATTCCAGATCAAGTGGAAAACATAAGCAAATAAATATTGAATCAAAAAGTGTCTTTACTGAATAAATAAATTTTTTACTTGAAATCGTAAAAGTTCTGAAGCAATAAATTGTTTTATTATAATCGTAGATAATTGAAACTTTATATATTTATAAAATTATTGCTTGATATTAGTAAACGTTTTGAAGCACTTAACTGTTCAAATATAGAGGTCTACAAAGCCAGTAATCAGCAGAATAATAAAAATATCAATGTCAATTTAACGCACGGCAATAAAACAAAGTTTGCAAAATCTTATTTAGTTTTAAAAGACGGTGCAAACCGATTAAGCATTATAAAACATATTTTATAATTGAAATAAAATTAGTCCTTAGTATCGAGAACGAACAATGGTATTGGTTCTAAAGTGTTCTGTGATGCCTCTCTAAAGAATGCAGTATTTTTCAGGCAGACATATTTGAGGTAATGGTAACCTGTGAGCTACTATGTGACCGAAAAAGTCCTGGGAATATTGTCGGTATAGCCTGGCGCCGCTTCTCTCACTGAATTCCTACACGACATCTCTACAATGCACACATGAGCTGTTAAGGTTGGGTCATCTAGCTAACATTAGTTAAGTCCGTGTCCCTCTTGCTCATGGGGACTACTGTGGTAATGAACGCGCGGACGAAAATATTTTTCGGAATGTTGTCGTTTTTTTAAATATTGATTCATAAATATTTAATTCAAATGTGGAATTGCGATATGTTAATATTAAATATATTTTAAATCAGAATCATAGTCATATTTTATCCTAAATTTGTATAATTTCAATAGCGCGATTTACTGACTTAATGATACCTATTAATGCTACAAATAGTTAATGCCAAAATACAGAAGGATCCCGAAAAAATGAACTCGCGTAAAAGTTAATCACTCGGGTTCATTATCTCATTGGTCGCATAACAATACATTTCAATTCGTATCTTGATCCTAGTTGTTCGACCTTTTTTTTAATATAATTGTTGTTTACTTGAGCTTGAGGTCACTTGTTACAAAATTATTCGTTTTATTAATGTTTCGATATTTCGACACCCCTTTGTGTGTCTTCTTCAGGAAATTTTCTAAATTTTTGTTTACAAAATTTTTATAAAATTGAAAACATTTTCTTCTCATTTTTGAAATTTCTGGTAATGCCTTAATTGATGGCGCTGTATCGCAAAAACAGTAATGTAGATTCTCTGGAAATATTTGATATCTCAGCGGTGAAACTGTTCCTCTCGCATTATTTGATAAAAATATTGCCTATAACACCAAACAAAAAATAGCGAAGTTAGACAATGAAGATCATCATTTTTTTCGGATTGAAAGGTATAAAGGAATATAGACGCAAGACGCAAATAAAAAAAGAACTGATAAATAGTGGGCCAGTATGCAATACTCGACACAATCAAGTTCTTCAAGCGCTTTGGACTATCAATGGACTTTATGATTACTGACCAGGAAATCTGGGAAAATTATTACCAGAAAGCTATAGGAATATTGCATAAATTACACGCGGTTAATGGCGCCGCTGAAAAAGGAGAAAAATTAATAGAAGGCTACAACATATTGCTCCGTAACAAGGAAGAGAAGGTATTTTTGCTTCAAGTTGTCGTTGAAAATAGAAAGCAATATCGCTCGTGTAATGAAAACGGATTAATTTAACCACATAATATTTAATACTATTCAATTAAAAATTTTTTTTGTACGGTGACAACCTAATGATTGTAGTTGGGTATGTTCGACAAAACTGTCGCGTTCACAAATATATGGGAAGTCGGTCATACATTTGGCATGTTTAAAAGCTAGTTAGAGCGATTGACCCTAGAATGTTATAGACTAATAGTTTGTATAGGAGCCCCCTTAAGGAGGGCAGTTAGAGTGAGAAACAATAGTGGCAGTCGGTCTTGCATTTTTCGCCCTTAAGAGTGATAGATACCCTACGTTTGACCTCGGGTCCGTTCTAGCTTTATGGCTTATGCAAATTTTTACTCCATAAAATAAGTTGTAGCCTATCGAAATCCAAAAATCGAACCCCCCTAATATACATTTAAAAATAAAAAAATGGAAACTAATTTAATACCTCCTGAAAATAGGCAATTGAATTCAATTTTTTTTTCAATATTAAATTCTGTTGATACTTTCTTCTCTTGCATGTGATAGGCAAATTGAACAAACGTACCGATATACTCGTGCTCGTATATTGACATTTTTAAAAAGATTTAAAGCAATAACAAAATTTTGAATGTTGTTTTTTGTAATTGTGCGAAAGAACGAACTTCGTTATTGTGAAATTGGCACTAAGAGAATGAAATAACATCTGCGCCGTTATAATAGCTTGGGTATTAGTTGTAGATAGAATTTAATCAGGGGGGTTACTCTCCATTGCGATGCGAAAGGTAAATGCGATAAGAGTATAATTTGGTACTTTGTGCCGTTTGCCATTGAAATATTAATTGATTTGTGTCTGTATCATAAAGTTATTCTCGATTGAACATGTCAGTTTACGAGCCAAATTCTCAGAATTTGCAGGAGGTTTCAATTTTCTGCTTTAATATGAAGAAATATGCGGATGAGGCACATCGAATGATCTCAAATGCTTACAAGCAACTATTAGTGAAAGAGTGATTTCAACGTTTCAAGAACGGTGATTTTGACGTCGAAGACCAGCCTGTGGTTTTCGAAGATGCCGAATTGGGGGCATTACTTTCAATCGCAACAAGAATCGGCAGGATCATTGAGAGTGAAGCAACAAGCCATTTCAAAATGCCTAAAAGTCATGGGTATGATTCAAAAACAAGGTAATTTGGTGCCGTAGGAGTTGAAGCAGACACGCTGAACGGCGTTTGTTTGCTTCTGAAAAGCTGGTTGCAAGACAAAGATGGAAGGGATTTCTGTATCGCATTGTGACTGGGAACGAAAAATGGGTTCATTACAATATTCTCAAGCGCAGAACATCATGGGGATTTCCCGCCCATGTTCCCAAGTCGACGGCAAAACTGAATATTCACGGTTCCAAGGTCATGATTTGTATTTGTGCGAACAGCTCGCTTCAAAAGATGACTAGCTTTTTCAACGCCAGGTTCGTACGCTGCCCGAAAGATAGAATAAAGTAGTGGCCAGCGATGTACAATACTTTGAATCATAAATGTATAACCAGTTTTTTACAATAAAGCCTCGAATTTTGGAATAAAACGACGGAACCCGTACATTTCTCATTATAATTGGTAAGCTATATTTCAATAATACTCGTATATTCATAGGTATACTCGCATATTAGTATTTTTGGGCACACCCACATAATATTCATATATAATACAATCTACAAATCGTACAAGTATGAAATTAGTAACGTGTATCATGCTGTTGTACTTGTGAAGTATGGGAAAATCAAAAGGTTTTGACCTTTGTGGGCGGAGCTTAAGTACGATTTGTAGTATCGCCTATATCTTAAATTACATAAAAACAAATTGTAAATTGAAATCGTTTCTTTAGATATTGTTTCATAAAATATAACTATGGTTCTAAGTTTACAAAAATTCAGTTTTTATTATTTCCATTTGCCTACAGATATGCAATGCTTCTGTTGGCCTAAGTTATTGCACAGACTTATTCATAAAAAAATAGTTTCGTTTAGTGCCAGATGTGTTAATTTTAACGATTTTTCTTTATTTGAAGCAACTTTTTAAAAATTACAGCCGTTTAATGATTGAAGAATTTGTCTTCAAAAAAATCTATTGAACCAATGTATAGTTTTCTATAAAAGACAAGTAAAAACCATCGGGTGGTTCATTCTTCTTAATGGTTTTCTGAAAAATTGATGGCTACCTACCTAACCTAATTGGATCTTTCATTTAATTTTCAACCAAATGCATTTGAATTCGTTCTGCCTTTTTTATTATATTTTCTTTTTTTTTTCATTGTAGCATTTTGTAAAAACGACTTAGGGAAGTTAAACATTTGAACAACGCGCCATATTCGCTGAACTTTACTTCTAAAAAAATTTTTTGATTTTATTTTATTTAAAATAAAATTTTTTTTTTATTTATTCATTCTATAATATATAATTGCCCTTATTCATAAAAAATATTGTATGTTTATTAAACTGTTATTTGACAAATTTCTATGGAAGATTTGTCAAATAAGTGTTTAATAAACATACAATATTTTTTATGAATAGGGCCGAATATATTTGGCCAATTTCATGGTATTATACAGTAAAATATAAAATAGGAATTTATTTATTATGTATTTAGTAACTATACAGTTGCAAAGTAAATTTGCAAAGTATATGCACTGCATGGGCGGGGTGACAAAGACCATAATGCCCAAGATGGTATTAACAGTACTTTTGTAGTGACAGCAAACATTTTTTAGAATTTACAAAATAAAAGTAGGCAATTAAAATACATATAGTTCCCCTCACAACAACCCTACCTACGTTGGTTTTGTTCGGATTGATAAACAGATTATTAATTTGCATCCAATCAGAAACCTTACCTAAGTTATTATTAATGTTATTTTCAAATTCATTGAGACTATGATCTTTGCAATAAAATAATAGAAGCACATCATCTGCAAAAACGAAAGGCTGACAAAAATCACTACTCATTATTTGAATTCATTAAAAAATATTATAAAGAGTAAAGCATTAAACACATTGAAGCCAGCAAACAACCGACTTCAATATATCAAATATAAAATCCATGCATATAAATGCGAACGTTTATTTAGACAACAGCAAGACGACACGACTGCAGGTTGTTGTCCATGCTGTTTTTTTTTGCCGCATTCGAATTAAACTAATTTCTGTTTTTGTTGACAACAAAACAGAAACAGTGTGACCAATGTATAAAAAAAATATGTAAAAAAAAGTTGCTCTTGGAAATATTTTATTTCCTAATAAAGCATAATAAAAGAACAATTTATATGGGCTTTTAAATAAATTAATAGATTTATTTGTTTTACTGTTATCCTCAAAATAGAAATACCTAATTCTATAAAAGAACTAGATAAACGCCAAACAAACTACACAAACAGCTTAACAAACGTGCAAAAACATTTGTACAAACATTAGCGTTGTTAAAGAGCGTGTTTACTTGTTTGCACATATATTTGAAGCATGATTGCACGTTTTTTGTGCAAACATCTTGAATGTTTGTGTTGTCTAACGCAAAATTTTGTCATTTCAAAGAAAATTTTGTACAATGAAGTGATGGAATCAGATGCACACAAAATGAATCATGAACAAATTTTCTTGTATGAATTTTTAGTATTGCATTAAAGTTTACCTTCTTTGTAGAACTTGAAAAAGTAAACAAAGATTATAAAAAACAGAGTATCAAGAAATAGAGGCTAAAACAAATTATAAAATGATTTATGTGTTGTAAACTTCATATGGCGAAAAATTTATAATTTATATACATACATTTTTCTTTCTCAAGTTCTCTTTTTAGAGAGAACTTTTTCATGAAGGATTGATATAAACAATGGAATTTTGTAAAGCTAAAAATTCTAAGGTGGTCAGAGTGGTATACTTTTATTAAAATGAATTTATGTTGCTGCCGTGTTCAAAATATTTCAGTAGTCGCCTACACAACTATAATTACCGGTTGCAGCATTTGCTGTCGTGAAGTTGTGAAGTCTGATGTGGTGTATGTGTTTAAAGCTTAAGGCACCCAAGACAGAGCCTTGCGGTACTCCAGAAGTAGCAGCGCCAATTTTACTCAGAATTTAATTATGAGCGGCAAAACCAATTTGCAATTAAAAAATATTATTTATGATTTCGTGTGTTGATTACACATGAAATTCACTTTTTCCCATTGTTGTTAAAATTCACGACGTTGTCTTTTTTTTGATGACTATACAAGAAAAACTAAATAACGCAGCTTGCTCAAGATTTGGCAGTCTATTAAAATATGGTAGTTGAAAGCACCGTGTAAAAGCGACCTAGAAAAATTAAGCGCATTTTCGTTCCTTTTGATTCCTAGCAAATAAATTAGAATTGGCGCATGGGAACTTATGAATAATTTTTCTTCCCACTTCTGTATCGATTACTTCTAAAATTGAATTTTTTTGAAGTATTGTTCGATTTAATGTTCCCGATTTGCTTATACACACTTAGTAGTTTTAAAATTTAAAACGGTTACGAGAGAAGTTAAGTCCAAACTGAAATTTTAAACACGCATAGTTTTAACATTTTCCCCAGCTTCTCTCAATTTTTTTTGCAGGCTCACACTTTCTGAGTTCCAAAGCTCAAAAGCCGGTCTCAAACATGCAATGATCTGCAAAGATCAAAACAAAACATAAAAACTAACATTCAATACAAAATATCACAACAAAACAATAAACAATACTCGTAATGACAGTAAAAACCTCAAACAACTGGCTGCGGAAAGAAATAACAACAACATTAACGAAATAAAAACAAACGAAAGCGTGTATTGAAATCATAAAAAAGTGTGTTTGACTTACTAAGTCTTCATGAAGTATTGAAATCAAAACTTAAATTTAGTCGAGAGTGAACGTTGGCCAAAAGCGGACTGAAAAGTGAACAAAAAAAAAAAAAAACAACTAACGGGGTTTCTTTGCTAAAAAGCGCCACAATAGAGTGTTTTGTGTTGAAAGATAATTCAAATTCTAAAAAATTTCTTTTGGGATTTAGGAAAACTTATTTTTTATATGCATATAAAAAATCCTTGAAAAAGCGAAATAATAAAGCAAAACAAAAAAGAAACATCGAAAAAAAGTTAAAAAATATTAATTTTTTGTTATTAAAACGAATGCTTCTTGTGTTGTAAAAAAAAAAAACTTTAAAAAGTAATAGTATTTTAATGTTTGAGAAATCATACATATGTATATGCACACATACGTATGTATGTACATATTTACACATGTAAATGTAATTTAAAACTGGTCGAGTTGGAACATTTTACGACAGCAAACGGATTTCTTTAATTTTTCAATATAATTAAAAAAAAAAGAAAATTATTCATCCACAGTAATGTGGTTCAAATATTTTCAACAGATTAAAAAACAAAACAAGTAGAATTAAAAATTGTGTTGTTGTTTAAAAGTGAATAAAATTAAAATAAAAACATATCCATACATGTTAACAAACACACATACATTCATACATACATATTTAACCTCAATTTACAACTGGCAGGCAGTTAATAAATAAAAATGACTGACGATCTTTATGCGATTTTTTTGAATAATTCACTGGCACGCCAAACAAAAGCGCAAAGTTAAAATTTTATTGTGGGCACAAAGTAGAGCGCGGAGCGTGCAGGCGAATGAAGAGCAACTTTTAGTTCATCAACACCTTTACTAGTGTTTCTTTCACTTGTTTAGATTCTTTGGCTTAGCTTTTGTTGTGGAACTATTAAGATTTGAATTGTTATTGGCATTTTGTTGTTTATGGTTTATTGGCTTATTGTTATTTTGGTTTACAAGCTCATACACATAAATAAAAAATAATAATAAAACTACAGCGATCAATACCAGTGTGACCAGATTTTATTTATGCTAAATAGCGTTTGAAAAAGAGTTAAGTAATATATTTTTCACCTACTGAATTTTTGTTTTAGATTTTAGAATTTTTAAATTAGATTATTGTACATTTGTACATCGGGTTTTAGTTCAAGTTTGTTCTTCCTTAAGTTTCTTAAGAAGGATTTTTTAAAATACAAATTTACTGTGATCAATAATTTTTGATTGAAGAAGACAAGAAAAATAATAATCAATTCTTTAGCTGGGGGACAACTAGCTGTTTCGTAGTCGCTACACTACCCATCAACACCCACTGGGATTTGAACTCGGGTCATGACGTATCATGATCTGCTGCTTTAACCACAGGTATTTCTACATGTACTACAACTTCAGAGTCTTCAGACTAAATTATCTCCACAAGAGCGTATGAATGCAATGTTTCAATACAGTCATCGCCAGTAAAGACTAGGGTGATCGAACGTTTATTATTCCACCGGTTTTTACCGGGTTTTTTTGGCTTTACTAAACTCGGCGTTTTTACAATCAGACATATTCTGAAAAACGCAAATCGTTTAAATTTAGCGTTTTCGATTTGAAAACGCCAAATAGGTGTTCTGACAAAAACGTATATTGCTTAAAATTGACTGCTTCAAATCGCATGTGTATATTGAAGTAAACTGATTGAATTCGCTAAAACTGAACTTGCAAAAGAAAATAAAATTGTTCAGAATTAAAATTTAATATGTTTTCTGTTTATTTCAATAAAAAGTTGAACGAATTTTACGCATTTTCAATTAAGAAAAACTAAATTAAAAAATTTTTCTATTTACTGTCAAAATTTTTTTTATTTTATATATACATATGTGTTCTATTTTTTCGGAAAAAACTCCGAAACGCCAGTAAAATCAATTAAGCGTTTTTCAGAACGCTTTGCGATTTCAGAACGAGCGTTTCTCGGAACATGGCTCAATGTCTGTTTTTCGAATATCGAATAACCACTACTGTATTAAAGCTGCCTTGCTTCCTTTACCAAACAAAATTTTACAACTGATCGTAAATTCTACCAACAAAATACATGTTGTTGTTTTTTGGGGTTGTATTTATTGTAATTCTGCCTATTATAGCTTCCTTGCAAGGAAGTCTATGTGTTTTTGATAAATTTACGCAAAGGAAAAGAAAGTCGACTATATTAAAGCTGCCTTGTATGTACGTATTTAAAACACATGTTGTATTTATTCGTAAAAACCTCCAAAACGCCAGTAAAACGCACCTAAAAGTGAATTAAGCGTTTTCAGAACATGGCTATAGAGTTGAGGCTGAAAGAGCTAAATGAGTTTAAAAGCTCTGAAAAATAATTAAAAATAAATAAGCTAAATTCAGCTCAAAACAAGCTAATATGGTCACGCTGATCAATACAAGTATGTCAAGATAGTATGTACCCTATAGTTGAACTATTACCGGGTTTGATTGATAAGCTGCGTATGCGAAAAACATAAGTTTTTTGTGTAATATCCATTAACCTTTATTAAAAAAAAATAAATAAAATTGACTTACCCTTATAATAATTAATAATAAAATGTTCTTGATTAATGTGATATTTATAGAACACAGACGAGCGATCCGCCTAGAACACTTTTATAGAATACACTCAAAAATAGAGTTCATATAAATTTTCCAGACCAACGCTCATCACATAAAATTAGGTACCACACAGATAATCTGCAAGAAAATAAAAATGGAAGAATATATAAATTTTTATCGTTTCAAAATATTTATCGATAAAAAAGAGAAAAAAAAAATTTATCCAACTCATGTGTATCTATGAGCTTAAAAGTATATTCTAATTTGCTAGCCTTCGTCTTTGAAATCAGAACTTTTGAATTGATTAAAATAAAACAAGTTATTCGACAATTTACGTTTTTAACAGTATGATTACTATTTAATCTCATTGGAAAGCTAACTCCTTACAACAAAAGCTGTGGAAAATTTCTTTCCAATTGTAGAAAAACACTTTTAATAATTCATTCACAGAAACAATTTTTTTTCGTGTTCAACAACGAAATTCATTGAATCAATTAATATATTAATTGAATGCGGGCCTGTAAAGGAATTCGTCGATTCAAACAAAAGTTTAGTAAAAATAATTATTGATCGAAAACAAAATTTTTTTGAAACAACAACAAAATACGATATCCAAGGTTATTATTATTTTTTTTTTTTTTTGATATTTTTTCAGACAAAAATTTTGTTGATTTTATTTTTACTATAATTTTTTCTGTGTTCCAGTTCTCTTTGTTCTTTAAAAATTCAGCTCTCTCTTTTTTTTCAAATTGAGGTCTTTAATCGCGCCAATCAATATTTTTTTTTTTAAATTTTGAAAAGAAATGATAAGAGTTGGCCATATATTTTCACCCATTAAAGACATCCAGGCGCCTAGTTAGCTAGATGGGAGAAAAATTGTATAAAAAAGCTTTTGTATGAAATGATGACCTAAGCAGAGGTGGCAGGAAGTGGGTGTGTTCAACAAAAATGACTGCGCCATAGTTAGGACAGTGGGGGAGAGCCCCCGTGACGAGGAAATTTAGATGGGCGTTTGTTGAGAAGAAAATATGTGGAAGAGAAAGAGCTAATGGGATTCAGTCATACATTTGACTCTTTTAGAGCCACTCTGAGATTAGTTAGAACGATGGCGCACAAACTTTAAGAATATTAAGTTTCACTGAGGGTCTTATATTTACCCTTCTAGGAATGATTAAAGGACAGTTGGAAAGCTTTTTTTAACTCTTATTTTTTGGCTCATGCATTTTTTTCTTTAAACTTTTTTTTAGCGATTTGAATTTGATAAGTCGTGCACTAACCCATACCGAATGTACGTACATATGTGTAAAGTGATGTTTTCTAAGAACATTGAAAGTTTGCCCGAAAAACTTCACGGCAGTTTCCTTTTATTTTTAAGTGAAAGTTATCGTTCGTATGCGGTACGAACCAATTCTATTACTTAAAACAAAAGTATGGTTCACAAAATACGCACTTAGAACTTTGCGACCCTGAGAGGTACTCGTATGGTGAGTTGCCAGTAGTAAAATTGATATACAAATCGCATTTTTTCTGTCCTTTCCAAATTTGTTTACATTTAATATTGTGTTGCGATATTCTAGTCATAGCTCATGAACAAACCTTGTGGATTTGAAGTGATATGTCTTGTAATGAACAGCTCTTCCGTCTATTTCACTTTTGAATTTAAATATCAGGAAAAGTGTGGGATGAAAATACAGATGTTTGAAAGTCGGACTTAACGAATTGTTTGTTCTTTGCATGGTTTCAATTTAATTGTGGTGTCAAACACAACGTTTACACTTTTTATTTCTTTTATTTCATTTTAAGCAAAATAAATTCATTCGCCTGCTTTGCATTTGGATGATTAAGTGCACAAAACGCATCAAACTCTAAATTTGAAATGCATTTTTATTGCCATTAGTATTTAGGTTGCGTGAGGTGGACAAATATGCACTCAACTTTATAGTGGAAAGCTAGATAAATATGTAGATGGGTTGATTATTTTAAATAAATATACATATGTACTTATAGCGTACTCGTACTTGCATTTTACTACAGAATGTGTTTTAATGTGGGCTGTTTATTTTTAATTCTTTCTTTTATTGCATTTTTATATATTTTGTATTTTTACTTACTGTGACTAAAAATACGGGTTAGAGTACTTTCTACAATTGAGAGGCAAACGGATGATCAGACGGACGTCAGTCATTCTGTGCTTGCAACTGGTCGAAGTACATAGTTGTACGTTTTTTATTACCGGTTTTATTCTCGTACATTTTGTATTCTTCTTTGCACGTTTTATTTGGCTTTTGGATTGCTGGCTTTTCTTGTTGCTTGAATTTCTGACATTGTTTTGGTATGAGCAGCAGCAGATCTTTTGCTAACAACAACTAGTTTCTTAATCACAGGCACACAATTGACATACAAAGCAACAATACGCCAGAGAATGTCAGCGGATTATTTGCTTTTGACGTGTTTGGCTGGCTCATTGACATTTTTTATTTTAATTTCTATTTAAGTTTAGTAAAAAAAAAACATAACAAACTTTCAGTTTTTTCAATGCATAATAACTTTTAACTTTAATAACTTTTTTCTTAGTAAAAAAATATTGAATTAAAAAGAAGTATAGAAAGCTTCAAAACCGGGTCCAATAGAAATTGGTGGCGACAGCATTTAACTTCATGCGAAAGAAGAAAATTAAGTTTAAAAATTATATAAAAAGTCGTACAGAATTATTGTGATTCTTTTTCGACATAATTATGCAGTTGATTTAGTAATACGTCGTGCTACGTGTATAAAATCCGATGATTTTGTACCAAAATTATAGTTTTTTCAAACAGATTTTTCAATTTGTACATTTAAAACGTTGAATATTCGAGACGTTACTCTCTTAATTGTGATAAATCACGTTTGCCAATTCTGATCGCCGAAACGAGAGAACACACCACGTGGAAAGTTCTCATGCTGTAATTGAATTGTTGCATGAGCTGTACGGTATTTGGCACCATCTGGTTGAGACCACATATCGGCCACATCAATATCATCCAATTTCGGCAGAACGAACTGCTTGATCAGACTCATTTTTGCAATTCTAAGTCCACAACAACCAGTGACACATTGTGGATGCATTTGTGTTTCGACAATCACATGTGGGTTCTCAGAACTCCAAAAGCGGTAACTTTGGCGATTAACTTAGCTATAAAAGTGAAAATGTACTTCGCTGCTTAGGGTGATTTAGCGATCGCTAACTTTCATTATTTTAGAAATATTCATGCCTGTTCTAAACCTCATGTGATTTTAAAGCATACGCTGTTTCAAAAGCACAAATATGATTTGTGGCTGTTCTACAAATCCATACTCTTCGAAAACGCAAAAAAAAGAAACTTTCTGTTCGCACGATGTTAATTAAGAAGTTATGAGTTCTCGGGTAGAACTTCAAGAGAGAAGAAGGATAATTTTTTATTATAACAATAATTAATGTAAACAATAAGAACAAAGAAGACAGAAAAAGTAGTTAAAATGATAGCTGGGGGACAAATAGCTGTTCCGTAGTCGCTACACTGATCACCAGTACTTTGTTTTACTAGTATCTTAATTGAAGGCGGATTTTTTTAACTGCTTAATTATTTGCGAAATAAAGTTACTTATTTCTAATACATACAAAAAAGTAAAGTAAAAAGTTAAAGATAACCACTAACCCAGTCACGATAGAGTATAACAATGTGTGCTATTTATGGGTTTCTTTAATTTAGTGCGCTATTTAGTATAAAATAAATAATTTTACTTAAAAATCAATTCTTATTTTATACTAAAAATTGATTGAAGATTATCTTACTGGTTTGAAATAAGAAAAATTAGAAATATATATACATATATATATATACATATATATATATATATATATATATATATATATATATATATATATATATATATATATATATATATATATATATATATATATATATATATATATATATATATATATATATATATATATATATATATATATATATATATATATATATATATATATATATATATATATATATATATATATATATATATATATATATATATATATATATATATATATATATATATATATATATATATATATATATATATATATATATATATATATATACATATAACGATAACAAAGAATTTAAGACATTGTGATGGAAGTTTTTTTAAATCGAAATAATCAATTACTCACACCCTTGACAGCTTTATTTTATTGAAGGCAGCTAAAAGATTGCATTTATGGGTTTTTTGTGTTCACACAATGAATTTAAAAGAGCTTAACGCTTAAAAATTCTTCACACGTGCACATGCGCAACATATATTCAACAAACAAAAGCATTTTTTCAACGTTTTGAGTTCAAAGAAAAAAAATAAAATAAAAAAATATAACTGTTTAGTAATACTAGTAATTTTTAAAACGATTTGCTGCATTCTACTTATAAAATCCACTTTTCCAACTAATTACATACTTATGTTTAGCTTGATGTTTACAGAAAAATCAAAATTCCCACTTGCCCCCTAAAGAAGATCATTTAAAAATATGTTAGTATGTCAGGGTTAAGGGGCGTGAGTTGGTATTGTACTTTTGACTTGTGTGTGCTTTTTACAGTCTGAATGTCTTTATGGTATGTTTTTTACTCTTTTAGAGCGGTATTGAATCGTAAGCTGAATATTTATTTTTTCATTTTGATGTTGCTAAAAAGCATTAGTTAGGATACCTTTTGCAGTTAAATTAAAAACATTAAAATCACATTTTTCGCTATTTCATTGGAGTGTTCTTCGTATAAAATCGTTAATGCAGATTTAATGTGAATAAATCATTTTGGTTCGCATAGTATAACAATCAGATTTAAATATGTACGAGTATGTACATACATATGTACTTATGTACAGTGTTGCTTTTAAAGCTACACAAGTTAAAAGCATATCGAAACAAAGAAATTAATATTTAATATCAATGAAATGTGTTTTATAGCATAGACACGAATAATTTTGTAGCATTAACGTCCAAATAAGCCGCGATGGCTGGCGCGTACAAGACGCAATCTGCAACACCATTTCTACAAACTTTTCGACGCATCTGTGGCCGTGTTTTATCTATAAGGCTTGGAATATTGACTTCTAGGTTTTCAAGTCTCGGGCTCATTAACGTAAACAACTGACTTCACATAATCCCATCGAAAATAATCATAGACATTAATATTCTGACCATCATAGTTTTTTAAGACATATGAATCAATAACTTCGCCAGCCTAAAAATCACACCAAGCAGTAATTTTTCTGTGGTGCTTCGACAACAGCTTATGGATTATCCTCACTTCAAGTGGGATAATTTTGCTAATTTACTTACACATTCAACCAAAAATAATGTGCACCAGAATGATATTCAAACTAAACTAAAAAAAAAGGAAATATCAGCTGTTAAATAAAGCAGTGTTACCAATTCAAAGTTATGAGACTCTAAAAGAACACCCAATATAATTGAATGCAACGAACGCATTAATGTAAAAAATCGCAAAACTTATTCTGTTGAATCTTAGAAACAAGGGCATTAAAAGTTTTTTTTCTATGTTTTCATTAACAAAGTTACAAGTTTATTATTGTAACCTTTTTTCATTTATTAATATTTTCTTTTTTAAATATTCTCATAATTAATTACTTAATTACCCGTTACTTTGTTTCGAGTCAGGAGCGCTAGTTAAACGCATTCGGATAAGCTTGCACCTATGACAAACAGCCGATTATCATTAAGTTTGAAAACTAAATTAGTAACTTTTGGAGAGCAAAAATATTTCTAATCGTAAATATGAATTTTAATGAAGATTTTTAATTCAAATATACCTATTTAATATGTTACTGACATCTTGATAATTATACATATACTCGTACCTACAGTGAGTCTCATTGCTACCTTGCCTGCAAAAAAGTTGAAGTTTTTAGAGACTAAATTGGTTGACAGCTATTTATTTATAATTCTAAACAATATACTTTTTTATTAATATGTTACGAGTACAAGAAAGTCAAAGAATTGTATAGCATTATACATTGTTATTACAACTTACAATTAGTCACCGTGGTATAGATTTCCCCATTGCCATTCGTCTAGTAGAATTTCTTTCCTCGAGATCTTCGAAGAAATATTTTCTTCTGTACGTCTTTATTATAATTTAAACTTTTGTTTTGAGTTTCCACTTAATTAAGGTTAGAAAAATGTTCAGAAATTTACTACAGGATTAACAGAAATTAACAGCCAAGGGTCTCAAACTTGCAATTTTTCATAAGATTCAAACTTACAGCACTTTTGCGTCTGTGTGATGTACAAATGCAGTTGCTTTCATGTGGATAGGTCTTATTTAACATAAAAAAAAATATACATAATAGAAAGTGTATTTACCTGAATGTTACTTTCGTTGTACAGCCCGTTACCATTAAATCTTTGTAACGAGATGTATTTGTCTGAAAAGTATTAGAATCATTGAAAAACTTAATTTCAGGAAAAATGCGAGTTTGCGACCAACGGTATGTATGTGTACACCATGGCATTAACCAGTTCATACACCTGCATTTTCGTGAACTTTAGCTTGACATTGTACACTAATATACTCGTACATAAAAATTTTCATTTCCGGCCGCAGTAGTTTTCAAGCATTTACAAACATGTTAATTACTTTGCAGTTTCTATATAGCTTACGAGTATGAATAACAATTAGCAGACTAAAATCTTAAGTAGGCGAGCGAGTATATTGCCAATTTTCTTTGAAATGCAACGTACTAAGTATTGGGCAAAACATTTCATTTGTCTTAATGTTTTGTTCTCTTGCAGAAAAGTTTAATGAATTAGTTTTTTCTTTTTACTCATTTTTCTCAATATCACACATCATTCAGTGAATGAAATGTTGCAATTATAACAGGTGACAGCTTAAGGAAATGTTGTACATTACTACGCAATCACAAGCATTATTGTGATAAAATTGTCATCAATTTTTTCAGTTATTTTGACCTTGCTTTGCTTCACTAGCTGTAAATTTTCACCACTTTGATTTGTTTCGACAGGTCTGATAAACTGCTTTTTCTAACAATATGCTGACAACTGCATGGCCATTACAATATACATTGGTAGTTTATTTATTTATTTAAACTAAGAAATTAATCAAACACTTTTTTTAAACACATTTTTTTTAATCTCTTTTGTAACCGTACTGTACCGATTTGGAAAATTATATTTCATTTTAAAGTTCGTTCTGCACAGAAGTGAACAAGCTTGATCGGTTCAGTATTTTAGGAGTAATACGGCTATTAATTTGTTACTAACACTAACAAGCAAAATAAGTATATGTGTTTGACGTAAATACAAGTGAAACAAAAAAGTGGGAGTAAAAAACACATGTGAGTTTTTATAGTTTTATTGGTTTCAACATTGGATTTGATGTGATCGATTGCATCGACCGGTGATTCCCACTAGTTTTAATAAATACGAGTATTTAATATTTTATGTTTACTTTTAATCCTTTTAGATTTACTTCTGTTTTTTTGCCAAATATATTCTACACAAAAACAATGATGGTCATTTGACCGGCCATATGACCGGAAGTGCTGATGGAATCACATCAGAAGTTTCTAACATTTTCCTGATAACAATATACAAAAATAATGAAAACTGTAGTACATATACTTCACAAGTACGACAGCATGATACACGTTACTAATTTCATACTTGTACGATTTGTCGTACGATTTGTAGTATCGACTATCATAGGCATTTGCACGGTCGGTTACGGTACTTTCAAAACGCGCCAAAATGGGGAAAAAAGCGAGTTATTCCAACAAAAACGCACCGAATTTTGAATTTTTTACTTTCATTTTTAAACCCCCATTTTGTATTTTAAGAAGTAGAATAATTTTATATTAAAAACACGATAATGAAACAGCATTTTAAGCGACTAGTATACAATCAAACTAGATCTGATAGCACCGCCTGATGTCATGCCATCAAATTCGTTTAATAGGTGGAATTCGTGTTTGTTAAACTTGGCCTCCAGTACAACTCTGTCAGTTTTATTAATATAATGTTATTTTTACAATAATTATAATGATATTTTATCAAATTTATTATTAAGCAATAGCATTTAATTATATTTGTTGTCAACCAAAATCAGCTGTTACTTTTACTCCCTACTATCAGGGACACAAAAATACAGCTGCTTACCATCGTCAAAATTATACTGCTGTCGAAAGAATTTACGATTATCGGATCATTAAAAGTTGCAGAATCGCACTATAAGCCTTCAAATTTGATTAATAGCAATTCTATCAAACCCAGTGTACATTTCATTTGTGTTTTCGTAAGCGGTGGCTTAAAAATTTTATTGATATATACGAAAAATTTCCAGAATTAAACCAAATAAAAGGTGAAGTTTGCCATAATCAATATTTAATGCAAACGTTTTGGAAAAATACTTTAAATTTCATTTAATATTTTGGTAATTTCTCAATTACCAAAACCGTAACGAATTCACGAGCCATCATATACACGTACTCCACTGTTTAAAGTCTGCATTATTTGTAATATTTGACAAACTTGGCTTGATCTAAAAGCAGTAAATTTTATAAAACGAAATGTTTCTTTTTCTTTCGAGACTGCGTACAATATACAACAGCAAAATTGTCTTACTCTATGGTCCGTTTCCACGCAAAATTAATCGTGAAAATTTTGTGCACTTGATTAAAATTTTTTCTTACATTAAAGCAAAAAGTTGATTAGAATTTGATTACGTGCCACCGAAATTTAAAAAACGCACTGAAAATGTAAAAAAAGTGCGAAACGCACCGTGTTAACAACGCTCAAAGTGAATGCTTATAAATGAAAGTGCTTATGGCTCTAAGATAATTTTTTTTGTAATACTTATGAGAAAGAAATATACAATACAGTAACTTCTTGCCACAATTTAAAGAAACAATAAGTCCGAAAAAATTAACCGCCCATTGCTGAACTACGTGCTTACAATGCATCAGACAACTTGTACTGTAAATTTTTACAAAGGATGTTTTTGTATTAAACAAAAAATAACACGAAACCATAAATATTTTTTTTATTTGGGTAAGTTGAGTATGGTAGTTGGTGTAAAGCAAAACAGTATCATACAACATAATATTCTTATTTGTGCAAAAAGTAATGCTTATCACCATGGTTCAATTGTTTTCGCAATTCTTTCTGTTACACTCTTGCAGATGTTTAGTATGTATATTGTAAAAGCTAATAGCTACGCCTTCAATTGAGACTGTCCACTTTGTGTACATTTTGATGTTTTTATTAATTAATTTTAATTAAGTTACTCATGAGTTGATACACACAGAATACATACTTATTTACATACATACATATGTAAACGTTTATGTGAGTGCAAAAAACTTTTGTATGTCTGGTAAAGTTCAAATAATTAATTTAAATACTGCTGTTATTTATCTTTTATAAACGAAAAAAGTAATGAATTACGTTTACATTAGGATGCAGTTTTCATTTGTTAAACAAGTTTCACCAGAGTAGTTGAACTTGAATGCAAAAGCTCATTTTGTTTATTGAGATGAGTGTTTTGGATACAAAATTCATTCTGCGCACCTCTAACTTCTAATAAATGGAAAGAAAGCTTAAAACTAAAGATGTATGAATGTTATGATTTTTATATTTTAGTGTAGCTTATATTATATTTAGTTATATTTATGTGTAGTTTTGCAGCTTTTCTACTCATCAATTTAGTTTACCTTTAAAAAAATTTTTGCTTAGATCCAACTATTAGAGAAGACGAAGCCGGTGGCGGTATGAAAGTATAAGAGGGCGGTTTTGCAACTCTGTAACTTTTTGAATTTTTCGCGCTGTAACTTTAAATGCCATCAACCAACATATTTTAAGCAAGCTGCAATATTTAACTTTTGTTTGAAAGCCATTCATATATTCTTAATAAAGGGAGATAAAAATTTTCAGTATACTTTTTTTATTTTTTATTGGACTAGTACTCAGGGGATGACCCCTAACTAAATGAGCTACGTTTAATTGAGGTGCTCGTTTAATTGATTCGTAACATACAAATAACTAAATTAATCGGTATAGTTTTAGTAATTCAAACTATGTTAAATTAAATAATTTAAAATGATGGATTTTATTTTTAAATACATATGTATGTAATATAAACACGTCATTGTGCATTGTTGTAGTTTGGTTCGTTTTATTGCTGCTTAATTATGGAAGTTTTCTTCTAATTGCGCCAATGAATCTATTAACGTATCACCGGGAAATGGTTTCTCACTTAATTGCTTAAAAAATCGTGCATTTTTCGAAAATTAATTAACCAGAAATTACGGCATTGTTAACTTTTCTTTGATTGATAATATATAATAACATTTGAGTCAGTAAGGCTTGTCAATTTGGGTTTAATATGCTTGCTGAATGCGCATTTAAATATAAATGTGCGATTGCTATCAGAAGATTGTTCTAAAAATTTGTCTGACATGATACAACCCACACGTATGTATGAACATGCTTTTAAATGAGTGTGCGAGTATCTAGATAACAATGGCAAGAATATTAAAAATACAATTTGTTTGCAACCTTATTAAAAAAAATATATTGTTGTACGTACAATTGAAAGCGGAATACAAATGAAATTGCAAATGCAACTGCTCAATAAGAACTAACGATTACCATCATTGTCATCAAGCTGAAGTGTCATAATACTTGTTCTTTGTTTGTCAATTACTTTACATGTAGTTTTTGATAATGGTGACAGCAATGACACAAATACATTCATTTATTACCATGTTCTCTCTCTCAATTTCTAACACGTTATTTTTTTACGTCTTTTTGTTATACTTTAATCGATTGTGTTACATTTTATGATAATTTTTTGCTGTGACAATGATGCGCCTTTTTATAGCATACGTGGCGTGACACAACCAGTTGCATTGCATTGCAGCACCAATTTATTCACATACAAATTTTGCTTAAATAATACCCGTACACACGTGGATAGATATTAATTTAGTTGTTCGAATGTTTTATCTTCCTACGTATGTGTGTTTGCATGTATATTGCTTTGCATAATCATACATATGTATGTTTATGTAGAGCAAATCGCTTGAAGCCTGCTAAATGCTAAAGGATTTACCCTAAAGAATAATAATGGGCATTTTTATAAGAATTAATATGCATTTGAAACCAGCTGTAGTGGAGCTAAATGGCTTCGCATTGGTGTCAAAGGTAGGGCAAAACGGCAGAAAATTCATCAAAAGCTTCCTTACTGTCTCAAGTCGCTCTTAGGGAGGTAAACACCCCCCCCCCCCCCCTACATTTCCTCTGATCATGACGACCACCTAACTGTCTTCCTTAAGGGGGCTCCTATACAAAACATTCGTTTTTAACATTTTAGTTCCAAAAGGTGCCAAATGTTAGACTGACTTCTAATGTTTTTGTAAGACCTAAACCATTAGGGTGGTAAAATTTAAATCATTAGGGTGGTCTCCATGCAAAAACTTAATTTTCAAGATACGTTTTGATTATACGAGCGATATTGCTTTTTATTTTCAGCCACAACTTGAAGCATTCCTCATTACGGAACAATATATTTTACACTTCTAATAATTTTAGTTCTCTTTCAGCAGCATCATTAACAGTATGCAGTTTATGCAATATTCCTATTAGAGTTGCGTAGTTCACGAACGAACTAGTACAACTGAACTATCCGCTTTTTTTAGTTTTAGCTCCGTAGTTAATGTTTCCTTTCCTGTTCTCTTTTCATTCACGTTTCTGTTTTTCTACTACGGAAGCAGTGAAAATGTTGTGGTTCAATTTGACGTAGAAAATACAAAATTAGACAACAAAATTTTGTTTAGCAAAAATTCTGCTCAGTTTTTGTGGATTATTTGATATGAAACGAAAGAACTATGAAAACAATCAAAATTCATTACAACTAAATCATGTTTTCTTTTCAATACAGTTATTTTTCATTACACCTAAATATTATTACAGGCTGTTTGCCGATATCGAATGAAAATTTATGCGAAAGAAAGCTAGTCACTCACATTTGGGTATGTCACTATTATTCGTTCGTAGGCACTTACATATTTTAATTGAATTTTGACACATCGTTCGCATATAATAAAGTTAGAAAACCCCAAATCAATTTTCTTTCGCCTAAAGTGCGAATGAACTTATCCTTTCGACATCGGCAAACTGGCTGTTAATCTTAATTTTAATTTTTCTTACAGTTATAATAGAATTTTTCATTTTTTTATACCAGTTTTGTTTCGCTTTATTTTTTTTTGTTTGTTTATTATATCATGAAAGCTGAAACCGAGCTGTTCATTGAAAATAATTTAATATACGGAGGGAACACTGAACTATTGAGCTCTTAAAAGAGCTCATGAACCCAACTGTAATTCCTATCGCTTTCTGAGAGTGATCTTCCCAGATTTCTTGATCACCAATCATAAAATCCATTGATAGTCCAAAGCGCTTGAAGAACTTGGTTGAATGCTCCGTACTGGCTCATTATTTTTTAACAGTTCTTTCTTTATTTGTCTTGCGTCTACATTTCAATCCGAAAATATATGATGAACAATCTTGATTGTCTAAGTATCGCACTTATTTTCCATGACTTCACTCACGTCGTCTTGTTCCTCACTGTGCTCGGTATTTCTATTTTTTTTATTCTTAAATCCACAAATTGTATTTGCCATTTTATGTTCGGTATCAAAAGCGATTATTATCAAATAATGCGAAAGCAATAGTTTCGCCGCTGTGATACCAAATATGCCCAGAAAATTTATTCCACAGTTTTTGCGATACAGGATCATCAATCAAGGCATAATCAAAAATCACTTTCTGTAATATATTCTTTAACCCTGAAAAGGATGGACACAAAACTACAAAGATGTTTTCGTGTCTTCTGAAACAGCTAGAAACTTTGGCAAGAATCGTATTTCCCGCATCGAGACTGTTGGTCAAGCAATCTATCAACCCGCTCATCCGGACACTCACGAAGCACTTTACGTAACTAGTCTGCACTGTTACATTCATATATTTGACTTGCATCAAAAAGAACACAAAAATTTGTAAATTGTTATACTTTTGTACTTGACAATTAATATTAAATAATGCTTAATCATTCATGTGCAACTATCTTAAAACAATTACACATATAAATCACAACAACCAGACGTCAGTGTTTACACTTAAATTTGTCAGAAAACTTATTGACAAAAGGTATGTTAAATCGAAATAAAGCTTGCAAACTCCGTAACTCTCCTGATTTCAAAATATAAATCACAGCAGTAAACCGTGATTTGTATTAACTATTTGGTGGCTGGCCTTGTATATGCCGGCGTCATACTTTCTGCTCGTTCAACCAACAGCAGCAAGTGGCAGCAACTTTATGTTTATGTGTACATGTTTTTAAAATAGCACTAAACTTATTTAGATAAAGGAAATTTAATTAAAAATAGTAATAAACAAAAATTTAAACAATTATTTTGTACCTAATTTTAATTTGAAAGTGCTACAAAACAATGGTCAGATAGCAAACAGTGAATAAGTAAGTAATCGTTCAAACCAATTAATTATTTCCAAGAATGGTTTCAATACCATTTTTCAGAAGCTAAACTAATTAAGTTGTATGTATGACCAAAGTTCATTTTCATCTGAAAATTATTTGCAGCAAACTTGCAATGCTAGAATATAATAGCCTTATTTACAGTAGTCCTATTCACAATCTTGTACAAATAAGCTCGCGTCATTGCATTTGCAAAATCGTAAAGTGTATTTTTACTTTACACTAACAAAATACACCTAAATATATCCAATTGCAGAAATATGCAACCTGTTTAAATATAAACATTTTAATTATAAAATATTTACAAATATGATTTTTTGAACTAATACTTACTTAGTTTATGCATTGCAAAATAAAATATTGAATTATTTACTATTAAGATATTATTATCCTGCTGTATCTTATAACATAATGTTGCCACATCATGAAGTAACGATTAACTAGCCGAATTTATTCTGAAGTATTAACTATAATGCTCGAATATGCTGTAAAAATGAACTGTATATGGACACTTAAGAGCGAAGCGTCAATAAAGTCACACGTAAAAGTTAAAAAGTTACGCACTATTCTTCCACGCGGACTTAACTTTCTAACATAGCCTTTCTAATTAGTGAGACAAGCGGTAGGCAATCTAATTTAGGCGCAAATCTACAGTCCGCTCAACACTAACTAACCTACCCCTGCATATCTCTCTAACCCGCTTGCCACATATCTCCAATTTAGTTGTATGCACAATGAGTGAATGGGCTAGCATCATCGCATTTGCGAAATACACGATATATACTACTTTGTAGTAATTTAACATTATTTATTGCGATACATGCACATATATGTATATAATAATAATCATCTAAAACGCTCTTCAGAGTCCAATAAACTTTCTAAATTATACAATTTTTTTTTATTTGTAGAAGAAATAAATAAAAATGTATACTCTTTATTTGTAATTTAAATTTTCTGCTAATTTTAATGCACAATTTTTAATTGACATTGAGGACATTCTACTTGAAATTGAGAAATTCAAATTGGGAAAGTTCCAAGTGAAATTCATTAATTTAATATAATGAGATTGTTCTAAGTGGAACTATGTTAATCTCTTCCTCATTCGAGTAAATGATATGGTTGATTATCCCTTAAAATTTATGTTCAAATTTTACGCGCTTGATAGAGTAAAGAACACACAATTCTAGAAATTATACTTTTAAAGTCGGATAATTGCCAACTTTAATAAACGTCAATGCTTTGACTAATCTTCATGCATTTAAATACAAGGAAATTAATTAATATAAACTCAAATGCATGAACGATTACAAAATGTAAGTTGCTGGTTGTTGTATTAATTTGATTGAATTAGATATTTGGTTGGCTGAATGTTGTGGAAATTAATGCTTATAGTGCATTTACTTAGAAATATTTCGTTTTTAATTAAAATTTGTCATAAATGTCAAGGCAATTAAATGCATAATTTAAGCAAACGGGTTTTTATTGCTGTGAAAAAATAACAGAAATGAAATCATGTCTCAAAAGAGCGGCGCTCTTTTAATTTCGTTATATACAGGAAAATGTTTTACCAGTCTTGCATGAAGTGCAAGCAGTGATGTTAACTTTTATTTTCAAACGACTTTAAAAAAATGACCGTTTTTGAACAAAATTACCGCACGAAAAGCTGAACTGCTCGTAATACCAAGAAGAAAACAGTGTTATTATTTGTGTGAAATGAATGAATTCACACAAATAATAACTAAATTATACATTTGTACAATATATTTTAATTTAATTTTGGTTTCTTCAATAGAGAACCTCATCTGCAATAATTTTTTAGATGTGCCAACATTTTTTGTATTCAGTGTGAGAGAAATCTGTCATGGGGTCCGTAAATCTAAATTTTCTAAAGCATTTCAGAAAACTTTTCAGTCTCAGTTCACCATAGTTACATTTTTATATTTACATTGGCAGCAATTTGGAAAAGTGGTGTGGCATTTACAAACCCAACCAATTAAAGCATAGATGCCAGATAAATCTAGTTTAAAATCGTCAAATTCGAAGGAAAAAATCGTCAATATGATTATTGCAAATCGTAAAAAAAATCGCTAACAATGGTGTAAATTATAGAAAAACAAGTCATAATAAAAAAAAAATACAGTATTCAAAGCTATAACAATAAACACATACACACTCCTTCCTACAAACACGAAGCTAATTTTATAAGCAAATTATTCATTCATTTTTGTGACATATATTTTTTTAAAATAAGATTTCATTTGATAAACACTTCTCTTAAACCGGGCATATCTGCAAAGTTTTAGATGGTCTTTAGTACACAACATTTTTCCGAAAATGATTTCTTCAACTAATTTCTAACTTTGTTAAGTTCCACGTACCTGGATGCAAACTCTCACATCTGCAGAGAACGATAAGATTAATATTTTTGCTATAAACTTAGTCATAGAATGATACTTTATTCCAAAATTCCATCATTTCCATATTTATAGCGTAATAGAAATTGTCCAATTTTAATAGGCTTAGTTACTTAAACTCCTATCAAATTTCTCGTCTTTCAAATTCTACGATGAAATAAGAAAACTATTTCATTATGTTAGAAAAGACACTTCTTTTATAATATTGTAAGGATTTATAGAAGTTGAATTCATCTTCAAATGGAGTCACCTTAAAATATGAGCACACGCATTTACATACAAATTTGTACAATTGTAGCTGATAATTTTTTTAAGCGCTATTCATATATAATATTTTAAAGTCGTCTTTAACATATACAATAAATATATACTATAAAATAGTTATCACATATTTTAGTATTAAAAAAAACATACATACATATAAATATGTATATTACTTTCATTTCCTACATAAATTAAGTGCCTGGCGCACTATGTCACTCGACATCGTTCGCTTGCATAAATACATTTGAAACAAAACAAATTTTAAAATATTGTTTTTGGTATGCATGTATTTATGCGAGCGATCGATGTCGAGTGTCATAGTGGGCCAGGCAGTAACTTAAAAAAAGGAAGTATGCATGCAGTTGCTTGAAAGATATGAAAGCAATAATAGGTGTGTTTCTTTACTCTACTTTGGGATCCCGCGGGATCCCAATTTGCACGAAAAGCGTTCCCGTACTTTAAAATTGGGCAAATGAGAGCGCTTTTGAGAGAATAGTATGCTTCCTCTTCTTGCACTAAACAGCCCGTACTTTTTCTTCGGGCTAGTTTGGGCAAGTAATTAAGCAATCAGCTGTTCGAAAAATAAACAATAGCAAAGAAACAAAGTTCATTTGAATCAACTCGTATACAAATCATTTCAGTGTTTTTATATAAAAATTAAATACACAGGAATGTACAAAAGACCTTAAAAGCTAAAAAGTGAAAAATATCACAGTATTTTTTCGTAAAACTAAGTGACAATTTTTTTTGCCATATCAAAACACAGCATATGTTTCTTTTTGGGCTAGAAATTTGGCTTTTTGCGTTCCCGTACTTTAGGTAAATTTTATCTGTATTTGAGAGTAACTCATGCATGCTCTCTTTTGCCCGAAACTTGCCCGGAAAGTAAAGAAACACACCTAATGTGATCGACAAAAATAGTCAAAAATAGACCTTATTTTCAGCACCCAAAATCGTCAATATACCGATAAATCGTCAAATATGGCAACTATGACTACAAGTCAATAATAGGTGTGTTCGACGAGATCTCGGACTAGTTCGGACTAATGAGAGTAAAAAGCAAATCACTCTCTAAATTTGCAAATTTTACGCAAAACTGCTGGAACGCAAAAAACCACAATTGTACATCTTGCAATACAAATGTTGCTTACTTTTTAAACTAAAGTATATTTTAGTGATTTTACACGTTTAAAAAGCATTACATCATATACACGAAAGATGTGCATTATTGGCAACACCTGTAACGTTAAAAGGAATGTAAAATTTTCAATAGATTTTTAAAGTACATATTTATAAAATGAAAAGCCAAATAACAATTGAATTTTCTTTTTACAACTTCACAACAATATTTCCAGTTTGGGCAACCTTTCATTTTGCTTTTAACTAATTTTTAAACAAAAACTTTTTCCAATTTGTAAATTTTCTGGTTACATTTTCAGTTTCATATATATGTAAACATAAAACAGCTGCTTATTCAATTCTGGTCCGAACTTACCCAAAGAAAAAGTTCGGGCTAATTTGGACAGGACATGAAAAAGTTACTCTCTCATTTTCTCTCAAAATTGCAAAAAGTTATTACGTGGAACGCTTTTGAACTAGTTCGGACTGTTTAGTTATTCACGTGTAACACACCTAATGTAGCATGTTGTTAAACTCTATATGAACTGTTATCTTTAACTTACAGAATCGTGTTATATATAAGTTGCAATAACTTCAGACAATGATTTTTATAACAAAATTTATGTATTTCGCTAACGGTTTGTTTTCATTTTCAGAAACTCCATGATTAAATTTTTTTTAATGAAAATCAAGATCTGAAGCTGCAAGCAATTAGTTTATTAAATAAACCAGAATGAGATCAAAACATATATGTAAATATTTATAATTTAACACACATTATTGAATTTTCATTTGGCTAGAGGCCACATACGCCAATTCAATATACAAGCGTACATATATTTATTAATAAATGTTTATTATTAACTATAATTTTTAAAACATAGTTGTTTTTATACAATACATACATAACTTATTGACCATGAAGGTTTTTTGTACTGATATTGAACATTTAAATAATTTATAACAAATAAATAAAATATTTCTTTAGTCGTGTAAAAATTCTTCTTGACGCTGTACGAAATAGGTTTTATTAAATTGCTTATAACTTTTTTCTTAGTATACAAGTATGCAACAGAAACACAAAGAGATAGCATAAAAACAATAATACTTTAAAAAGGAGGATTAACTGCAACATCGTGTCAACAACCTTAACAAACAACTCCGCCAATAGTGTTGGAATGCAAATGCGATTAAAAACTTGTAACAATTTCACTAGCAATAATGATTTCAAATACTAGCTCACAACTTTATGGAATGCTTTACTTTTATAGAAAGTGAATTTTATACATACGAGCAATGACAACACGAGCTACAATAGTCAGTCGTACGCATTACAAATCGACTTAACTTGGCCATAATGCCAACAAGTTTTTATTCGACTACAAACTCAAAAGCATTTTGTTACAATCATTTCGTTTCATTCAACTGTCTACTGACACTAATGGATAAAATAAAATAAGTATACAAAATTTAAAACATGCTGAAATGTATTTTTTTGGTTAAATGACGAAACCCTATTTAACGTTTTATCTTCATTAATTCCGCCTATTATTGTTTCAAATATCTACATACGAGCATGTAAGAGCAGAAAGTAATACACATAATGTGCACATCCACATATTTACTATTCAGATGTGGCGTGCTGATAATCCGTCAAAAACATTTTAACCATAAGCGGAGTATACTGAAGCTATAAATTCGTTTTAAAATGGTTTATTGCTTACTAATTTATTTGGAGCCGGTGGAAGCGGAATAGTTGCTCATAATTGTTTGTTTTTATGAGAATACCCACATATTTATAATGAACATAATTTTTTAAATGTTTGCCATACTTAAAACGCGCACGAAGTTGTAATATCAATAAATCGTTTGCCAATTGTTAACCACCGAAAATTTGGTAATGTGTTGCACTTACCTAAGAGCATACTTTTCAATACCATAGTATTTACCACCTGCATTACTAAGAAGTAGTTAAGTAATGACTTGCTTAATATCTGTTGTATATATACGTATCTAAGTACATATTTACAATATCTACAAGAAAATTGAATGAAGTAATTTGAGTAATACTTGGATTTGCTAAAAACTACAGATAATTTTTACAAAATGAATCATCTAATAAATCAATAATTGCTTTTATAAAATTTTGCTGTTCTAGCAATTTTACTTTTTGTTATGGTTTGTTATTCTTAATGGATTTGATAAAACCTGTCGAAAGTTGAAGTTCGGTAAAATTTTATCCGATTTTTTTTTTTTTTTTAATAAAAAGAAAGTTTTGAAATATGTATGTATGTATATATTTACATACATACATATGTATGTATGTGTGTGCAGTTGAAACCCAGATGTATAACCGAAATTTCCTTTTAGCGCGGAGACACGAAATGAATTTCGCAGTTTATGTTATTTTAAGTTCATTTATTAAGCTGATATTAAAAAAAGTTGCAGACGAAAGTTCAATAGGCCTGCTTTTAAATTTCACAAAGTAGCAATATATCGCTCCTTTATTGCAACATAGTCATATCTCAAAAAATGAGTTTTTCGAGTTAACAATGCAGAATTGTTAACAGTACTACTATTTATATTGTGCCAAAAATTTATTCAAATTATTTTTAAACTGTTTCCTTTAGGAGATATTTTCTCAAAAAGTTTGCTAAGACTTGTATGGAAACTAAAAATTTCAAATGCGTTTTACTCGAAACGAGATTTTTGAGATATGATTGCAATAAAGGAGCGATAATACTACATATCGCTCCTTTTATGTAAACGCACTTACCTTTATGTAAAAAAAAATTTAGTTTCGAATACCTTAATTTTCCAAAAGGGATCTTTATTTAATCTCCAATCTGTCATTTCTTGCTTATATTATTAATAACTATTTGTAAAGATACGACTTAGTCAAAATGTATTTTTCTATGGGTTATAAAGCTGCCTTGTGTTATAGGCTTATTTGACAAATTTCTGTAGGTATAAAGTTTGTTAAATAAATCTTTAATAAATAAAAAAAAAAAAAAAATCGTTTTGACTTAAGTCATACTGAACTCTATTTAAATTTACAAAGCATACCAAAGTACAATTAATTATTTATTTTCGTATTTTATTTTTCTTGGTGGAATTATATAGATTTATGTCCGTATGCTAAATAAATTACCTTGAACAAGAGAGCTTGTTAAGGTATAAGTATAATAATAGTTTGGACAGTATTGCAAACATACTACGAGTATATTCGACAATTTTAACCATATATGTATATAATGAAATGATATAAACTTCAACCAACGTATAAGGCCCTAGCCTACATAGGAAGGAGCAGCTTGGTTAGCAACGAAATACTTCTAGAAGAACTATAAACCGATACAATTAGCTGAGACAAATCGTTAACAAGTGCGAGCGAAACGTTAGCTGAATTTGATAAATCAAACACGAGCCCACTAAAAATATTTATTCATAGCCTAAATAAATCAAAAAGCGAAGGTAGGTACTCAGATTGAAACTCATTTTAAGTCTTTTTGAAGTTCAAAAATATACCTATATTACAAAAAGTTGAATTTTCCTGATTCTAGACTGAAGATATATGTATAAATTTATTTCGGTACAAACTCACTTATTTACTTACATAAACATGTATGTATGTATGTAGGGGTGTAATAGCGGTAGGTGATACTGTTTCAAATAAATACTGAATTTTCAGGTTGTTCGATTATATGGAAGTCAAAATATCATGCTAAGCTTTTATAATTCTAATATCCTTATACATATGTATATCTAAAATTTGTACGTTACAATACTAGTATAAAATATGTATGGATGAGTGTGTGTATATTCTTCAGCTCATCACTCTCCTAATTTTACTTCTTTTACATTGCATTCAACTGTTGTAATCAATAAGTTTGCAATAATTAAAATAAATCCCAGCTTGTTTCTGTATTTCATGTTTTGTGTTTAACAAATATGTAACAGATTTAAGATAAAAATATGTAAGTGTTGTATAAAGTTTTTCTTTTAAGCCGAGTTTTTAACAGATGAAATTGATAATGATGGCTTATTTTATGTACTTATATTTTGGTCACGTAATTTTTAATTTGGTCATTGTATTTTTGTGCTGGCAAGTTTATCTGTTATGAATTCGCCTTGTATCATGATATGAATTTGAAGTCAACAGAACAAATTTCTTTGCACTTACCTTTCGTACTTCACACAATTAATTATTCAATCCATATTTAACCATAATAAAAACTCACTATTTAACAACAACCGTATTTTAATATATTTAACAGAAACACTTTATAATAAAAAATAAGAAAAATATTTGGCACAAATGTTAACAAAGGAAACACTCATTTTAAAGCGCGTAAAATAAAATAACTGTTCAAGTGCTGCCAGAAGAGAAGAAAATACTTCTCATAAATAAACGCGTAAAAAAAAGCTAACGAAATGTACCCGCCTCAACAGCACCAGCCAAAAATACCTATTCCAATTAGACCACGTTCATCACTTTCCACAGACGAACATCATCACCGAATGAAGGAGACCCATCGTTTATCAAAAAAGCCCAGTAATGCAGTGTTAACTTTGGCGGGATTTTGTATATTTCTATTAGTGCTATGTATTTTCTTACTAGGAGCATTAGTATACGTTGGAAAAAATATTGTTAACGAACAAAATTATAAAGGTGGGTTAAAATAATATATTCTTAAAGCAAATATACATAATTATGTGAACACTTAGTTTCTCAGTATAAAAGAATATAAACAGGTTTTTTTTAAATATTTTTTAATAACTCTTACTGGTTATACAAGGTTCTTATTTACATATTCTTTAAATCTGTGAGTTCCATCGATTTATTTATGCCATTATTTATACAATAACTTTTATAAAGCTTTAAGTAGAATCGCATTACAAATTACATATATTCAGATGTGTATTTATTTAAAAATTTACTTCAGATAATTAGTATTTTATTTAGTAGTTAGTAGTTATTGGGATTAGCTTAGTTCAAGACTAGTATGGTTCTAACCTGGTGAAATATTTTTAACTTTTTAAAGGTTAAAATATTATGTACAAAAAAACTTTCTTCTCAAAATACCACGTTAAAATTATTTTATAATAAATTTACAATGTAAATTATTAATTGGAATGCTCTTGAGGTTAGAGATATGGAATACAATCAGAAATCATGTTAAATGTTTTGAGAGCTTGATTTTTCTTTCATGGCATATATTTTAAAGCTTAACGGCAAATTTACTTGATTATTACAGACAAAGAAAAACGTTAAGTTTCGAATTTTTAAAACTTTGTCTCTAATCCTTTGAGGATTTCGTTAGCTTTTGGTAATAGACGTTATATTTCAATATTCGAAATTGTTTGTCGTTACAGTACGAACAACTAACTGTACTATATTCGAGATAATAAAGTTAATCGAAAAATTAACAATAATTTAAGAAGAATATGTGAATAAACTTGATCTTTTATATAAATTTACTCATATTCTATGTGGTTTTCTAATGAGCACCACACTTTCGTCTGGCTACTCTACGAAAATGCAAATTTCAAGCTATCACTTCTCACTGAATGATTCCAGCTAAAAGTTTTGTTCTCTTTTAGACAAATGTTTTAAGTTTTTATTTTGTGCTGAAATTGTTTTAAAATATTTATAACTTCAAATGCAATAAAGATAACATTCTTGATATTTTGTTTTTTCAATATAAATAGTAGACTTCGCTTACAACGATACGGTAATTCAAGATAAAGAGCCAGCAAACGCAGTTTTACGGTTGTCAACAAAACCAATTATAAGATATCGTCCGGTGACTACAACTACACAAGCCCCGAATAATTTTTTACTCAACAAGTCAACAATACCTCCGGCTATCATGGCAACATCAAAGATTTTGCAGCATTTATCATTTCGTTTACCCAAAGAACTGAAGCCAATACATTATAACTTAATATTGAAGCCAGATCTGCGTAACAAAACATTCAGCGGAAATGTAACGATAAGACTTGAGGTTATGAAACCTATTTCATACATACCAATTCACTCCAAGTTTTTAACAGTGGTGACAAAAGATGTCGTGCAATTGGACAACGACGACAAACCTGCACGTACAATAAAACCGCTATTGACATTTGAACATCCGCAATTGGAATATTGGGTCACTGAGTTTTCTGAACCTTTAGAAACAGGCAACTACTCACTGCAATTAACATTCAATGGTTCTTTGGTAGACCGTATTGTAGGTTTTTATCAAAGTTCTTATCTGGATGTTAAAAGAAATGAAAAGAGGTACAGCAACATACAAAATGTTTTACTTTTGAGCCAATTTAATACTGATTTATACATATGCATATGTATTATAAAACAAAATTGATTTCTGAATCTAAAATTATCTTCAGATGGATAGCAACGTCCAAGTTTGAACCGACTTATGCCCGTCAGGCCTTCCCCTGTTTCGATGAGCCAGCCATGAAGGCAAAGTTTAAAGTAACAATCATTAGGCCTACAGAAGATGGTTATCATGCCTTATCTAACATGAATGTTGAGGTAATGTAGTTTTAAAAATAATTTTAAATTTTTTCTATAACGATTTAAAATTTTTGCAGCAAGAAAATAATATTGGTGATGGTCTTACAGAAGTGTCGTTTGCCGAAAGTGTTCCTATGAGCACGTATTTAGCTTGTTTTATTGTATCTGATTTTGCTCATAAATCAAAAGTAGTCAAAGGGACATTAGACAATCACAAAGACTTTGAAATGCGAATTTTTGCAACGGAAGCTCAAATTGAAAAAGTCAACTATGCCTTAAATGTGGGAGCCAGTGTCACAGAATTTTACATTGGCTATTTTAACGTTGGTTATCCCTTGCCAAAACTCGATATGGCTGCAATTCCAGACTTTGTTTCCGGCGCTATGGAACACTGGGGCTTAGTAACATATCGTGAAACTGCTTTATTATACGATGAAAATATTAGCTCTAGTGCCAATCAGCAACGTGTTGCTACTGTTATTGCTCATGAATTGGCTCACATGTGGTTTGGTAACCTGGGTAGGTTTATATCTGATTTGATTTAAAGTTTTTGCTCTCGTAAACAATTCACATTCACATTTCTATAGTGACAATGAAGTGGTGGAACGACTTGTGGCTGAATGAAGGATTTGCTAGTTATATTGAGTACAAGGGAGTCCATCATGTTCATCCAGATTGGCAAATGGTAAGTTCATCTAATTTTGTATAACTATACAATTGCTAAGGATTACCATGTATAAAATTCATCATCGGTAATACCACTTTTCACTTAATAACAACGGAAAGTTGCAGCTTTTACCTTAGTAGTAAATTCAAATCGCCTTTATTGAAGGGAAATAAAATCTGTTTTATTTTTTTCTTGTTAAGCTTGATCAATTCCTCATTGCTGACCTTTATGGTGTTATGAAACTGGATGCAACTTTGGCTTCCCATCCCATTGTGCAAACTGTAGAAAGCCCTAATCAAATAACTGAACTATTTGATTCCATAACATACTCAAAAGGTGCTTCCGTCATTCGTATGTTAGAGGATTTGGTTGGTGCAGAGAAATTCCGTCTTGCCACAACAAATTATTTAAATAACAATGTTTATCGGAATGCCAATACTAACGATTTTCTTAACGAATTAGAAGCTTTAAACTTCGACTTTGACGTGAAGTAAGTAAATGATGATAATATATAATGGTCAGTAAAATAGTTTTTACTTATTAAGGCTTATCATGCAAACATGGACTGAACAAATGGGTTTCCCTGTTGTGGAAGTTTTACAAACGGGAGAGAATACTTTTAGACTGAAACAAAAACGGTTTTTGGCGAACTCCGAAGACTACAATGTCACTCATGAAAATTCGGAATTTAAGTGAGTATTTAAATTCTTTCGTGATTGCGTTAATAAAAAATTGCGAGTGTATTGAGTTTTTCGAACTTGCTACCGCATGTGACAACGGGACGTTAAATAATTATCAAAATTATAATACCATTAATTGTACTCATTTTCCACAGTTATCATTGGTCTATACCAATAACATATTTTACCAGTGAGGACAGCGAAGTTAAACGTGCCATTTTTAACTATAATGATAATGAATGTGAGTTAAAATATTCTCAATAGTACAAAAAATGTTTTTTTGATGTGTGCTTTTGTGTTTCTAGTACCTGTAACTACCCCTGCGGCTGTACAATGGATTAAATTCAACAAAAACCAAGTGGGTTATTACTATGTTAATTACCCCTCCGACATGTGGCGATCTCTGACAAAAGCTCTGTTCGAAAATCGTGAGCTCTTTAGTGTATCCGATCGCGCACATTTGATAAATGATGGCTTTGCTTTGGCAGACGCTGGTCAGCTGGATTACAGCATTGCTTTGAACTTGAGTCGATATTTAGTAAAAGAGCTGGATTATGTGCCATGGAGTGTGGCTGCATCTCGCCTAAATACTGTAAAGAACTTGCTATATTTTACGGATTTGTATAGGGAGTTTGTTGATTTCTCCCGCCAATTATTAGATACTGTTTACGAATCAGTCAGTTGGAATGTTGGCAAGGATCACCTCCAAAAGTATTTATTGCTTCTAGTAACATTTTAGATTTGTATAGGTTTATAATTAAAATTAAATTTTAGTCTGTTACGTGTAACGGTCTTAAACGCTGCTTGTGGATATGGCCACCCTGAAGCATTAAAAGAAGCTGGTAAACGTTTCACCGAATGGTTGGCTAATCCAGACGTGAGACCAAGTCCTGATATTCGCTCTACTGTCTATTACTATGGCATGATAGTTGGTGGCAACGAGAAAACATGGAATCAAGTGTTTGATTTGTTTGTAGCCGAACAAGACGCCCAAGAAAAAGTTAAACTTATGGAATCGTTGGCCGCGATCAAAGAACCATGGATTCTGCAACGGTATGTTTTGTGTAAATAATATTTTGTTAAGTTTCATTACCAAATCTCATATCTGCTTCTTCACTTAAGCTACATTAACTTAGCTTGGAATGAAAGCTATGTGCGGGGACAGGATTATTTCACTTGCTTGCAATATATTGCTCAAAATCGTATAGGCCAACCCTTAGTATGGGACTATGTGCGCGAGAATTGGCCACGTTTAGTAAAACGTTTCGGCATCAACGAACGTTACTTAGGTCGTATGATTCCTTCTATAACATACCGATTTGCCACCCAAACAAAACTGGCAGAAATGGAAGCGTTCTTTGCCAAGTATTCTGAAGCTGGTGCTGGTACTGCTGCTCGCAAAGAAGCGTTAGAAAATGTTAAAAACAATATTAAATGGCTGGAACAGAACTTGAAGCCTGTGGGAGAGTGGCTACAAGCTCAAAAGTTGTCAAATGTTGTTAGCTCAACACCTACTAATAGCATTGAGTGAAAAAAGTCCAAAAAATATTTCGTAGTTTCTAAATTTATAGGAAAAGTTGCTTTTGTAAATTTACCTTCCATTTGAAGTCAAACTGTTATATGCGCTTGTTTAAACTTTCTATTCATTTACTTTTAAGATCCTGCTTTTTAATTTTTAATCCAATATTAAGGTTAATTTTTTCGTAGTGCTAAATTCTCTAAACTAATTAATACTTACATACATGTGCATAAGTACACATACATATTATGACATGTATGAAGATATTACATATCTGTATTTTTATTTTTAAGTTAAAAAAATATTTTTCTTGAAATGTATGTTAAAACTTTGATTTTCTTTTATACTTTTTTATGTGAATTAATTTTTTGTTTATAAATTGTTTAAAAACAATGTAAATAATAAAATATGCATGTTCTCTATCTATTGTGGATTGAAATTGTTTTGCGGTAGGCAGAAGATTCTGGGAATAATTTCGAATAACGACGATAAAAGTATTTAAACAAAACTTTCAGACCTGTTTTAAGATCTAGCTGATTTTAAAGCACAGCAATTACGAATCACAATTTTTTTAAGTTTTTCATACTCTTCGAAAAAAAAACATCTCCTTGTTTTGATTTACATTTTCGTAAAAGGCTTCAACAATCTTCGTTGCTCAAGAGCGTATCTCTCCACGGTTAAATTTGTCAACACTGAAATAAATAAATGTGAAATTAAATTCGGCAGAAAACTTCAAGCTAAAATGCTATCCACTATTAACATCGTGAATTATGTTTGGACCACCCTTTAAATTTTTGACTGCAAATTTTTCCCGTTAGAGCTTAGAGTTAGTATGGCGTTTCGGAGTTTTTTCCGAAAAAATACAATATGAGTTTAAGAAATTTTTTAACTTGCAACCATGTTCCGAGAAACGCGCGTTCTGAAACCACAAAGCGTTTTGAAAAACGATTCATTGATTTTTAGGTGTCCTAAGGAACGCGCGTTTTACTGGCGTTTCGGAGTTTTTTTCCGAAAAAATACAACACGTGTTTTACATACGTATATATGTACATATATGGTAGTTATATAAAATGAAAAAAAAAATTGACAACAAATAGAAATTTTTTTAGTTTTTTTTTAGTTGAAAATGTATAAAATTCTTTCAACTTTTTATTGAAATTCAAAGAAAACATTAAATTTTAATTGTGGATAGTTTTTTTACCCTTTTGCAAGTTCAGTTTTAACAAATGCAGTCAGTTCACTTCAATATACACATGCGAGTTGGAGTAGCTAATTTTTAGCGATATGCGTTTACTAGAACACCAATTTGGCGATTTCAACTCGCAAAACCATATTTCTTGCGTTGAACGTTTCTCAGAACATCTATTTGGCGTTTTTAAATCGAAAACGCTAAATTTAAGTGATTTGCGTTTCTCAGAACATACATACCTGTTGGCGTTTTTAATTGAAAGTGAGTAAAATTCTTTCAACTTTTTATTGAAATAAAAAGAAAATATATTAAATTTTAGTTGTGAATATTTTTATTTCCTTTTGCAAGCTCAGTTTTAGCAAATTCAATCAGGGCCAGTTTCTCAATCGCGAAGCTGTTCGTTCGTTCGCACAATTACATTCAAAATTTTGTTATTGTTTTAAATGTAATTGTGCGAACGAACGAACAGCTTCGCTATCATGAAACTTGCCCTCAGTTCACTTTAATATACACATGTGAGTTGAAATAGCTAATTTTTAGCGATATGCGCTTACCAGAACACCAATTTTGCGATTTCAAATCGCAAAACTAAACTTCTTGCATTATACTTTTGTTAGGACTCCTATTTGATGTTTTCAAATCGAAAACGCTAAATTTAAGCGATTTACGTTTCTCAGAACATGTCTGTTTATTTTTGATAAAATTTTACATTTAGGTATTTATAAATTCTCAAAATCTACTAGATTTGGCTTGAAAGCTCGAATGAGCAGATTTCGCTTTAGTGTAAGTAGTTGGCTTTCGTCAAGAAGAATTTTTATTTTTAATTACAATATTAATTGCCGCGATCAATAAAGACAAAGAAGACTAGAACAAATTATTGAATACTAAACATGGAGGACAACTAGCTGTTTCGTAGTGTCTACAGTACTCATCAGCACCCACTGGGATTCGAACTCGAAATCAAGTAAACCTGATGTATCTTTAATACAAACAAATTGACTAATATTTCGATAGCGTTACGTTTACCAAAACCTAAGCTTATTGTAAGACATCTACGGTATAATTATTTCGACTACCACTTAACGCTACAGCCATTTATTGGAAAACGGCGGAAGCAAAGTTGTACACCTAATATATTAAGCGTTTTAACAAATAAAATTGTACACCAGATGGATTCCAAATTTGTTTCCAAATATCGAAATACAGATATCTGTTAACAGCCCTGGAAGGAGCACTTTAGTTAAGGTAAGTAACATCCACTTGTATTTAAACCCCATCTTAACTTTTGACAAAAAACATTGTATGATCTAAAACGATCTCTTATTGCTGGCAAAATATTTTCCAATTGCTTTAATCTCTTGACTTATGGTCTTATGTACATAGATATGTACATATGTAAAAATTTTTAAAATTTTAAATTATTTCCAATTTTAAAATATCCACCCTAACTCATAGACAAATACGAATACGAGTATGTAGTTATTATTTCGCTAGTACTTTATCTTGCCAAAACCACTTTAACATTAAAGTGTACTTTTAAACAATATTGCTTCTGCTGAAAAGAATAAAACATCCTGCTTGTCATTCTGCTGCCTGTTTTTTTTTATTTATTTTTTGTTGGCCTTGGAAACATTTAATATAAGTTTATAACTTAATTATTGTTGGCAAACTTGTGATAAAACGTGTTGTTTTGTAAAGACATCTTCATTAGATGTGAACTTTTTTCCTTTCCAGTTTTAGAAGATTAAACATTTACATGTTTATTTTTATGTTGTAAATGTAGATTATTAAAACAATACAAGAGTTTTAATATACAATTGTATTAGTGTACGGGGGATGAATGGGGTGAGGGGAACGATTCTTTATTGGCCTAATTTTTCAAAAAGACGCACACCAAAATATCAAATGCATATACAAAAACCAGAGGCCGGATTCCACATTGATATATTTTTTTTTTTACCAGTGAACACTGAAAGTAGAATTCACCGACAGCCATAGTGTTCACTTTTTATGAAAAAGCGATTTCATAAAAATCAATGAGAATTATTACGCTGTATAATGAGCTGAATTGTCAAATCTACTTTGCAACACAAGTTGTTTAAATTTAATTTTAATTTTCGTAATACTATTGATTTTTTCAGTCTCAAAATATTTTACAAAATAACAAAACTCATTGCAGATTTTTGAGTCAACATTGCGGACACAAAAATCTCAAACTGAACGCTGACATTGAGGATCATTTCAAAATTCATCATTTCGGAATTTGGCCCCAGGCACACATACGAAGTAGTCTATACGTATTAGGTTGATCGAATGGTTATTATTCGACCAGGTTTTACCGGACTTCTTGGTTTTACTGCCACCGGTTTTTCAACACGGTTAAGCGGATTTTTAATATTTAAATGTTATACTTTTACATTTTCATTTCAATTACATTATTAAAATATTTTTATGAGTGAAGCCAAAGAAAATTATGAAAGACAACGGCAATATCCCGATAACTTTTCAATATATCGACATTTTAGTTTTGAAATATCGTAAAAACAAAATCGGACTTATAAAACCACCAAATGCTTAAAATATTTTAAGTTTTAATTTAAAAATATAACAGATTTTTAATGCAAACTTATAGTCTCAAATTTTTATGTAGAATTTAGTTTTTAATAAATTACATTTACTTATATATTTACTTATAATAAAAAAAATTTTTAGGAATAAATATCTGAATTGAAATATTCCAATAAATTGGATTTAATGGCAAACCAAAAAAGTCTAGCGGATTTAATTTTAATTAGGCGGATTTAATTTTAATAAGGAATACCAGTTTTGTTTTTTATATAAAAAATGTTTTAATTAATTTACGGCCTTTTTTTTAGGAGACGTTCAAAGCAAACGAGAACCGGATTGCAGCTTGACGAATACGTAACAATTTGGGTTTACTGGTCACGATTCGATTTTCGCTGTACTTACGAAACCATTTCCATTGTTTAAGCCAGAAAAATGTATTTAACATTTTTAGTTGTTTGTTTAGTCTTAGAAAATTTTTTTAGAAAATATCTTCTAAAGGAAACAGTTTAAAAGTAATTTGAATAAATTTTTGGCACAATATAAAACGTAGTATTGTTAACAATGCTGCATTGTTAACTCGAAAAGCTCATTTTTTGAGATATGACTATGTTGCAATAAAGAAGCGATGTGCAATAAAAACAAAGTTTTAAATAATAACTATGGATATATGTATGTATATGTACTATATGTATATTTGTGTACATATGTATGTTTTTATATTTTATTTTCAGAGCTAATAGCAATAAAGAATCAAAATATGAGCAAAATTATTATCCAGTCCAAAATATCGTGAAGAATAATTTTTTACTTATTTCCTACATATTTTGCCTTTTACGTACATAATAGACCATTTAATACAAATTATTAAAAGTCGAAAATTTCGTCAACGATTTGTTTTAGCTGTCGTTAATATATCTTCCATGATAATCTATTGTCTTACAGCCCTCGTTTACGATATCTTAAATACATGGCCAACTGGGTATTTAATATTTTCCAACTGCTATTTAATATGTACATACATATGTGTTTACTAATGTATGTATGTACATTTGTGTGTAGTATATAATAGAAGGCGAAAACTTGCACAGATGCTGTTCATGTATTTTTCATCCCCGCCCAAAAACGCCAACCACACATGTATGAGTGAGTGTGTACATGATAAAGTAAGTATGTCCGACATGGTCCCTTTGGTTGCAAGCAACTGCATGTGTAGTAGTAAGAGAAGAATTATGTGAAATGTGTGCTAATTAGTTTTTGGCCGAAATTAATTACACTCAAAATGCTAGTCAAAAAATGTTTGTTGACAAACTCAAACAAACAGAGATATATGTATGTAAGTAAATGCATGTCACACATATGCATTCCCAGTTGGCCATGGATTTAAGACATCATAAACTGATAATAGAAAATAGTGAAGGACATATGGATGGCAGATCGAACAAATCCATTACGAAATTTTCCAATAAATGGCACCCTAAAATCATATAAGTGACAAATCGATGATTATGGAAACAACAGGTTGCTACACCACATAGTGACGGCTGTACTCAACTGAATAGAAAAACATTGAAGCTATTGTCCTCCATCTTATCGTTCATGTATAAATTTTCATACATTTTTGATTAGCTCTTTTTTTTAGAGACCAACACTTCAATAAACAATTTGAAGTTTTGGTCGCTCATCTGTCATCTACAGAGACTAACTATATTGAAGATATTCTTGTGCCTATCCCTTTAAGATATTTTAAGAAAACGTAAAAAAGCGAACGAATCATTTGTATATCACCGAAGACTGTGTCGTCTAGGATAGTTTTGCCAACTGGGTTATTACATAAATAAATTCATGTAAAAGCATGTCAACATAATGGTGCAGCAATTTTAATTCTATAATAAATTTGTATATGCTGATTCCAGATCACTTAAATTAATGTATTGGAATTTTTCGCAACGGAACATCTGGCAGCTCTTGAAAACAATATCTATAATCATAATGCATACACACACACACACCTACAACAATGATATGTTTCATACAAGAATTTTATATTAAATAAATCAGAGATTTTAATTAATGGGAGGAATTAAAATTAAGTAACTACAGATTAATAATTTTTTTTTTTTTTTGCAATATATTCACTTTATTTATAATTTGTATACAATTCTTATTGGTTATAAGCCTCAGCGCCTTTACAGGCATTATTGCTGGTATGCTCGTAAATAATATCTGCGACTGCGGGAAAAAGGTTTTATTCGTTGAAAAGCTGTTTTCAAAAATAAACTTTTAATAGTCATAATAGTTACACAAAAAATTATTTTTCTGACGAATATTTTGCCTTCTCGATTTTCAACAACTTGTTTATTTTCAGTCCGTTTACCAACTCTTTCAATATTAGCAAGAATTTTGAAAATCGGTGCATAGTAATTAAAAACAAAAATTGTTTACGGGCGGAAGTTTTGCCCTCTTATTGCTCTTTTATGGGGTAAATTTCAGAATAGAAACTATGCTATGTTGTTTTTCGGACTTTAAATTTGTCTATATATCGAATTTCATTCAAATTGGTTATGCGGCTTAGGCGTGAAAAGGTATTAGACAGATATACATTCACATTTAAGCATTAAACACATTGAAGCCAGCGGACAACCGACTTCGATATGTCAAATATAAAATACATGCCTTTAAATGCAAACGTTTATTTTGACAATAGCAAGACGACACGACTGTAGGTTTTTGTCCATGCTGATTTTTTGCCGCAATCAAAATAAATTAATTTTTATTTTTGCTGACTGCAAAATAAAAACAGAAAAGTGTGTAAATTTGTAAAGCAGTTTAGCTCTTCACAGTAAAAAAATTTTTTTTCGTGTTTAATAACGAAATTCGTTGAATCAATTAATAAATTGTTTGAATGCGGACCTGTTAAGAATTTCGTGGATTCAATTAAAAGTTTAGTAAAAGTTTATTATTGATCGAAAACAAGAATTTTTTTTAAACAACAACAAAATATGATATCCAAGGTTATTTTTTTGGAAATTTATGTATGCATACGAATTATTTATTCAGACAAAAAATTTATTGAGTTTGTTTTTACTATAATTTTTTCTGTGTTATATTTTATGAAATATTTTATTTTCCAATATGACAAATAATAATTTTATATTAATGTGCTGTTCATAGAACACAGACGAGCGACTTGTCTAAAATTTTTTTATGAAAATCACTCAAAAAATTGAGTAACATTCATACAAATTTTCTAGACGAGTTGCTCATCTGTGTTCTATGAACAGCACATAAGTTATATATTAAATTATAAATAAATTAAAAAATTTATTTGTTCTATTATTATACTCAAAACAAGAAACCTTAATTTTATCAAATAACTAGTCTGCGGCTAAGCATCTAGCAGTTGATTTTAGTTCACTTACGAGTAGTTTTAATTGCATATTTTTGACAAAAAAATTTAAAACACATATTCTTGGATGGGGTGCGCATTTCTTTTGTTGATCAGCTTAAATATTTAGGTATAATACTTGACTCAAAACTTTCCTTTTTAAACCATATCGATATGATAAGCGGTAAACTTTTCGGTATTCTACGTAGAATATACTCTGCGATCCTTTCACTTCCCCCTCGTATCAGATCACAACTTTCATGGGCTAATGTTGCACATTATTTAATGTCCGCCGACGCGAACATATCTCGCCTTTCTTTGAACGATTTCTTGGTTGTAGTTTTACTAAATTTCTAATGATTCGTAATTTGGTACTGTTTCACAAGATTATCAAGACTTCCACACCCTTAGCATTGTATAGGTCATTTACGTTCCTGCGCTCTTCTAGGAATCCTCAGCTACTTATACCGAGGATTTCTTGCTCTTTTTTTGATAAATCTTTTGTCGTTAGGATTGCTAGATGGTAGAATATATTACCTTTTTCTCTGCGCATATTTTCTCATTCTAATAACGTGTTTCGTTTGAAACTGTTAATGTTTTCATCTATGTTTTGAAATACTTTGCTTTTCGCCTTCATATTCTCTCTTTGGTTATCCCACTGATTTGGACGTGTTCATTCCGCGCTAATGTTTTCTTTCATAGTTTTTCAGCTGGGGAGATGGTATTCTTGATTATGCTTTTTTATTTTAATTAATTTTAAAACATATTGTTAATTATTTTTTATTTTTGTTCTAAACATTTTTGTATACTCAGGCTATGCTGCTGTGATGTAATATAATTATATTGGCCCTTGAGGCTTTCTATTGCATATTTTTGTAAATAAATGAAATGAAAAATACATGAGTATAAATTCTTGTTTCTCGAGTAGAACTATTTTTGGTTCCCATCTTAATAAATTCGATATATTGTCGTAAAGTTTCCATTCTGTTCTCATTATAGATCAGAAGATATATCCGTTAAGTTAAGTTGCTCTTTTTAAGTCTTTTTTTTTTAGGGAGAAAAACTTTTTTCATGAAAGCTTGATATAAACAAAACTTGTTCGGTAAATCAACGGATTTTGTAAAGTTAAAAAGCGTACAATGGTCAGACTGAAAGCAATGAACATATTTATTTAATAGAAATCTAAAAAAAATATAGTGAAACATAAAAAACCGCGCTAAATGTTTGCACAAAATATATAAACTTTCAAGCGAAACATGAACACACTCTTCTCCGAACATCAAGGTTCGCTTACGTGAAGCAGGAGTTTCATATTCTCGTCTGAACGTGATATTAACTCGATTTTTTGGGTTTAATTTATTGAAACTTGAAATCAAAACATGAATCCAAAGACTGTTGGAAACTAAACGCCTTAATTCACATAAGCAAAAGCATTTTCACGTATGCATTTAAACCTGAAAATGTATCTGCATGCAACCAAGTTTATCACTATGCATCTAAACCATGAAATATTTCCTCTTTATCATCTGTTTTTCTTATCCTCAGCAGCATAAATTTTCTTAATTGTTGCAGCATCAGCAGCAGTTTAAACACGTTAATTTAGCACTAACGACAAAATATGTCCTGGTAATGCGGACTAGAAGATTTAATTAAACATTTTCGTGCTGGGTTAATTAACAGCGAACAAATGTTTCATTTCCGATGTAATTCTGTTTGTATGTATGAATCTGTGTATGTGTAAGAGTAGAATACTATTGTCGCAGTGTTTTTCTATTGTCAAAGTACCATTTGTGGTTTTTAGTTCACACAAATCTGTTTAATAATAGAGAATAAAAGAGCTTATTTTTTTAAAGCTTAAATACTCGTACTTTTAATGAAAAACATAAACTTATGTTGCAGAGTGTTTATTTACGGTCGCAAAAATGTTCTTTTTGTTACAAAAACGTCTTTTACTCGTAGTTGTCTACGAGTAAGAGACGTTAAGGCCTTATCTTATGATATGTTTAATGATTTGACTGAATAAAAAATCTACTGAACAAATTTGATTATCTTAAAAGTTTGTTTCTTTCGAATCTAAAAAATTATTTAACCCGTTGACAGTCGCATTACTCCCACTCTTCTCTCCCTTCTTTACCAATTCCAAAGCAATACTAAGTACCCCCGCTAATGAAGACAAAATATTATTTTTCAACATTTTTTTTTTTTTTTTTTTTTTTTGAGTTTGCTATACGCGGTAAACACTTCCTACCACATTAATTTGCTTAAATGATTTGTGCGTCACTTTGTGTTCCATGAAAGTTATTTACACTGTGTGCGAAGACTGTGTTCAAGACGTCTTCTAAAAGCTCACAAAGTAAGAGAGATTGTATTCGAGCTGCGCCTTTATATTCGTTAGATGAACGTTTCAGTACTTTGGGTATTCTGTGTCTAATCTGCATAACTTTTTAAATCGCCTAGCTAGCATTAAAAGCATTATATAATAAAATACCTGAAATAATGAATGTGTACTCAAAATTGGTCAAAAATACTGCGACAATGAGTGCCTTGTAGTGAGAGGTTTCACTGTATAATGCTTTCAAACCCTACACTCACTTTTAGTGATCCATATTTTTTCGTAAAATGCTTTTCCAGAACAATTATGAAAACTAATGTAACGCTCAATACATAAAAGCTCGATATATATAATTTGATATCAGAACACAGGAAGACGAAAACTTTAACATGAATCTTACCTTTCCATATTTTTGATAATTAAGTTGGTAAAGTTAAAGAAACAGGATGAAATGAAAATCACATCTATATATATATAAATAAATAAATAAATAAATATATATATATATATATATATATATATATATATATATATATATATATATATATATATATATATATATATATATATATATATATATATATATATATATATATATATATATATATATATATATATATATATATATATATATATATATATATATATATATATATATATATATATATATATATATATATATATATATATATATATATATATATATATATATCAATTTTTTTTTTTAATAAAAATTGTGTATTCATGGAAGCAATCGGCAATTAAAAGATTTGTATCATTCATTCAATATTTTATTTATTTTTTTCTTTGTATTGTATTATATTAAGTATCTTATTAATAAAAATTCAACAAGTCAAAATTTGAATCTTTAAGTAAAATTCATTAAAATTTCTTACTCTACATATGTATTAAATAAAATTATTTTCTATATTTTTATAAAAAAAACTTTAGTTTATTAACAGTTTTACAATATTTAATTTAACAAATCAGTTTTACATATTTAACAATTTAACAGTTTTTTTTATTAAGATCTTAACGCCAGAGAGATAAAAATTTTCTACGTGAAATAGCAGAAGCCAAGTTCGTGATATTTTCTTTTAGTTTTTATTTTTAATTTGTCAAAGAAAAAACAGCGTATAAACGCAAATCTTTATAAAATAGCGTTCTATTTGAAAACAGCTTCTGTTCTATTCTGAACATTCTTTAAACTGAAATCAAAGCTAAAGTAGATGTATGGCCAGTTTATAGAACGCGCTTGAGTCCCACGTCTAGAAACTTGTAAAATGCATATTAGTTGAATCGGCTTTTAAATGAGTGCCACATTGAATGTCGAAAATGATTTCATACAACCTATTAAAAATTTAAGTCTTTAAGCCAGGTCATAAATATAAAAAATTCTTAAAAGTAAATGTCTTAAATATACACAAATATTTTAAAAATAAAATTCAATAAAACTTTTATGTTTATTAAAATTTTACTTTTAGCAGTCAGTGGCAGTTATTTTATTAGAGGTCTTGCTTAATATTGGTTGCTTGTTTTAGAGGTTCTCAACTTTGAGTTGGCAACACTTCTTTTGTTTGACAGCTCATTTAGTAGCTGATGACAATTGCTTTTGGTTTAGTTTGGCTTGAAATTTCATTATATACAGACTTACATTAGAGTAACGTTTACAAAAGGGCTGAAGCAGAAATTAATATTGAATTTTTATTAAAAATTTTGTTCTCCGATTAAAGATTTTGATTGAAAGCATATTCAATATGTAAGTATTATAATAATACACAAGATTTTGTCAAAACACTATTACATCCACAATTAATAACTAAAAAGTACGCTTTATGGTGCATGTATTACATAACGTGAGCTGCAGCTGAAAATTTGGAATAATGGCCCACTTGAACGGTTCATTGATTTATATTTGTCGCAGTTATACAAAGTCACTTATCTGTGGCGATAAACTAGAGACAATTGAACAGACACCCCACGTAACAGTCTAATCTTACAGTTCGACCTGTTCCACGGGGTGAAATATTGCACGGCTCTCCAGAACGACCATATTGCTTGCAAGGTTCACATAAGCAACAACTTCCTCTTGCGGAAGAGCCCGGGCTATCTAATTTAATATAATCATTAAAAGAAAACAGAAACAAACGACTTAATATCTTACAAAACACAATGATTTCTCCAAACGGTTGATGAAATGCCTATTATATACGACAAAAGCTTAAATCATTTTTTAAAGATTTTTAAAAATCAATACACTTTCATTAATTAAGCAGATATGGATTATCAAAAGAATTTTATTTTAGCGGAAAAAATTCAATTTTGTACACGTTTATTTTACGTTTCCTGAAGAGCCGACTTTGGAAATTCCCAAAAACTTCGAAACCGCTTCGCTAACCGAATCGAAACCGGTTTTTCATATTCGGTGCACAAATAAAGTTTAAATAAAATAAATAAATTGAAGTTACGGTATTGCTCCCGGGGAATTGCGGGGATTTTGGCGATTCCTGAAGCCTATTTTGGGAATTTAAAAAAAAAAACGCGTTATACGAATAATCAATCATCTGATTAATTCGCTTGATATAGAGGAGTGTTTTTTAGCTTCTTAAACTATATTTATTGTTATTTCAAATAAGAATCAACGTCACTGAACGACCTGAATGTTGCAAGATTGTGAATAGGGCTATTGTCAACTTTTGCCTGGCAGCAATTACGAACATGCTGCAATGTATTACTATAAAAGGGCGTTTCAGACTATCATACAACTCCTCAGGTTTTGGTTGGATTTTGTTAAACAAAAATCTAATGATATTTGTTGCAACTGTCAAAAAATTTAACGTACTATTACATTTTTTTTCACAACATCACACATACAGTAAAATAAGAAATAAGATTTGAAAATAAACAGCCAATTTGCTTAACGTCTGGTTTTAATATTTTTATTATTTGCTTTTGTAAAAAATGCAACCATGATCCAATAAAAATCTTATTGTTTAAAAAAATTTCTAAAAATGGCGAAGTGTTATGGGATGTCAAATCTCTTTCTCAATCGTATTATTTCTCATGTGCATGTTTTATTTGAATTTTTGACAAGTCTTAATACAAAGTGAGATAGTCTGAAGTACCCTAAAGCAACACGCGTTTAGGAAGTCAGATTGTGTGTGACACCACCGACGAAGCTTTATGGAAGGAAAATCTATAATATTTGGTTTTTTGTCAAACACGATCGGTGTCACAGCACAAAGAAATTTTTATTTATGCCATCACAACGATAGGCGATCATTGCTTGATCGTGACTATGACCCTTTAAAGTTTTTATTTAAAGCGTACTAGAGAAAGAACGGAACACATCAATCACCTGATTGTGTCTTTTGGCTACATGAGAGCTGATTATTTGATCATGTCTTGGATTAAAAAAATTGCATTTACTGTGTGTTTGCTGCATAGAAGAAGTGCTCGAATGAAGAAATAGGTATGCACCGTATTATTTATCACGAACGCACGTACTCGTATATTAACAACAACAATTAATCATCAATCTATAGAAATGGTTTATTTGTAAGTCATATTTTAATCAGCAAGCATTCGATACTCCCACACTGATCGAGTTGTTTATTTTATTGTCTCCAGGTCGCTTGCGATAATTGTGAATAGAGCAATAGTTCGCATTTGCCATTGACTGAGTGCTCTATTTATATGTAACAGGCGCCAAGTTGGCAAATTTTTTTAATTTTTTTCGTAACAAAGGCGCAGCTTTATAGAGTACGGAAAGATTATATACATAAATATTTTATTTATCATTAATACATATACATATACATAAATATTTTATTTAATAGAATTATTTGAATACAACAAAAGAAGCTTTGCAACATTCAAACTACTTTAACATATGCAGGAAAGTACGAGTATTTACAATGTTTTTTTTACATATACACATCGTATTTACAGTTTAATTTTATTTAGAAACGTTCTTAAAAAAATATCGAGCTAGATTTCATTATCACTTTAAGAGTTTGTATTTTAATAATATTATTTTGCCTAGAATAATCCGCTCCTGACAAAAAATCTTTCGTTGTTTAAGTAACTATTTCAAATTTTAAATGTGAAACATAACACTTTAAATATAAAATGTAAGATTTTTATATATAAACATAAGACTTTAATAAAAATTAATAAATATAAAGTAATTTAATTATAGTTAAACTAATAATGTAATTGTGCTGTGTAAAGTTGTATCTAGAGAGAAAATTTTAAACACAATATCTCAGGATAAAAATATATCTTTTTTCTAGTAGTTGGGCTAAAATTCAATGCTAAATGCAAGCTAAATGGATTGCCGACAGGGTACGTTTTCACATATTACAAGAGACTTCTCCGTAGTCACATGAAGCCGACGAATGGATGTTATCGACGCTTAGACATAAGAAGTATCGAAAGCCTAGCAAAGAATATGTTATTGCAGTCGAAGTGAACAACACAGAGATGTTTGATGTTGGCTTAATGTGACAAAGTATATAATAACAATTAATCATCACCCGATGATGCCATGTTTTGCAAATTGTTCTTGTTTTAAGAGATTGTCTCCCTAGGTATGACTTTACACGATACAATTAGGCTTGTGAAATTCACCACTATTAATACGTAACTGGATGTTAAACTACACAACCATTAAAAATACACAACGTCACCTTAAATGCAAATGGACGTAATAAACCAAAAATCCAACTTAAAAGAATTGATGATTGATTAGGGTATTTTTGTTATTAAACTACATTCTTTCGCAAAATTGTATTAAAGAAACTCAAATGCCAAGAATACTTTGGTACTTTTTTAATTCTCCTTTAAAATACAGAAGTGTAGTTACGTATGTTAGCATTTAAGGTGACGATAAAATAATTATTTCAGTACGTAGACAGTACATTTTTTTTTTTTTTGAGATTTGAATAAAACTAAAAGTTGTTAACACATCTGACACTTTCTGAACTGGAAGCTAAGCGGACAATATTCTTTCTAACGATATTTGGAAATGACTAAGAATTCAATTGTTTTAGAACTTTTAAGCTTTACATATTAGAATTGCTGCATTATTCCTGCGTCTGGAAAACACCTGAAAAGGAGGAATTTTCGTAATTCGGATTTCACATAACAATAAATAAACGCTGACTTATTTATTGAATAATATGAAGTTGTTGTTCAATGAGTGATGGCATTGAAAACAAAAATCTGTGACAAAAATAATTCATATCTAGTGCAGTGAAAGCGTATTGTTAGTTAAAAGTTGCAGCTGTAAGAAAAACATATGTTCAACTGAAACTAGTGGCAAACAGAGACTGACTGTGAGTACTCATAAAAGAAGTATACTTAAGTATTTACTCTTAATTTGCGTTATTTATTGGGTATACCCAATTCTTACACGCACAAAATATCCATTCATACATGACTGATCAGCAGCAAGTATTTGTATTAATTATAATCGTATGTACACACGCGAGAGTATTGTACTTAACCACACACAAATAATTAAAATGTATGTATGTATGAGTGTGTACACATAACTCTTTCAATAATATTTAATATCCATGTATTTGAAGGTATAGGAGTACATGTTCCTAAGTGTATTTTTTCCACTACTTCGCAATTTGAGAAATAATTTTTATGAGCATGAAATTGAGTAGCAAACACATGCGCAGGTATGGGACTACGAGCACAAACAATTTTTCTTTAGTATTGTATGATTTGTGAATTCCAAAAATAAAACAACGTGTGTTTCATGAAACGTTATAAATTCAGCTGATTTTATTTTTATTAAATTTCTTGCATTTTATGCAATACTAGTTCTGAAACGGTAACTATGTAAAGATTTTATGATACATAAAACCACATTGCGATCAACGAGAAAAAAATGTACAGCGCTTTTGAATAGAACCGCAGCAAATGTTAAATTTAAAAAATACTAGAAAATGTGTATGACTTTCTTTTTGAGTACGTTCATGATTTTATTTGATAAAGATTTGCAAGAAGTCTCAAACATATCGTTGGCAAACGCGTCCTATTTACAACAATTTTTATTTTCTATACTTCGATAACAGTTTTCTAACACTCTAATTTTTCCTGAGTATGATATCAAACTGTTATCGAATATCGAAAATAAAAATTTTTAAATTTTTTTTATAAAAAACAGCAAAAACAAAGATCTTTATATGGAAGAATTTAGAAGAAATTTATATATGTATATTTTATACAAATTTAGGAAATACAAACGAAGTATTCATTTTTATTAATACGCTCAAAAAAGCCTAAGAGTGGCATATATATATACTAAAGGGCTGCACAGAATGTTTTAAAGAATAGCTCTCACTACTTTGCAGTAGTTCCAAGTACTGTATTTCAAAACAATTCTTAAAACAAAACAAACAAGCTTTAGAACATTTAGAAACAGAACGAGCACATCATAGTTTTGAAACGCCTTCACGACAGTGCTTGACTGTACTTGAATTCTGTTTCACACCAAAATCCAAAACAAAACATCACAATAAAACAAATAAATGATGACTCATAGCAAGCATATTAGCATTTGAGCATACTACGTTTTAAATATTTGTGCTTAATACAAAGGCAAAAACCATGAACAACAACAGCACATGAGCATACTGTGCACACAGCACTTGTGCACTAATACAAGGACAAAAACCATGAGCAACAACAACAAATTTTATAAACAAAACTGAAGTAGAACATTACTTCAATGCTTGAAGTTCTATTTCCATCTAGTTCTATTTCATTTGGTTCTACTTGTGTTTAGTTCTGTTTGTTCTCAATGCTTATAAGACAATATTCGTCTATATATTTAGAACATTTCGGCACTGAAGTGTTTGTTTTGAAATGCGAAAGAAGACGATCGATAGTACTTGAAAATGTTACGATGTCTTGTAAGACATTATTATTGTGCTTGAGCAGCCCTCTAATATATACCTTATGAATAAGTCTTGCGGATATTTAAAAAAAACTATATATTTATATTTGCAATCAATTAAAAAAAATTTGTGTACATTATGTGAAAAAAACATTTTATCTATTTTAATTTTTATAAATATGCCCATTAATATGTTTGCTGAAATATAAAATAGGTGCAGAAAAATAATTTTGAGAATTATTTGCAGGAAACAAAAGTTTTCGCAACTAATTCAGTTTTAAAAACTCCTTTGAACTTGATATAGAAACTGTGTTTACAGAAATATTTTTTAATTTGCTATTGTCATCCCTGTCAGGGTACGTAAATACTCAAGTGCATACACAAATATACTTATGTATATATGAATTGCAGATAACCAATACACATTTTACTTACTAACGTAAGTATTTAATAAAAATGGGTATAAGTATGTCAATACACAATGAGTTTTTCTACCCATGCACACGCATACTTAGGTTGGCACGAATGCATTGTGTATGTGTGCGGTTAGATTTTTCACGGACACACTTACACGTTTTCCTATATGTATACCCAATAAGTACTTAAAATTATATTTTTGTCAGTCTCTGGTGGCAAACACATTTAGCTATAAGTAATGTAAACTTTGAATCTGATTTTCTGAACGGTCACAACTTTGTTTTTTTCACGTTTTTATCTTAGCAGTCTTATCTAAATTGATTTAACTCGTATTCTTCTTTATCCATTTCATGGTTGACTTTTTTGTTCATCTTTAAACGTGATAGCTCATTAAGGTGTCATCATAAAGCATGAGGAGTTCGATATGCCAACGGATCATTTTCATTGAGTGTTAAGTCGGGTTCAAGTTCTGTTTCGCCTGGTGTTGTGTAAACGACTTTCATTAGAGCCGTTGTGATCGGAGGAGGACCAAGGATTGCTGATCTATCGTACTGATTCGTTCTTGTTATTGTAGGCGTTCGTTTTTTAGGCAATTTTCGTTTAGTCCGCCACTTAAACTTATCGGCAAGGGAATTGATGGTTTTTACAGAGTTTTTTTCTATTCTATAGCGAGGTCTCATCAATTCTACCCGGGGACTGGATTGCACGGCAAAAGCATCCTGCCGGCGTCTACTTATTATGCGTGATAATTTAAGTCTTGACCTTGTAGGTCTTTCCTGACTGAGTTCGGCTATTGAGTGCATAGGCTGCACGGGTTGTGTTGCTATAAGTGTGGCTGCCATTATATGAGGACCCACAGGTTTTCCATACAGTTCGGTCCCATGCAATGTAGGACAACGATTGAGGTCGTCTCTCCGTTGATGAGTGGGAGCTGACGAGTCGATTGAATGGCAACCGTCATTTTCTTTTGAGCGCTGTCTGCGTATTTCTTTCAATCTGTACGTTGTTGAGGGATGAGAGCACTGCGACGATGAACTTTCATTTGTCGTATCACATTCCATAAGAGGGTTTGCGTCACCCATTGATGACAATTGGGATATTTGGGTCTGCAGATGGCGATGATGAGCTGGGGCATTGGAGTTTATTTGTGAGTTGGACAGCGTAGATTGGGATCCCGTTGATGAACAACGATTTCGATGTTGGGAAGATCTGCAACCATTAGAGAAACTGGGATGGTGATAATGATTTCCAGTGCCGGTGTTATTTCCGCTTGTACTCGAAGATCTACATCCTGGTCCAGTTCCACTATTAATCCCGCTGTTAATCGTTGTTGTTGTTGTTCGTACGCTATCCTGTAGAGAAAGATGATGGCTTGGGTCACGACATTTCAATTTCACATCACGATATGAGCTAAAGTGTTCAAAAGCATTATTATTCACCATTGTATGTTGCATGCGCAGCGAACCATTTTGCCTCAGAAGAGCTCTATAATTGTGATTTTGGCCTTGATATTTTCCCGATAAAAAGTGTCGCGCCAGGGTAACCTAAAAACATTATTATAACACAGAGAAAGAGAGACAACGAGAAAACAAACAAAACAAAAGAGACAAAGAGTAAAGCAGTAATAAAATAAAACCCCAACCCAACATGCATCCAGCCGGCGATTAGAGATAAGTATTTTTAGTGGTAAATTTTGACAAATAAGTTTTGTAGCAAAGTTAAGCAAAAAAAAAAAAAATGAAATAGTCCAAATTGCCAGCATGTAAAGAGAGAAGAAAGATTGTAGGGAGAAAAATAAAAACAAAACTATATTAAAGAGCATAAGCAGAAAGGCCCAGAGATATCTTACCTTGAAGGCTTCCCGAAACTTATGACTCATTAGGTTGTACAGCAGAGGATTTATACATGTTGATAAAAAATACAAAACACCCGATGTGTAGTCCAGGATATAGTAAATTGTATTAAAGGGCTCCGAGTCAATACCGGATGTCGAACCATAGACAGCCATCAGACGTTGCGCGTGAAATGGAGCCCAGCAGATGAAAAATGCCACAGCAACAGCAACTAAAAAACAATATAATAATATTTTTACATTTAAGCCAATACTTAGAAAGTTTTTTATATAATTATATATTTTTTTAGTGTACTGATAATTTACGTAAAGACTTTTTTGGTTAAAAAACTCTACCGAAATCAAAGTTCCATTCTTAATGGAGAAAAACTACATTATTAGTATTTGACATCAGACAAATTTCTATCGATATTCGAAATTTTATGAGCTTATAGTTTCAGTGCGGAAATTTTTACTAGGTCGTGAAACGAGCATTGATCGTGAAAGCATCGGTATTTATTGACTTTGTTACGGATGACTGATGGACTAGACAGGAAAAGTAACTGGGATAAAATATGTCCGAAGAAACGTAGGATTACAAATCTTTAGATTCATGAAAATTTTTCTATTCTCAAGGAAAGCGGTCTGTTGCATCGTTAAAAATTCGTCGGCTAATTTCTTCCGAAAATTTCCCACATCCATTTTGTCTCTTTTTCTAAGTGCCTGTAGCAATATATTTCATATATTGCTTTGAAACGATCCACAGCAGACTAACTAATAAGTATACATATATAGATTTATTATTAACACCTTATTTACTTTACGCTGTGGCAACATTGTGTAATCTTTATACATTAATATGTTTATATATGTACATGTTTGAGTTATTTTTATGCACACATATTACTTCTTAAAATATTTTTTTGAATTGTTCATGAAAAACACAGGAGGGAGGATTGTTTTAAACGTTGACTTGAAATGAAAATTGGATCAGAATAAAAAAAGACAATTGAACCGAAAAGACGCTAGTTTTATTTGCTTAAACGCTCTACATGCCTTCACTCCTTCAGAATTGTGTTTCCTGATTTGTATTAAGTTGTTTTTTGAAATATTATTAATAAACGAAAATATTAGATTTATTGGCATTGGTGTTTAAGTTTCCACGAACTTAAACTATTTCTCATATTCCTTATTATGTATTGATTTTACTCTTCCTAGCGCAAATAACTTATTTGTTTGTCTCACAAGTGAATCATATACTGAAATTTGTCTCAAATAGTTCCTACAACAAATCACACAATATTTCCGCTAATTCGTTCTGTCTTTATTCAAAAGTTAACTTTTTGCGAAGACATACGACATGAATGATTTCATCATCCTCATCAATTTAAAGTGTAGACAAATGGATTATGAGTTTCAAATTATACTAATGTTTTCTTTTAGGGATTCATTTGTTCTATAAATTGAAAGCAAAGACGCTTCTTTAGTCTGAGTATTAAACTTCTTTAGAAAATGAGCTTAAGTTTAGAATTTGTTAATTCTTTAAGACTTTTATGCTCTGACAAATTATCCTCAGCGGCGTTTTGCAAAAGTCTCTGCTCCAGACAGTTGAGCGCCTTAAAAGCTTAACAATTTCTCTTAATACTTATTTTTGGTTTTCGTATCCATCCAAATCTCTCCCCTGAAGGCAAAAAGCACATTTTAAATGAACAAATGCAAAGATATTTATTGCGAGTAGTTGAACAAATAGTATCTAAAGAATTCTAATTTAATCGGTGCTTGGGGGCAAAACCAAAACTATATAGTAGAAAGAAAAACGAACAAGAAAAATCATGTCCTTTAAGCAGATAACACACGATATGTTTTTAACCATGTAGATGTAATTTTTCACAATGTAAAATGCCTACATGTAGTCTGTTACCTCAAAAACATTACGTCTGTAAAAAACATGAGCAAAGTCATCTGACAAAATTTCAAACAGAGTGTGTTCTATTTTGTTATGTTTAAACATCTGACATTAGAACTCTATGACTTGCGAACAATTCAGCGACGGTTGATGTTGGGCGGTATAAGTAGTCCGCTTTAGGAAATTTTAAATATATTAATATGTTTTAAATAATTATTTTTTGTAATAATAAAAAGCATAGACAATGTCAGACGTAAATGTACATGTACGTTTGTGAGCAAACGTCTGTAAGAATTAAACATTTTGACAGACATGAAAAAATACATAAAAAATTACATATTTAAAAAACAGACTTAAAAACATATCGTCTGTGGGTACCTTTAGCAAATTATATATAACTTTTAGTTAAATATGAGAAATCAGAATTTTTATATGGAGACTAACCGTTTTTGCTCAACAGTTTTTTATTTAAAGAAAACTTATGAACTTGTTCTGAAATACGTAAACTTTATTGAATATAGCTCAGGTTTTTGTAGTCAATATTTACCAAACTTAAAACCTTGTGCTTGTGTTCATTTCAGACGATGAAAACTCCTACGTACTTGCCGTTCTAAAGAATGACAATTTGTTAAATGGCACAATCGAAGCAAATTCCGATAAGTTTTACATCGAACTATCTCACAGATATTCAGAGAAATTAAATGAGACTGGCGTTCACAGTATAATTTATAAATTAAGTAATGTGGACATGCGTAAACCTGCAGTTGAGGAGCCCACCAAATCATCGTCGGCCGAACACTGTGCCAGTATGTTATTAGATGAGTTTCGAGAGTACAATGATGCTCCTTTGACTGAGGAAAATGTGAAAATGCTTAAAAATGGCTGCCAGCAGAGGTGAGTTCACATTTAATTTTGCAATTAGTATTTGTTGAAGGAGGAGCTGAAGTTCTGTTCATTTTCACGGCCGTATTTGGCTACAAATTTTACTTGTCAAATCAATAGAAGTTTGTTCTTTTGTTCATAAAACAGAAATCCCCTAAAATCTGGAGAAAACTGTTCGCAAAATGAAAACCCTTAAATCAAATAAAGAACACTTGGTAGGTTCACATGAAAATTAAAGCCAATTATTACACTTGTTCAAAATAAATTAACACAAAAAAGAAAGTACGAGGTTTGAACGAAAATATAGCGCAACCGAAATTAGCACGTCAAGCGTAATTTATCTGTCAACAATTCTCATGTACATTCAAAATGTATTAGAGCAATACAAATAGCGCGGCTGTGTAATTGGAAAATTCAATTTTGACAGAGAGTAAGAGGGTAAACTTTACTTTCTCTCAGTAAAGTTATATTCAAAGCTAATGCGACTGAATTTTTGTTTGTATTTTGTTCATTATTCCATCGACTTTATCACTAAATATTTGCTGAATTCACAAACTCAGTCACATCGTGTATCGATGTATTGGGAAAGACAAGGGCTTGTGTGAAGTAAAAACATTTGACCTGAGTAAAATGTTTTTTTTTTAGATTCTTTTTCGTCTGATTTTTCTCATTGTGGTTACAATCAATCCGGTCAGTCTGTTTTCTTCTGGTACACCCTGTATATGAATGGCATATTTTGATTTTCAGTTGCCCATACAGCTGTTTTAAAAATGTAGAAAATACAAACAGTATTTACTCACATCTTCCATCTAAAGTCATGAAATCAAGATGCGAGTTTTTGAAATTAAGCTTTTGACATGTGCCTGTGTACTCGTAAGTTGTAAGTAAATATTTTTGCACTTAACGAAGCAATGACTTGTCATCATTACTGTCGTTTTGCTTATTATTTCTGCCTTGCTCTTGTTTATTTTTGAAAATTCTATTATTTGCAAATTGACTTTAAACAAAGAATTTTACCAGCGTAATATAAAACTAAATGTAACAGCTCTTATTCGCTTGAAGCACTGCTCTACACAAATGGCGGGATAATTGCAAAGTGAAATATTTTCAGTTGTCATGACTTGACTACAAGTTCACCTTTCCATAGATACGTGGAAATGAAATGAGTAAAATATGTTAATTCTGGTTAAATTTTAAACAAACAAATTATAAGGAATTGACTCCTTTTTTAACCAACAAATTATTCGCTTGTAGCGAGAAAAAGAAGTTGATACTCTTACATGCGTTAACCCCAAAGGATTTTATCATGTCAAGTCTACAAATAACAAAATGTTTTTTTATTATTAGAAAATATTTGCAATTATATAAATTTTACTTTAACTAACTTACAGGCAGGTCGTTTTAAGGACTTTGACACAAAAAGCCAACGATGATTTCAAAATGAGGAGTTTAAATTTCGACTGGTAATTAAATTCACAAACAAACTCACTTAAATTAGTTAAAGCTAAATATAATTTTTACAATTGTATTGTTTTTTTTATTTGATTATATTTTCCCATCTTTGATACGAATGTTTGTGAGTAATTTATACCTCTTGTATAAAAAAAGTATGTGCATATACTACATACATATGTATTCAATTTAAACATTTTTTTTAACGGATCCAATTTTTTTGGTGGTTTTAGAAACAAGTGATGAAAATACTTAACGGGATTATGTGTTTATGCAAATCCTGACAGCTTGACGCCAGGATACGCTTCATGTTTGTTTCAGTTTTATTGAATAGATGATAAAATACAAAAAGTTTACGACATGAATAAAATGATTATTTGTGTTCTAGCTCCAAGTAATCCAAGCACAGGGTATTTTTTTAGAGTTGCTCAAGTTTAATGGCATGTTTCCACATAGCAGGCAACTGTTCAGACAAACAAGTACCACACAGACAAGTACGTAAAAATATGAGTATTTTTAAACCACTTGTCTAGCTTACGTAGTAGAAAGATCTAATTGTTCAACACAAAAATGGGCAATGAGTTGAATAAATGTAAAATTTTTATTAGAAAATAAAACGCTATAAATGGAAAATATTTTCCTTATAGTTATTATACTAAAATGTATAATTATGCCTTATATAAAGTCATAATGAACTCAAATCCTTTCGGAACTTTTGGGTCACCCTGTATTAAAGCAATGAAAAACAAGAATTAAATTGATAAGGATTTTATATTTCTACTTACTCAGCATTCGTATGACGCGTGTTTGCGCACTGACTCCACGACTTTCCTCACAACAATGTCTTGGCTTTGCCTGCAGCATCCGACTTTGTTTCAGTTTGAGTCCTATCAGCACATAGAGCACACAAATAGCAGTCATGGGTCCTCCAAAAAATATAAAACCGGAAACCGCAAAAACATGGGCAAAGAAGTCATCATTTATCTGCATTAGAAATTTATAAATTGAATGTTAATTTCAGAGCATCGTCATAATAGATGTTATAACAAAACACTTTCTAAATTCAAATAGGGTTCTTAAAATATTTCTTCTGATAAGATTTTAAATACGACTACTTAATAACATTTGATTGTACAATTTCTCTAAATGACTGATTACCAGAATAAGTGCTTTCCGGATTTTCGTTTTTACTCTCCGACGCGTCTAAGACTGCACGAAGAACAAAAAATGTGGTTGATATGAGAATATTCTAAGGGCAAAATATTGTTGTTGAATTATATGGTTGAAAACAACCACATAATATGGTTTCAATCTAAAATAGATTTAGAAACCTTAGTACAGCCACGAACCAAAATTATACCATACAACCATATATTTGGTAAAAGTTACAAAAATTGTATCATGACTAATGCTGTTATTGTAAATATTCATGTTTTACTGGTATGCCCTACCATATACGAGTAATATTATCAATCGTACTGTGAACACTATTGTCATGGTTAATCGTACTAGTATGACATCAACAAATTTTGATTTTCGTGCAAACATACTTCAAACCAGCAAACATCCTCATACACAAATAAAAATGTTTGTACAAACCTAAAACTCTGAACGTTTGGTAAAGAGTTTGTGTAGTTTATTTGCCACTTAAATTTAAAAAAAAAATATCGAATGGTGTTATTTGTCAGGTTGGGAGTTCAAATCCACTTTCGGCCAAGAAAGTTTTTCATTTTTATTATAACAATAATTACGCGACCAATAACTCTTGATCAACGAAAACAGATATTCTTTTTAGCTGTTTACTCCTCATTTAGCTACACTCCTCATCAGCATGCGCTATGATTCGAACTCGGTATCATGTGAACGTGATATATTTTTGGATTTGAACTCAAAACCAGACAAATAACTTCATGCGGTAGTAAAAAAAATCGGCTATTCTACAACTTAATTTCCACGCCGATTACTGATTGCTCGCTGAATCGAAACGATTAACGAAAAACCCTGATTTATTGCCTACCATTGAATTTATTATAGCACAATAAACAATTTGCAATTTTTGTAATTGAATTTGTTGTTATTCGTATAAATTTGTAGTCTCTTGAAATTTATGGAAATTTAATTAAAATCGTTTACAACAACAATTGCGTGTACAAAAAACGACAATTATTTGTTTTTTTATTGTAATACTTACAGTGCATGATGTTCCACCTTGTTGCGGCACCACCGAAAACTGCATCGCTTGGGGCAAAGCTAAAACAAATGCCGTCAACCAAATGGCAAAAATAAATTTAATAGCACGTGATAATTTCGACATCGTATGTTGGCTGGAAAAAAAGAAAAACACATGTACGTACATATTATAAACAAATATGCAAATGAAGCTAACAAGGAGGAGGGTACAAATACATTTGAAATATATTCAAACAAATTTAAAACATGCAAATTTTATTTGCCAAAAAAAAAAAAAAAATAAACAAAAACGAATATAAACGTATGAATGAAGTACGGATTTTGGTAAACTTTTAATTGGAAAATCCTTTTTTTTTTTTTTGGTTATTTGAAATGCAACAGTTTAATTAAATGGTTGGTTTATTGTATTATAGTGGCGCACCATTTAAGAATAAGTTTTAAACACATCTATCTCACAAAGCAAAAATATATTTATGTTTGTAAAGTTTAATTTAGGTATTCATCTTCATTACCCACTTAGGAAATTAATGCGATTCAGTTCTTAATTGAGCTTAATTTACCACTAAATTTCCAACCATTCAATTAATTAGTTAAGTAATTAGTACATAATTGCATCATAAATTGAGCGGAGCGCACTGAACAGACTACACCAAAATAGAAGTGCGTGAGAAGAGCAAGGGACTTATAAAAACATAAGTAAATGTCTTAAAAGTGAAACAGAAACATTTTTAAAAATACTAGATTTTATATTTTTTAGAATTGGTAGTTCGCGGAAGAACTAGTACAATTGAACTATGCACTTGAGAGAGTTACATAAGTGAGCTCATCAATTCAGCGAACACATTTAGCTCTGTAGTTCATTTGTTTTCTATTGTCTGTCTTCATGTTTTCTTTTTCGTTTATGTTTAATTTTCTAGTATACAAAACAAGGCAGCTTTAAACAGGTAGTGGCAGAATTCCAATAACGACAACACCAAAAAACATCACATGTATTTTGTGGTAGAAATTTTGAAAAGTTGCAAAAATGTTGTTTTACTTTTGTTTGAAAAAGTCTACGTGCTTGTGACGCTTTTACGCAAAGGCAACGAAAGTGAGCTGCGCATATACCACTACCCTGGTAAAGCTGCCTCGATGCAAAAGTAGTTAAAACATTATGACACTATTTAACGTTAAAAACATTAAATTTGGTTTTTGATTAAATATTATAACATAATTGACATAAGGAACCATCTTGACTTGTTTTTCGTAATAGACATGGGCCTAACAAAGAAACCACAATTTTATTGGTTCAATATTAACTTTATTCGTCAACGTAATATCCCTCAAGAGCAACGCAATCATTACAGCGCCGCTCTAACGTTTCAATACCACTTTTGTAGAACGGTTTATCTTTTGCCTCAAAATAGGCCTGAGTTTCAGCGATAACCTCTTCATTCGTGCAAAATTGCTTACCCGCAAGCATTTTTTTCAGGTCTGCGAACAGTCAATAGCAGCTGGGAGCCAAATCTGGCGAATACGGTGGATGTGGGAGTAATTCGAAGTTCAATTCATCTAGTTTTACCGTTGATTTGATTGACCTGTAACACGGTGCGTTGTCTTGATGAAACAAATATTTTTCTTTGCCATATGCAGTCGTTTCTTCGCAATTTCGGCCTTCAAACGCTCCAACAACGCTATATAATATATGGTATTTCCTTTCTCAAGAGAGTCGATGAATATTACACCACGCACATCCCAAAATACCGAGGCCATAACCTTTACTGCCGATTGTTGTGCTTTCGGGCGTTTTGGAGAAAGTTGCTGTCCACTCACATGCCGATCGTTTTGATTCCGGAGTGAAGTGATGGATCCATGTTTTATCCATTGGCACATATTGACGCAAAAGTTCCGGTTTGTTACGTTTAAACACGGCCAAACGCCGCTCAGAATCATCAACACGTTCTCGTTTTTGGTCAATAGTGAGCAAACGCGGCACCTACTTTGAACACAGCTTTTTCATAGTCAAATGCCTATGCAATATAAAGCCAATACGTTATTTTGATATCTTTACAACGTCAGCTAACACATGCAATTTCACTTTTCGATCATTCAGAACGGTTTTGTTTATTTTTTATGTTTTCTGGTGTTTCCGCCTCATGTGGGCGTCTACTGCGTCCTGCATCATCCTACTACGTTTGTAGTCAGCAAACCAACATTAGAAATAGAATATCATGAAATTTTAACAGCTGTCTTTTGAAGGTTACTATTAACTGAAAAAAGTGACAGCAATAAGAATAGCGCCATCTATGTGTTAGGCCCGGGATTTCTCAGCCCGTGTAGTAACTGCCATTTTCAGCTGTTTAAAATAATTTTGTTTTGCTCTTTTCTTTTTCTTTAACATCTACTTATTAAGAAATGTAAATTTAAACAGAGCCGTTCACTGGTATCATTTGTATTTAGAGAGCACTAAATTATTGAACTAAAAGAAAGACATATTTCGGTGAAAATAGCTGAACTAAAAATATCATTCACTCAAAAGAGATTATGAACTCAGTTCTATAATTTTAGCAACTTTTATATTTACCAGCTGATATTTATCACTTGTCACATATGTTTATTCCGGTTATTAAAATTGGAGCACTTTACGGCAGAACAAAGCTTGACCGTTCAATGGGTAATGGACCAAAGTAAATGCAATGCCTATTTCAGGCAGGAAACGCAATTCCATCTGGCTTCATGCATTTTCTTTGGGCTTGCTGTGAAATTTCAGACTTATGCGAATAAACCAAAAACAAATCCCAGATCTATTACATTATCGGTGAGTTACAGCCACAGCTCTGTGAAAAGTGCTTTAAATTTTCTTGAAAAGAGTAACGGCCTGTCATCACAAATGTGGGTTCATTTGATGGATATGTTATTCCATATTTAATCAGAACATGGCTTCTTAACAATTCAATGAAATTAGCACAAAAGTACGTGTTTTTATTTGAAAAGTCTACTCTTACTGGGAAATCCTTTATAACTTTAATTTTCATGTGTCAATGCCAAAGTCGACAGCTCAATTTAAGATAAACATATGTATCAAGGCAGCTTTATTACGTTGGTGGTATAAGAACAGCTGTCTTTCCTTTTCTTTGTGTAAATTTGTCAACAACACATAGACTTTCTTGTTTTTTCAAACAAAAGTAAAACAAAATGTTGACAACTGTTCGTAACAGTGCAACATAAATCAGCGCGTTAAATGTAATTTATCTGTCAAAAATCCTCTTGAGGATACAAAATGTATGAGTCCAATGCAAATAGCGTGGCGTCAACGCTTTGCAATTGGAAAATCCAATTTTGACAGAGCGTAAGAGAGAAAGCTTTACCGCCTCTCAGCAAAGTTCGCTTCAAAACAAATGTTACTCATTTTTTGCCGTCATTAGAAATCACACTTTTGGTGGTTTTTGACTAATTAGGTGACTTCATTGATTCTTATTATTTCTACGTAGTAATTTTTATTAAACAAATTTATTGAGCAATATTGTTCATGGCACAACGTTAACGCTCTTATTTACGTTACTTTCTACAGCGTGTAATAAAAGCGTTAAACTACGTTGCGCTTTACGCTAGAATTTAGGTTACACTATGAATTCTACCAACAATATACATGTGATGTTTTTTGGTGTTGTAGTTATTATAATTCTGCCACTACCTATTAAAGTTGCCTTAACATATATAATATGTCTAAACAAATTTTAATCGAAGTTAAAAATCGCAAGTATTTCTAATGTTTTTTTTTAAATATATTTTTGTTTTTCCAGAATATTGTAAATTTGCCATTTTTTGGAAATAAAATCGTTGCGTTTGATAGGTTTGACTTGCATTTTGCTCCCTCATGTGTGAAATTACACATTACTTTTTTTGCAACATTAATAAAGGACAATCATGTTTAATAAATATGCTAAACTTTTTTAGATTTGTTTACAGACATTTGTCAGCATCGTATCGAGCTGAAAGTATTATGTTTACCTTTACGGGTATTATTTGTATTATGACTTAAGTTTCACTTTAGTTAAAGCAAAGTTATAAAGGATTTAAATTGATATTGTTGTCTTTAGTTTACTGGGCTTTCTTTCATCTTATGCATTGAAACTCTGTGTTGCGAGATGTACAGTAAAATTTAATCACGTTAATTCTACATGTGCATGTGCAAATTTTTTTAAATTTTATACAGTTTAATACTCAGAAACTGTCAATTAAAAATAAGAAGTAAATTTATGTTTTATTTTCCTACTTACCGCAACGGAAGACAAATTGCAATATAACGTTCTACGGTGAAAGCTGTTATAGTCAACACAGTTGCATTGGCAGCTGTCTCCGACAAAACACTTTCTACAACGCACAGGACATCAGTGAAAGGATATGAGTCAGGATACCAAAGATTGTATAAGTCTTGAGGCATTCCTAAAAAAAACACAAAAATATAAATGTGATTACATTAAAAAAAAAAAAAGAAATATAAAAGAAATAGTTTTAAAAAATGTTGTCTTTAGAGCACTGAATGTAGACTAATATAAGCATTTTATAGACACTAAAGCGAATTATTTCTGCACCAGAACAAAACACTATTTGTGTTATATTTGCCATTCAACAAGTAACGTCTAGCTAGAGATCTAAGACGTATTCATAAAAACACCCATAAGAGAAAAGCATCCGCCGCTTCTCGCCCACTATCTGGTAGATATGTACATATGTAGCTGGTAAACATAACGAGTTAACGACTCGCATATGGATTAGCAGTCGAACCTGTAGTTCCAGCTGCCAGGCAGCAGATCAAAAGATATGCAGGTAATAATATGATAATGCCTAACAAATGTAATTGTTGCTGCATTATCTTGAGGACTGGATAGCTCCTCGGTCTAACAGATTAAATGAATAAAAAATGTGAACTTGAGTTGTTAGCCTCATTTATTTCAATACGAACTCCTCTCAACCACCGACCCAAAAATTTACAAATTAATATTTATATACTCGAAAAGTACAATTTGAACATTTTTTTTATTGTAATAAAAATAATTATTTACCTATAAGACTTTTATTCCAATAAGCCTAAACTAAACTATCAGCCATGTTCCGAGAACGCGCGTTCTGAAACCGCAATGCGTTTTGAAAAACGTTAAATTGATTTTTAGGTGTTCTAAGGAACGCGCGTTTTACTGGCGTTTGGGAGTTTTTTCCAAAAAAATACAACATGTGTTTTACATACGTACATACATATGTATGTGGTAGTTATTTAAAACGAAAAAAAATTTTACAACAAATAGAAAAATTTTTCAATTTAGTTTTCATAATGAAAATGAGTAAAATTCTTTGAACTTTTTATTGAAATAAAAAGAAAACATATTAAATTTTAATAGTGAATAATTGTATTGCCTTTTGCAAGTTCAGTTTTAGCAAATTCAATCAGTTCACTTCAAAATATACATGCGAGTTGAAGTCGCCAATATTAAGCGATATGCGTTTTCCAGAACACCTATTAGGCGATTTCAAATCGCAGAACCATATTTCTTGCGTTATATGTTTCTCAAAACACCTATTTGGCGTTTTCAAATCGAAAACGCTAAATTTAAGCGATTTGCGTTTCTCAGAACATGCATTATTTTATTAATTTTACTTTCTTTTGCTGACTTTGGTAAAAGGGGCTTACTCATGGCAAACATGACCACTATCCATCACTCTCATTATTTTGCTTGTGCAAATAACAAACATTTCTACTGAGTAAATTGGGTTAGCAAAGATCGGGTTACTCAAGGTTTTTATTTTTTCTCTCATTTTTTAGTATGAAATTAAGAAGTTTTGTACCATTTTACAATTCTGATTAAATGTGCCAGCTTTTATTGGCACTTGCCAAGGCGCTTTAGTTCATTTGGTTTTAAAGGGGGCGCTTTCAAAGACAAATTTTGGAAATTTTAAATTCATAGTTTAACAAATGTCTGAATGCCAGAAAACTTCGGGCAATTGCGCTATTATTTTTTGACTGTGGTTCTATAAATGTTATTTAGGGTTTAGGGTTCTCTATCTATATTCATCTCATATTGAATCACATATGCGTTTTGTTTGTACAGCGTTTACTGTCTCAGAACTAGCGGTATTTCTTTTTGGTTATTAAGAATTATAGAGAATAAATTAATTGCTCGGTGGCTGAGTGGTTAAAGCAGATCAAGATACGCCATGACCCGAGTTCAAATCCCAGTGGGTGTTGATGAGTAATGTAGCGACTACGAAACAGCTAGTTGCCCCCCAGCTAAAGATTTTATTATTATTTTTCTTGTCTTCTTCAATCAAAAATTATTGATCACAGCAAATTTGTATTGAAAAAATGCGTCTTAAGAAACTTAAGAAAGAAAAAACTGGATGTATAAATATACAAATACCAAAAATCTAATCTCAAAAAATGCTCATAGTTGTACAAAATGCAAAAATTTAAGTTTGTTAAGAAAATATTTTTTTTTGTGGAAAATAAAATATTAGATTTTTCTTGTAAAGTTTTCGAGATATACGAGTAAATAAAAAAAATAAATGTATTATCCTTCTTTCTTCTAACACTATTCCTTTCACTCACAGTGAGAGGAATATCTTTTTGTTTCATTGTTGCTGTTATTTTTGGTGTGTTTCCCAATTCATGACAAACATTTGACATTCAGCAGGCAAAACACGCAAATAATAAGCGACAGCATTTAGCAAGAAGCTAAATTCAAACAAAAGAAAGTGAAGGCGCTGAACAACAAGAAGCTATTAAACATGATGCGACACGTCTGTGAGTTTTCTCATCAATTTTCAACACAAAATTTGTAGCAAAGAGGTAATTATGGGACAAGAGTCCTTATGGAATACGCACATAAATATAACTAAATTACCTGATATCAACAGTATTAAATCGGATGCAGCCAAATTGAATAAATAATAATTCGTTGCCGTTTGCATACACTTATTGCGAGATATCACAATGCACGTTATGAGGTTGCCAAGAATGCCCGCAATAAATATTAGCGTATAACAGACGGTCAGCATGGCCAGCAGTGGCATGGGCGACCTCTGCGATTGTGGCACCGGCTGCTGTTGAATGCTGCTGAATAAATTTGTTAAATTATCGCTGGTCATGTTTAGCATGTGACTCATATTCTGCTGCAACCATTCGTTGTTCAACAAGGCCTTGGCCGAAGGCAACTTATCAAAATTCCATATTGCCGATGCGGCCGCATCAGAAGGGGGGGCCGACGACAGCCAGTGAAATGGGGACGAAGATGCTGTCGATACAGATGCTGGTAATGATTCTACGCTTTCGAATTCATTCGATGACAATAAAATAGAATACGTTTGGTTGGGATCATTATTAAAAAGTAACATTTTTAAAAATTGAGACTGTCTCAACTTGTTGTTTAATGTGTTTTTTAACTTTTCAAGGTTGTGTTTGTTTTTTCTTCGTCTTCTTCTTATTCTTCTTCTTCGCTTTAATTAATTACAAACTGGAAACAGCTTTTGTTTTAATGTTTTTCTTTCTGCTACCATTATTGTCGACATTGTTACAGTATATATGGCGTTGCACATGGTTGATTTTTGTTAATTTAATGGCTTTGTCCTTCAACGAATAAACGAATGTTGTAGACGCGAAAACATCTTTCTGGAACGAAAGGAGCATATGTACATATATATGTATTTAGATGAATATTTTAATAAAACGAGTGTGAAATAAACATAGAAAATTATTAATATTTCATAAAACTCAAAAACGAAAATTCAAAATATACGAATGAAAACTAAACTAATTTGCATTTCAAATAATTTGTAAAACGTTTTGTGATTTTTCTTTAATTTTTGGGGTTTTCATGAGTCATTTGCTTTAAATTGTAGTTTTTAGTTTCTATTATTTCGCAAAGCAAAAGCATCTATGCTGAGCAAATCACAATTGGGCACGGAATATATATGAATAAAAAGCAAGTTGCTAATAAGTATTTTGAGACAGTATAACAGTTTGAACTTGGCTTTTTCACTAAGTAGAAAAAAATTGTTTTCGATCTAATACCATCATAAACAGCTTGTTTTCTATGTTTCCCAGCTAAATATGTGTTGACATTTCATAGGTGCTACCCTAGTCATTTGTAGACTTGGAAATCTTTGAAAGATATTATCAAACATTCAACTTTATATCCCAATATTGTAAATAAAATATTGAGAATTAAAAAAAAAAATGTTTTAATAATACCTGTCAAAACACAAAAATCAAGCTTTTTCTTTTACATACGTTTCTACCAAAGCAACTTTCATAAGGTAGTGGTATAAGCACAGCTGTATTTCGTTTCCTTTGCGTAAATTTGTCAAGAACACATAGACTTCCTTGAGAATTAAAAAGGAAAATAATGTAATGACACTTTTCGAATACAAAAGCAGTAGTGTTTTGTCACACATATTTTGTTACTGCTGTCCATGAAACCAAATTGCACCGGAATAGGTAGCAAGCTGTGTATAGGTGTTTCTTTTTTACTTCTCTCTTTCTTTGTTTCTTATTTTTTACCGTTGTCCAAGTCTTCTTTATATGTTCATTATTAATTTATTTTGAATGTACTTCATTACCTTGTAGTGTGGAAGGTGTTGGAGTAAAATTTTTTTTTGCCTGAGCAGTGTCAAAGGTATGTACGAGTACACTGATCAATTCTAGCTAATTTAATTTCAAAATTTTAAATACTTTAATAGAGTTTGTTGTGATCTTTCCTGTTGTTGTTGTTCAAGTCAAACCTGCATAAACACGACTAACTCTTTTCACTTCGTCATAAACTATTTTCTTAGTTTCAGTACAATCTACTGCAATAGAGGCCACCCCTCCTATATTTTATTTTATTTCACAATCTTTACACAAAAAACTGCTGTATATATTTTTTCATTTGTAAAAGCATTAGTAGGAAATAAAGTAGATAATAGTTGTATAAGAGTACAATAAAATACTGATGGTTACAACTCAACAGCATTTATAGTCCGTCGGTGATCAATACAGAGAAAAAAAAACTTAAATTGTTTGAATGTGAGCCTCTAAAATGATTCGTGGATTCAAACAAAAGTTTATTGAAAATAATTATGGAATGAAAGTAACTATTTTCTTCGGCAACATCGAAATGTGATACCCGATGTTACTTTTTTGGTATACGAGTACGTGTTGAAATAATCTATTTTGTTTTTACTATAATTTCTTTGAGATATGCTGCCAATGTTAATAGAGCGTTTTCTTTCGGATACAAACGCAGCAGTTTTTACTGCTTGCATTTTATTTTATTTAACAAATTTTATACAAAAACCACTGTGTATATAAATTTTTTCATTTGTAAAAGTATTAGTAGCAAATAAAGTAGATAATAGTAAATTCAGTTGTATAAAATTTAATAAAAGACTGATAGTTACAACTAAACAACACTGGCTTGTAACTGGTTCGGTAATCCATACAGAGAAAAAAAAACTTTGTTATGGTCAATAACGAAAATAGCTGAATCAATTAATAAATTATTTGAATGTGCAACTGTAAAGGAATTCATGTATCCAAATATATGTTTATTGAAAATAATTACTGAACAACAAAATGTAGTATATATATATACAAATTATTTTCCCAGAAAAAACTTTAATCGATTTTATTCTTACTATAATTTCTCTGTGATATGCTACTATAGCGTTTTCTGGTTTGGTTTGTAAAATAAAGGTTCGTAAAACTTAACATTGAGATTCGTTTCTACTAATTACATTTTACTTTCACACAAGACAGGATTCTTCATTTTACACAAATTTATGACGAATAATAAAATTTACAGGAATATATTTCAGTATTAGAAAAATGGCTAAATCTTTGGAAAATCAAAGTTAATGGACAAAAATGTACTCATTTCGCATTCACACTGTGTAGACAAACATTGAAAAAATTCAAAGGCGGCAAAACCAAATTCTTCGAACGATTACTGCAGCTCCATGGTACGTAAAAAATTCACGAATTCATAAAGATGTGAGTTTTCCGCTAGTAAAAAAGGAATGCATGTAGTAACCTGGAACTTCATTCAAACCTTCTTGCGCGCAATATACTTAATTTTGGCGGTCACACTCTGTTGAGAAGAAGGTATACCGTTGCCACCATTAGAACGTTCAATAGGTGATTTTACCGATATAGCCTCTCCATAATAAAACTTTTTGTCTAGCACTGGCTGGACTTAAGTAAAAAGCTCATTTTTCTTTTTTATTTTTATATTTAGTATTAAGATTTAAATACTTATTGTTAGTTCATTTTGAAGGTTTAAAAGTTGTATATGTCTTTATTCATTATATTTTCTATTTTTAGTTAACTTTCTATTTTTTAACAAACTGTCTACTTCAAGCAGCAAAGCTGTTATAAACTTAAAATTATTTATCATATACATATATAACTTTTTTTTTGCTAATTATACCTTTAAAATACATATTCAAATTTATACCTGTTGTTGTTCTCTGGTTTGCAGAAAAATATGTTCGTGCATTAAAAGTTTTATTGCCTATAATGATAAATTAGTCTTGGCCGACAATAGAACAAAAAATATTATAAAATTCATGCCAATAAAACTTTCTACGATTAAATAATGAACTATTTTACTTTTTGTTGAGAATGACAAAATTTTTTGTATGAAAAGGCCGAATAAACTTGTGCACGTACATATAATTTAATAAAAGCTTTCACACGAATGAATAGAAAATTGCGGCAGTTGAAGAGGAAAACAAATGTTTATGTCGACGCTATGACTGAAAAAAACGATTAAACCGAATGTCCGTTTTAACAAAACTTTTCGTCAAGAGAATAACAAAAACTTGATTGTGACACAAGACATACAGACATGACCTGCTTGCGAAATAAAGTTGCCCTAACCTCTACTCGCAGTACCGACACAATGCTTGCCGTGTGTGGCTAGATAGAAAAAATATTGAATATTTAAGCAAATTATTCTCATTTCTACGCAATTTCCGTGCAAAATATGTTTGCAGTCTTGGAGTCTTTGCTGAATGTAAGTGAGAGTTTATGTAAAAATAAATATAATTTTATTACGAAACTTTGGATTACGCAAGAAGTATAAAGCAAATTAAATTTACGTACGTCCGTAAGTTAAATTCTATTGAGACTTGTAAATGTCGGTCACTAGATGCTTAAATTCATTTTAAATTGTTACAAAACAAATTAATGAACTTTTTTTTGCGAGCACGCACACTTATTGCTTTTTTGGCTGCATTTATGGACGATAAATAAGGAAATTAAAAACTCCTTCCACAGAAAACATTTTGCGTATATTAAATTTATTTTTCAATTATAACTTTTAAATTTAAGGAAGGTGAGTTTTCTTTGATCTTTTCTAGAGGAAATTGCGACTTTCAAGATCTTAACAACTTTTATATGCAAAGGACATTTTGGAAGAGTTTTAATTAGTTGGAAGAAATTTCAGACTGAAACTAGTTTTCATAATTATGAATGAAATATTCATAATTAAGTATATTTGTATTTGTAACTATACAGATGCAAATAAATTTGCAAAGTAAGTATAGGACGCACAGCATGGGCGCAGTAACGAAGACCTTATGCCCACGAGGGTATTAACAGTAATTTTTTGCAGCGCTGTGGCTAACTGTATCGACCTATGTCTTCGCATAGGAAGTTGCCGCGTGTTTCAGAACGAAATACCTCAAAAAAACTGTGAACTAATACAGTTAGTTGAGGTAGACAGGTAACCAATGAGAGTGAAACGCAAAACTCTCGAAGGCCAAACAACAACGACAATCCTGATCGCACTTAAAAAATAATTTCCATGACGCCAGAGCTGTTCCACAGTCCAGAGCTACTTTATAATTAAGTACAATTTACTCTTGACGAGCAAAATAGAAAATATATAAACACATACATAGATGCAGGAAATATTGTATGATTAATTTGCTGTTTTAGGAGACGAAAGTTCGATACTCGTGTGTCCAGAAAAATTGTATGAAGCACACTTAAAATATTGAGTATATTTCATACAAATTTTCTAGACGTAATGCTCATTCGTGTCCCATAAACACCACATAAAACGTCTGATTTCTTTTATTTTTTTAATAGCTTTTTTTTTTTTTTGATAGTTCTATGCACTGTTTATTTACAGAAATTTAAAATTCAGTGTTAACAACTTTTATTAGGTTTCGATAGAAAATAGTTTATTAAATTAAGTTTAATGATAATATTTGCGATTCTGGTTATTGACTTAGAATAAACTTAGTACGTCGACTAACATATAATATATTATCATATATGTGCAAGTTTCAATGGTGGACATTTCCGCACCCTGGCTACTGTACTGTCATCTAAGGGGCGCTGCTCAAGTTCGTGCTTTGAAAAGTCTGGTTGAATTTTGTGCTAAAAGGAGTTCTCTGCTAACATCATTCGTACATTTCATACCTTTACGTATGTATATACATATCCTGAAATAAATTGTACAAGGAATGTGTGGATTGTGCACTTTCTTTATCGTTTTTTGAAAAGTATTGTGTTTTACTTTTTTCTCTCTTTTTGATTATCTTATCGGTGCTTTGCGTTCCATTTTGGCTACCAGGCTGTTCCGAAGCTTAAGGGCAGACATTTTTAATATATTAATACACTGATAAAAAAAACTTTCGTAGACATAACGATCTTTTGCAATAAATTTCTTCAGCTCATGGTCCTTTTTGTTTCTTTTTTTAATTTTTAATGTATTGTGTTCAATATTTCGTCTTCCTTCGGATGACTTCTTCAAGAACATTTGTTTTTGTGTTATAAATTCAATAAAATATTTGAATTGAAACAAATTTGCCTGAAGAAGTCTTCCGAAAGAAGACGAAATATTGAAAAAATACATTAAAATTAAAAAAAAAACAAAAAAGGACCTTGAGCTGAAGAAATTTATTGCAAATATTGAATTAAATAAATATCAGAGCAAATAGGATCAAGAATTAAAGATCTTTTGCATTAATAATACGATTTTGTCGTTGGTTTTGGGCAAACGTAGGGCTTCATTCGGGTTATAAATCGTAAAAGGAATAGAATTTGTTCGTTTATGAAAAAAAGAGTCTGTGGCAGGAATCAAAACCAGTGACCGCGAGATTGTTGATCGAGCCCTCTACCAAATCAGCCACCGAGTATAAAATGAAAGCCTTACATTTGCAGTATATAATGAAATATTATTTAAACCACCTTGGGTCATAGCTATTACGAAAGTCTTACATTAGTACAATGCAATATTTTCATTATATTTACTCTCGATGTACAGATGTAAAAAAACCATAAATCTAATTTACAAATTTTAGAGTTAAACAAAAAACCAAAAAAAAATATTATATATATTTACTACACTGGCTATAGCAAAATTCTTATATTTTCATGCAAAAGTTTTAATGAAGTTATAAAAAATAATAAAGTGGTGCTACGCAAAATTTGCATCTCATTAATCGACTAAAGAACGAAAGAGTTTCATTCCCATAGCCAAGCATTTTTTATCCGTCTACCAGCCCTCCATAGTCTTCCTCTAACAACCATTACCACAAGGAAAACAATGTTTGTCTGTTTAGGAAAACAATGTTTGTCTGTTTAGGAATTTTTATTGCTGTGCTTTTAATATAAAACAATGAAAATTTAAAAAAACTCTGTGGCTAAATCTGTACTTGTTCGAACTGGCATATATGTACTCGTAAACACACTGAACTGTTCATAGCATTTTTTCCTTCTTCTTCTTAACCATTTCTGCAGTGATCAATAAAATTTGTCTGTTTGTTAAAAAATATAAACTATAAAAGGGTTAAATAAACACAAAAAACAAACCAGTCTTAATTTGGGAGAAGAATGTATACTCGCATTACTCGTGACTCTACCGGCATTTTTAAATATTAATTTTTTTTATTTTTCTGCTAATAAAAACGTTTCAGTGGGAGAATAATATATAAAGAATACCACAGGAAAACATAACAATAAATATTAATTTGGCAAATTGAGGTAACAATTCAGGGAGAAACTCTCGTGTTCTGAAGCACGTAGTAATATTTAATATCAATTCCAGCAGATATTGTCGACATACTTCCATCGACATTAAAATATGTTTTGCTGAATTAATTTCGTATTAAGAGCTCATAAATTAGTTAGTCGAACATATTTTCAAGAATAATTATTGGTAATAAAAATACGTGTTTTATTTTTTTTAGTATCTATTGTATTAAATGCCAGCACTTAATAAAAGATAATCCCGCATGTCTATAATTTTTGTAGATTTATTAAGATGTTTAAGTTATCGAACACATTTCCTGTTGTACAAGCAGACAATTGTATAAATTTAATTTTTGAAGTAAATTTAATAACATATAATGAATTTGAAAACAAAAACTATTAAATTTTGAAGTGCACTCGAGAAACAAAAACACATTTTTTTCGAACAATTCCATGTCCTGCTGTTTGTAAACATTTATAATACAGAAGTTTGTTTAAGCAGGTGTGAATAAATTCATTTGTAGTTTGTTGCTGTGTGCAGCCCTGTCTGTATTAATGGCAACTATTAACGTATCGGTGGCGTATGACTTATGCAAATTTAATTATTTTTATTAGGAGTTTGAGGCCATAAGAAAAGCAGTAGGAAAAACAACCGTATCTCGCGCTACCTTTAATTAATCTTGAAGCTGAATCCTAGCCTGAATTAGTCTTGAACCGGTTTGATGAGACCGCATAACAACTCATATACATCGGTATAATAAGCCGAGAAAAATCCTCACCGGCACCAATGAGGGTGGATGTCGTTTGAGGTGACTTGATCCTATCAATAGATAAGAAGATCTGATGTATTGTGTTGCAAGCCATGTCTGATATAGATAAATTTCGCTGGGCCCATTGGCGATGCTAATGTTGAACTGACATGATACTAATGCGGCACTGATGTGTTGCTGATTAAGAAAACACAAACATAAAATTAAATTTTTATTTTCCAAACGTTGAAAAAATTGACTGCGAATATTTTTTTCTTTTAACCGGGATGGTAAAACTGAAAGCAAATCTTTATGCTTTGCTTAATGGGAAGACATTAATTTAACATGATTTCGCTGCTGTTGACAAACTCACTGAATTACATGGAAGCCTTTGTGCTCCATATTGCCTGAACGTGACATAAATTTTGCTCAACCCTGCCCATTAGGACCAATTTTATTTGTCTTATAAAAGGTTTGCAAGTAGCAACCAGTGTGAGAGTAAGAAAACCCACAAGAGAGTAATAAACTGACATATGAAATTCATATTTGGCTTGTTTGTTTGTTGCCTAAAGTTGGTAATTGCAACAATGTACGAGTATTGTCTTGTAATGACAATCAATCTCTATGGGATATCGTATGTGTGTGTATATACAGAGGTGAAACAAAATGCAGCTTAAAAGCAAAATGAAGTTACACAGCGATCAGTGTTTGCAAACAATTTATTAGTCTACAATATGTTGTGAATGTCAGTAGAGCATGTTTTAAGTTGTGCTATTTTTATTTTTAGTTCGATATTAACTGCTGTTAATATTTTTACTTTGAATTTTACAGCCTGTTTATAGAACACGACTCGTCAGCAATAAGCGCTAGATTTGTAGCATTATTTTTTTGGGGGTTTTAAAACTCAACTATTGACGACTTTTGTTAAAGGACGTAACAGCTGCCAATTTATTTGGGTTCGTTGAATACAATTCGTCTTACCATATGTGCCAAATGCGGCGAAATAAAAACATTCTGGTCAGTAGAAAAATGTGTTTTGATAATATGCAATGATACTAAGATACATATAAATATAAATCTAAATTTAGTTCTTTAGTGATTTTAACTAAATTAATAAAATCGGTGCTATTTAATAATGAGGAAGACAAAGAAGTGCGGAAAGAAATTTCTCCATTTGAAGTGCAAGTATAGCCTTTTGAAGCAGAGTTCGCATTGACACAGCTATGATTTAATGATGCTATATATACCCCGATATTGTTGTGTCCATTCTCTTCGGTTTCCATGTAGCACAGTCATGAAATAACGGTTGTAATTTTTGCATTTGCTATTAGCGAAGCTATCTTGAGCAGTGATATTACTCGTAAATACGTATTGACCGTAAAATGTAGTGGGTTCTTCTCAAATTTTGCTTCTTGTGTAGGGGTGTAAGCAATATAGTTCTCTGGCTAAAATCCGTACTGCTGCTGCAAACTGAAACCAACTGCGACGTGCTTGCGTCGTGCTCGCTTTGAAAGCCTGATTTATATATGGAAATATTTAACGATGCAAACCGTAGTTTCAAATAGGAACGCACATGTGATTGTTGCAAATACAAATGCATTCACTGTACCACTACGAGTACTTAGAGTAGGTTTAGTGCTGGAGGTATAATTATGCAAAAAAAGCTTTAAAAAAACCTTAATAGTATATTGCAAAAGGTAAAAGTCGAAGTAAAGTGCAAAGAGAGAGAACGAGAGAGGGAGGGATTATTGAGTTGTTTAACGTCTTTTGCCATCCCTAAACAAGAGCGGCAAGCGTTTTTTAGCTGTCAAAAGTTCTCATGCCCGTACATTTTGTATGGAGCATACCGAAACAACACGGCGGCAACGCAACGGTAAAGCTTTGCTATTGGAAAATCTAATTTTGACAATGTGTTTCACAGTGGAGTACTCGTAAGTTGCAAAAGAATTGTAAACAAAAGAGTGAAGAAAAAAATATTAGAAAGGAAAATAGAGGTAGAAACTATTTTTAATATGATATAGTAACCTTCCAACTCTAAATAACTCATTTTTTTTGTATTTTTTAACGGTTTTATTTATAAAATTTTTTAATGTTTATTAAGCTCTTATTACACAAAATTTTGTATAGAAATCAGTACAAAAATAGCTTAATAAACTTTAAAAATTTTTTATAAATAAGGCAGTAAAACTTTAAGCATTTTATTTTAATATAATAAAAAAGTCACAAACAATAATACCGTCCGTCTAGCTGTTAAGATAATCAGGGTTGTTTTATTTATTTGTTTGATAACCCCGCTTTTATTGTTTTGACATAACGTTGCCGCTTTTGTTTAGGGATGGCTTTTCAGCGTTAAAGCTCAGCGGAAAAAAACGATCCGCTTGCCGCTCTTGTTTAGGGATAGCAGTATGTTTGGAAACACATTTTCATCTCCTGCGTAAACATTTGTGCTAAATATTGAATTCTCAGTTGGTAGTTGGTTGCTTAGCATGGATGATAGAATACTTGGTTACGACAACTATCACAAAAAACTGAAATCTTCTGTGCATGTTGGTCTAATGATCTCACGGAACAATAGAAACACAGCCCTAGATGGTTTTTAAATACATACGCTTGCTTACGTTAAACTACGTCATCTAACGGGAAATCGTGTGAATGGTGTAATCTCTAGTTCTATCATTATTGGTTGCTTAGTATAGCTTTAACATACGCTCTTCTATATATGTAGTGGAATATTGGAATGCGGATTGCGCTCTGAATGTATCCTTTTTTATCGAGGTATAAAAAAGCCTCTGTGGATGCATATCCTTTGCGTAAGGTGACATATGTAGATACACATATATAGATATATATGTTTTTTTATAGTTGCTGTTTGGAGAATAGCGCAGGCTCTCAAATATTTTCTTTTTCGTACTATTCAAACTTCACCCTTGATGCGCCACCACGAAACAAAGTCACAGAGCCTTGTAAGTTTGCATAAAGATAACTTTCTACTATTACAGTTGTCAATTACGAGGAACAATACAGGATAATTAAAAATTATTATTTTTTTGTTCAGTTTCACTCCACTCTAATAACAATAAGTAGCCATTAAACACTTAAGCAAGATTTCAAGTTGAAAAACTATTCTTTGAAATCAAACTGTATTTTAAACGTTCCACATGTTTCGTTTTGCAAACGTTTCACATAGAAACATGGTTTCCTTTGCTGCGAAATTAAGGATAACTTAAAGTTTATTTGTTGCATGTGATAAGCCATAATTCCATATCATTTGTCTAATTTGTTAAATTTTTTATGTAATATGGATTTCCATTGATTTAAGCGCCGCCACAATTAAACATCATATTTTTTTTTTGCTTTTTGTTTTGTCTACAAAGCATTCGCTTTTCTTTTATATGCAAGAATTAATCTGCTGTTCCAATATATTACGAATTAAATGAATTTTTCAATGTAATTTTTGGAAAAAGAAAAAAACTGGAAATTGTTAATGTTTTGATTTGGAATGCATATTGTTCTCATTATTTATTTTTGTTTTTGCAGACTTAATGGCATTGTTAGCTTTTTTTATTCTTTTAACACTGCAAGAGCAATAGAATAACTGGTGAGGTTTTCTTGAATGTATATCTGGGTAAATTTGGGCAAATTTAAAGCAATTTAAATTAAGTTTTAATTTTAAGAAAATTTTATGACTACTAGCGACAGAGGCAAATAACAAAAGTTTTCTGCTATGCTTTTAGTAGCCACACTTGGGCATACTTGGAAAGAGTGGGAGAGAGTGAGAGAACGCACGAAAATAAGATTGAGTAAGAACATACGCTGAAAATACGCTCAATAACGGAAGCAATTTTTTTAAAGCATTTTTTATTAATTGATTCTTCAAAATAAACTAACAATAAGTATTCAAATCTTAATACTAAATTCAAAATTAAAATGTGCTTTTTACTTAAGTCCGGCCAATGCTAAACAAAAAGTTTTATTATGCGGGAGCTATTTCGGTAAAATCACCTATTGAAGAATTTGATGGTGGCAACGGTACCTCTACTTCTTAGCCGAGTGTGGACACCAAAATTAAGTATATTGCGTGCAAGAGGGTTTGTATGAAGTTCCAGTTTACTGACATACCTTGTCGAGTACTTACAAAATGGAAGCGATAGAAGTCCTATACAAGAAGAGGGTTTCTGAAACTATTCCTAAGTTTTTGGGTTGTAGTGTCCGTAACTATCTAGATCTGTTTGTTCTTTTACAGTTTTATAGAGTTTTTAGCCGCCTTAGTTATTAAATCTTCTTTCATTATACTCTACATCAATGCTGCCCACAAGTTCTATATGGAAAAGTAAACACCAATACATACGGAAATACTATTTTTATTTAATATTTTTTGTTGTAAAAAGCAAAACTTTTACAAAAACGAAATTCACGCTGATAATCACTGTCGTCAATATTTACCAGTAAAACATGCGAAAGTGTTGTTGTTTTGGTTTTGTGTGTGTGCAGTGAAGAACGAAAAAAAATATGAAAGACGAAGTTGTTTGTGTATTTTTTATGGCTAGTGCTGAGCGCAGTATTTGTGTATTAAAGAGCACAGCGCTTAGCTATAGCTAAGCGCATTGACAAAAACAATTGAGTACCCAAGCGCATAGGCCTGGGCATGTTTGGTTTAAAGCTTTACGCTGCCTTTTCGAAAGTCACACAAGTTACAGAGAAAACTTATTTACTTCAAGTCTTTTTTGTTATCTCTTGTTGAACTATATTTGTACCCGTATGTCAACAGTTCTTCAACGTTAATTGATGCATTTCGCTCATAAAAAGTATCTTTAAATTTATTGCACCGTCTGCAATTAATCTGATTTTTGCTTTTAATTTTCAACGAGAGAAATTGTCTTGCCTCAAGAATTTATTATGTGTGACTTTTTAGGTTTAGCATATGAGTATAAGCTAGAGCATATATTTATGTTTGTACTTGTATGCCTGTTATAATTATACCCAAAAGTAAACATTACCTACCATTATTCATTACGAAAAAACTTCAAAATAATATGTTATATGTTCTTTCCAACTGCAAAAACGTTATTTGTATTTATGTTGTTGGTTACATAGAGAAAGGGCATATCTAGAGTTTCTCGAAGTAGCACTGCTTTTGATTGCTAATAATAAGTTTTCAAATGAAAGTTTCTTGAAATAGAAAAGAAACACAGAAGCAAACAAAAAGTAAATTGCGGAAAATTTAAAGTTTTCCAGGGCACACTTGCTCTATATAGTAATATGATTGAAATTATTCGAATGTTCCTTTGCATTTTTGAACGTTCTTTTTAGATAAGAGTTTGCCATATATCGAATAGCTTATCAACTACTCTCAGATTATTCTCATATTCCATCTAATAAGGTCGTTCAGTTTTAATGAGTAATATCTTGGGTTACACGTATGAATAAGTTTTAAGTTTTCAACATGGTAATGCTTGTGTGGCAGGTGGCCACTTATTTTATTTCTCGTAAACACTGCCTGCCACTTGATTAAAGAATATCTTTTCCTAACTTTAAGTAAGTATATCTCATAAAGTTAAGAAAAATCAATTTTGTTTTTTGCACAACCGAATGTAAAGGTGTTTGTTTTAGTTTCCTTAAGAAATAAAAAAATATTCATACTAAAACTCATGCATTTATTTACAGACATGTATTACTCTGGTACATTTTCGTGTGCCAGTTGAATAAGGAATTCTTTTAATACTAGATAGGAAGGCTACGATGTTAATTTTTTTCATTATAAACGCCTAGAGAATTATTAATTTGATAGTTTTTAATCAAGATGCGACGTGGTAAGACTCTTAAGTCTGAAAAAAAGATTTTTGATTTTGAAATCCCAGGGTCAGGCTGCAAATAGCTAAAAACATTAATAGAGGAAAAAGAGTTGTGTACAATTATTTAAGTAACGTGGAAAGATATGAAAAAAAAACATGAAACGCGAAAGGAAAGCAGACGAGAAATTCTTCGAACTGCTTCAAATTCTGTTACGTCGGTATCAGAAATACGTGAAAAAAGTGAGGTCTGGAAAAACCATCACTTAATGAAAAACGTAAATCACAACGTCTACAGTTTGCCAATAATATAATGACATGGTCCGACAAATGGTTAAAAGTTGTATTTTCCAATGAAAAAGTTTAAAATTGATGGTCCTGACGGGTACAACTCTTACTTTCATGCCCTAAAAGAGGGCGGAATAATGGCCACTTCGTATTATGGTACAATAGAATTAGTGTTTGTATTCCACAAAAGCACTGCAGCGATTTACGTTCTGTAGGATTAATTAACAAAGTGTTCAACTTTCGGATTGGCCTCCATATTTATCAAACTTGAATCCAATGGAAAATGTCTGCAGTTGACTTGCAAGAACAGTATATGAAGGAGGAAAACAATTTGAAACGATAAAATCCTTAAAAGATGCAATAACGGAAGCATGGAGTTCAGTTCCAATAATTACTTAGAGTCATTATACAATTCGATGCCAAATCGCATTTTTGGGGTTATTTCTAAAAATGGTGGCAGTACCCATTAATGCTAGAAGACAATTACTTTCATTTTTATAACCTAAACTTTAAAAATAAATTAGAAACTAAACTCGGTTAGAAATTAAAATATTCCTTATTCAAGTGACACACAAAAAATTACCACAGGAATACAAGTCTTTAAATAGATACTTAATGAAGTTGCCAAAATAAGAATATTTTCTATTTCTTCAGGAAATTAGAGCCTTGACCTTGAAAATTGGTTCTACAAAAAAAATTTTTTTTTTCTGCATTTTAGCTTAGAAGATATTCCTTTAAATGTGAGTCTTTCTAGAAGCGACAAACAGTATATACAAATTCAAATCAATATTTTTAGATTAACATAAATACTCTATAAATAGATGTTTAATAGGCCTTATAGGCATCCAAAGTATTGAAGTAAATAAATAAATAAAAATAAAATCAAAAGTACGCAAAAAATGATAAAAATATTCTCTGATAGTAAATCGGTCTTCAAGACCTTAAGCAATTGTTTTTTTATGTTCGAGCTGCTACTGGAACGAACGAACGTTGTAATATTTCATCTGGCAAAAACTGTGAATTTAAATGTATTTTTAAGTGCCTGCTACTTGTGTGCGCAATATCGACTTATCAACGGTCCAAATATGCCAAAAATATCACCAAATGTGTGCTTTTTTAAGCTCCAACGGCAAACATATTTACGAAAATATTTTCTGATACACAACTACAAAAAGGGAACATATTTAAAATTGAATCAAAATTTAGCAACAAAGTTGATTACATTTTGTGTGGGAAGTCTCATCAAAGTCAACTATATTTGGCTCAAAATTTCCTATGTAATAGATTTTCCTTTGATGTAAATGTGCTATAAGTTCTTACTAAAACATCCTATTGAAAAACCTAAGCTAAAAAAATATGTGATTTGAGTATATTAGCCATTAACAGAAACCTCAAAATGCGAAATATGCCACAAGTCATAGTTCGCATGCAAAATCAGTTATAACATTAACTTGCAACATTGTTCTAAAGTGGCTGATGATTACAAGGGATTCAGATCAATGTCAGCATCTCAAATGTTTACGCCCATTTTAAAAAGAACAATAGAAAAATTATCATAATTTTAAAGAGCGAACGCTTGCTGGTTTTTATTCCAGTTTTTATTATAATAATTTGTTTACGCTTCGCTTAACTCGTAATGCTTAAAATATTTTTTAAACAAAACCATATTAATACTTCCTTTTTATTTATTATGCATAGAAAACAAAAAGGATATCAATATTAAAATATTATATTTTTACAGGAAATTGAGTTAGAGCTGTTAAAGTAAATTTGCATAAAGTAGAAATAACAAAGAAATAAAATTAGTATATGATTTGCGTTTCTGATGTCTGCCTTCTTTTTATTATTTTTTATTTTATTTTTAAGTAAAACTCAAACTTTTTAGTAATAAAATTAATAAATTTTAGGCAAAAAACTAATAAATCATATAATTATAAACAGCGTATTTTCAATGTTTCCCCGCTGTTCATATGTCGACATTTCATAGGAGCTACCCTAATCAAAAAAGCTTGATTTTTGTGTTTTGACAGGTATTAATAAAACATTTTTCTTTTCAAATTATCCATAATTTTTTTTTTATATTGTTTGGATATGAAGTTGAATATATTTCAAATATCGAGAATATATTTCAAATATTTCCAAAGTCTACTCATGATTGGGGTAGCTCCTATGAAATGTCCACATATTGACAGCTGGGAAACATAGAAACAAGCTGTTTATTATTTTTTGATTGGTGCCAATGTTAGAAGCTAGTGACTTAAACTAAGTTGTTTGCCCTGAATGGTTTTCAGTGAAGAATTTCGAGTTTTGTAATATTTGTTGCTTCAAATTTCAGCCCATTCCGCCATTTCGTTTCATATTCATCACTTTTTAGTTTTTTTCAAACTTCAATAAGACTAAAAGTATTGATGGGCAAACCCATTAGTTTTGCTTGCGGTTCGACCCGGGCTGATCATGGTAGAAGTGCCTACCTTGGCTGTAACGTTCTGGCTGTGGTTTAAACCTAAATCGCAGGAAGGAAGTGTTAGTATCCTTGATAATTGTTTGGTGATGGCTTTTCGGCTTTTCGAGGACTAACAATCTCCCGAGGAGCTGTTGCCTATACAACAGATACATGTACTGTAAGGAACCAGTGGTGATGGTTGACGGGTGAGTTGGTTTAAGGTCTGATGCTCTTAGTGGGCTTCGGCCTACCAACTCATTAAGCCTTGTCCTCCATTGATTGCTAGGAAATTGCATACATGAGGGATTAGAAAGCCCGAACTCCTCAACAAGAAGTTGTTCATATGACCGCAATCATATGACAAGAATTGCTACCTGTGTGAGCCTAGTCAGCCACACGGGGGCGGTGGTGAATCGTGAAAAATTCACTCCGTGGAATTGGTCCACCATCAGGTTAGGCCATCAAGCCAGGTACTGATGTAAATCATTTTCACAATTGCCAAGTCTTCCAACTCGGAAACAAGGCTGACCTCTAGTTTGTTTAGACGGATGTTCTAATCTGTAATGAAGTGTCAACAAAAAAATTTACCCCACAGAATTTGGAAATATCCATTTCGTCCGAAGAAAATACAAATTTTGTTCAAAGAAAATAATTATATTCAGTATTGAATAAAATATTGAATAAAACTTCATTTATTTTTGATCAATATATATCGAACCTTTACGGTATATCTTCAGCGTCTGGTTGCATATTATTTGTATTTTATGAAATTTATTTAAAAATAAATAAATGTATTTAAAAATAATATACAATCAGATCCTGAAGATGAACCGTAAAGGTTCGAAATATATAGATCAGAAATAAATGAATTTTTATTCAATATTGAATCAAAAAGTAGGCAATACAAAAACGAAGATATATTATGAAAATAATTACTTTAATTTGGACATCAATTATTTCCCTGTACTATTCTTATTCTTTTGAAATAATTTTTTGCCCAAATGAGTCAATGCACCATAAAATGTGAAAATTAGGAGAAAGTTTAATATTCTTGTGCCAGCTGTTTACCTTTGTTAATGCGATTTTCCCTGGAAACAAAGATGGATACTTTTTATTTGAAAGCAATTATTGACATAAAAGCTTTACATTTTTTCTGTTTTTTTTTTCTTTTATTACACAATTTTTGTTTAAAATCACGACCTTCAAACAGCGACATAGACTGTCCTACTTCATACAGTTGAATACACAAAAGGGGATTACAAATTTTTCATTTAAAACCCCTTTTAATTTATGGTCACCATAGAGTCGAAATTATTTTTTTTACTGCATTTTTCTTTATTATTTGCTGTTTTGTTGAACAAATCTCCTGCTTAGATTTTTTTTGTTTCAAACAATCACTGAAGCCATAAAAAATACAAAGATTTATTTGTACATAAAATATTATTCTACAACTCCATAAAAATAAAGGCACTTTTCGTTTCAGACCGATATTATTGTACAGAGAGCCTTGTGTTTACATATGAATAATTTAAGCAAAAAATATATTTAAGAGATTAAATAAATTTTCATTGACTTTATTTGAAGAAAATCCTGTGAAAGGAATTAGTGGAATTAAACAAATATGTAAAAAATTTTATGAATGCAACAAATTGTGTACAAAGAAAACAGAGTTTTTCTTACCACTCTTCATTTATAATCTATTTGTTTCATGGGGATAAGAAAAATAATTTTGGTGTCTTTCCGTGACCGACTGTAATCTGGATAAGCTCGCAGACAAATCTATTCTTGTTTGGATTCCAGGAAGATTTGCGTCTGGGCTTTGAAAATAAGATTTTTTCTGACCAAAAGTAAGATACTATGAGTTTGAGTGTTTTTATTACTTACTGCCACTAATGTTAAAATGTATGACTTTCTATACAAAACTTATCGCTTATGTCCTTTCTAACATGTGATTTTAGCTCTAAACGTTGAAAAGTACAGATTTTATGCATAAAAGCAAGTTGTCACAGCCAACCCGGCTTAATGCATAAAATGAAGTTTAACTTGCCTGCAAACCCTCACAAACTTCTGGGAAGCTTCTTATGCGGCCAGAAATTTGTTATCAGAGAAGGCGACTTTATAAGTCTCTTACAATCGGAGCAGGAGTTTCCCAAGGTTATCATTCTAGGACCCATCTTTATATCTGATTTACGCCTCTGACATGCCAACGAGATACACACTTCAACTTTTGCAGATGATACAGCATTCTGCAGCGTCCATGAAAGCCATCAATTAGTTTCGCGAAATTTGCAGGGGTATATTTTAATATTAGAGAAATAGTTAAAACTTTGGAAAATAAAAGTTAATGAACAAAAGTATACTCTCGTTACATTCACACTGCGTAAACAAACATGTACGGCTTTCCAAATTAACAATTCACCTATTCCACAGAACAATGAAGTCAAGTACCTCGGTATTCACCTCGACCGTAGACTAACGTGAAAGAATCACATTGAGGCGAAAGTCACTTAGTTGAAATTAAAAGAAATTCTACATTGAAGCTAGATTGCAAAGTTTTGTTATATAACGCAATTCTCAAGGCTATGTGAAGCAATGGAATCCAATTATGGGGTACGGCCTCAACATCAAACATTAAAAACAATCAAAGACGACAGAATCAATTTCTTCAAACGATTACGGCAGTTCCAAGGTACGTACAAAACTCACGAATTCATAAGGATCTGTGTGTTCTATTGGCGAAGGAAGAATGTTCAAAATACGCGACAAGGTATATCAGCAAATTGGAACTTCACTCAAACCCTCTTGCACGAAACATACTTAATTTTAGCGGTCACACTCGGTTGAGAAGAAGGGATACCCTTCAGAGCGTGAAACAGGTGATTTCACGGATATAATTGACGTAAAAATAAGTTTTTTTTCTAGCACTGTCTGGACTTAATTTTTTGTATTTAGTATTAAGATTTGAATACATATTGGTAGTTCACATTGTGAAGATTCAATAAATACATAAAAGCTAAAAAAAGAAGTTGTCTCAGCAATATTACACAACGAGGCTAGCTAGCTAATCCGAGGTTAAAGAAATGGAAAGCCAGAGCTTTTCGCGCAAAATTTGCAATAATATGCAATTTGTTGAACCAAGCCGAAAAAATAACTCAAATTATTGTAATAAAAGCCCTGGAAAAATAACAGATAAAGTTAAATTCCAAAAAGTTTAAAAGATTTAATTGACTACTTATTTTTAGCAAAAACAAAATTTCCAATTAATGAGCTTTGTTAACGACTTAACAGTAGAAACAAATTTGATGATAATTACAATAATAAAAAAATATAACAGAGCGCTAGGTCCTTGTTCAAATTCTAGTGTAAATTAGAGTTTAGAGGTTACTTTATGGCATCCAGTAAGATAAATAGCGGAAAAAATGTTGAAAAAGAACTCCATTTTAATATAAAATTGTCAACATTGCCAATTTTCTGAAGCAGATGAATGAATTTTTTTCGATAAAATGGTGACATGCGTAATAACGCACTATACATATATATTTTTTTCTTCAAAAACAGTAAAATTACACAAGAGGTCTGATAAAAAAATAACTGTTATTCAAAATTTTTTCAAAAAGTATTTATTTCTTGTCCCCTTCAAAAGCCAGTCCGTTTTCAATCCTCGAAACACGTCTGAAATACGCTTTTTGGTACCGCCAACAGCTCCGGTTTCGATTTTTCCTTTATTTCCTCAACCATAGCAAAATGCTTTCCTTTCATTGATGTATTCAGTTTTGGGTAGAGGAAAAAGTCAGCGGGGACCAAATCCCGTGGCTACGAAGGTTAAGGCATGAGAACAGTTTTGTTTTGGCCAAAAACTCTCTCGATGTGTGACTTGGTGCGTTATCATGCTGCAAAATTCATGATTGTTTTTTCCACAATTCTATGCATTTCTGATGAATTACTTCGCGCAACCAGCTCATAACTTCAAGGTAGTGTTACTTATTATACTACCGTACTAGCTTGTGGTGAGAAATCATGATACACCACGCCATTGCAGTCAAAGAAAACAGTGAGCAAAACCTTCACTTTTGACCGAACTTGACGTGCTTTTTTCGGTTTTAGCTCTTCTGGACGCTTACATTGGGATGATTGGTCTTTGGTTTCAATGTCATAGCCACACACCCATGATTCATCACCAGTGATGACCTTTTTGAGAAAATCAAAATGTTCAACAGCTCCTGAGCGATGTCAGTGCGTCGTTTTCTTTGCTAATAATTTACCAATTATGAAACAATATCCGCTGCCGTACGTTTCATGCCTAAAACACCTGTAAAAACTCCTTGGCATGAGCCGAACGATGTGCCAACATCTTATAGCGATTCGACGTCTCTTATAGCGATTCGACGATTATCTAAAATCGTTTTCTTCACTGCTTCGAAGTTTACATCGGTTTGTGACGTGCTCGGGCGATCAGGACGAACATCGCCATTGACATCTTACTTACGTTATACTCGTATAACGGCGCAGTCAACGTTTCAAATACCCTTGCGCATTTAATTTCTTTTTTTACAAAAAACTTAACACAGTTTCTTTGATCCATTTTGTTCCAATAGTAAAAAATTGAAGAGCACTGCAAAACACGACTAACCTTTTTATCTGTCAAAAACATACTAACAATCCGAAATGGCTGATATTGCCAACATATGTAACAGACATGTGCACCAATATAACAGAAAAAATGCAAAAATAGAGCAGACGTAGCTCACGATATTTGAAAATAACGGTTATTTTTTGATTAGAACTCACAATTGTATATCGCTCCTTTATTGCAACATTGTCATAACTCAAAAAAGCTTGTTTCGAGCAAAACGGATTAAAAATGTTTACCTTCCATGCAAGTCTTAAAAATTTTGTTTAGAAAATATCTCCTAAAGGAAAAAGTTTAAAAGTAATTTGAATAAAGTTTTGGCACAATTTAGATGGTGGTACTGTTAACAATTCTGCATTGTTAACTCGAAAAACTAATTTTTTGAGATATGACTATGTTGCAATAAAGGAGCGATATGGTTTTTAATTTGTTTTGAAGTGGGATATTATATTTATTTTTTTTGATGCCATGTAGAACGATCTAAATCTCAATTTATATTTAGAATTATCCTAGGAAACGGTCTTATTTCATTAATTTTTATTTCGTGATATATGTAAGTGAAAATGACTTGTCACAACGTTAAGTTAAGAAAAACAAATAATACTCGTATTAATAAACATGTTTGGTATTATTTTTCACATCTCGTATCATTTTCAGCTTTCAATAGGAGAAAATTTATTTTATAGAAGAACTATTTTTCTCCATCCCGTTAGAAATGCATTAAACGTTTATTAAAAATAACTATGCCAAAGAAATTCTATCATACCATTTTTTCTCGGTTCTCATAAGTGTTGAAAACAAAATCCTAAACACATAAAATCGTACTTCAAACAAGTTTTTTCTTTTTCACATTTATTCAAATGTCTTTATTTTATTAACATCGAACAACAATATAAAGCAGGAATCTTAATAGCGTTTACAGAAAAATTCAATATTCCTGAACATAAGACTCAACGCATAAATATTGTATTCGTTTTAAGGTTCATGTAACATCTGATACTCGTTCGCCTTAACAAGAGTGTTCTTGTATCAACTTTTATTCCAATTCCAATTCCAATTTCACTTTCACTTGCACTCGAACGAAATATGTTCTATCGTTTGTTGCAAAAATTGCAATTTCATGTAACATCAGGCAAAAGAAAATTTTTATTTATCAATTTCATAAAAAAAATGTTGTAGTTCGAAGAAAACAATTTTTTTTTTCAATATTAAACGAATTCCTTTTTACAAGATTATTAAAAGTTTCGCAATTTAACTTTATTTAAAAATGATTAAGAGTTTGCAGTTGAATATGCATGAAAATAATCCGCAAAAGTTTGAAAGCAGAATTAGTTCTTTGACAAGAGATTAAAACCAGCTTATTCAAATGAAAAAATATCTCAATATAAACAGTTTTTCACTTGTCATTATATTTATTTTAGTTTAGTTTTCGCTCAAATATTGCGTTATTACATTAAAGCAGCGAAGGGCACTGGTCTGCCTGAAGTACGAAGACGGTCGAGTATTTGGAATTACTTATCGTGTTTATCTTAGCAAGAGATGCTACAAAGCTAAATATTTTTCATCTCAAATTTTACTTACAATTCCCAAGTCACTTGTTTTGAAATAATTTTAGATTCAAGAAATGTGTGAACTGATCATATATGAGTATTATATGTGTGAACTGATTACAAGATAGTTTAAAAAACAACTTGCTGGCAGCAACAGGAAAATAAAACAAATATCATTAAAACCAGGATGGTAAAAATGTCCCGTATACTTTCACTTCTTCTTGTCATTACGGAGGGATCTTTTTTTCAGGATACAAGTATCAAAAACTTTCTTTTAACGTTTTAACTAAAGCATCCGCTATAATTTTGACTTGCATATAAATCTACTAAATAAAATTGAGCTGTTCTAGTTACTCTACAGAGAGAGAGAGAGAGAGAGTAGTTAGTCCGAAATATCTTTCACTGGCATGTGTAGTTTGTATGAGGCTGATAATGAACGCCATTTAGTGACTGAGCTGAGAGATCTAATTCGGGACTTGCATTTAATAAAGCAAGACACAGAAATATTAGCTGCACGCATGCAGCAGTGGAAACATCTTGCAACGGGGACGAAAGTAACAATGCATAAAAAAAGAGGTTTGGTATTGGCTGCATATTTTGAAAAGAAAGGCTCTGTACTGCACTGATGTTAATGGTTTATTTCGAAAAATGAAGCAGCCATATGACAAAACTGAATGGAGATTATTTATTGATGTCTCTAAGTACAGTTTAAGGGCACTTCTTTTACATAATGACAATGAAAAACCATCCATACCAATTGCACATGCCATTAATACGAAAGAAAATTATGAGTCAATGACTGAAGTATGTTATATAAATAAATGTTCGTAAATAACCGTTTTTAAAATTTAAGGAGGTTTCACAAAATATTGTTGTTTTCTGTGTCTATGGGATATTCGCACCGCATTTCATCATTACTTCAAAACAAAGTGGCCAAAAAGGACTGTATATTCACCAGGAAAACAAAACATTTCAAATAAACCATTAATTGATCCAAATTATAATTTTTAAATTATAATTTTTTTATGGAAAAATCCAATAAACGCTTTTTTTATATCTCGAAAACATGACGTGTTAGAGTAAAACCATTTACAGATTCAAATTCAGCGCACCAAATTACACTAGCAACGATATTTGGTAGCTCCAGTCAAAAACCTTGCTGGCTAGTGTTATCACAAACTAGAAGATTCATGAATATTATAGAATATAATAAAGAAGTATAAATAGGAGATAGATTTAATTTGTGCAAGGCAATCATAAGTCAGAAAAGTAAGCAAGTTTAGTGGTATTAAGTGTAAATAAAGTTGTGAAGTATTTTAGTATTGTGTAACAGGCCAGTGTATGTGTCATTATTTCATTTGCAATTGAAGAATCCGCAAAAGCGTTTTTAAAGGTAAAATTGTATAGTGTAAAGAAGTATGATTATGAATCACAAATATAGGCGTACATATAAAAACCTTTGTCACAAGAACTTTTTACACTAGCATTGCTAAGATGGTTGAAAAAAGAGAAAAACTGTGTTATTATAAGTTTGTGTTAAAATATTACAAATTGCTATTTTAAAAACGTGTCATAAAATGTATCTTGGACATAAAAAAGGACCAAATCGATTCTTTAGTACCACAAGAGCAACGCTAAATAGTTCTGTTTTTCTGTGTATATAACACATACATATCGCTTCTTTATTGCAACATAGTCATATCTCAAAAAATGAGCTTTTCGAGTTAACAATGCAGAACTCTTAACAATACTAAGTTTTATATTGTGCCAAAAATTTATTCAAATTGCTTTTAAACTGTTTCCTTTAGGAGATATTTTCTCAAAAAATTTGCTAAGACTTGTATCGAAACTAAAAATTTAAACTGCGTTTTTCTCGAAACGAGCTTTTTTACGATATGACTATGTTGCAATAAAGGAGCGATATGTATTAAGCAATTGTTTTGTAACAAAATTTGTAGTCAAATATCTAATCAAATATTTTGCTTCGTTATGTTTTTGCTTTATTTGTAGAGAAGACAATTTGCCAGTGCACATTTTAAAAAAGGAAAACAAATTAAAACCACTTTCAAATTTTATTCATATTTTCTTGTGGCTTCTTCCTGAACATTACAGAATGAAAACATATTGAGAATTTAAAGTAAAATAAGCATGTTTCCTTGCAACTATAACTTTTAGTTTGAGCATGTGGGAAGTAAAAGTTAGAACAAAATTGGATGCATAACTTTTTTATTAATTAATTAAATTTTGGACATGGCTTACCATATATATTACAATAATTGAATGAAGATTGTGAAGAAATTATTTCTGTGCGATTAGAGTCTTCCCTCTTATACTGCGAGACTTGCACTTATTAAGCTACCATCCTTGTATAGTCGCAGAACTATGCTGAACGTAATTTACTCTAGCTTTCTGATCAATAATTTAACTTTTAATGTTCCACGCTACTCTTCACGCTTCTACTTTCCGCTTATAATAAAAACATTTGGAACAAATTATGCCAACTCTGCATCTCTAATTAAGTGCTGCAAAGATTTCAATAAGCTTTATTGCCACATGGATTTCTCCTTAAATGATGATGTTATAAAACGTAATATTATTTATTCCTTAAACTGTAATTCATAGACTTGTAAATAAAAAAGAAAAAAAAAATGAGAATCTACAAAAATTAATGAGAGATGTTAGCAAGAAACAATTTGTGACGGTAGTAAGTCATTCTAAAAATTTTAATTTCCAACTGAATTGATTTACGTATAAAACATGTAAAACCAAAAATTACGATTAATAATATCGAAAAATGTACGATTAGCTCGACTATAGAAAAAAGCTTTTATTAAACGAAGCTTTTCTAAGCAAATTCAAGTGAAAAGCCGACGTTTAATTCACCGTAGGAGATTCGCAGAATAGACAATGCATAAAAGTTGATGCCTGGTAGGTAAAGTCGGTGTTAAAAGTACTATAGAAACTCATTATGTTTCAAATAGGACGGACACTACCGAACCTTATAATCTTCCAAATTAAAGCATATATTAATGGGAAAAATTTGGAAGACGGCTTAATAGACCCTGAGGTGCCTCGATGGCTGATTGGATATGCCTGAACAATATCCATGAAGTCGCAGGTTCGATTTCTTGCTTTTTACTGCTTTTAACTTTTCCTCTTCCTAGATGCTTTGAAGCGGAAGTATGCTGGTTTCAGAGTTCAAAGAAGAAAATAAAGCTGTAAGTTATTACAAAGTATCTGCAGGCTAAATAGTTTTTTACGTCGTTGAATTGTAAAACAAAAAACGTAATGAAAAATATTAACATATTTAAATTAGCTTCACTTGTATGTATGGCTGTAATCAACTTCTTCAGACTCGATTGTGACCCGCTTTGAACGGATAAATTTAATTCCAACTTGTACACAATGACAATACAATAATTTAATTAATTTGCTTTAGGATTGCCAAGAGCAAGTAATTTTCCTTTTAGTTTATGATAAGTTAAAGCGTGCTTTAGATTTTTTGAACTGTGTTTATTACCATTTTCAATTTCAAAAGTATTCAAACAAAATTTTCAATTCAATAAAATATCAAAATAAAAAGAATGATAATTACAAAGCAAAACGACAACAGGATACTTTAAATGTGTATATTAAGTAATTTAGTACCAATTGATTTTCTACAATAAGAAGCAATTAATATATACGTTCTAGTGAAATGTAATAAGCTCTTAAAATAATAAATGAAATCAACTTATTATATTTGAACTTAATTTCTAACAAAACTTAAGAAGCGAGCTGCTCTGTTAACAACAATATATTTTGTGTTTCTTTTTTTTTTTTTTTTTTGTTGAACAAAGAACAAAATTTTCTGGGCTTAAAATAAACACACAAGTTATTTTGGCAAATCACTTAACCATAAGACCTTTCCACTTATTAAAGGAAGATAAAAATAAAAACAGACCGCAAACTCTAAAGAAAAGAAAAAAATATTTATTTTATTTCTAACACTATTTTTTGCAATTACTGACACCTATTTGCAAAGAAAAAATCATTAAAGAAAATATTATTTACGGCTACTATTGCTAAAAAAAAATTGCTCATACTGGATGTAGATCTTAAACCCGTATTATTTTCTAGAAATATACGAAATCTGATCAAAAATAACCGTTATTCGAAATTTTTTCAAAAAGTATTTACTCATCAATAATTATCTTGTCGCCTTCAAAGTAATCCCCCTCAGATATAATACACTTCTGCCAGCGTTTTTTCCAAACCTCGAAACACATCTGAAATGGTCTGTTTGGTATCGCCAACAGATCCAGTTTCCATTTTTCTTTTATCTCCTAAATCGTAGCAAAACGCTTTCCTTTCATCGGTGTCTTTAGTTTTGAGGAAAAAGAGAAAAAGTCAGCGGGGGCCAAGTCCGGTGAATACGGTGTTTGAGGCATGATAACGATTTTGTGTTTGGCCAAAAACTCACGCATAAGTGTGAGCTGGTGCGTTGTCATGGTGCGAAATTCATGATTGTTCAATTCTATGCATTTCTGACGAATGGCTTCGCGCAATCGGCGCATAACTTCAAGGTAGTATTCCTTATTGACCGTACGACGATGTGGTAATTCATGATGCACCACGCTATTGCAGTCGCAGAAAGCAGAGAGCAAAACCTTCGCATTTGACCGAAATTGATGAGCCTTTTTCGATCTTGGCTCTTCTAGATGCTTCCATTGGGATGATTGAGCTTTGGTTTCAATATCATAGCCATATACCCATGTTCCATGCGACGTTGTTTTTGCTCAAAATTTTGGAACAAGCTTCGGTGCCGCACGTTTCATGTCTGAAACATCCGTAAAAATTGTTTGGCATGAACCGAACGATATGCCAACATCATCAGCAACCTCTCTTATAGTGATTCGACGATTATCCAAAATCATTTTCTTCACTGCTTCAATGTTTTCATCAGCTGTTGACGTGCTCGGGCGATCAGAACGAGCATCGTCATTGTGGTTATACCACAATTGAGCTTGTGTTCTGCTTATAGCAGACTCGTCAAACGCCACAGTCAACATTTCAAATATCCTAGGACATTTTATTTAATTTTTTACACAAAACATAATAAAGTTTCCTTGATCCATTTTTTTTGGAATAGTACAAAATCGAAGAGCACTTCAAAACACGACTAACCTTTTCATCTGTTAGAAACAAAATGGATGACATGCGAAAATCGAGCCTACGTAACTAACGAAATTTGAAAATAACTTTTATTTTTTTTATCAGACCTCGTATACTTTTATTTCGATGTGTATTACCAGCCCTCGACGACATGGTAAAAGAAACTATCCTTTGTATAATCGTCAAAGATACGGTCGCTTGTGTAGTATGATTTTGTAAATCTGAAGATTATCATGAATCGGGTTTTTTCTTTCTGGAACCACTTTAAAAATGTGTGAACTGTTATCTCTTTTTATATAGCAATTCAAATAAAAATTTGCTTTCATGAATAGCTTTTTTGTAACAGGCAATTGAAAAAAACGAAGTGAAATCGCAATAAAAAATGCAATAAAATTTTAGATTCCTGATATAGAGGCCCCACACTATGTATTTTATACTTTAGTGCGCTCTAAGCGCCTGTCCAAAACGTAGAATCAATGCAGTTATATGTGTCAAGTCGCATGGCATAGAAAAATATCCCACATGGTCATGTATGTAAAGCATGTTAAGCAGCGGGTACAAAGCAATACGAATCATGTCTTACATGATTGATGACAGCTGAAACAAATTGTTAACTCGATAAAACCGCTACGAAATCGTAGAAGGCCGGTAAATAAATAAATACTTTTTGGAAAAATTAAAAATAACGGTTATTTTTTAATCAGACCTCGTATACTGCAATTTTGCAGAAATAATTTACATGAACGATTTAAAGATTAGATCGAAGACAAAGTCAACCATATTCCCTACAACATCTAGGACCATGTCGTCTAGGATAATTTTGCTAGCTGGGATGCATTCAAATTATTAAAATTTACTAAAAATATGTTTAGGCTTACAGTTCGTTTATGTGGCATAAATATGTTAATTTTAGAATACATTTTTAGCAACCAAATAATTTATATTTGCTGGATTCAATAAATACTCTTGAATTTATTTAATTGGTAAGTGTTTATTAGATAAGCAAATATTTACTACAATCAAATAGAGAAAACAGAAAATTGTTTTAAAATGATTTACTAAGTTATTAATCAATTTTAATACAATTATTAACGATATGCACAACTGTGTAATGTGGTAGTGAGGATATTCCTTGAATTTGCATAAATATATTGTAAACGACTTCCCACCGAATGACCCAGATGAAGATAACAACAAGTTCATTTGATTATATAAAATGTCTTAATATGCGTGTGTACGTATGGATGTGTGCACAGTTTTTGATTAGAAATTGTCTTTATGTCTTTCGTATTGACATAAACTAAAGGCTTAGTAAGAGTATAAGATCAATATTTATTAAATGCATTGAATGTTTGTGTTTTTGTCTAACACTGCCTGCCATGAAAGCAAATGAAATATTTGCTGCCATGTTTACAGAGCAAAACTATTAACACAAGCAAACATTTGCACCCACACCAAATTTAGCTCACACTTCCTGGCAGTCTGCCTAAATTGCAAAATTGTCAATGTTTTTATCAGCGTTGCCGTGTAAGTGGAAAAAAATAATAATACGAATTACAGTCGTGTGACAAAAATTGTTTTGGCTTAAAGTCTTAAAGCGCTATTTTAATATTACTTTGAGCCAATTTTCACGATGATTTAAAGCCATGTCTAAAAGGCATGTTTTTTCTTTTGTACTGAAAATTTTATAAACTTAAAAAAAACGCCATGTTTTCTGTTCTTCAAGTTTTTTTCTCTAATTTCTTTTTGTCTCTTTTGTTATTTTTTAAATTGTTTTATTTTCATTCGACTGTCAAGGTAATCGATACTACCAAAAGGGTAAAAAGAGACAAACGATTTTTTTAACGACAATAATTGAAAAAACGACATGACTTAAAAATCATAGTAAAAATGTAACGTGATTTTGGTAAAAGCTTTAAAAGAGACATGGCACGTATAAATCAGCCCTTTCTGGTTAACAGCCATGCGACAGATTTCAATTTCGTTCGGAAACGTTATTGAATTCGTTTCACGGTTGTTCAGAAAGCGCAAACCTTAAAAGTTTTTCGGAACTAGTTAAAATTGGAATTTTTCACATATTTTTAATGATGAAAAAAATCAAATGCTTTGTGTTTTCCAGTTTTTATTTCGCATAATGCTTAGTTTAACGCCAGCTCCTGGCAATACTGGTGCCTATTACACTCATGCCCATAAATTTTATGTTTTAACAAACAAAAGCATTAAAGCGCCTTTTGGGGTCTGCTAAAAAAGTTTTAAATGTTAGGTAAATTGATGTTTTAAATTTGAATAGTCTTAAATTATTTTAAGCCCAATTAGTCTGTATGTTTGACAGTTTTATGCCCACGGCTAACGCTATACACGTACATATATATACTGTTATAAAGAATATAAAATTATTAGCTGCCATCTCAACATAAATACTTTTATTCATAATTTAAAGTATTAATACCTGTCTTTTGCAGCCTCTCTTTTACAGCGCAAAAAAAAAATGCCCACAATAGCGTCCATTGTTGAGATTTTTATTTCCATTGTACAGAATAGAATAGAAAACAATAAATTATATCAATAAAATTCAAATTAGTTAAAAAGTGTCACAAGGGATTAAAGCACTTAATAGCTAAATTTGTCAAATATATTATATTTCTTTTATTCATTTAGCTACAAACGGATTGGAAGCTATTACGGGCATATTACTCGTATTGTTATTGAATTCATAAGACCCATATTTGCACTAATGTTAGTCTAATAACTACACATACGCTATAATTAGGCTGTGAAATATCAAGATATTTTTACAAGACGTGATATTGTGTTAAAGAATAAAAATGCCTCTTCACAGACGGCTCGAAGCTGTTGCCGAATGATCTATATATATATTGACTTTTAGCTGTATTTCAAGCCTCAAAATAACACAATTTCTTCAAAAGCTGCCTTTCAACTAATTATTCCTTAAAATTTTGTTTGAAATCGAAAGTAATCGGAAATAAATAGTTATTTTTTTTTACCAATCAGCTGTAAATTTTTGTTTTTGAAAAACAATTGCAAGCAATCGATAGCATACTCGTATGCCTACAATTGATCAAATTTGTAATCCCAATTGTACCAGATTGTGAGTAGAGATACAAAAATTTTAAGCCTAAACAGAAAAGTAAATATTTGATTTTTTTTTTTCTTTCTAGAGGTTCACACTTTCAGTCATTACAAAACTTAATATAATGTGGTCTTCTAGAAGTTCACAGTCTTGAGTTGACAATACTGCTTTATTTGACAGCCCATTTAATCAGCGTTGTCAACTTTGAAATATCAAAACGCACCAAAATGAGGAAAAAGCGCGTTATTTCAAGAAAAATGCTCCGAATTTTTAATTTTTCTTTTCATTTTTAAAAAGCCATTTAGATTATAAAAGGTATATTTTTATATTAAAAACACGCTAATGAAACAGCCTTTCACGTGGCTGTTATACACTCAAATAGGGTCTGATATTACCGCCTGATGGCGTGCCATCAAATTCATTAAATAACTAGAACTCGTTTTTGTCAAATTTGACCTCTAGTACAATTCTGTTAATTTTGTTAAGATAATTATAACGACATTTTATTTTTGAATTATTATTATTATTTTATTTTTGATTTATATTATTTAATTATATTCACTATCGATCGAAATCAGCTGTTACTTTTACTGCCTATTATCAGGTACACAAAACGACAGCTGCTTACGGTCGCTAAAATTATATTGCGGAAGTATACAATCCTTATAGCAAGCGATGAAATATGTCGAAAAAACTTACGATTATTGGATGATTAAAAGACACATAATCGGTTTAAATCAAATACTGTGTAAATTTTAATTGTGTTTTCGTAAGCGAACAGCGAAAATCCATTGGCTAGAGAGAATGTCTTTAAAATAATTTATTGAAATATTGAAATTTGCCAGAATTTTAACAAATAAAAGAAGAAATTTTCGAAAAATTTTATAATTTAATAAATAATTGAATTACTACATCAATTACCGAAACAGTAACGAACTCATATGCAATCATAAATACGGACTTCACTATCTGTGTCTGCATTTATTGTAATTTTGACAAACTTGGCTTGCTCCTTTAATAGTAAAGCACGTTCTAAAAGCAGCAAATTTTATAAAACGAAATGTTTCTTTTTCTTTTCGAGAATATATATAATATACAACAGCAAGATTGTTTTACTTTGTGCTTGTAATAAGCAGAGTTTTCCACACTATAGCTCAGTGTTCTGATTGTGCCTGCAAAATGAAACGTAAAATTTTGGGCACTTGAATAAACTTTTTTCTTACATTCAGCCATGTTCCGTGAACGCGCGTTCTGAAACCGCAAAGCGTTTTGAAAAACTCTTAATTGGTTTTTAGGTGTTCTAAGGAACGCGCGTTTTACTGGCGTGTTGGAGTTTTATCCGAAAAAATACAACATTTGTTTTACGTACGTATATACATATGTATGTATGTGGTAGTTATATTTATAAAACGAAAAAAAATTGACAACAAATAGAAAATATTTTTAATTTAGTTTCTTTTAAATTGTAAAATTCTTTCAACTTTTTATTGAAATAAAGAGAAAACATATTAAATTTTGATTGTGAATAATTTTATTGCCTTTTGCAAGTTCCGGTTTAGCAAACTTAATCAGTTCATTTCAACAAACACATGCGAGTCGAAGTCGCCAAATTTAAGCGATATGCGTTTTTCAGAACACCTATTTGGCGATTTCAAATCGCAAAACCATATTTCTTGCGTTATACGTTTTTCAGAACACCTATTTGGCGTTTATAAATTGAAAACGTTAAATTTAAGCGATTTGCGTTTCTCAGAACATGCCTGATTAAAACAAAAAATTGAGTTGAATTTGAGTTGGTGCCACCGAAAATTAAAAAGCGCACCGAAAATCTAAAAAAAGCGCATCACGCCCGCATTAAAGAATTTTTCGCACAAAAAATTTTAAAAAGCACCAAAAACGGCGCGAAACACACCGAGTTGAGAACACTGCATTTTATAGCTGATATTTGCTTTTTGTTGGACATTTCATTATGGATAGACTTACACTAGAGCAATGCTTACAAATGCACTAAAACACATGCTGATATTGGTATTATGTTCCCCATTTAAAATTTTGTTCTCCAATTAATCCAAATTCTTGCCTGTATGGGTACCTAAATAGGCAGAGTTGTCGCATTTCGAATGAAAATTATCTTTACACATTTTTCGAAGTTTCCACAGTCCACAGGACTTTACTGCTGGGTGTCTTTAATGGGCTAGCGGGGTCATTGCTGCATGTGTCTTCGAAAACATTGATGATTGGAATGTTACCGTCGATGGTGGCGGCAAAGAGACATAATTAGAAATGTTTTCGTACTTAAACTGCATTGGATTATTTCCTTTGAGGTTTTGTAAACTTATTTGCCTGCGTCTTTAAGCCGGAGACAATTTAACAACTTTTTTTTTCATCTTGGACCAGTACTCAGGGTGCGTTGTACCGGAACTAGGAAAATAGATTACCAATAACAATAATGTAAGATCAAAACACACATCATTGCAATTAAAGTGTTGGAATTATATTTCATACAAAAGAATCAGTGCCCGGTAGAGTGGTTCGCTTTCCATACAAAAAAAGTAGTGTCAAGAATTTATTTAGCTAAAAGAAATAGAAATACTCGTAATGCGTTTTATTTAAGAAAATGTCCAAATCAAGTTTAAAGGAAAACATTGTTGTTTATTGCCGTTCTAGATATATTAAAGAAAATTCGAGTATTTTTCTTTTAGTCTATTGCGAAATCTCAAAGAATTCCAGAATGATGATTCAATCATGTAATGAAATTTAAAACCGCGCTCGGTCAGAAAACCCGCAAGGGGTTGCCTAGCTTAGATTACTATTTTTAGAAACAAACAGAGAATTAAAAACTATAATATTCTAATGACACTTTTCAAGTACAGTAACCAGCATAAGAAAAGTATAACGTGAAAAGTGGAGACTACGCAGTTTTATGTTTAAAAAGTGCTGTTAAAGCATTTTTATTTTTAATTCTCATTTCTTTTAAAGGCAAATGAACACGAAATTAAATAATTTAATATATTTTTCAAAGGCTACCAAATCTACTAATGAGTATAATGGCACTTTGTAATGTCAACATGTAGACAGCTAGAAAAATCACACACAAAACAGCGATATTTTTTGACTTGCGAGTATATCCATGAGCTTAGTGATTAAAATTGCTCAATTCAGTTATATGTACACAATGGCTTATTTTCCTAAAACCTAATTTGCTCAAATGAGTTTCTTTCTCAACAAAGGTTTTACATCAGCCTTTAAATTAAATTCAAAAACCCCCAAAAGCTCCTTTTGAAGTCGTACATATTATTTACGCTGGTTGTGTATTAATACTTTTTGATTTGAAAAGCAGTAAAATTTTTTCTGATGTTTTTTTTTTCTAATTTATAACACAAAAATGCAACACATTGATTGGTTTACATTCCTTTCCACAGAATTGTTTTCTTAACATTTAAATAGAGTTCGCGGAATTATGGTCCATAAATGGAATGAAAGCGATTACGAATCATTTCATTTTTGGGATTAATGTTTATTTTTATATGGCCGTCATTCCATTTTTGCTTTTTAGTGGTAATCTACTTTTACGATTTATCCAATTGTTATAATAAACGCTAAGTGAGCGAGCGAGTGACCGACCCATCAGCTGATGTGGCTATTTGAAAGCACACTGCGAACGTGACCCCATTTCCTCACATTTCATTAAAATAGCAAAAAGTGACTTACTTTTTTTTTGTTTTCGCTGTTAAAAACAAACAAAATATTTCAGTCATCCATGAAAATGGTTTTGTTATTTTATATATATTTTTTTATTCGTTTTCCTTCTTGTTGTTTATGTTCTTATAAGCATATGTTTTGATTCTGTCGTGTCCCCTGACAAACAGACAAGAAAAACATTGTCGCTTCTTTCAAGTGGGGCAGACGTCAAGTCAAGTGGTATTTTGTTTATATTTTCTTACTTAATTTATTTACAAATGTATCATGCTATCAAAATAATAATTTAATATCGAATTAGATACCAAGTTTATACACGACAAAATAATACCCCAAAAAAAAAGTGTGGGGGCCGTGTATAAGTATGGGTCAGTAGGTAGTTTTTTTTATGTATGCGCACATCAAGGAGCCAGCATATATGTATATACTTAATAGTTTTATTTATAAAAGTTAAGCTTGGGACATATTTTTTAAGACTAATAATAGAAAAAAAGTTATTTGTGACAAATAATAGACAAACAAAATTTTAACAAAACTTTTCTTTTCTTGGTGGAGATGAAGGACTTGTTGTCGTTATTTGGAAACCATTTATTTATTTATTTTTTTCATTAGTTCATCGCACGTGTAAATATCACAATTTTCGTGGTGCGTATTTAAATTTTTAAGAAAAACAAAAAATACAAGTGCTGTTTGATAGCTCCGTGACTTTCCAGCCTAGTAACTTTAAATGCTGTCTTCCACCATTACCGCTTCATGCATAACAAGATCATGATTAAAATCTAGGAAAGACTGGAAACTTGTAATTACAACGAGAACTTTGCACCATCAATTTTAATGGTTAAGAAGCGGACAGATTTGCACAAGTGATGCTGTACATTCAAGTCGCTCAAACGAAGTCATCATGCCAGAAATAGGGCTCAGTTTCAGCGATAACCTCTTCATTCATTTTTTTCAGGTCTGCGAACAGCCAGTAGTCGCTGGAACCCAAATCTGGCGAATACAGTGGATGTGGAAGCAATTCGAAGTTAAATTCATGTAGCTTTGCATTGTTTTGATTGACTTGTGACACGCTGCGTCTTGATGAAACAAAAATTGTTTTTTTGTCATATGCGGCAGTTTCTTTGCAATTTCGGCCTTCAAATGCCCCAACAACGCTATATAATATTCACTTTTAATGGTACTTCTTTTCTCAAGATAGTCGATGAGTATTACACCACACACATCTCAAAATACCGAGGCCATAACGTTTCCAGACGACTGTTGTGCTTTCGGGCGCTTAGGACGAAGTTCACCAGTCCACTCACATGACAATCGTTTTGATTCCGGAGTGAAGTGATGAATCCATGTTTTATCCATTGTCACATATAGACGCAAAAATTCCGGTTTGTTACGTTTAAACAAGGCCAAACACTGATTAGAATCATCAACACGTTCTAGTTTTTGGTCAACAGTGAGCAAACGCGACACCCACTTTGAACCGATCTTTCCCATAGTCAAATGCTCATGCAATACAACACGTTCTTTTGATATCTTTATGATGTCAGTTAACTTACGCAACTTCACTTTTCGATCATTCACAACGATTTTGTAGATTTTTTTCATGTTTTCTAATGTTACCACCTCATTTGGACGTCCACTGAGTTCTGCATCATCGGTGTCTCTACGACCACGTTTAAAGTCAGCAGACCAACGTTTTATTGTTGTTTCTGAAGCAGCGGAGTTCCTATAACACCTTTCAAGCCCGTGCTTCGCTTGAACAGTATTTTTCCCATCAAGAAGCAGTGTAAAATTAAAACACGAAATTGTTTTTGGTTTAAAAATAACAAAAGTATTATCACTCTTAGCACAATAACTCACAAACTAATGAATAGAATATCATGAAATTTTAGCAGCCGTCTTTTGAAGGTTAGTATTAACTGAAAACAAGGTGACTGCAAAAAATTAGCACCATCTATGAGTTAGGCCCGGAACTTTTCAGCCCATGTAGTAGGTGCTGCGACTGATCGAACACGGCCATGCGCATAACCGTATGATCGCTTCAAACACTCGTTTGGCGATGTTTTCACGCCGTAGATGAATCTAAAAAATGTCCACTAAAGAAGGCCGAGGTAAGCGCCAATCAGTAGGGATAAAATGATACCATTAAGGTATCGATACTTATACTTGATAAGGTATCGATCACTAAGTATCAATACCTACTCAGTATCGACGAAAAAGCATCGATACATATTTACATCAGTCGATTTCTTCATATGGTTAGCGGCAGGGAAGAGCACATTGAGCCGAAAAGCAAAATCTTCGTTATGAACTTCAATTTCTGATCCACTGGTGTTTTAATTAGAATCGCGGAAGCGAAGATTCTCAAAATGCAGGATTTCTATCTTAACAATTCTTCTGCAGCATTCCCCCCAATACATTGCCTTTTAACTATGTGACACATTCAATGGAGGAAGAAAAACTTTGTAGTTTTGATGTAATAAAATTTGTTATTGGTATAGTCTTCGATAATTTTGGTCTGAATATTGTATAGTGATAAATTCGAATGATTTTAGTAACTGGACTATTTGTTTTAGTATCTGAAGATCGTGATTGCGGTCACGTTACTGTTTTTGTAAAATACAACCAAAGACCCGATTATAGTGGTCCCATTTGCATGCACACATAAAATTATGGTAAAAACGATGACCAAATCAGTTGTTTAGCTTGTCAATAGGAAAAGAGTATTTGTGACCGATGCGAGTATTTTTGACCGATGCCTACTTGGTACTCGGTATTAAAGCATCGATACCAAAAGTACTCGGTATCGAAGGAAAAGTATCGAATATTTACTTGTATTTACTCGTATCGTTTCGTCGCTATCCATCAGTCAACAAGGTCATGGTCTGCATAATTTTTTTTTGTGGGATACATGGGCGCCATTCACAGAAATTACATAGAGAAGGGTAAAAGGACATCAGCGAATATTATTCAGACCTTTTAGCTTTAGGCAAAAAGTGTGTGTTTTTCCATCACGACGATGCACAACTGACTATAGCAAGTCACTATGGCAAAAATCCATACATTGGTCTATGAACCCTACCCAGCATGTTCTTCAGATTTGGTACCCTGAAGAAATAGGGAATATCTTGTTGTTTGTAAAATTACATTTTACTTATTTTCGGTATAGAAGCTCATAAAAGTTTGTAAAAAAAATTAAATAAATTCAATGAATTTATTGCTCGTTTTAATTTAGAATTGCCAAATTTTGTGTTGTTTATTTTTTTAAATTTTAAAATTTATTTTTTTTAAATTTTGAAATATATAAAAAATCAAGATACGCCCTTTTTCTATTAAGCCATCGACAAGTGCATTTGTTCAAGTTTGTTGTTAATTTAAAATTGAAGAGCACAACAAAAGTAATTATAGAATTTAGCTGTGAACAACTAGCCGTTTCATAGCCGCTATCCTACTTATCAGCAGTGACTAGGTTTCGAACTCGGAAGATTAATTTATGGACAAGTTTTATTCTTTTGCGAAGCAAACTCTTTCTCTCTCTCTCTCTCTCTCTCTCTCTCTTCTTTTAGATGGACAAACTCAGCAGCTTTAAGAACTTGACATCAATTTCTACAGAAATAATGTTTAAACAACAAATTTAGTGTTCATAAGAACAAAAATAACAAATAAAAACCCCAAAGACCTCAAGACTAACAAAGTTATGGTGCAAAATTTACTAATAAAAGGTTTGAAGAACTAGAATATCGACTAAACAATTGCTTCAACCATTTTTGTGATATGCGCTTCAAATTTTTTTACGTATAATAATATTATATTATTAAATTTTTGGCCATATGGTAGCTGCAGTGTTGCCGCTTATTGCATTTGCGAATATCTAATGTACTAACATATCGCACCCTAAATACAAAAGGGTTACAACTCAAAATACTAAAATTTTAAGGAGAGACAAAAAAATTTTTATGTAAAAATTGTTGTAATATTATACGAAAATTTTGTTCCATTATGAAAAAATTTTAAATTGAAGAAAGTGCTGCTATAGTTTTTGCAATTTTATATTATGTTTGCGAACACATAGAAAATTGACTTTTATAGGAAAAACTCGGTTTTAAAACTTTTTGGGTTGTGCCATTTTGTATTTAGGGTGTGATATATATAAAAAATACACTTTTGCCATTATATTTATTTGTAGATATTAAATATATTTTTAAAAACTCCTCTGATACTCTTAAATTTAGTTTAATTGTACTACTTTTTACAATTTTCAATGCTAAGTGGCAATAGTAATTATTGTATCCCATAAATATATTCCTGTCCCAAGCAAACACGTTTAACATACAATACCTATGCTCATGATAAAATGTTTTCTTTGATGTTTTAAAGCCTGTTGCTGTAGTTAAATAAGTTCTTTGACTATAATTATATCACCCAACTAAGTTCCAGCAACAACAGAATAATGGAAATGGTTTTAAGCATGATTTCATGATGACTAAGCCGACAACACTAGACTACTTCATTAAGGAAAACAGACTTTATTATGGAAAACTAACTATTCTTGTCACAACAATATACTTAAAATTATGTTTACTTTACACGAAGTTATTTATTACGAACAAATATAAAAAAAACAATAATTATCTCGTATGTTATCGGCTAAAGTTAATTTTTCCTTAGCATAATATCGTATAATATTTATCTGTAGACTTTTGCATATTTTAAAAAGAATGTGTTCAATCACCTTTAAAAACTTTGCAACTAGTGATGTGTAAGAATTGTTTATGCTTGATATTTTATTGTTCTTCTTTAATTTATGCCAAATAAATATTTAAATAAAAGCAAAATAAAATAAACAGACAGTAAGAAGAAACAAATTAAATACAAGTTTGTATTAATTTATTTGTTTATAAAAAAACAATTTTTATTTAATACAACAGACTGAATCAAACAGGTTTTAGAATTTTATCTTAACGAAGATGTTTGGTTTATATTTGATTGTATTTTATAGGTTTAAATAATTACAAACATATTTAAATTGTTTAAGAAATTATTTTAATAGCATTAAAATACACAAAGAGAAAAAGTACTTTATCTACTTCTGTTAACAAATCCTGTGTGGCGTCTCCACATGCAGCAAAAATATATTTCCAAGTGATAAACAAATTCGATATAACATCTTATAAAATTGATTCCTTAATGATATTGATGGAAACCAAATTTAAAATCTTTTATTTAAATTTTGGGGTGCTTTTTTTTAGAGATCTACAGCTTGTGGTGATAACGTGTATTTTGGTCCTTTCGTGTTGTTATTGATAGGTTCAAGTCAAACGTTCATAAGCACAACTCTCTCTTTTCTCATCCCCACAATCGATTTTTCTAGTTGCAGTACAATACACTGCCCATCTAGAAGACATTCCCTGAGTACTGATTCAATATAGAAAATACCAGCTTGAGTTAGTAACGCAGCTTTATTTGAAACCCCGTTTAGAAGCTGATAGCTTTTTGTTAGTTTGGTTTGACATTTTATTATGGATTAAATTACACCAGAGCAGCGATTTAAAATTATTGGATTTTTTTTTATATCCACAATAATGTTTGTGTTCATCAATTGATATTGAATTTCCATTAAAAATTTTGCTTTCCAATGAAGGCAAGTTGTGGTTGAATAGGTATGTATACAGGCAGAATTGTCGCAGTTGCAGTAAGAATATTGTAAAAGTTTTTGTCGAAACACTATCGGTAATATCCAAATTCTTACCAAATTCTAACACTGCCATACAATTGTTAAAAAAGTTTGTGCAAAAACAGTACGTTAACTATTAAACGTATGGGGTTGGTTGGCTAGGAAAGTATACGAGTCCGGAAAGCAATACAGCACAAAAAAAGAAGCTATCAAATACGTTTTATCTACCACTTCGTTGAATTAAGTTAAAAGTCGGTATGATTCCATTCCCAATCGAATTTTCAAGGTGGTTTCAAATAAAGGCGAAACCCCACATTACTAATTTTATTTAAAAATTTTCAAAATATCACAAACTAGCAATAAAAAACAATGTGTTTGCTTAAAAAACTAAATATATTGAAATTATCGCAAATGGCGCTTTCCTGATTACCAGTTCTTGTTTAAAATTTTTAATATACTATTTCTAAAAATTAAAAATTAAATATTATTGTTTTGTTTTGAGAAGAATTGATAGAAGTCAAATAGATAAAAATTGTAAGTCCATAACACAAATAGATTAGCTAGTATTTAACATTAAAAGAAAGTGTAAAGAGGGGCGCCCACCTGATGACGCGCAGGGTATGTAGTCGATTAATGAAGTTGAGAAAACTTAATAGGATTACTTATACTAAAAATATTTTTATTATTCGAAAAACGTTTTTCATTGTATTCGTTTGATTGAAAGTGCATCACTAATATGTTTCTTATTTCTATTATTATTTCAAAATTTATATTTTCAACTCGCATGCAATGTAATGTGTTAATTACTTTATTTACTAAACATAAAACTTGATTCTGTTAAAAATTTTCACAAAATTGTGATTTTTAACAGAATTTGAAACCAATAAATCAAACGTCGTTTTAACGTAAAGGTAAAATGTACCCATTTTAACTTTACAATGTTGAAAGTTACCATTAGCTTTCCAAACGATTGGTAGGCGGCAAACAATTGTTTTTGCATATAAAGTTAAGAATTTTTTCTTAAAAATTGCTTGCTACGCTTTGTTATAGTGTGTTTCCCTATAGATGTTTTGCCTGAAATTTTTTAAAGGAGCAAAACACCTCAAGCTACATGTTTTGGAGCAAAACACTTCGAAGTTGTTCCGTACGACACTGTTTGTAGTGAATAAAAAAAACTTAAATATTGTACTATCCATTAAAAGTGAGTGACAAATTCGAAAGAGACATTTTTATTTGTTAGGGAAAAAACAATATACAAAGACACAAAATAAATGTAATATAAATTGAGCCGAATCTACAAAAGAGTTCCTTTTGCGTGGTGTTTAATTTAATACCTACTCGTAAATGAACGTAAATTTGGATAAAAAATTTTGTGGCATATTTCTTGGCGGGAGCCAGCAGCTTAAAGTTTTTAATGTGACTTTCATATCGAATTTGGTTATTGGCTTGATTTTCCGCATCTCAAACGAAATATTAATGCTGACAACTTCGCTCAACATATAAGCATTTTTAAAAAAGAAAGTCCCTTTGCTATACATTTTCGAGTTGCTAATGCTAACGATCATTAACGCATGCCTCAAGCATTGCAAAATTTCACTTTGTGTTTCTAGTTCGTTTACAAATTAAATTTGTTTCAACCCATCAAGGCAGTTTTCTTTTAAAAAGGGTCTGTCACGGGAAGCTCGGGAATTGAATTAGTATTAATTTTATTACTTTAAAAGCGAATAAAATTTGCCCATTTGAGTAAAATTGAAATACATTATAATTTGCGAAATGTCTTTAAAAAATTTGGATAAATTTTAAGTGTGTATTAGCGTTAGTTTGTGTATCAACGGACAACGGTTGCGATGAATGAGTGTTTTCCGCAATGAGTTCAATAAAAGCAAAATACAATACGAATATTCAACAATTTGTATTGGATTTTACTAAATACTAACTTACATTTTAAAAATAATGGAATTTGTTGTGATATATTTGGTGCTCCTCCAAAAATAATAAAACTATTTAACTCTAAAAGCTTGTACCAAAAAAGCTCATCAGACAGCGATAAAAATGATTTAGACTTCGAACTTTTGATTTTATTAGTAAACCAAATAATTTGTAAAAATATATTAGCAAATATATAGTTATACTTTACGTCATGTGCACAAACTTAGTACACGTTAAGAAAAAGCAGTTTGGAATATTGTTGTGGCAACATTAGTATTTACTCTGTGATATTCCGTATTGTTGCCACTAGCAGTATTTAGTAACCACAAAAGTAATTAATAGTAAATTTGATATTATCAAGTGTTTATAAATAAGCCTTTTGGTTACTGGTTAATAAGCTGAAAACTGTGGAATAACTAATGTAAAGATTATCTTTAAAATAAGATAGTTTTATAAATTAGACGGCAAAAAAACAAAAATAATACAATATTTTGCAACGTGCATACAAAAACAAAAAAATCATATTCAATTTAAACAAAATAAAGTATTCAATTAATTTATGAAAAGCTAAATTAAACTTAATCATTGTCTGCTGAGTTCATAAAAGCTATTGTCGTAAGTCGGCTTTCTTTCAAAAAAAATTGGTCCAAAATTTGCTAAACAGCTTTTTTCAATTTAAAAGAAATCCTTGTAGCAACTGATAGTCCTTTTTCCTCTTTTTGCTGTCAGGATAGTTAAAAAAAAAATCCAAAACTTCGTCAATCAATAAATTTTATTCTTCTGAGATTTCTATTTAACGGTCACTGACATTTTCATCAGCAAACTGCATTTCAAATTGCAATAGTTCTTCACTAGAGAACTCTAGGTTGTACGAGGTTAGTAAGTCCAAGCCCAAAACAACGCAACCTCGAAAATCTAATGACGCACAGTGAAAATTAGTGCTAATTAAGCAGCGAGGCGACTTCGACAAAATGCAAAACGACACAACGCAAAGCGAGGTATTGGTGTATTATGTACATTCACGAAGGTTAACGTTTTATTATCAAAATTATGAATTAGTTTGGTTCAGCGACAGCTACAAATTTTATCTAGCCGTGTTGTCAAAAAATCCTTCTTTTTATATTAACACGGTTGTAGTCGGTAGCATGCTGTCGTGAATGTGCTTAATACTCTTATATAGAAAATATCAAAACCCTCACAAGAACCTTTAGAACAAAAATTCTCTAAACTAATTATGAAATCAAAATAAAAACTTTGATATGAACTTTGATATGAAGCTGAAAAATTAGAAAATTCCGCATGAGAACACAAACGAGTCTCCGAAAGAAGTTAGATTGAAACCTACGGAATAACGCGAATGAACAAGATATTTAAATTATCTAGGCCTTTAGGAATTTTTACTAGCTATATTCTTTACATTATAATTATGTATGTAAAAATAAATAAGCTAAAAACGAGTTTGCTTTCACTTTCATTGAATACAAAGAAAATCATAAAATATATTATGATGTGTGTCAGAAATGAGATTAAAATTTGAAAACATTCATATGACAAAACCGATTTGGACAGGTACACAATAAAAAACTTTCAGGTAAAAGATGTGAAACCCAATCGCAAGGGAACCTATTTATGCTGAATCAAATGTGGGAAACTGAAGCAATTAAAATTCTTAATTAAATTCAGTTAAAAATTAATTGAAATCAAGTAACTTGAAAAAGTAGGAGGTACTTTTATTGAAAATCAGCACAAACATTTTGGCAAATTTTGCAATAGAAATGCTTCTCCAACTGTGTTTTGATTTGTATTAATTTTTCATTAAAAACTAGTAATATTTTAATTAATTCTTGATTTGTTGACAACTTTTTTCATATTTGATTTGCTTGGCATTAACAATTTGACGATTGGTCGTATAAGCTAATACACGAAAACTTCGTTAAAAAAAAAAAAAGAACTGAATATGTAGCTGCTTAATTAAAGGCTGATCGTATGATATTAATCAGTTCCACAGATAAGACTCAGCATCTTGCTTATGCAACAATAAAAATAAATATATAAAATGACTGCAGACTTTATCGGCGTGTTCAAGTTCAGGGTTAAAGAAAATGTATTTTTGTCAGGAGTTTTTGTTTTATATTCAAGTGTTAATTAATATTTACAGCCCAGAACAACATCATCAGCTAGAATTTAATTCATATAAGTCTTTTAATTTTGATAATTTATTGAAAATAAGAAAAAAATCTTTTTAATTACGCGAAATCATTTAGCATTGAAAAAATTTTATTGGAAAAAAAAGTTCAAAAACAACTTGTTCTTTATTTTAAACACACAAAAATTTTTGTAAAAAAATACAGATTTCGGTATAAAATGTCGCGTAATAAATTTATTTTTAATTGTTACAAAAAAACCCAAAACAAGACGAGTTTAGTACAGACATACTACACATCTCTCCTTTATTGCAACATAGTCATATCTCAAAAAATGAGCTTTTTGAGTTAAAAATGCAGAATTGTTAACAGTACTACCATTTATATGGTGCCAAAAATTTATTCAATTTACTTTTAAACTGTTTTCTTTAGGAGATATTTTCTAAAAAAATTTTCGAACACTTGTATGGAAACTAAAAATTTTAAATGCGTTTTTCTCGAAACGAGCTTTTTTGAGATACGACTATGTTGCAATAAAGGAGCGATATGTATATATGCACAAGTAAGGGTGTATGTACATGTACATATGTAGGTGAAATACGTGCATGTGTATACGTTCATTTATACGTGCCAACGACTTGCTTAACATTCACTTGATAAATTTTTTTTAATCTGTTTCAAAAAATTAATTTTTGCTTATATTTTTTTTAATTAGTAATTAAAAAAAACGTAATATCAAGGCGATAATAAATTAAGTAGGAGTTCCACTTACAGCTGTGCCCACTGTTATAATAAAGAAGATTTTATTCTTAACTAAATAATTGCCAAAAAAAAAGTAATCAAAATTGTTTACAAATTAATCAGGCTTAAATTCGGGTTTTCTCTTGGCTGTGATTAATTTTTAGATATTCATTACTGATTAATGCGATTCGTTTTTAAAAAACGTAGAAAAGTAAATGGTAGACTAGAGTGAATGCCCAGCTGTGAATGTTAAGAAGAATGTGAATGTTAAGAAGAATACTTTGCGAGGAAAGTATTGTATATGATTTCCAACTTTACTGAGCTATCGGGATCCAGAATTAATGATCTACTGCAATCCATTATCGTATGGTGTAAGTGATACACCTAATGAGTGGTGCCTTTTGTGTAGTGAACTGTCACGAAAACCAATCAAATAGTAGACTTTAAGCTGAGGGGTTGTAGGCTGTCTAATGCGCGGATTATGTTTGGGGGCAAAAATAACTTCGAGGATTCTTTTAACAAACACCACATCAATCATGGTTAAATCCTGATTTTTTAATAGCTATCAGCTCTTAGTACATTGACTACCTGCGAAACTACCAGTCATATAAAGGAGGATTATGTTTGGGGGCAAACATAACTTTTTTTGGTTTTTATAGATTTAGAGCTATTAGCTCTTAGTGCCTTGACTACCTCAGAATCTACCTAGTTATAAAATGGAGGGATTATAGAAAGCTGAAATTCTCTAGCAAAAGAGTTGTCAATATAGCCGATCATATATTTGCAGTTGTGAAAATTGATTTACATCACCAACTGCCTGGATGGCCTTATCTGATTATGAACCAACTTCACGGGGTGATTTATGCACGATTTATCAGTGCTCCGTATGTATTTCAATGCTCACACAGGTCGCAACTTTTTGCCACAAGTTGCAGTAGACAAACGCCTTACTGAAGAGTTTGGGTCTTCCAATCCCTTCTGTATGGAATTTCCAAAAATCATTAGAAGAAAAAGCTTAATGAATTGGTAGGCCGAAGTCTATTAAAATCATCCGTCTTTAACCAACTCACCCGCTTAACTGTCACTACTGGTTCTTACAGTACAGATATCTGTTGCAAGACAACAGCATTTCGGTGAGTTGCTAACCCCCGAAAACCGGCATTGTACTAAGTTTTCAAGAGAAATAAATAATTCCTCTTCCTGCGATTTTAGGTTTAAACCACAGCCAGAACGTTTTAACCAAAGCAGGCAACCCAAGCATAATCATCACCGAGATGGTCTGCAAGGCAGAACCTCCCGGTTACCATTCTGCATTGGTAAGAGTTTCGAAAGTTCAATACAACATAAATCATGCGGCTATCTAGAGTTTTATTTGCTACAGCAAACGAGAGTCTCCTTCCCCTCTATACCCCAAGGCAAAGCGTATTTCCCGGAGGAGTCACATATTTGCCAGAGTGCCTCGTAGGGCACATTGAGAGTGTTGAATCTTCACCAGGTGATCTTTCACCAGGTAAGACTGAAAGTCACGTGTTGACACAAACCACTTCCAAATCGGTACCCAGCGGTGTACTAGAGGGTTCAATTCGTGGAAGTTTCACTTGACGCATATGATCCAATTGCATGCTGATGATATTTAACTCTATATAATAAGTAACAAGTAAAACAATTTGAAGTCTATCTGAAATAAGAAATAGCAGCCTATATCATAAGGAGCTCAACATGCCAGAAATAAAATAAAGTTTGAGTAAAAATTGACTAATTTAATAGTGGACGTTAACAACACTTTTACTTAAACATACCACGAAACAAGAAAATGTGGAAAATCATTTTCTAGGCTATAAACTTTGCAGCAATCTAAACATCTTACACTAAATAAACAAAAACATATTCGATACTGGCCTTAACATATACCTGAGACATGTGCTCAAACTCCGATGCAAATCTAAACGATGCAATCTAAACGTCTTACACTAACTTAACAAAAACATGTGCTCAAACTCCGATGCAAAATATAACACGCGACTTAATGTAACTTATCACATTGTATCAAGATACGTCTTCGGCCTAAAGCTTAATGGCATGAACGATACAGCTTGTTGGCTTCATGAAGTTGAGATCCTAAATATTTTGGACAAAATAAGCAGTTGTGACAATCAGTTTTCAATCGCCTTAGTTTTTATAATACAACCATAAATGAAACTTTAATTCCACATTATTCACCACAGAACAACTTTAGAATAATATGCCACCCAGGCTTCACTTGTCATAAACCAACAGAGTTGGTACTGTCAATTATATAGAAATATATATGCAAACATTTTTAGTATAATTTTTGTTTTAATCGAGTTTGAGGTCGCTTGTTACTCGTATAGTAAAAAGTAACTATTTGTTCTTCAATATTTCGTCTCCCCTTTGTGTGTCTTCTTCAACAATATTTCTTAATTTTTTTCTTGTTCCTGAAGAGCACACACAAAGGAGTATCGAAATATCGAAGAATAAATAATTACTTTTTACTATAACAAGTGACCTCAAACTCGGTTAAAATAACCAATTATACTTTGAAAAGGTCGACAAACTATTAACAAGATACGCATACAAACATTTTTAGTTTAAAATCTAGAGCAATTTCAGAAATGCTTATTAATTATTTAAAAACATTTGTTCTATTGTTAAATCATAATAAAATACTACATAAATAAATATGTTTTGTTATACTGGAAGGTAACAATTTAATTTCGAATAAAAAAAATAATACATAAATAAAGAAAAAACAACAAATGTTTAAGCTATTTTTCTGATTATTAGTATTTATTGTAATGCTTCCAAAAAACGTGTTACAAAATCTATTTGCATCGTTGGTTTAAAATTAAAATACTCATTTACAATTTAAATTTAAGCAGTTTGTTTAGTTTAACATTTTTTTCTCTCTATATCAATTAAATTTTCATATAGTTTGCAAATGAAAAGAAATTTATTGCTTAATAAACATAAATTACACTTTAAAAACAATATTCTTCTTTGGCGAATCTTCAGCAATCAAAAACGTGCGCCAGTCATTCAAATCGTTTTTGAATAGAAAAACAATAAACGTAGTTATCATATACTTTATACATTTATTATCTAAAAAAGCATAAGTTTTTTTTTTTTGTCTACAGCAATAAAAAATAAATTTAATTTGCCCAGCAGTTCTAGGGAGTCTAAAATTTTTTTAAAATTTTTGCTTTAGGTTAGGTTAGGTAGGCACACCGCTGGATTAACCAAAGAGTACCTCAATACTCCAGTTCACTTGGGTCCTGAAGGTCGTTCCCCTTGTGATTGCCTGAAAAGTTAGGGTATGATAGAAGAAAAAAGTAAAAGTTGTAAGGATATAGAAGGAGTGCGGAGGTGGGAAACTTCATAATGTGGCATTACTTGCTGATTTACTAGCCATCCGCTACTTCTTATGAAAGCAGCTATAGCAGTCGGTTTGACAAAGACCAGACATGATAGGCTATTGAAGCTCCTCTCGCCTAAGCATCTTATACGGTGGTGCTCCAAAGCCGGGCATGTACCGAGGAGATGAAGGATCGTCTCCTCCTCCTCCTCCTCGTCTTGGCAGCTTCTACAGAATTCGTTATAGGGCATGGTTCCCAAACGGGCAATGTTCAGTGATGACTGCTACCATCATTCTACCGTCAGAGATCTGGGAAGTTTTCATAGCTCCCCCGATCTCTTAAAGTTAATGTGTGGCCACAGGTTCTTTGCTATAAGGCATGTGGGCCCTGTAAGCCACTTTTCTTGTGCAATTTTTTGTTTTAGAATTCATTTCATTCGTCTATTTAAACTGAAGACGGGACGTACGTTTGTTTATCAGCACTACAACCGAAATAACGAAAAGGTGCGAAAAAATTTACTATACCTGACGAAACACGCTACAAGAAATTCATTTAATTTTTATTTTAATCAATGTATTTAATTTATTATTATACACCCAATATAAAGCACCGTAAACAGCCTCCATGCTCATCTATGCGCATGTAACCCATCCCTGAAATCGATATTGACTCATTTATTGTTTTAGTAAACTGTTTCAATTCAGTCAAATTCCCGGGTTGTGTTTTTTCACCTCTTGCCTGACATAAGCTGATTAGAAAAAAGAGTACAATTGTTAGAACTAAATACTGTTAAAATGGATATATCTATGACGCATTTTTTGGTATAAAACTCCTCCAACTCATTTTGTCTTCCGACACGATTGCTCAGCCTTCCATAGAGACAGTTCGTTAGGCAAACATTTATAATCTGAAAATTAACACGGGATAGTTTTTTTTGTTTTTGTTTTTCACAGTTGTACAATAAGGAGGAGAAAAGAAGACAAAATGTCCGTCTTACTTATTTTCAACACTTCGCCAAAAATTTGTTAGCAGCGTTAGGAAAACTTAAAAATGTTATATTTATTTTTTGAAGACAAACAATTTTAATTCACAAAAATTTCTAAAGGCCGGGATACATAGAATCCATCGTACGTTATACGTTTCTTTTTTCAAGTGACATTAACTTATTCGAAGTATAAAATTGGAACAATCGGTACTTTGATTAAAATCTTTTGATTCATATTTCGGACACAGCACAAAAAATCGAAGGCCTCTGCAGCCAGTCCCTTAACTTTTTTTTTGGAATATTAATTGCGCAAATTTATTTGCCTTTAATATAAATAAACAAATATAAAATACATTATTCTTCGTTTTTCATAATTTGTGTTTTATTGCAGACAAACAACAAATTGCATTTTTACAGTGGTTGCAGAAAATATTCTACACAATTTTTTAATTTATTTTATTCTTAGACGAAAAGATATATAAACTGATAGTTGTCAAAGTTCACAACGTAAAAGTTAAAAGTTGCCTCAACGTTAATACTTTGCGTTGGCGGAGAAGTACGGAATGAGATATAAAACTACATTTATTTAAACTTCAAAAATTTAAAGTATAACGTATGACGAATTCTATGTGCCACGGCCTTAATTCCAAGATATGTACTTATTATAATAAATAATTATTTAAAACATATTAAAATATTATTGCATTAAAATTTCCTCAAGCCGACTACCTATACCGCCCGAAAACGGCCGCTGAATTGATCGCAAGGCATATAGTTCTAATGTCAGATGTTTAAACATTCTATTTGAAATTTTGTCAGATGACTTTGCTCATACTTTTTACAGACGTAATGTTTTTGAGGTAACAGACGACATGTAGGCATCTTACATAAATGTTGACAACTCTGTGCTAAGTTTTCAGTGTTCATTTTAGATTTGATTATTGATCTGCAGGTGTATTCATTATCTCTAACGTTTTTAACATATAACGTTTCTTAAAATTACTTTGTTTTTATTATTGACACATTTTCAAAATGAGGGTGATTTGGAACAATGAGAAGGTTATGCTGTCTTCTGTGAATTAATATTAATATATTAATAAAAATATCGCGTAGCAACTTTTTTTGCGTAATATACACAAAATGAACATTTCCCATGTCGGTCCAATAACTGAGATATAGCCTAAATCGATTTTTCCATAAAATTTTTTTTGCTTAAAATCAGCACTGATAATATAAGAAGGTTACTAAAATACAGAAAACAAAAATTTCCGATATCGGTCCATATATACCCGAGATACAGCCGAAAGCGATTTTGCATCAAAATGTCGCGCAAGCGAACTTAAGCAACTTTTTTGCTTGAAAGCAGTTCTGGTAATAACAGGAGGTTACCAAATAGTGAAAATTAAAATTTCCGATATCGGTCCATATATACCCGAAGTATAGCATAAACCGATTTTTCCACGAAAAATGTTTTTTTCGCTTAAAATCTGTCTTGCTTATCGAGGTTGCTAAAATACAGAAAATTAAAATTTCCGATATCGATCCGTATATACCCCATATATAGCATAAATCGATTTTTTCATGAAAAAATTTTTTGTTTGCTTTAAAGCAGTTCTGGGGCCAACTCCGGGCCATGTTCAGCAATTTTAGTGCTCACTTTTAATTTGTGAGCCCGCAATGGTGAGAATGAATAATTTTGGCACTTCAAGTCTACACTGAACAATAATTTTTTCATTCAAAAATCTTCGGTGAATTTTGGTTTTTTTTTATATTTTGAAAAATAAAAAAAAAAGATTATGTATGAATATTAAAATTATCTACTAAACAGCTTGTGTGACGCAGTTAATTTAACAAATCTGCATGTCATTCAGCCTGAAGAAACACATCCAGGGCAAAAAAATTCATTGTTTTTTACGGAATCACTTTTTAATGAAAAGTGAACACTGTGTCCGTCGATGAGTTTTATTTTGATTGTTCACTGGTAAAAAAATTCATAGTTGCGGAATCTGGCCCCTCGTTATAAAAGCAGGTGACTAATAAAGAAAGTGAAAAATTCTCCCCGAGATATAACCTAAACCCATTTTTCCATGAAAGATTACCTTTTTGGCATGGCGATTACAAGGCAAAAATATTTTTTTGCCGATATCTGTCCATACATCCGAGCATATTTAGTTCAAATATTTAACACATATTATATAAACGTGACTATCGTGAATAGATTTTGTTTTTCTGATTTTTTCCATGATGATTACAGTCAATCCTATAAACTTGTTTCCTAACATTGAGTTCTGGGGCGCCCTGTATACACTTTATTACAATTTTCCTGATCATTTCCCTGACATGGAATTTTATAAAACATATTCACAATATTCAATTTAAAAAGTTTATCCTTAGGCTTTCTAAATAATGTATATCACTTAATGTATGAGCCATTCTATACTTTTCCCTGTTAAATATATTAGATCTTGCATGCATCAATGACAAATAAATGAACTTATTTTAATATTTCTAATACTACATGATGGTATCATTTGTCTATTATTATTATTGGATGGGATACGGCCCTATCATTTGTCTAGCTCAATTCTCGCGTTAGCCAAGAAATATATATATTTTTTAATTATAACAATAATTGCCGCGATCAATAACTCTTGATCAAAGAAGACAGGAAAAAAATAAATGAATTGAATTGCTAATCTTTTTGTTAAACCTGGTAGTATGTACGTTAAAGGTCTATACATTTTTGGTTCTGTTAAATCAACCACATTGTGAGCATTTCTATTTCCAAATTGACTTACAGATTTGTTATTAAAACTGGTAACACCAAACGCAGCATCCAAAACAAACTGGAAAGCACAACATTAATTATATAAAAAAAAATTATAATAAGAAACTTAATACATGCATGCGATGATGTAATTTCTCATAAATGCGAAGATTAATTTTTAGTATTTATATATAAAAAAAAAATTGAACGCTGTATCCAGTGTTGTCATATTTTCCTTTTAAATCTTATGTTTTTTAAAAAACAAACAAAGAAAGCTTTTATTTTTACAAATCATTAAAAAAACACATGTGTTTTTAGTTCTATTTGAATAAAAATTTGTTACATGAATTTCGTAGAAAAAATAATCGTTTCAGCATCTGACAATAACAGTAAAAAATATAAATCTTATAACATGACAACACTACTTGTATTTGAATCATACGCGGTGCTGCCAAATGATTTACATGCCTTTTTTCTTTTGTTAAAAAAGCATTTTTTCAATTAATGTATTTAAAACTATATTAAAAAAAGAACCCGCAAAACCATTCTTAAAAGACGTAACACGTTTTTTTTATGTTTCAATCTTCAGAACTCAGTTTAATAAACAATCAGCCTAATTATGAATATATAGTCCAAGATAAAAAAAGAGCTACCACAACCAAAGAATGAAAGTTGGCGTTTCAGTCCGATTTATCTAAAACTTTGATGCGCCAAGACTCTGTAACGGCGCGCGGTTGCTGATAAAATTAGGACAAAGTGCTTTTAGAGTAATTATTACGACAAGAAAAGCAAAGAGGGAAGGTGCATTACTTCCCCGAATTTCAGTGAATGTAATCAATTTGCTACCCCAGTTCTGTTCCATTTCTCCTTGAAAACTCTATTCGCGGTAACAAAACAAACAATAAAAGAAGACGGTTGGGGGAAACAAATAAATAAATTTCACTTAAACTTTTTTTAGGCGGTTGTCAGATCTGACAATATTGTCAGAAAAATTTACAGAAAATTTCCACCAATCGTGTGAACTTACAATTTTTGTGTAACAATGTTGACAAAAATATTGTCAGACATCTGACAGTCATGTAAACACTTTATCTTGCCATTGCCAGATTATTGTCAGCTTACTTCATATTGTCAGGTGAACATCTGACAGTGGCATCATTGTCAGGCAAAAAAACCAAAACAATTGAAAACAACAAGTTTTTAGTGCGAAAAGTTAAATTAAATTTTCTCAAAAAGTTATTTTAAGAATAAAAATATGGATTGTGATCGCAATTGGCCTATAAATATTGAAGGTGAAAAAGTGTTTGGCAATTTGTTCCAGTCTATGAAAGTTCCATCGCTATTGAACTCTCCAGTAGCTAAAAACCCAAAAAAAAAAAAAAAATAAAATCATGTGGGGAAAAAGTGGAAATTTCATGGTCTCAAGAATATATTTTGAAAAGTTGAGTCTAGGATGGAGTTTCAATGACTGCAAAGTGAAGTGAGCACAACTCCGCACAACTTTCACCTGCAACTTAGAAGAGCTTCGGTTCCGGCTCGTTTGCACGAAGCTAGGTGAACAATTTTGCGTAAAATCCCTCCTGATGGCGACATAGCACCCAGCTCTTTATCCAAACACTGCAACATTTCTGTATGTTTCCTTGCTCATTGTCACTAATTTCTAAAATAAACGATGTTAAACTTTTCACAATATCATGGTCCATATCGTAAATAAATATTTTGTGTTCAATTTTCCAAACTCACACGAACAATTAAATTTTTATATAAATGTTTTGATTCTAACAATTGAGCTGACAATTTTTGTTGCATAAAAATCTGACAACCGTGTGAACTGACAATATTTTGCATGCCAACATTGCCAGATAATGTAGTTGTCAGATAATTATCTTACAATAGAAGTGACAGTTTTTCTGGCAATTGTCTAGCAAAAATTGTATTGTGAGAACAATTGGTCATTGCCATGTAATTGTCAGCTCATTGTAAGATAAGAAAATATTGTCAGATCCGAAAACCTTCTGAACACACTTTTATAATACAAACTCTAGAGAGTGATAGTTGTACTAACATTTATGTGTTGAAGTTTTTCTAAAAGTTAAAAACAAATGTAACAAAATAATATTTCGCTCAAAACAGGCCTGCAAGATAACAAATTGTTTTTTTTATTTGCTGTAATAATATTGTGCTTATTTATGAAATGCTTTCAAAAACAATTAATTTTTGATTGCGGATGATAGAAACCAACATTTCAATCTCCATTTTTTTTTTTTGAAATTCTTTCCAACCCAATAAACATTTAAAATCACGACAAATTTTATTTAAGCAGAGTCTGCTTTCTGCAGCTATCGTGATGCGAAGCTTTTGTTTAGTTTTCATTCTGGGCCACTTCTTTAATCGTGCTTTTTGCTTCACTTTCCCCTCCTTATCTTGTTATATTTTGGAGGTAAATTTAATCACAAACATGCGCATAAAAATGCTCTATCAATGTGGAACAATGTTGATTTTATATTTTCAGAAAACATCTTGTTTTTTTAGTTGGATCATGTTTTTATTATAGAGTCTTAATAGACGTATAAAATTAAACAGTGTTAAATGTAGAATCGTCTCTATTGAACGCATTAGTTTATACCAAAAAATGGGCTTTTGAAATAAAGTCAAGTGTAATATATGAAACGAAATTCACCACAGCAGGTTACCAATAACCAGATAATGTTCGAAACTTTATGGTTTGCAAACCCCTTCAGACCCCCTACGAAGGACCATTTCCGGTTCTTAAGCGTCAATACAAATATTTTAAAGTCGATGTCAATGGCAGGCAAGTGAATGTCAGTTTGGATCGTTTGAAATCCGCTTTTGTATTAAATCCATAAGATACCGTAAATATTTGTAATAGTCCAGAGCTCGAGACACCCGTGAACGCAAATAGCCAAAGAGCACGTTATAGCAACAGAACGAATGAGGAAGCTTCGAATAAAATATCATCAAGTAACTTAGGTAAAATTTTGTTGGACCCCAATAATGAACCAAAAAATATCACTTCTCTTTACGGCCGTAAGGTACTTTTCTGCCTTCAACGGAAGGGGGAGTAATGTGGCGATCATTCCCCACAATACAATTCTGATGTCAGAAACTAAAACGACACACATACAAATATATTGAGGGATATGCATTTTTGCAATTGAGTTCTTTCACTTGAACAGTCAAGTTCATTTTTGTAAAAATTATTATTTTAAACATTTGAAGCAAAAATCATTTTTTATATTAATATTTAAGAAGACCCTTTTCATTAAAACAATCAAATAGGCCGTCATAACTGTGATGTATTTTAACATCAATGTAATGATAAATGGCATCACTTTTGACCCCATGACACTTTTCATCGCTGTGATGTCAACCATTACATCATTTGCTCTAATTATCATTAGCAGTAATTATGACAGTTATTACATCAGTGACATGTCATACTGACATCAGTGACATGATTTATGAAGATATGATTAAGTGAAATCAATAACATGACAAAATATTACCAATAGAATAACACACTAACATCAGACCAACTATAATTTGATGTAAAAATCGCATTTGTGTGAAATTTTATGACAAAATGTCATCAGTACCATGGGCACACCAACTAAACTTAAAAATATGTTCAATCATGTAACTTTATATTTTACTATTTTCAAGAAATCAATGAGAATTCAAAATGTTCTAATACGTTTGATGACTTACAGTCATCAATATAATGTCTGCGTGTCGCATTATCATATTTTAATTGTGTGTATGAGAAATTACTTTTTATTTTATTCTCTACGCTCTCATTGTATTCGTTATTTAACTAACGCCGCATGTAATGACTAAATGTAATCAATATGATGTATTGTCGTTCATTTATATATTCGCTTGATACTCTTGGTAGTTATCCTTATTTGCCTTTACTTAAATAATATTAGCTGTGATTACAAATTTACATCGATATGATGAATTTTTTTATACATCTTAAAAATTAATCTAAGTTAAAAAATAATGATTTAACAACAATATTATTTTTCAGCAATTAATAGAAAGTATTATAATACTAGTTATGATTTTTTTGAAATCAATTTTTTCAACTTAGATGCATTATAATTATTAATAAAATGTATCATTGAATTGATGTCAGCACAGTTGTAGCATTGATGATACTGAATTTATGACAAAATTTTCTGATGACTTTTAACATTGAGATGTTGATGTCAGTTTTCATATTGATGATGACAATACATAATCTAGATGTCACAATTATGATGACCCGGCGTCATCAATATGATGGTGCTTTTTTCTCTGAGTGAGTTTTCTATGAGTGTACGAGTACTTTCTGACTTTTTCATTCGAAGCACAATATAAAATATTATGACATTATGCGTGATATGACACCGTTTGAATGCCATAATATATATTTTTATATCCCATCCCGTTCCACTTATTTACTGCTTGCGATGTAGCTGCTGCTTTTAAAATATTTAAGTGCATAAAGCTACATTTGTAACTAGTTAGCAGCATTTGTAAACGTATAGTAGTGCCCCCTGATGTGTATAATGCGTTCAATGCATAATTAGCAGCAACTGTCGGTGCAGCAAATTATTAATATAGTAAGGCAATAATTTTTCTTCATTTGGACATTTCATATTAAAATCAAATATTTCCTAATGCTAATTGTTTTTTGCTGAAATGTAAGTTGAAATGTTATTAAAATTCATTAAACAGTCGATCCAAATAAAGTAAAAACTCATTGGATAAAACGATGCCAAAAGCTCATACAACAGTTAGTAAAAAAATGGAAATTTAATATGACTTCATTCATAACTACTTGTGTGTGTGGTTTTTCTTCAACTTTAGAAAAACAAGGAAAATATCTTTGCAAAATTGATCTAAATTTTTTTTTTTATTTTATGTGCTTAGAAACAATTGAGTTTCATTCCCATATTAGCTTCTAATATTGATACCAATTAAAAAAATCATAAACAGCTTGTTTTCTATATTTCCCAACTGTCTATATGTCGACATTTCATAGGAGCTACACTGATCATCAGTAGACTTTGGAAGTTTTTGAAAGATATTCTCAAACATTCAACTTTATATCCCAACAATCTAAATAAGTTATTGAGAATTTAAAAGAAAACAGCTTTAATAATATCTGTCAAAACACACAAAACAAGCTTTTTTCATTTATAAACATCTATACATTCCTTAGGTATATGTATATAAAGTGATAATATAAAGGTACTAAAGCATTTTCATAAAGTATTCCACACTGGTAGGAAAATTTTAGGTAACAATACGTCTCATATAGTGAGTCTTTGTCTAGCCAAAGTTTGACTAGAATGAAGATTAGTACAGGTGCTTGATGGCTTATTCATTAACGCAACATTGGGACCACTTCCGGACGAAATTTTATGAGATGAATCCATTGTCTTTCCCCAGAGACCAAGGACCAATCAAACCAGTGGGTTTCATCGAGTGAACGCGCACCAATTAATGCCCAAGTGGACCTGTCAACCAACAAGATCATGGAATGTACGCGGTATCAGTCACATAGATTATTCAGAAAAGAATCAGCAGAGAATATTATTTGGCGATTTTACACAGATTGGACATTAATTTAAAGCAAAAATAACCAAATTAAAGCTGTTCCATCAAGTTTGAAGTCCATACGCGTGGAGTCACTAAGGCAAAAGTTCATAAATTGGTCTGCGAAGGCTGGGATCGAATGTAGAAAAAAGAAGAAGCACTTATTTTGAGAACCTAGAGAAAACCAATTATTTATAAGGAATAAAATAATAGGAAACACGCTGGACTATATCGCTCCTTAATTGCAACATAGTCATAACTAAAAAAACCTTGTTTCGAGAAAAACACATTTCAAATTTTTAGTTTCCATACAAGTTTTAGAATTTTTTTTTAGAAAATATCTTCTAAAGGAAACAGTTTAATGCAATGAATAAATTTTTGGCACAATATAAAAGGTAGCACTGTTAACAGTTCTGCAATGTTAACTCGAAAAGCAAATTTTTTGAGATATGACTATGTTGCAATAAAGGAGCGATATGTGTTGATCTAGAAGGATTTTATGTTAAAAAATAAACCCTTCATTGCCGAAAAAAAATGTTTTTATTCAAATCGGCATGGAGCTGTCAAACAACACTTGTAGCTTAGTAAAAACAAATATATAATTGATGTGAATACACTTACAGGTTCAGGTTTTGCTGTTTAGTTTTTAAATATTTTGATATCAGAATTTAATTATCATAATTAGAATAAATGAAGCTGGCACACAGACATACACACAAAAGCAACAAATTTATGCTCGTACATGAACTGTCGGGCTTATTGAGTTATTTTGATGATAAGGAAGGAAAAATGTCTACGCAGAACTAGTTGGTTTATACCCAAATTCTTTACCCATTTGATTCAGTTGCTACAAAGTTAAAACGGCTTGAGAAGAACATAAATCAAATATATGTTGACATCTGCTTATATCTAACGACAATTGTATCATAAACATATATTTGTAAAATTATAATGGTGTTGCTCAGTCGATCTTAATTCCAAATATTTAAATCTGACAAAAATCCTAATTATGAATACTTATTTGCTTTAAATTTGTATTGAATCAATAAAACTAGTTCTTGTTAAAAAAAAGATGATTAAAAAAACAAGACCGAAAAAAGTAGCACGTTGTTTCTAAAAGCAATAAACTGAATTATGGCCTCGAAATTTGGCAACTGGTTTAAGAAATCAATGTATTTTGAATTTTTTAACATTCATCTATTTTTTTTCTTTTAAATAAGTGGAAAAATACTCTACAAAGATCTTAATTTATTGCTCTGCTAATAGCCATACCGCATCACGGTTTGTATCGGTTGTATGTACATATAAATACAAATTCTATGAAGCAAGTTGCAAAACACGTCGTTAGCGCCGTCTAATCGGAAGAGCCGATTGTAATAATGCTCTACAATGAAGTTGGCCGCAAAAGGCTACATTTTTATAAAGTAATGCCATTTTAACTTCATAAGACGCATCCAATCAGCTTAAATGTATTCCGTATAGTACCGGTTCGTCTGGTATGTAAGAAAGTGCGAACAGGTATAGAAATGTTCAACACTCGCTTCTTCCTGTTTATCTCTATAAATTTGAAAAAAAAAAAAAAACAGATTAACCTTCACGTTTGTATCGGGTGGTTAAATTTCAAGAGCCGATGTTCAATGTGAACCACACCTAAACGCCAAGTTTTTTTCCGAATTTTATTTGACATTTCTCTATTTCAGACTTACTCAATTTAAACCATGGAGAGATACACAATCCAACAATGGGCAGAATGGTGGCAAGAAATGGCAACAGTGGATGATAAATTTTCGAAGAAAATCATCTTCAGTGATTAGGCACATTTTCACCTCAGTGGATTCGTCAATAAACAGAATTGCCGCATTTGGGCGAATGAGAATCCAATAGTGACTGTCGAAAAACCAATGCACCCACAAAGAGTGACTGTTTGGTGCGGTTTATGTGCTGGCGGCATCATCGGGCCGTATTTTTTCCAAAATGAGGTCGGTCAGGCAGTTACTGTGAATGGTGTTCGCTATCGTGAGATGATAACGAACTTTTTATGGCCCGAATTGGAAGATATGGATGTAGACGATATGTGGTTTCAGCAGGACGGTGCCCCTTGCCACACAACTAACGAAACAATTGCTCTTTTGCGCAACAAATTCAATGGCCTTGTTATCTCACGTAATGGCGATGTCAATTGGCCGCCAAGATCATGTGATTTGACACCGTTGGACTTTTTTCTTTGGGGTTATTTGAAAGAAAAGGTGTACGTCGATAAGCCAGCACCAAACCAATTCAACAGCTAAAGGATGAGATAATTCGGCACATTAACGGCATAGAACCTCCATTATGCCTCAGGGTCATCGAAAGTTTGGACCATCGGATGGAGGTGTGCCGCCGTGGTCGCGGCGCCCATTTGGCCGATATTTTGTTCCATACATAATTGAGTAATACCAATATATCATAATAAAATAAAATTACAATAATTTCCTAAACAGTTTGTGTTTCATTCGAAATCAACATTGGCCCTTGAAATTTAACCACCCTTTATCTCCATGTGGAAGTGTATCAGAATAATTACTACAAAATACAACCTCCGTCGGGGTATATTCTCAGGATAATAGTTTTCATATCAATAGCTTTGATATTGACAAGTCATTAAGCCATCTATTCTCTGTAATCCCTAACGTTGGCACTATATCTGATTCTTCCAGCTTTTAAGTGGGATCCCTGCTATCTCGTTCATGTATTCTTGATATGATAGCACCCTGCCTTTAATCAGTTCATCCACTACAATATTACCGTGAACCCAGGGCCCTTTGGCCTGTACCCAGGTAAGCTATAGGTTCGAGTGTCTCACTATAGCATCAAGAAATTCCGGCACCCACGAGCCAACCTGGATGTATTGGTATAAATTTGGACATACTCCCTGTATACACTATAGTACCACTCTCAGGTAGATGCTCTCATTACAGCCGTAATTTTCACATGACGCTAGCCCTTTTTTAGTGCTGGGGAAAAAACTACCACCACCAACTCTCAATTCCAACTTGCATCCATCTGTAAGGATTTCAAGTCTTTATCTTTTTGAATAAAAATATTTTTTCAAAATATTTTAGAAAAGTAATTCGCTTTTGTCTGAATGCGAAACTGCAAGAAACAGATTTCGCTGAATCAATAAACACTTTTACTAAAACTTGTTTGCTGGATCGATCAACAGATAATTCTACTGAAAAAAAGGCTGGACTGGCAGAAGTTTTATGACAATTTTTTTCGTGTATTGTTTGTTTTTTTCTTTAGCTCATTTTAGTTGAAAATGAGTGTACGCTTGTTTTTAATATTCTTTTTATACCATTTTGTTCTCTACGAATAAAATTAATAGCTTCTTTTTTTTATTTCTTTATTATTTCTACAAGATTTTTAATTTAAGCCCTTTGAAAGGGAATAATATAAACAACAATAACAACAGAAATTTGTGCTTTCAGATAACAAATTGGCTTACATAAAAAACAAATTAATGTTTAGGCTGAATTTCAAACGCTGCTTTCTAGTTTTGGTTTGAGAATTCATTAAATTTATTTTCCCTTTCAAACCAAAGTTTTTACTTTCGCTTTCGTTTTTTTTTATTTGAAATTTTGTTGCTGAGCGAGTGGTGACTTGAAGAAGAAGGCGAACATTTATGTAAACGAAAAACATATTCGATTCTGCTGTTTGATATGGATCTTTTTGTTTCTTTTTTTAATTTCTTTTATTAAGTTTTATCTTTTTCTTCATTTTCTGCCAAAATTTTAATTCGAGACAAAATAATCTTAAAGCGAAATATTGAATATCATAAGAAAAAGCAAATCATTTTGGTATGAATAGAAAGTTAAAACAAACTTGCAAAAGTAGATAAATAAACTATTTCGAATTATTTTATGCTCTTATTTCTAGACATACATATATAACGCATATGCTATAATTATTACCGCAGTTATACTAGCAGTTAGATTTGAGTTGATGGAGCTTTCAGTAATTGAATATGAAAAATGTTTCTTTTTGTCCTTTTACTGGATTGCCCTCCACACTGTTTTTTAAAACTTTCGCTAATAAAGAGTTAGAAAAGATAGAAACCAAAATGACGATTAACTAATGGAGGCCAACTTTGTGCATTTGATGCTATTTACTCGCAAAGCGCTTTTTGTGGCATCAGAGCAGATACTTTTTGTCCTATGAAAGTGCACTAACTTCGATCGTGTTTTTAATTTTTCGCTAGATACTTTAGTGTTTTTTTTCCGCCTTTCTCAATTAATTATGTAATAACAATTCTGTGAATCAAATGTTTTTCAAATAATTCACTATAAAACGATATTCTAATGTGAAAACGATATAACTGTTTTGATTGCGGTTTCTATTTGCAAAATATATATATTTTTTTATTTATATCTTGGACCAGTACTCAGGGGATGACCCCTACGTATGTAGTTCATTGTACCGGAACTAGGAAAATAGGTTATGAGGAGGGGGAAAGAGCGAGTAGTGACTTGAACTCTCCAACATTATAACAGGTTAGGCAGGTCGCTGGATACCCCCGAATAGTCTAGGTTGTCCAGCTCACTTGGGTCCTGGAGCCGTTCCCTTTGTGATTGCCTGAAAAGTGGGATAAAGGAGTGAAGAAAAGAAGTTGTAGGAATATAGTAAGAGTGGAATGGATGGGTGGGGATGGAAAGAAAAGACGGGAACCTCTCAGTGTAGCGTTACATGCTATATAATGCAATACGGAAGTTGAAAGAAGATTTAGTTGGATGATCTTCTGTAAACCCAAAATGAGAAGCTGATTATCCTTAAACACCGCTAATTTTGTTTTATAATTGTTCTCATGATGCTCACAATCAAACTTGTCACTCTGTTTTGGCTTGACGTTGAGTTCTGGAACACCCTGTATTTTATATCAAATCATACTCATTTTATATTAAAAGTCATTTTATATAAAAAAGTTTCGTGTTCGCTGGGTATGTATGATTACCCACACATGCACATACGTGCTAATAAAAAATGTTGCCGTCTTTTCAGTAGGATATTAAAAATTAAACATGTGTTTTCACACAAATTTAATATATTTTTTATATTGCAGTAAATTTGTATACTTTTTTTATAATTAACATTAATCTAGTTAAATAATATCTGTTACAAAACGTTCTCCATACAAATTTCCGCACAAAAAAAACATTAGTAGCTGGCTATAAACAGTTAAAGAATAAAGGAATGTTAAATCCAGTTGTTTGTAAATCTCGTGCATATGTACTCATATATATTAAAGACGTACAATGGTGTAACAGAAAGTATTACGAAAACAGCCTAGCATGTTACTACGCATCATTTTTTGTACAAACGATAACATTATATTATATGCTACTGTTTGACTTTACTCTATCACATCATCACACTTCTGAAAAATGTATTTGTGCTTTAGCGTAGCAAAAACTTGTCCTTGTTTTTTAAGAAAAAGCTGCTGTCAATACAATTATTTGTGATCTATGATATACAGGGAGTCTGGCGGCAAATTTATATTTTTAAATGCGATTATTTCAAAAAGTAATAAACAGTGTGGGTGGAGGGTGACAGCGTTGAAATTGCTGCTCGTCGACAATTTTGTTCAAAGTTCGATATTCGGTGAATACGTGACGGACCGAGTGTAAATTTAATTCGTTCATGGATGCTATAAATATCTCACGGCCAGGGCCCAGCAGATCTTCAAGTACTCCCAAAAACTGGACGAAAGCAGTTTGCGTGAAAATCCGCAACTTTCAGTACGAAAAAGAACAGCCTTACTGAGACTTCCAAGAGCGATTATTCATGAAATTCATGAAAAGTATCTGCAGTGTAATCACTTTAAAATTCCAGTCATTCAAGAACTGAAAGAAAGGGATTTTAAGTTAGGTTAGGTTTAACAGGCTGGCAGCCATTAGTAAGGCAGACCACTTGGATCCAATTTGGTCCCGTTATGTTGCTGTGGACTGTGTATCTCAGCAGTTCTACATAGTCCGAGGATCGGATAAAAGAGCCCAATCCACTGACATAAAATTCTGATACTTTTGCCAAATCATGCAGCATCGGCCTGCCTTATATAAGAAAATCTGAAATCCTACAGAGCAATACCCAACACTCTCTATTGTCTTCTCGTCTCTACAACTTCTACAGTAATCATTATATGGAAGATTTAACATCCCCGAATGTGTCTCTCTGTGGCAATGTCCCGTCAGTACTTCGATAGCAGTACACAACTTCCTTCGGGGAAGATTCCTTATGATATTCGACAGGTAACCTCACTAGACCCTCGGCGTTGAGCGGTCTCAAATAGCTGACGCTGTACTTGTTTCTTACAGCTCCTAAGCGGGATTCCAACGATGTGTATATATATAGCCTTTGCCAGTTCGTCTGCTATAACATTTCTGGATACCTCACTCTGTCCTCGTACCCAGAAAAGGTTCAGCTTGAATCCGGCTGAATATCATATAGAACCCAGCTAGTGCATACAGTGCAGCCTTACTATCACTTCGGATATACCCTTGTATAACTTGTAGTGCCTTAACCAGTTAGCTGCACTCATTATGACCACGATTTCCGCCTGTATTATGCTACACTCATATTGCAGCCTAAAAGTCATCCTCTTCTCGTACAAGAAAGTGACTTTACGCATACATCTATATGGAACCGAAGTTGGAGGATTTTCGCACTGTAAATCCAATTTTTACTTAAACGGCTACGTCACCTAGCAAAATTACCGTTACTGGCCTCCAAGAACCCGTTTTGTTTTGTTTTCCGCAAAATTCTCGAGGCCAGGCGTTGAATGCCAACATTGAAAAGGATCGACGCATGATTACGGAATTCATTTTGCCAAACCGGCGAGCTCATCCAGCGTACTCTTCACACACGTGGTTTCAACAGGAAGACAGCTACTGCACAAAAGAGGTTTGATAATGACAAACTCCAATTTTTTGTGTCTTTAAAAGAACATATTCGTCGAGAAATCAACTCAATTGAACCGAGTCTAAAGCAGCGTGTGCCGCAGAACACAAGGCTCCATTTTGAACAGTGTGTTCAACTCGATGGAAGACATCTGGATGATATACTATTTAAAAAAAATAAAATCCGCATTTCCATTCTATCGTTAAATGCTCTTTAAAAAACGTTGTGTCAATTATTACGGTTTTTATTTAAGTTTGAAAACATAAATCTGCCACCAGGCACCCTGTAGTGAAATGTTTTTATGTTTGTAAGCATGAAAGCGCAAAGATATGCACATACACCCATGTTCGCATAGCTCTCCAATGTACGTCTTTTTCTTTCTTTTGTCAAAATAAAATTTAGTAAACCCTTAACAAAAACTAAATATATTAAAATCAGAAGATAATTTTTCAAATCCGAATGAAATTTATAAATATAAACACATTTTTTTCGATTGGCCTCCAATAGGTTTTGTTAAAAACATAAATTTGCATATGTCCAAAAATATTTGCTCAAAATGTAGGCAACGTTTTTGTGGAATCAGCAAACATTTAGTTAAAAACAGTAGCAACGCATCGTGAAAGACAAACAGCACATACTAAATTCACATCTATAAAAAATTTTTTAGTTTTAATAAAACATTCGTTTATTTGACTAAAATTTGTGAATAAAATTCTCTTTGCAGATTTAAATAATTTCTTTTTTTTACATTCAACTAATTTATTTCTTTAACTAAAGATATGTTTTGTGGAATTTTTTATCCTGATAAACAAGGATATAGAGAAAATTTTTCAATGGTCTGTAGACAACAAACTTAGCTTAAGTCCGTTGAAAACTTGCGCTATGAGGTTCGGTAACATTTTAGGGGAAACATCATTACTATTTTCAAATGATGTACCAATTCAATAAGTCTCGCATCATAAGATCTTAGGCATTTACTTGGATGACAAGCTTACATTCAATTTTCATATAAACAACGTAGTTTCAAAAATCTGCTTTTCTTTAAGGCATTTGTATTGTGTAGGGGCTTGTTTTCCTTTAAAAATAAAAAAACTTTTAGCCAAATCTCTATTGATGCCAATTATTTTGTATGGACTGGAAATTTATTCATGTGGAAGTTGTTCGAACTTTGATAAATTAACCAAATGCTTTAATCACGTTATAAGATTTGTTTACTGCCTAAATTTGAGAACTCATGTTACTCCTTATGTCATTGAATTCTTAGGCGGAAGTTTTGAGAATTTTGTGAAATTGCGCTCGCTTTTATTCTTCTTTAAGGTAATAAAATTTGGTTTGCCAGAATACTTGGCAAGATTATTTGCTTTCTCAAACTCATCTAGAACAGCAGCGTTAATATCGCCAAGATAGATACAATGGATATGCATAGATCATATGTGGTAAAAATATGTAGATTGTGGAACGCTTTAGTTCCATATAGTGAAAGAAATTTTGCAGCGAGTTTATCCAAATTTAAGAAGATGGTATTGGAGAATGTTTGAGCTTTTGGATTGTGTTTGTTGCTAGGCTGTATTGGTTGGTTTTCGGGTGTGTAGTAGGTAGGGGTAAAGGTTGAAATTAAAAATTAAGATTTGATTCTTTTTTTTCACTTTTCTTTTTTAATTTAAGCATTATATATTTATATAATAGTTTATATGTTATAATATACATTAGATGAGATCTTACTCTCACGTTATCCATGTAATCGTTTCGGCCTATTTTGGTTATTGAAGAATAAATAATAAAAAAAAAAAAAAAAAAAAAAATTAACGCCTCTAGAAATGAAGAAATTCCTTCACCAGTTAACTAAATTTACAAAGTGAAAAAATGCTTTCAATTTGAGTAAACTTGAACAAATGTATCGCAAGTTATAAATAACGGACACTTTTTCAAGTTTTCAATCCCATTATGCAGTGTTTAGATACATTTTTGGCTTACGGATTACGTTTTTTTTTTCTGAGGGGAAATACAGAATATATGCTTCTTCTCGCTATATTTTTATTTATTGGCAATGTGTATAAAAAATAACAATATCAATTACAATGAAAAACATTATAAAACTCACAAATGAGGTAGCTGATATATCCCATAAGTATATAATATGACAGGAACCGTGCATGTGTTTAATACGTATATGTATGTACTCGTATATAGGTATGTGCACGTAAAGACACAAATTTTAAATTATTGTTGTGGCAGCGTTTTCGTACTTCAAACAAACTTGAAATTGCTTGTTATCCCTTTGTTTTCTTTTTTGGCTTTAATGCTTACATTAAATGTACCCCTTTATGTGTAGGCTGGAATAGATTTGTAAAACATTTACGACTATAGCATAAAGTTCATATAAATACATATGTGACTCTTTCAGGCGAGTCAAATATGTTCTTACAGAATAAACATCCTACTGAAATCAGCCGGAAGTACTAGTTCCAAAACATTAATGTATAAAAACTAAAGGAAAAAGAAATACAGGTCCTGGTTTTTATTGAAGTAGAACAAAATTAAAAAGTTTTGTGCAATAAAAACTAGTTCAACTTAAAAATATGTTAAACAGAGAGAGAAATTTATTCCAGAACCTACACAGCTTTCACACACGGAAAGTTTACTTTGCAAACACTTGAATTTTATGGTGGCAAGGTAGGAGTGACACTCTTTTCTCCCTTGCCAACCAAAACTTAAGACTTTGCAAAGTAAACTTTTCGTGTGTGAAAGCGGTGTCACTTGAATTACACATTAGTACAACAATATACGAGTATGTGTCGTTTTTACAATTTAGACTTGAAAATAGGAATAAAAGATGTGTTTTGTAGGCAGTTGTAAATGAGCAACAGCACGTATATGTAGCATACGGCACATTTGCCAACATTATTCGGTATTTTCAATGTTACTGTCAAGAAAACGTAATTACTCACATATTTTAAGTTCATTTGTTCATGGTTAGTAAATAAACTTTTTGAATTTTAAAAGCCAGGTAATAGAAGAAAACAAGCGTAACATAAGTTTTGGGAAATTGTGTGTAAGATGTTGGCAAGAATATCTCTGGTTAAAATATATACAATGAGTAGTTCTAAATAGAACAACTTCGTAGTTCACACGCATTAGCGCCCTTCGCTGGTATATAGCATATAATTGTACTACCTTACCTAGAGTTTGCAGGTGCTTATTGTTTCAGGTAATCGTTGGAGATGATATAAATGTATGTTTTGAAATGTGTCTAAATGTCGAGCACCTTATTTACTTTTTTATTCAATGCGCTCTATCTGCCCATCGCTGCAATATACTCAGTTAAATACATAATGAGCTACGAAAAGTTAATAGCTGATCAAGGCAATAATGAAGACAAAAAATATTTACTGTAAATGATTTATAAAAAAAACTAATCAGCTTATGTCATTAAGCCATATGCAAATCAAAGCTTTAGAAAAATATACAATACACCTATATACCTCCCAACAGGTTAATTTTTAATTGATACCTGTGAAATCTGCGAAATCTGTTTATCTACCAATACATGAAATTTATAAACCATATAAACCTCTGCATTTTGTTTAAAATTTATTTGAAACCAGTTTATCGTGAATTTACTGTAACAGCCGCGGGTAGAAGGAAGTGTTTGCAGCAAAAATTTATGTGTGAAAGTAGAATATCGGCAGTTCACATTACATATAGGATTAAAAATCCGAGGTTTCATCATAAATAAATAAAAATAGTTTGATCTTAAATTATCTTCCCACTTCAGCTCAAAAAGGTCGCAATACAATGTCATTATAATTTTAAACAAATTTGTTGTGGACATATACTCGTAGATGTCACCTAATCATTAGTAGTAGTTTTTTTTAAATTCTCAATAATTTAGGAGAGATATAAAACAATATTTTTGTAATATTTGATTTGTGTCAATATTAGAAGCTAATAAAGTAAATAAAGTGAAAAGTGATTTAAAAAAGGGTAAAGAGTAGTATAATACTTTCAATTTATTGTTGGAAAAGAATTTTGTTGATAAAATCATTATTTTTAAACTTACATGAATTTTTTAGATGTAGAAAAAAATACATCATACTGATGTAAATTTTTAATCACAGCAAATATTGTTTAAGCAAAGGCAAATAAGTATAAAGCGAATATATAAATGAATGATAATACATCATTTTGATGACACTTTGTCATCAAATGCGGCGTTAGTTAAATAACGAATACAATGAGAGCGTAGAGAGTAAAATGCTAATGCCACACACAGACACAATATTGATGACAATAAGTCATCAAAAGTATTAGAACATTTCTAATTCTCATTGGTTTCTTGAAAGTAGTGAAATATAAAGTTATATGTTTTTGGATTAAATTAAATATAACTAGAGCTTAGGTTTAGTAGCGTGCCATAGTACTGATTTTGTCATAAAATTAACTTCGGTTAGTAATTTAATTAATAAGCCATCACATCAATGAGATTTTTACATTATATTGAAACCAAATTATAGCTGGTCTGAAGTAAGTGCGATATTCTATTGATAATATTTTGTCTTTATATTGATTTCATTTAATCATATCTTCGATGTTAGAGTGCCACTACATTGGTCACATGCTCACTTGATAAGTATTCCAATAAAGCATCACCATGATATCAGTTTGACATGTAATGACAAATAGAGCAACTGATGTAATGGTTGACATTACAGCAATGAAAAGTGTCATGGGGTCGAAAATGATGACATTTGGCATTGCATTGATGTTAAAATACATCACAGTTATGACGGGTTTTCTATGAGTGTAGCATATACTTGTAATCTATTAAAATGGGTCGCGTTCCAAATATCACAATAGTTATATGTATATTGAACGTGCAGCAGTGCCCCAAAACCTCTCATAAATATGCTATGCGGCTAAGATCTCGACTCTGCAGACTCGTTTATGTTGTTACGTAACCAGTTGACTTATTATGAATGAAACGAAAATCCATTTGCATACCCAATTTCACTGCACTTGCTCCTAAATTTTCTTTTAAAATTTCAAAATAATTATGTTTGTCAATTTTCATTTCAATAAACACAAGATTTCCTACACCTCCCGCCGCCACCGCATCTTATCACGCTGCTGCCAACGTATTTTACAGTTGCTTTCAGATTTTTTAATAAGAGAGCTGCGTTTTCTCTGTGCCAATACAAAAAAAAAATTATATAAACAAAAAATTTTTAAATAAATTTCACTTTCATTTTTTTATATTTAACATATTTAACTATAAAATTAACGGAATTTTTAATAGATTTTTATGCAGTGATGATATTTAAAAAATGAACTTGCACTTGTCTGTATAAACATAAAAGTAACTTGCGAGATATTCGACAATTCTTCGGACATTTTCGATAATAATATGTATGCTGAACTTACTGTAAGTTACTTGTATGTGTAAACGCAGTGTAAAGAGGGTTTTTTTTCTAATATTATAAACTTGCTTGGACAATATTATTGCAACCAAACATAAAATTAAATCATTATTACTTTCAAACTATACATACTTTTTGCAACATGCGGATGTATAAAGTGTTTCACAGTTTTCAATTCTTTGAGTTCGCTCGACAAGAATAGTTAAGAGCTGAGATGGGGCAGTCTATGATTAGCGTTTTACAGTCCTCTATTAAAAATTTTTCACTTTTATATAAACAACTATTTAATGCAATAATTAATTTATTGTTTACATATCAAACTCAACTTTTAAAATGAATTTTTAACAAAAATTTCCTTTCATGTTGTGTAAATTATGGATTCACTCAAACACAACTTATCATCCATTTAAGAACATATATACATATATCTATATGTCGCACAAATGTACAATATTTTTGTCAATTAGTCAAATTGATCAAGTTCTTTTTGTTTTTTTTTTTTTTTACTTTTCCACTTTATTATATTTCACAAGTAGACATTTATTCAAAGTGAAGTGAAAACAAAAACTCCCGCAAGAGCAGGATTAAGTATTTGAATAATTTGTGAGGTTTCTCGCTTAATCCAGAATATTGGCTTCGACAATAGCACTGCTTCAATTGTTAATCTGATAATTAAATTTTAACATTTTAATCTATAAAAGCATTAAGTTGTGTAGGCGCTGTTTACAATTCTTTTTGTACGGATTAATATTCAAATTGTGTAGATTAAGATTCAAAAGTATTTTAGAACTGACTGTTAAAACTTTAAAGCAAAAATAATTCGTTAAATAGAGCACCAGTTTCTTTTTAAAGCAAAAATTTCTTTGCTCTTAATTTTTATTTTTTATTTCAGCTAAAATTAATTTTTTTTTTTCAAAATTTTCATTATCATACTTGTTTATTTTGTTGTTATCAATATTTTAAAATCTGTATATATGTATGTACACGTTTATCGACATTATATATTTATGTAAATTTTGATTGGCCCATTTCTATCGCGATGGTCTGTCTAATAAGTGAATCTGATTAAAGCCGAAAATCATCCATTAAGATTTAGAATGCAAATTTATATTTCTATTTTTACTTCTTAGTTATGTATTGAGGTTTAAATTATTGATAAACTTTTTAAATATTTGTAATTTTAATGTTAATCTTTAAAGCAAGTCACTTTGCTGCGACATTTTATTTTTAAATATTTTTATGCTTATTAACGAAAAATTTTGTTGGAGTTATTTCAATAAAAATTACTACCTTTTTTCATAGAAGAACTCAGCTACATAAGTTTTCTTTCTAACACTTTAATTTAATGTTGACAATTTTATTTTTTTCTTTTAGTTGTTATTTATATGTATATATTATTAACTAAATTAATGATATATTTAGTTTATTTATTGAAAACACGTCTACTTCCATATATCACTGCCAAATTTAACGTGTGTTGCGAACCGGATTCCAGCACAGACTAACATGAAGTAATCTACATTTATTTGCTTACGATTTTGTTACACTTAGCTAGTTAAACCGAATTCAAGCTTTTATTCAAAGCAACTCGAATAAAGAATCAGAGCCAGAACAAGTTTGGCCAAAGAAAAGACTGCGGCGCATTTCAAACGAATACTGTCTGTGTGTTTTATTGCTCCAAACAGCAAAACAAAAATAAAGAGCGTACATACGTTTGTTTTGCAAACCAAACAAACAAACGAAATCAACAAAATCAAACCAAAAACAAGATGCAACATTTAGCTCATACAAATTCATTCATGATAGAAATAAAATATATAGAACGTTCAAAGTTGGCGATAAGAAGCAAAATGGCTCTATCTATAGACGAGCAAACAAGTGATGCGAATGTCTCTTAAACATGCTGATGCATGCCGAAGCGAATTCGGCATTTTTTGTGTTTTGTTTTGAACAAAATTACTCACAAGAACTGGGCTCTTTTGAAAAGAGACGACGAGTTGTCAATCAAGTGGTGGTTGTAAAAGAGCTTTTCATTCATAAATGAATCTGTTGAATGAGGCCGGTATATTTACTATAGAACAGCTGTAACGTTGTTGACAAAATAGAAGCCGCACGTTGATTTTTTAAATTAAGTGCTAATACTTTGTTGTTGTGACAAATATTTTTTTTTATATCAGAAATCAACATGAACAAGCAAGTTTACAGGTTTGATTCAATACTTTTTGTTTGATTCCTAATGTATGGTGATCGATCTCCTATTGGCATTCGAAGCCCAAGATGGTAAAACTATATTTTGTCTACAAACGAAGGAGCGGGAATTTAATTATTTCTATACGCAAACAAAAAAATAATAATAATTTTATCACATTGTTATGGTAACATTTGTATGAGCTTTCTAACATCTCGTGTTTGTTTGGTCATACTCGTAATAGCCAAATTAAATAATAATAATAAGAAATAAATCAATAAATAAATGAATAGCATTACAAAAAAAATATATAACAAAGAAATAAATGAATTGCAAATAGAATAGTTGGACATAAGCGGTATTTAATCAAAATAAATGCTTGAATATTAAATACCCTTCCTTATGTACTTAGATTTAAGATAATTGTGTAAATAAATACCACTTGCAAAGTAATTGTGAAGCAAACGAGTCGTTTTTTTATTATATCGAAAAGTGTTTCTTTTTCCACCGTGCCCTAAAGTTTATTTATATTATAAATTGCTTAATTTTAATTTGATCTCGAATTCGAACTTGCTTAATTCGAGATTTTCTTAGAAACTACTAGGAAAAAACAGTATTGTTATCGCAAAATATGTTTTATCGGTTATAACATAGTTTAAACCTTTATAAATACAGTCGACCCGCGAAAACGTGAACATCCAGTTACGTAAACATCCAAAAACGTGAACACTTTTATTTTAACATTGACTACGCTAAAATGTGAACAAGTGATGCTGATGACTCTAAAACGTGAACTTTTTTTAAAGATTTTTTTATTTCTGAAGTAAGTCCTGTAGTTTTTATTAGTTTTGGGAATAGCAGTATTATAATTTCTTCGCAGCGGTATTATAGTTTCTAGTGGAGAAATGAATCAAGGTGAAATTACAGTGTTGCGAAACTTGAAAGATACTCAATCAAAACTCAGATACTCAATCAAAAACACCGTCAATAAAAAATTACCTCGTTTTTTGGTTTAGTTTACAAATATTTTTAAATTTTTTCTGCACATATTTTTATTGCAGATACTCAATCAAAAACACCGCCAATAAAAAATTACCTCGTTTTTTGGTTTAGTTTACAAATATTTTTAAATTTTTTCTGCACATATTTTTATTGAAGCGTTTTTTGAATAAGATATTTTATTAAGTTCCTTTCATCAGACGCAAGAGACTGAATTGTTTTTTTTTTATCAATAAAAATGTTGAAAAACGTTTTTACGCTTATGCATGTTTACCCTTTTATTTCATGTAGATTCAATTCAATGTTAAGTCGGAACAAAGTTTCTACACTATAAAAGCTTTACATCAACTGAATTGAAATAGTGCAGTAAATTTATTGAACAAAAATTTGTTATATACATAGTCTATTAAACTATTCTGCATAATGATTTTCAACGTATATCCATGTAAAAAAATCCCATCTATAACGTGAACAAAATGAAAAACGTGAGCACCCTCGGTAAAAATTAGTTCACGTTTTCGCGAGTCGACTGTATGGTACTATGTGATTGGTTGCAATTTGTTCGCTATATGAAGTCCGCAAAATATAAATTGTTTTTATTCTCATTTCTTTGTTAGCCTCAAAATATTTTTCTTTGAACTTGTCGGCTACGAAGGCTGATAAAGAAATAACCATTATTTTCATTTTTTTCAAAAAGTACTTATTTATTCATTAATAAGTATCTTGCCCCCTTCAAAGTAATACTCCTCAGATATAATACACTTATGCCACCTTTTTTTTCAATCCTCGAAACGTTTCTAAAATGCGCTTTTTATATAGACAACATCTCCTGTTTCGATTTCTCCTCAATCGTGGCAAAACGCTTTTCTTTCATCGGTGTCTTCAGTTTTGGGATGAAAAAAAAGGTCAGTGCGGGCCAAGTCCGGTCAATACGGTGCTTAATGCATGGTAAATATTTTGTTTTAAGCCAAAAAATCACGCACAAGCTTCGATGTGTGAGTTGGTGCGTTATCATGGTGCAAAATCATTGATTGCTTTTTGCACAATTATGTGCGTTTCTGACGAATTGCTTCGTGCAAACGGCGCTTAACTTCAAGGTAGTATTTCTCGTTGACCGTACGACCTTGTGGCAAGAATTCATGATGCACCACGCTTCTGCAGTCGAAGAAATCAGTGACCGAACTTGACGTGCTTTTTTCGGTGCTGGCTCTTCTGGACGCTTCCACTGGTATGATTGGGCTTTGGTTTCAATGTCACAGCCATACACCCATGACTCGTCGCCAGTTATGACCTTTTTGAGGAAATCTGGAATGTCGTTGACAATGTTCAACAGCTCACCAAAACGAAGAGCACACCAAAACACCACTAACCTTTTTATCTGGTAAAAACAAACTGACAATCCCATGTGGTTGATATTGCTAACATAGTTATATGACAGACATGTGTACCAGCATAACAGAAAAAATGCGAAAATCGAAGACACGTAAATCACGAAATTTGAAAATAACGGTTATTTTATGATCAGACCATGTATGTCTTGAGAAACAGATAACTCCATGACTTTCCTCTTAATTATTCCACAAAGAAGGCAGACTTTAATTATTTTTTTAATTATTCCACAAAGAAGGCAGACAAAGACACAAAATGTTAGTAGAAACGTTAAGTTATGATATGTTTGCCAAGCAGTTTAATTTGCCTTTTATGTATACTCGTATAACATCTTTGCTTCAAATTCTTGTTTTTATCTTTTGTTAGAATTGTCATAGTTTTACAATAAAAAAAAAAACATTATTTTTGCGAATAGACATCAAAAAACATTTTAAGACTTTTTCCTAAAGTCAAGATTTTATATTTGGGAAATGAAGATTTTTCGACAGACATTTGTGGCATCCCTGGACTCATCTAAAATTGCTTTCACACACGGAAAGTTTACTTCGCAAAACTTTAAGTAAGGAATTAAGGCTTTCGCAATAATACAGTTGAGGGTGATAATACGACATGGTTTATCATGCTAATATTATTATAGTTTTTATCAAATACATATCGCTCCTTTATTGCAAAATGGTCATATCTCAAAAAATTAGCTTTTCGGGTTAACAATGCAGAATTTTTAACAGTACTACCTTTTATATTGTGCCAAATTTTTATTTAAATTACCTTTAAACTGTTTCCTTTAGGAGATATTTTCTAAAAAAAAAATTCTAAGACTTGTATGGAAATGAAAAATTTGAAATGTGTTTTTCTCGAAACAAGCTTTTTTCGTTATGACTATGTTGCAATAAAGGAGCGATATGTGGTTACATTTGTATAATTTTATATTTGTATAATTTTGTTTTTTGGATATAGTTAGCCTAACATTTACTATTATACACTACCATATTACATAGTTGTATTTAATCATATAGTTTACAAATGTTAGAATATTATATTCTCAATCATATATTTTTTAAAGCAATAGTTTTAGTGCATTAATGCCAAATCAATAAACTTATTGAGTCTACTCTTGGTGTAAAATAATTAAAATTGTATTTTTCTACAGGGCTTTAAAGTAAAAAACTATAATAACATGATCAGTTTTTTTGTAGATTTTATAAATCTTTGAATTATTTTACTAATTTCTATATAAAATTTGTCATATAATTGCTTAATACACATAGAATATTTTTTACAAATTAAGCTTTTTAATTTTATCCCGAAAAAAGAGGTAATATTAAAAACTGTGGAGTAAATTGGAAATAAAAGGTGGCATCACTAGTCCAACAGAAGTTTTAAGTGGACAATGAATGAATGAAATGAATCTGCGACTATTAAATTGATGGACATAAATGCATATGCTCGTATAAACATGTATGGTAGCTTGCGTTTATACCATTTCTTACACAAAAATATAAGTTCCTCAGACACGGGGAGTAGGCAAAATCTGGTAAAGCTACTACTATTTGTTTCTTCAGATGATGCAAAGTTTATTATATCTGCAAAAGACAATCATTCAATGAAACTTTATTATTGCCGAACGATGTTATATTTAAACAAAAAAATTATTTATGACTACGCGTCAGGATACAGTCATCACAGAACTTCTACTGCACTACAACATAAAACTGCTGCAAAGCTGAAACAATTTATCGCCAGCAGGTGTTAGCACTTAATTTTTCAAAAACGATTATTTTTTAGCCAGGCACGTTTTTGCTGAATCCTGCATAATTTGTAATGAATCACTTCTGGGCCATCAAAAGATGAATTTCGTAAAAACTTAGGATTTAGAAAGTGTCACCTTTAAAAATATAAAAAATAAAGCATTGACAGAAAGACAAAAGCTCTCTCGTTTTCAGCGAGCTAATGAACTCAAAGTGACGGCCATAAAAAGATACAAGAAACATTTTATTGTTAACAAACTTTTCTCAAGTTTTTTTTTGTGTTTCAAAAATAAATGAATTTTTAAACCGACCATAACAAGAGCCAAATTCACTGGCATGTTATCATTTTGTCTGCAACAAAACCAACAAATTAATTTCAAACTTAAATACGAAGGTGATTAAGTTTAATGATTTCAACTTCAAGCAATTATTTTAATACTTAAGCCAACAATTAAAACTAAATTTGATTAGCATTAGCATTAATTGCCACAAGCAGCTTTAATCATTTTGCGGCATCAAATCATGACACATTAAAAGTGTTCAGATAAAATGAGTTTCAGCAATTAAAGAAAATGCAAAGAATATAACAGGAAAATTAGAGTGGGAACTTAGTGTCAAGCTTATTGAAATGCGATTGCTATTAGACAAACTCTAATGCCAATTACTCATCACAATTATAAAATGTTCTAAGCAAATTGCAAGTGAAAGTGTTGGTAAGTAGTCAGCTAGTTTGAAAGTCTTTGGCAATTGATATAAACAAACCTAAATCTTTATTCACATTGGAGCGCTGACCTCAGCAAATGTGTAAGAAGAAAAGTTAAAATGCGTCTACGTAAGCATCATGCTTCTACTCATAGCCAGGAAAACCAGACCATTGCTAGCTAGCATCATGAGATCATGGAACAACTACTGATTGTTTGATTAATTAAGAAAATTGACAAAATAAAGAATTATGAATTTAGTTAATTATTCAAATTGGGAACAAAAAACTAGTTTTTGTTTTCGAAAAATCTAAGGCGTGAATTTATAATCCTGTTATTATTAAAAGACTAATGCAGTTCGAATACGTCAATGTTTTTGTAATTCCTATATCGTTAGTCTCACGTAGAAAGGTTCTAACTCGCATTTTCCCTGAATTGAGCTCTTTTAGGGATTCTACTACGTTTCACACAAGTACACAGTGTCACAAAGATTTAATTATGTAATTTCGTACATATCTCTCTTACAAGCAATTGAGCAAAAAAAAAGTTACTTTAAGATGTCCCTATTTATACAGTTTCCATTACAATTTTTCCTTCTGCAATTATTTTAGTTAGGGCCTTTCTACATGAGAGCAACGATATACAATGCTGCTTGCCAGGCCTGAAGTGAATATCAGCAAAAAAAGAGAAACTTCTTAATTGCAATTGTTTTTCGTATTCTCTATTATAATTTACTTCAAATATCAGATCCATTAATGCTTTAATATCTCAAAGACGCCTGCATAGCCGACTTCAACTTCAGGCTACTAAAAGCCCGATATTGTCGTTTATGTTTTCAAAGGTTTCATTTATTAGCAAAAAATGGTCTGAAGATTCTACCGGATCAAGAAACTGAATTTGAATGGAAAAGAAGCAGTGGCATTTTATTAGGGCTGGAAGCTGCAATTCTTTTAAATATTATACCTTTTATATGTTTTAAGTCTTTCGACTTCATGAGAAGCTACAATCGGAATATTCTCAAGTGGATCACTTATCATTCAAACGTCTACACGGAATTTAATGGTATAGGTGAAAGTATACAAGATAATTTAAACAATTGAGGTATCAATTTGAAAAGAAATGTAAAATAAGCAGTGGAATTTGATTACAGCTAGAAGCTGCAGTTCTTTTATAATTTTAAAGTCTTCCTACTACATTAGAAGCTCTAATAGCAATATTCTCAAGTTAATCACTTATCATCCAAACACCTACACGGAAAGTAATGGTATAGGCAAAAGTGTGCAAGATGTCATGGATAACGTTTTTCGTAGTTTGTTATGCAGCCGAATAATTTCGAGATGTGATCTGATGGGTGATTTCTCCATTTGCAGAATATTTTGCAAATGGAGAAATCACCCCTCCATTTGCAGAATATTTTGGAATTTATCTGCCTTTCAGTCGTCACAGTTTGAATATCTATATGGAAAGCCAAAATAAAGCTAGCTACTTTGTTTTTATTTCCACATAAAATTTCTATTTGTGGAGATTCGTTGACTACTTAAACTGCATACTTTGAATTTTTTGTAAACTAAAATAAAAAAAAGTCAATTAGGCGGTAATAAAATGCACGTAATAATGTAACGATGTAATTTCCTTGCTTAACTCGACTGCGTAATTTTATGAGCACAGTATTTCAAAAACTTTTGCTTTCATATTATTTTGAAAGCGGTAGCTTTAATAGTTTCGGCTTGATAAAATAGTTATTTAGCGTATAGAGAATTTGGCGTTAATGCACCGAAGTAGAATTATTAAGTATAAGAACTTCTTTTGAATTTCTTGGATTTTTAAGCAATTTCAAAAACTTTTGCTTGAAGAAGTTTTGCCAAAGAAAAACGAAATATGTTTTGATAACTTTTTTTATAACAATGAACAAGAAATAAAAACAAAAGAAAGATAAAGCTTGCACACAATTATAATTAAATATTAAAAAAAAAAAACCTAAAAAGTTTTAACATGTGTTAAGGAATATTTGTCATCTGTTTTAAGAATGCAGTATTAATTTCTCAATCAACACTTTTTCATTTTAAATTGCGTGAAAAATTAATTTTTTTTGTCGGCATTTTGCTTAACAAAATAAAACGTATTAAAAAACCTCATTAAAATTCTTTGTTTTTTCTTTTCTTTTAATCGCTTCAATGAAAATAAACGATGACATTGAATGATGCTGTGCCAGAAACAAAAAAAAAAACACTCCTCCTAAAACATACCGCAGTCTAACGTGCAACGCTTAGCGATTCAGCCCACAATTGATGACATACCGACAACTTTGGAGACCAAAAACATTCCCTGACTGTCGTTAATCAGTGCACAAAAAATAAAAAGTAGACAAATTTTAAAACAAAAACAAACATCAGGGCGTATTAGCAATATTTAATCTTACAATTTAAGTGACATTATATTCTGGGATTATTAAACATTCCGTTCAATATTCATTCCGTGGCAACGAAAAAAAAAGAAAGAAAAACAATAAAGACTTTAACGAAAACAGCAAATTTATGAATAAAACAGCAGCTGCCAAAATCCAATGAGGACAAAAGAAAAACAGATGAAGTGTAAACGACTCACTCATACGAGACGAGTATGTGGCAATCGCCCGTGCTATTCATTCACACTACAATTTTGCAATTTGATAAAAATTTTAGCAGCCAAGAAACTTAGATATTGAAACCGTAATATTTCTTAGGGTGTTCCGAACTTGGAAACGATATCAAAGAGCAACCTCGTTATGCTACTTTAATAACATAAAGCTCGGTTGTTAGATCTTACAATATTGTCAGTAAAAAATATCTTACTGCCGCAACTGCCAACTTTTGTGTTACAGCGTTGTCAGAAAAATATATTGTTGGCTCATTGCAAAACTAAAATATTGTCAGACTCCTGCCAATCGTGAGAACACTATTCGTAATCACTGTCCGATGAAAGGAAAGCGTTTTGCTACGATTAAGAGATGAAAATCGAAATAGGAGCTGTTATCGATACCAAAAAGCGCGTTTCAGAACGCAGGGACAAGATAATTATTAATGAGTAAATAAATTCTTTTTGAAAAAATTTAAAATAACGGGGGTTTTTTTTTTTTTTTTGATCAGCCCTCGTTTATGGAGTCCATACATATATATATTTTTACTTTTTTGAGTTTAATTTATTTTTTTATATTTGATTTCTATTAAATACTTTGAAAGTTCGATCATTGTCTAAGAATTGTTCTGGCAATTTTTGCCACACAATAGTCTGAAAATCGTGTAAACTGGCAAAAAAAATTTTTGTTTTGGCAATAAAATTGTAAGTTTTTCATACAATCGTGTGAACTGACAACTTACCTATTACTATAAATGTTTAATATTCAGTATGTTACAATGCATACCGTCAGACCTTAAAATATTGCCAGATCTAACAACCGTCTGTATGTAGCTTACTCAATTAGGTGTTATTCACTTTATTAATGGATAAACATACGCTTGGAACTCTACGCTACCCAGCATAAAATACGGTTTATCTGTAAACGTAACTGATTTGTAAACGTAAGAAAGCGCATCTCGTCCTATTTATCCCACTTGGTTGATCTGCTTGCTTCCTTAATTATTGGTTTTATTCCAAGCGTTTTATTAGTTTCTTTCATATCTGAACAATAAAAACTTTTGGAGTATTTCGTATAATTTTCTTGCGATATTTTGTTCTCCGTTTACTTCAACTAAACTTTACTGCTCTAATTTCGTCTTTTAAAATATGGTCTAAAATATCTACAAAGCTAACTTGCTCAATAAAATGTTTTTAATGTAACAATTGCACTCTCGCCCGGATGTTTAAGGAAAGCATTTAGCTTAAGACATCTTTTAAGGCTTTCTTGTGATTCCAAATGTATTCCTGTTGGGTAATTATAAAATTTTTTTCAGACACCCTGAAAATTTGGTGTTAAATTTTTTGGCACAGAACAAAAATTTAATCTTTTGGAACACATCAATGAACCTCTTTGTAATTTCAAACTTTAATAACTCAATGTAGTGAAAACATATGTTAAAACACATCAAACAGACTTGCATACTCGCACACACAAGTTCACATTTAACTAAAGTGCAATGGTCGCTTAACTTTTCTTAGTAAAAATTCATGAACGAAATCTACGCTCGACAAATTAGATGATAACAATTTTTGAAGGCTGTCGGCATATTCGTTTGGTCGAAAATGAAAATTGGAAAAACATCAACAATGTTATTTAAGTGGTAAACAAAAGTAAACACAATCTTACGCCCATTAATTTAGTCATTCAAAGATACAGCGACGAATGAACATGTGCACACGTAGAAGAAAATATAAGGTTGATATGACAGTATTTTAAGGGCCAAATACTATTGTTGAATTATATGATTGAACACAACCACATAATATGGTTTCAATCTGACTTTTTTTTTTACAAAATTAAGTACAGCCAAGAACCAAACTTAAACCATATAACCATATATTTGTTTCATGACGAATACTGTTATGGTGAAAATTAATAGTTAACTGTCATATACAACCATATAATATTATCTTCTCGATCCATATTATTGACAAGTTTTAAATACTATTGTCACAATCAATTGTACAAGTGCTGAACGTCACAAAGTTCTGTAACTAAAAACACATGTTTTTTTTTTTAAAGAAAACAAACACAAAAACTGCGAAGCTTTTTTGCTTGTCTGCACTTAACACTCAAGGCTAATATTGAGTTCATTATTTCGTGCGAAATTCTTTCAAATTGCATACAAAAGTGTTTAGTATGAAATATCTGCGAAATAAGTTTAGAAATGTAGTACTGAGTTCTTAAAGCGAAAAACACACAATATGTATCTGCAACATGTTTTCATTTAAAATTGTGTCTGGGAATATTTATTTTTTCAGCTGCGAAATAACATAAGCAAAGTTTTTTTCGCACGAAGTACAAACATGTATACTTAAAATTAAATATGAAACATGAATAAGAGAAAAAATGGACAACACTGAGTACATCTCAATTTTTCCGTACGAAATTCACTCATTCACTCTCAATACTAGGCTTTAAGGTAAGTACTCTGTTCAAATCTGCGAAAAATGTTGAGCAACATTAATTATTTCATTTGGAAAATATGTTATTTATAATGTGATGACTAGTTCACGTTTTAGGCAAATTTCACGGTTTTCGGTATACCACATTGTTTAGCTGTTGTTTGAAATTTCGCGCGAAATAAGTACCACTCATATTATTTCACAATTACAGCACAATGTTGCCAGAAACATTTCATAAGTTTTTCACAAATTGAATTGAATTGAGTACCACTTCAACAACATTATTTCATAGATATTTCGCACAAGTTTTTTTTATATCCAGTTATGATAGCATTTCGCACGAAATGACGAACACAGTACTTAGCCTTAGGGTTTGAATCGAATCAGCGACCTCGAGACTGTTGTTCGAGTACTCTACCAAATCAGCCATCGAGGCTGTGTTTAATTTATTGAATATATTTTTACAAATTAATATTTTTACATCTAGGTTACAAGTTATAATATTTTTCAAAATCTTGGTGCTCGAGAATGATTGATTATACTGTATTACAGCTGCTGAACAAGAAAAGCGCTATTATTTTGTTTCCTAAGTGCCGTTTTTTAGATAACGGTACTTTTGTGTTTTTCGGTGTATGGTCCCACTCAAACCCTTGTGGAGCCCAACCAGAAAGTCCGATCGAGAAACTTCACATTGCCTCTTTGCAATCCAGATAGTACGGCAAACTTTCCATTGATGTTGGTCATTATGTATGAAATCGGGAAGTTCTTTCATTATTTCATATGTTTTCTTTACGTATTTTGCATATCCGATTGATGGTTTCGCATTCCCTTTATGAAGCAAGACTGTCTTCAAACTATTCTTGCCTCCATCAAGAAAAATATAGTGTGTGAGCAATGAAAATAAAAATATTGTCGTTCCACAAAATCCTTAATAAAAACTTCAAATTACGCTTAAAATGCTGGTAATTAAATAAACTATTTGGTAAAAGAATAAAACATATCAGATCTTTACTACAACGTCGAAAAAAAACCGAAATAAAAATGAAAAATTTTGAAACAAACGTTAAAAATAGGCGAATTTTGAACTGTGAGGTGTAATAACTCAGTCATTTCTTTTCAGCTAGGAATTCGCATTATATCGACGGAAAAGGCGTTCAATTACCGTTCCAACGCTATGGCGTTCGATCAGACTTCTTGGTTGGGTCCCACAAAGTGAGTGGTACCATACACTGAAAAACACAAAAGTATCGTTATCTAAAAAACGGTACTTAGCAAAAAAAAAAATTACAGCGTTTTTCGTGTTCAGGAGGTCCGAATTAACTTATCTAGGCACTTGGCGTTCTTGGTATTTTTCCAAATTTAGAATTTGTAAAGCAGTGTTACTTTAAGTCTAGTCCATATACATATTTGTAAAAATACATATGAAATTCAAACACATTAAAACACATACATTAATGCATTTGTCGAGATAAATCTTATACCAACCTTTCTGCTTTCAAACCTTTATTTTTATAAAAATTTTTGCGATTTATTATAATATATATATTATTAATATTGATACAAAATAAACATATGTATCAATATGTTTGACACCCGAAACTGTAAACATAGTGCGGTTATCAATGGCAACAGCAACAATATGATTAATTCCACCCATATTGTTCATATGTTTTCGCTCCGCACTTATTAACTAATTATCAATTTAGGTGGAGACCGAAAACATCTTGACTGTTTCTGGCATATAGGCTCATCAAGAAAAACTAAAATTTTGTCAGAGAATTTGTTGGGTTTATCATTATCTGTATACAAATCGCACTTTGAAAAGCAATAAAATGCTGACAAGTACAAGCCAATCATTTACAAAGCACTTGTGACAAACTAAATTGTGCTTGTAATTCTTAGTTGTCACAAACACATTTATGCTTTAATGTCGCATATCCTGTTGATACTTTCGGAGCTTGTTTGTCTCTTTTTTTATACTATACTCTTTTGGCAATTTAAATGTGACGTTAAAATATTGTGACGTTATTTTACAAAACTAGGCAGACAAGTGATTTGCCTAAATGGAAAATTTTTATCTACTGGATTTTTAACAGCAAAAATTTGTCTTCTCCTTGTTTTTTGATATTTTATTGTGATAACTTGTACTCTTTAACACTTAAAATATTTGGGAACCTTATAACAAAGATTTTGGTGCGGTATTTCAACTGCGTTTTGACTTTCTCAAATTTCTATTTAGGTGCAGAACAATAAAAATATATTTTTCCGCTGATCAGCATAGAATATGCAGTTAGACAAACTTACGTACAGTAAACTTTTCTTTCCCAAAAATGCACATTTTGGTAGAATTGCACTTGCAATTTGAAGTTTTAAAGTTTTTGGAGGAAATATATTTGAAGAATTTCTGCACTAGAGAAAGAGGAATAAAATACTGGATAAAACAACAAACTTATGTATACGAGGGCGGTTCAGAAACTTCTTAGCCTACCAATGAAAAAGAATAGTTTTTCAAAGATATTTTTATTTTTCAATATAATCTCCTGAAACTTAAATGCTATTGTCTCCAGAAACTTTAATACACTTAGTCCAACGCTTTTCTAGCAATTCCCTTGATTAAAATAATTTTTCCACAAGGTCTTCAAAATAGTGGTTTACAACTGTAATTGCATCTTCATTTGAGGTAAAACGCTTGCCAGCAAGGAATTTTTTTTAGATTTGGGAACAGGTAAAAGTCACTGGGAGCTAAATCAAGAGAATAAGGTGGGTGGTCAAGCAACTCGTACTTTAATTCGTTGATTTGAGCCATTGTTAAAACACTCTTGTGCGCTGGTGCGTTGTTCTGATGAAAAACTATTTTTTTGCGCTGTAAGCCAGGACGTTTTTCTCGAATTTGTACATTTAATTGCTCCAAAAGGTTGCAATAGTACTCTGAATTTATTTTTTTTTTTTACCCTTTGGCAGATAGTCAATCAATAAAATACCTTTGAAGTCCCAAAAAACCATTGTCATAACCTTACCTGCCGATTGAATTGTTTTTGTCCAGATTCAGTCCATTGTTTGAATTGTTCTTTTTCTCTGGAGTATAGTGGTGGATCCATGTCACATCAACAGTTATGAAACGACGCTTAAAATCCATTTTATTTCGTTTAAAACGATCCAACCAAGCTTGAGAAATGTTCATTCTTATGCGTTTTTGGCCGACTGTTAACAAATGCGGCACCCATCTTGCAGAAAAATTTTTCATCTGTAGTTCTTCATGCAAAATTAAATGGACTCGATCATTTGAGGTGCTCATGATATTAGCTATTTCACGCACTTTTATTCGTCGATCGTTTAATATGATATCATGCACTTTGGCTACAATTTGTTGTTGTTGCTATTTTTGGACGTCCACTACGTGGTTCATCATCAATGCTTGTACGACCACGTTTAAATTCAGCAACCCAATTTTTTACTGTTGCATATGAAGGAGCACTTTCACGCATTTCTCATTTTTCCATTGTAAAAAAATCGCGGATGCATCTTTTGTGAACACCTGTTTCTATATGAAGGAGTTACCAGATCGAAACAAAATTTAACATGTGTTCATAGCAGAGATGGAAGTTTCCAAAACACTTAATTTTTTCTGTTTATACCACGCTTTTTGTGCTAGGCTAAGAAGTTTCCGAACCGCCCTCGTATCATGCTTAAAGATTATTATAAAGAAAAATAAATAAGATAAAAAAGTAAAGAACACAAGGATCAATATAATTCAAACTAACTGTTTTTTCAAAGAATTAAACTGTGAGATGCGATCCGCTGTGATGGCAACAAAGCAAATAACCTTAACCAGCAATTTGAATGAAACTTTTCAGTGGAAGGTATATTTTTTAGTTTATGAAACAAAATACAATAAAACAGGCGGACAGTATTTTAAAATAAATTATACTTTCTATTGAAATGGTTACTCCATTTCAACATTCTTCCAAATGTTTAAAAATATCTACTTAAGCTAAAGTCAAATACTTCTTTATTGTAATAATCACAAAGGGAAGAACTACAGGACCCAAGTGAGCTGGACAACCTAGATTATTCCGGGGTATCCAGCGGCCTGCCTACCTTACTGTAATAAGTACATATTAGTATAATTAACAATCTTGAGTAAATGGTTTTGCTTCATAGCGCTTGTAACGTCGACGAGTATATTTTACTTCACGCTAACAAAATATACGATGCTACCCTTGCTGCGTTTTTGCACAAATGCAAGACTAAAAGAAGTAGTTCATATTTACACGATGCATACACTACCCTCCATTGCAAAGAAACCGCTGACATTCAGAGACTTAAGACGATGAACCAAATTAGCTATTCACAATCAAGAGCAGGTGTTGGCAATTGTACAAATTTGCACCTTTGAGTGCACAATATTGTGAATAGGTCTATTAAATTTTACAGAGGTCTAATCACCGCATATGATTAACTGTCGTATCAAATAACATTACGATGCATCTAGATTAAACAAAATATAATAGATTGAAGACCATATGTTTGCTAAAAGTACGAATAAAAAAAAAAAAAAATGTTTAACTTTTTTATATTATTAAAATACTATTCATTCGATATCGTATGCCATGATACCAAAATGAAAAATTTCGATAATATTGCTTGATATCGTATGCGGTGATTTGGCCCCCGGTTTTTCTTGCTAAGCAATCTAAGAAATCTAATTTAATTTGTTATATATATTCATTGTTTTATGTGTTCCCGTCTCATTATGTTCTAATTAGTTTTGTTTTTTTAAATTTACAGCAGAATCAGCCCTTTCGGACTATAAATAAAATTATTTGAATTTCTCCGCATTGACTGTGTTAAACTATGACAAAATCCTTTTTAACTCATATTTATATGACACATACAATGAAAACGGTAAAAAAATGGAGTTTTTAAAATATTGAAAGCGATACTGATTAACAAATGTCGTTGTATGAATATATTGGTTTTTAAAGTATCAGCGATTTAAATATCTATGTTTCTACTGGCAAATATCTATATTTCGATTTGCTTACTCCTTACCAACGCCATATAGTTTTTTCGATTTCTTGCATTCCCTTTTCATCTCAACTTGTCATGAGCAACGGGGCTCACTTGCAAGAAAAAAAATTTAGTCTTTCCGCACTTAAACCTATCCCAAGTGCTATCAAAAATAGGGTAAGTACGGATATTCTTACATCAAGTAATTTTATTCAATGCACAGGGCTGGGCAGTATTTGAAATACTTGTGTTTGAAATATGTATTTGAAATACAAATACGTATCTGTATTTCAAATACACGACCGGAATGTATTTAGTATTTTATATTTCAAATACATAACTTAATAGTATTTTGTATTTCAAATACATGTGGCTCAAAAATACATTTTTACAAAATACATTTATTTATTATAATAAATTGAAAACAAGTTATTTCACAAAAGCTAAAACCGCTAGAAACTACAACCATTAAAATGTTTATCATTTTGCAATACTGCAATTTGGCTTTCGTTTATACAGAGCTAATGCATTTTACACTAATCGGGTGATATCAGTAAGAATTTCTATATATTTGCCACCAGCTTTTGATATACAGGGAAATAATTTTTATTATGGAAAACTTTAGGCTGCGAGAACCAGATTAGATCCACTGCAATATAAAACTTTGAGGCATTTAAGTTTTATTTTAACAAAATTAATGGAGAGCTTGGAAATAAGATTTAATGAGTTTCTCATGCTGACACCTGGAGCAAATAGAGCCATATCGGCAGAGAGGCAAAAGCCTCCCTTTTACTGAGATTCAATAGATAGATGAATCTTGCAATAGATATCATGGAGAAAAATTGCAAAAAACGTGAAACCATGACTGGATGCAGAAGAAGTAGTAGTTGAGGTAAAGATAATGAAGATTTTATTGTTGTTTTGGACAATACAGTGATCAACCTCGTAAATCAAATTTGGAACTTGAGCTTATCAGTTTTCAAAATGATAAAAGCAAGGAGCTTGCTATTCTGGAAAACTATCCAAGAATCAAAAATAAATGCATTTATAGAATTTGACAGCAGCTTGTGTTCCTCAGGACCTGTAGAAAGATTATTGTTTGTCAGATAACTGATTGAAATATCTAGTTTTTATTAAAGGAAATACTTGTTTTGCCGAATGAATTTTTTATTTACTATCTATCAAATGCTAAATATTAGGTTTGTTCCTTTAATTTCTTAGCAAGTTTAGAACAATAATATGAATATACAACTTAGTTTAAGTGCATATGTAAAATAAAATATGTATCTAAAGCCAGACGGGTACATTTTTCTGAGACCAAATTACAAAAATGTATTTGTATTTTGTAGTTGTATTTAAAATACACAACTTGAGAGTATTTTGTATCTTGCATTTAAAATACACTACTGTAAAGTATTTTGTATCTTGTATTTGAAATACACTCCTGGAAAGTATTTTGTACCTTGTATTTGAAATACATAATCTGTGTATTTTGCCCAGCCCTGTCAATGCAGATTATTCAAGTACCAAATATATAATTTTAGAAATACTTTATCTCGAATCCGTACTTGAAATAGGTCAAATATGAAACTGATTTGAGAAAAACTGACAGCGAACCAATCTTAAAATGCGATTGATTCAGGAATTTTAAAGAAGAAAAATTGAGTTTGTGATTACTTACTTTTTAACTACTAATACATATACATACCAATCAAAAAAATATATACTATACAGCTTGTTTTTGTGTTTTCTAGCTGCCTATATGTTGACATTTCATAGGAACTACTCTTATAAAAATTGTACTCTTGTATCTCCAGTCTGGGAGACTGCTATAAATTACAAGCTGATCTTGATAAATTATCTGACTGGTGTTCTGAAAATGATATATATATTAATATATCAAAATGCTCCTCGATGTCCTATACTCATATCTTAAGCCCATTTAAGTTCGATTATTCCATTAATGGTCTCTCAATTAAACGTGTAACTGAAGTAAAGGATTTAGGCGTTTTTTTTTTAATAGTAAATTGAGTTTTTCTATGCATATTGATTATGTTGTTTCTAAAGCCTATTGTATGCCTGGTTTCATACGAAGAAATTCTAAAGATTTTAAGGATGCATATACCCTGAAATTTTTGTACATTTCTTTGGTCTGCAGTATTTTGGAATATTGTTCTATTATCTGGAATCTCTATCATGTAGGTACATCTAAACGTATTAAACGTATTCAGAAAATTTTTACCAAGACCGCTTTAAAGTTAACATGGCCTTATGAACTGCCTTCTTATGACATCAGGAAAAAGTTATTAGGCTTGCAATCATTAAATGATCGCAGAACTTGTTCCTTGCTATTGCTGGCCTATAATATTTTATATAACAATATTGGTTGCCTAGAATTAAAAAATTATTTTACCTTATATTGTCCACCCAGGGATTTAAGAAATAATCGTATGTTTGAGGAGAGCTGTCTAAGGACTTATTATGCGAATAGTGATCCAATTGCAAGATGCTTATATTTATGTAACAACTTGTTTCCTTTGTTAAATTTTAATGTTAGTTTTAGTTCGTTTAAATTTATGTCATTTAAATATTTTAATTAAAGTGTTTAGTAATCTGTAAGAATATAATTCTGTAGATGAAAAAAGTAAAAAAATAAATATTAATATTATATATTATCAGTAGACTTGGAAACTTTTGCAAAATATGTTTAAAATTTTAACTACAGGTACGCACAGCTTATTTTATGCACTGAAATATTTTGTTTTTAGGACTGTAAAAAAGTACAACTAACGGGAACTTGGAAAAGAGTTTGTTGGTTTTATTTAAATTAGAAAATGTGATTGTTTAGCGAACAAAAACTATTTCTTGCAAAAAACAAAAATATACTACTTTTTTCATCTCACAGCTTATTTTATGCAGTAAACTTTTATTGTAACGGTACTCGAGTACAACGTTGTTATTGACTTCGTTTTTCGATCCGGCTCGAAGGACCAAAAATGTTGGGATGGAATAGTTTTCTCAAAGAAATAGAAATAAAAAACGGGTAGTTTTAAAAAATTCAAATATTACAATATTTATTTGGGACACTTACGTGTGAACTCGGGTTTTACAATGGTATAATAAAAGCTCTTTCAGGTATAATTACAAATGGCAAAGGCGCCAAAAAATAGCAAGTAATACTAAGGAAAACGTCAAATGCACTGAACACTCACGTAGGGCGTCCCGTACATAAACATATAGCAATATGTTTCATTGAATTTTTGGTGTAGTTTTGTTGCATGGTGTGTTCACTTACAAAAATTCGAATGATTTAGATGAAGGAAACTTGGTTTCAAACCATTTTAAAAAAGACCACTCCCAGCGAAAAAAGTAGAAATGGTTAACATTAACAGTTCAAAAAATCATTGAGCGTTTCATCCACGAAAATCGGGTTCATATCAAAGGCAGGAAGGCATCGAAGAGAATTTTTAATAAGCAGGACGGGCAATATATTCTGAGAAAATAAAGACACACCCAAAGCTATTAGCACCAAAGCTAGTCTCTGAAGTTGCTGCACACGTGGCCAAACAATAGTGTCAAAACACGTTTACCGTGTACTGCGCCAACACGGCCATGAAGAGTTGCGAATTTAGATAAAGAACATCTTTCCAAGGAATCTTCATTTTCGGTCATCTTCTACAAAGAAAACCTAAAGGCAACAGTAAAGCATGGGGCTGGTAGTGTCATGATTTGGGCCTGTTTTGCTGGCACTCAAAATCTACCAAGTCCTAATAATGCAAACACAAAAAGCAGGCAACATTTTTTCTCAGATAACTTTTTACTGCTATTTCTCAGCATCTCTCTAATGTGCCTTTGCTTTGGGTTTTTACTTGGTCTAAGAATTTTGCATTTGATTCAAGATTTTTATAATTTTTTTAAGACACTGCAAGATTGAGTTTCTTGAGCAAGCCCGGTTTTGGCTTATTCTAAATACACTTGTGTGTTATTCGTACTTAAATTTGTGAATACGACTTGTATTGAAAGCAGGTAGAAAATAACAAGATGAAACCTTGAGTAAAAATATGAAATAATTGGTTTTTATTTACATAAACTCTGACCATATTAGGCCGTCAACAATATTAAATAAACTTAAAGTGACAATAATTAAATTTAGTATGATTTTTTTATTTCTGTGTATTTATTATTTCTGGGGCATGGACAATCCATATATAACACAAAGAGTCAGAGAGTTAAATTTTTAAAGAGTCAGAGAGTTAAGTTTTTTCTTTTTTAAACTCCTTGTGAATACAAAGAAGCAGTTTTAAAATTTTTGTATATTTTTTACTTCTATTTTTATTATGAAGCCTGTTCACACAAACCTTTTATTCTACGCCGTAATATTAAGGATTTGCAAAAAAAGCTCTATTTATTAATAAACAGATATCTACTCGTACCTGTTAACACCCTAAAATTAGGTTTTTAATCCGAATTTTTAGACCTTCACTATATCAATGAAACTGGTAACAAAATAGCGGGTTCTTAAACAAAATTAAGAACCGTTACCAACTGTCGCGTAATAATTTTTTGTGTGCTATTGCGGCTGAAAAATTTTGAGCCTAAATAACACAAACATGTGTTGTTCTATTGCAAAGTTGTGAAAAAATAACTTGAAAATGCTTTATTAAAGTAAATTTATGATTTGGCCTGCCGGTTCCATTCAAATACATTTCAGTTTATTTTCGCTTTAATTCCTGCTTAAAGAAATTATTTCAAATATAATATAATACATTTATATTTTTTATAAATATATGACTGCCAAAGCAACAGGATATTTTTGGCAAATCCCAAAAGCTTTAAGCATATTTATAACTATAGTGGTGTTGAAAAGAAAATCCCGGTACGGATGTTAGAGAACTTAACGTGTATTTAAGCATAAACATATGTAAGCCTTGTACACCATAAAATACACATAGATAAAATATATATGTGAAATAAATATAATTTAAGAAGAAAGTTATTCTTCTCGAAAGTAAATAAAACTTGTGCAATAACGACAATATTATCACAAAGAAAATAAAATTTATATCCTTTTTCGTATTTTTGTTTAATTCTTTTCGTTAGAAAATTATTCCAGGCAAGAAAAATATATTTGCTTGAATATATCCTTTCGTAATAAAGTATTTACTATTTTAACACATCATCAGGCCATTTGTATTGAAATTTTCTTTGTTCGCATGTTTGTTTACCAAACCCTCTTCATGTGCACTCTTATCGTACAAAATTATAAATAACAAACTTATTTAAAGCTGTGATTATGTAAGTTATTAACTTACAGTTATCACCAACTCAAACACAATCTTGTTTAAGTAAGTGAAAATCAGAGAGCAACATGCGGATCTTAAGGAGCAGGTAATTACAGGAAGTAAATGAAAAATAGGGAACAAAAGTTTGTAGATATCTCCGTCCACAATTTTGAGCATTTCAGATAGAAAATTTCTGCAACTGTTTCGTTTTTGATTATGACTTTTTTTGGTAAAGAGAAAGAGTTAGTTTTTACTTAAGCCAAGGAATGTAAAGAAATATAAAATATATACGAGTAAAGCAAACAGTCGCTGGCATCGGCTGTCTACAGATCTATGGGCGGCAACTGGAAGCCAATTTAAATAAAAAAATTACTTTCTTTGTGTTGGGTATTTATGAATTATTAACACCTGGCAACGCTTTCTACATAATTAATCATCTGTCAAATATAAAGCGGCAATTGAATTTTAGCAGCCAACAAAAAGACACGCGTTTTATTTTATAATTGATGCTAAATACATAACACTTTGTAAACATGTCTAGGTATATTATAATATACAAATGGGGCAATCCAAGTCATATCGGACAGTTTGGTGAAAAATGTTTTTTGATTCACTTGTTTAGTTACGGTGTTGCTCAGATTTTTTGGCTAATGGTTACAGAGATATAAAAGAGTTAAAAAAAAAATCTAAGATATATATAATCATAACTTTTTTCAATATTAATAGTCCAAACAGAACATTTTTTTGTCTACTTTCCAATAAAAATAAGAAAAATATGCATAGTTGGCTTGGGTGCGATTTTTGAGATTTAAACTTTTAAATAAATTATTTTTCGCTGTTTATACTCATCGATTTTCTTAAAATTTTTTATATTACATATCTTCTGCAAGAAATATTTAGTTACATTAAAACAGTGTTTACACTGCATTAACTTATACAGATTATAAAATTTAGCCTCTAAAATGCCTATAAGGCGCTCAGGCTATAATATAAAATCTTAAATAAGTTTTTTTTTAATAAAAATAATATTTTTCGAGGGGAATGCCTAATATATTGTTAAGAATTTTAGTCACATCTAACCCAGGTGCAGCTGTTGATCTGCTTGTTAAAAATGTATAACACATTCATGCGAACAAGATAAAATTAAAAACATAATACAAAAGACAACATGGTTTTCAATTGTCAAAATTGTCAGTTTACAGAACATTTTTTTACAAATCTTTCATAAAAAAGGAATTTTGCTACTCAATTCCCCTATAATTAATTCAAAATATTCATGTGCGAATGCTTTCAACAGTTTGTGTTTTTTTTTTTGTCACAATTCAACAAAACTGTTTACAATATCTGTGAATATCTATAAAAATGTGCTTAGTTATAAGATATTTTTAATTTTTTCAATAATAAAACTTAAAAAGAAAACCTATTAGAAAACACTCTTGTGGAAACTTTATTCTCGTCATAATTTTTGGTTTAAACAATTATTTGATACAAATTTCAAAACAACCAACAACTCAAGTTTGTTGCTCATTAAAAAGAAACTAAAAGGTCCATTAAATAATAATAATTACAAAATCTGTACTTTAAACTTTTCCTATTAAAAGTAATGACCAATAAACATGAATGGAAGTGGCGACATACGCTCCAAGCGTTTAAAAAGATGTAGAGAATAGAAATAAAACTACCAGAGTATGAGAATAAAGAGAAACAAATTAACTTATTTTGTTTGTGTGCAGGAGGTAAATTTAAAAATTAATTTTTCGACATAAGAAAAGCCATATGAAACTACTTGCGACTATCTTTTCAAAATATTGGCTACAAAAGAAGCCAATAAAGCTTGAATTGTAGTAAATTTTTAGTTATACAAAAATATAAATGCGCACTATTAGTTTTATACGGAATATTTCTATGTTTTGTGCTCTTGCGAGAAGACAACATTATAGAAATTAATAGTTTATAAAATTTTATGAAAAATTGCATCACAAAAAACCCTTGAAAGTTGTCTGAAAAACTCCTTGGTAATGTTTACTAAAGAAAAGTGTAACAAGATATTTCATAATTGTTTGAGTTCAAAAAAGGCTAGAACCATAAAACGATTACTGAATTATACAAAACACTCAGCAATATAGATAATTTTGCGCGGAAAGAATCGAAATACAAAAAAAAAAAAATAAATAAATAAAATAAAATAAAAAATGTTTTTGCATGTACATGTAAACAAAATGTAGTTTAAATATGATTACAGCAACACTAGTAAAGGGTGTTTTTTTAAGCTAGATAGAACTTTAAATTGTAAAAAGTAACACAAAAAATTAAATTTTGATGAAACATTTTTTTTATTTGTTTCAGTATACTCTGACAAATCATCATGAATAGACTCACGCTTGAACAACGCTACGAAATTATCCAAATTTACTTTGAAAATCAGTCGTCGATTCGCGCAACTTTTATCGCAAAATTGTGTTCAGCGATGAGGCGCATTTTTGGCTTAACGGGTTTGTTAATAAGCAAAATTGCCGCATATGGAGTGAGACCAATCCACAAGAGACCCTACAGACTCCATTACATCCAGAGAAATGCACTGTTTGGTGCGGTTTTCATGCTGGTGGCATCATCGGACCTTATTTCTTCAAAAATGAGGCCGGAGCTCGCGTTACGGTCAATGGAGATCGTTACCGCACCATGATCAATGATTTTTTGTTTGAAAATATGGATGACATTGATCCGGAGGAGATGTGGTTTAAACAGGATGGCGCTACGTGCCATACGGCGAACGCAACCATCGACTTACTGAAATCAAAATTTGGCGATAAGTTGATTTCGAGAAATGGACCTGTCAATTGGCCTCCAAGGTCGTGCGATTTGACACCTCTCGATTATTTCCTGTGGGGCTACGTGAAGTCACTGGTTTATGCTGATAAACCAGCAACAATTGACGCCTTGGAGGCCAGCATTGTTCGTGTTGTTCGTGACATACGGCCAGCAGTGCTCGAAAAAGTGGCCCAAAATTGGACGTCCAGAATGCGCTTCGTCAAGAACAGCCGCGGTGCCCATATGCCCGAAATCATTTTCAAATGTTAATGTCACGTATTGATCTTTCGAATAAAAAAAATTTTGATTACAATTTAATTTTTTGTGTTATTTTTTACAATTTCAAGTTCTATCGGGCTTAAAAAAACACCCTATATATATGCCATAACATTGAGTATTATTGCAGAAAATAGCCCACTATCGTTTTGTTTTTGGATTTCTGTAAATCTATTGTTACCATCCATCAATTTCAGAATATGGTAGCATGCAATATTAGTATTTTGCATAACTTTTTTAAAGATGGCAATAGCTTTTATGGCACCCAATACTAAAAATATATTTTTCCGTATGTACTCGTACTTCAAATGTAATAAATATAAGTTCATAGAATAAATTTTCTATTGTCAACGCCAATATAGTTTGTATTAATCGTTGAGATATACAGGGTAGCGCTAAAATAACCTTCCCATATTTTTTGGCTGTAATTTAAAAAAAAATGAAAAAACTTTGATTCTTTTTAGTTTAGTTTAGTTTCTTTATTAGCATTAAAAATACTTTTTACAAACAAATAAATTTTGAATTAATAAAAATCTAATGTATATTTAATTTAAAAAAATTTTAGATATGATTTATTGATTTATATTTTGCTAGTTTTTTACGTATCCCGGTAGAGTATTGTAAAGCTGTAATCCCTTGTAGAATAAACTTCTTTGCATGGCTGATGAATTAACTCTTTCGATCCTGAAATAATTAATATTCCTCAAGTTGTAGGGTTGGACTTCTCCCACATATGAAATTTGTTCCATTAAATATTGCGGTGCTTCTCCTCGTTTCAGTGTTTCGATGAAATTTAATGTGTTAAAAGCAATCCTCTGTTTTATACTTAGCCATTTGAGCGATTGTAGCATAGAGTGAATTGAGGTGTATCTATTACATTTAAGAGTTGATCGCATTGCTTTATTTTGAAGCCTTTGCAGGCGCTCGATTTGCTGTGACGTGCAGAATGAATACAAAATTGTGGAACAGAATTCAACATGAGGTTTAGTAATTGTATTATAAATGTTTAATGCCATGATGATGGATATTTGCTTCCTTATTTTTTTGGAAAAAACTAATTTTTTACCAATCTTTTTACATGTATAGTCAAGTGCGATTTAAATTTTAGTTCTTTATCTAGTACTAGTCCTAAATATTTGATTTCATTTATTTTTTCTATTGTTTGATTGTTTATTTTAAGAATTACATCACTGTTCGTATTTAGTTCTAATAGTTGTGTTTTATTCCCATTCAATTTATGCTTATTCATATTCAACCACGAATTTATATTTTTCATATCAGCTGTTAAGTTCTCATAACATTGTTGATCGGTTTCTCCTTCTGCAAACACTAGGGTGTCATCTGCATACATAATTATTTTACATTTTTTTAATACTTCTGGTAGATCATTAATATAAATTATAAATAGTAAAGCTCCCAGAATTGATCCTTGAGGTACTCCGTATTCATTAATTATAGATTTAGATTGCACGTTGTTTACTTTTGTTGTCTGTTTTCTTCTTGTGGATTATTTTTATTTGGTCTTTTAATATTTTTACATCAAGTCGAGAATATGATCTCATATAAATGGCCGCCGCCACAGTTGATTTTCATTTAAGCCTTTTTTATAGCATTTTCCATCACATTGGCCAAAACTTCCGGTAATAGTTCCTCACATTCTTGACGGCTATTGTCTTTAAGAGGTGCAATAGTCTGAGGCTTGTTGACATAAACCCGCGACTTCAAAAAGCCCCACAAAAAGAAGTCTGCAGTGGTGAAATCAGGCAATCTTGCTGGCCAGTGCAAATCGCCAAAACGGGAGATTTGGCGCCCGGGAAATGCATCCTTCAGCATATCGGTTGTGGCACGTGCAGTATGTGTCGAAGCACCTTCGTGTTGGAACCACATGTTTTCCAATCCCAATTTATCAAGTTGCGGCAAAAAGAACTCGTTGATCATTGCTCGGTAGCGCTCACCATTCACAGTAACCGTTTGGCCCGCGACGTCTTCGAAGAAAAAAGGTCCACTGACTTCTCCAGCGAAAACAGCACTTTGAGCGGGTGTAATGACTCTTCGTGGGTTACACGCGGATTTTCAGTGCCCCAGAAGCGTAAATTTTGCTTATTTACATACCCGCTAAGATGGAAATGGGCCTCATCACTCATGGGGTCAAATACATAGTCACCAATATCCCTCGTTCTGGAGCAGTGTAGCGTAACATTGTGTATTTCGCATGTGTTTACTACAAAAATGTCAAAACAGAACTGACATTAGGGGCCAATCGCAAAAGATATAACATTTTCTGATAGAAGGATTACTTTTGCGCCACCTTGTATATTTCTTTTAGTGTCGTTATTTTGTTATGAAAAATATGTGTTTTTTGTTTCTAAGGAAAAAACAATTTTTTTGAACTAAAAGAAAAAAAGGAAAGATAGAATTTGAAATTGTGCGAAAATTCCAATAGAGCGTATGCAGAATCAAGGATCAAAAGGTATGTTTAAATGTTAGTATTTGTATTTATTTTGTAATACTATGACGAAGTCACTCATATTGTCGGCCAACCATATAATGGTTGTGTCCAACAGTACCATTATGCCAACCAAACGAATTTAGATGCCGAACCATACTATTGTTGATAACAACCATATTATCATACAGCTAACTATATTATTATACAGGATTTTTAAATATGCAATTTTTTATCAAATAATTAACAAATTTATTTTTACTTCAGCTAGTAAATGAAAACGAAATCATTCACAATTCAACAGCTCGGTTTTTATGCGAATTATTTTTTATTCTTTAAATTTATCAAAATGTATTATAATTATAAACAACTTTATTTTAAATGATTAAACGTATATGTATTATGTGATATAGTTATTTGTAAATAAATAAAATACTTTCGGTTATAAACGAATATCGTTTATTTAGTTAATATAGTGAAGAGTGATAAAAATATGATTCTATGTTAATAAAGGTATTTATGATATTAGAGTCTAATAAAAGTAATATGGTTATATTATATAATGGTTGGCACTATACCATGGTTGGATACGACATTAATATATGACTGTTTGCAATTATAACAATGTTGAACCAGAATATTGTGTGGTTATTTAAAACATTTTTTTTACAAAACTATAGTGATGCATATAAATGGTGTTTGAAATGTAACAATATAAAATTATCAGTGCCAACCATATACTTCAACAATAATATGTTGCCCTAGGAATATTGTCGTATCAACCATATTTTTTTTCTACGTGTAGTAATTAAAATCCTTAATCATGTGTCATCCACGCATATCTATTATTGTATGATTGCTTTCAAATATATGGGCGCATAAGAGAGAGAGAGAGAAAAAATAAAATAAAAAAAAATAAAACAGGAATATTTGGACACATTCCTGATTCTACTTTGAAGTGAAAGTGATTTGAAATCATCTTCAATTTAAAGTTTTGTGGCTCTGTTGTACTGTTGCTATTTACTTTTTTTGTTGTTGTTTCATTTTTAAATATAATTTGCTGTGAATTTTCATGTTCTTTAAACTATTTTTACACAAAAACCACTTGTTTGAAAATTGAAAATGAAAACTTTGACGGAAAACGTGGGTATAATTACAATTACATTGAAATAAAATGTTTACATGAAGAAAGTTTTGCTTAATATAAAAGTTGTACTTATTCGTTAAGGGAAGCTACAAGTATGTAATAAAAAATGCTGAAAGTGAAACAAGTGTATCCAACAACTCAGAGCCGGTATAAGGATTTGTGTTCATGATTTATTCACATTTTTATCTGCCTACAGTTTATTTATTATAGTTGTCTGGGTTCTTGTATCCAAACTCATAAAATTTAATTACTTATAGCTGTTTCCATGCCGTTTTTTTCTGTAAATAATATTTGTATTATTATGCTAAATTTATAAAAATAAGGTATTTCTTTTATTTTATAATAGTTTCTGAGAATAATTTTGATATTTTTATATAATTTATATAACCTATTTTTTGTATGTTAAACTAATTATTTATTTAAGTATATGGCTCGAAAAGTTTTCCTGATATCAACTAATTTGCTTCAAATTTTGGCGACCTTGTTATGTAGCTATCGGTTTCAATCAGAAGATGTTCCTTAAGAAAGTTAAATATGTTTATATTTTATAACAGTTGTGTTTTTTTTTCAATCTACATTTATTATATAAACCACTTTCATTTTCTACCCAATTCTGAATAGAAATTTAGTGAAAATTACCATCAATTCATTAACATTTGATTAAAGGGTGGTCCAACCATCACGCACGATTTTAATTCTGAGTAACATCTTAACGTCAAGTTTTCTACCCAACTTAATTTGGCATAACTTTTTTCAGCGTTTGAAGAACGCAACACTAGAGAGGTACGCAATCGAACAGCGCGTGAAGATTGTTTAAGCCTTTTGCGAAAACGGGAGTTTTAATCGAAATGTATATCGTCACCTTCGTGATTTTTTTTTTGTTGTTGTTCAGCATAATAGACAAAATGTGTTGTGCACACATTTGGTCGATTATGTTTCGCCAGAACTGTTTGCAAATTTCAGCAAGCTAGATTTTCAGCATTTTGCATTATGGGAAACAATGCTGCTATTTACCATATTGCGATAGAAGAGCGGTCAACCTCGTCTCGCCGTTTTGCCCATAAATTGAACATCTCACGAACATTACTTGTGGCCAGAAATTGGTCATATGGTCTGTACTAGGGTGATCGATTTATCTTCGTGTTTCGGTATAACCGGTTTTCCTAGTTCCAGTACAATGCGCTGCATATGTAGGGGCTATCCCCTGAGTACTGGTCCAATATAAAAAAAGCAGTTTTCGAATAATTCCAAAAGTGGCAATTAAAACAAATTGATTTTTTTTTAATTTTCGCGTTTGCCAGTTACCAATTTTTCATGCTTTCAATAAAAGCTGATAAACACAAAACAATATATGACCTATAAAATCTATGTGGCATGTGAAAATGATCCTCTTAATTGCTTAATTCCAGAAGGAAATTTCAAACATTTTATTACGTTTTGTTGAAATTACATTATTAACCGTTTGCTGGAAAATTACCAGCAGCAGATGCGCTGGATGGTACTTCACGAGGTGATCTTTGAGTTTTTAGAATTTTCACAAAAATTGCTTAGTGAACCGAAGAACCGCAATATCTGCCATTTGGGTGGTGCCACTTCACACACAGCCAGCGAAATAATGGCTCTTTTGCGCGAGGAATTCAATCGTTGTATTATCTCACGTCATGACAGTGTTAACTTTGATTGCTCATAAGAGGCTGCGATGACATGATTTTACACTGTTGGACTCTTTTTCTTTCAGGAAATTTAAAAGTAAAAGTGTACGCCAATAAGCCAAATCAATTCAAGAGCTAAAAGACGATATAATTCGGCATACTAACGACATTAAACCCTAATTATATCTCATAGACATTGAAAATATGGACCATTGAATAAAAGTATTATAAATCCATGCCGTGCATTTGGCCAATATTTTGTCTTACATATAATTATCATAGATCCTTTTATCATAATAAAATATATTAATTTAATTATCAGAGAACTTTTTCTTTACAATTAAGATCGTGCGTTTTGGTTGGACTACTCTTTATTCATGTGTAAATTTTCATTACCCCATTTTCGCTAAATTTAGTTCAAACAGTCAACTTTTAATTTTGTTTTAATGGAGCTTTAATGACTATATACACAACACATATACATACAAATTAAAGCTGATAAAATCCGAGCCAAAGGAAAAGCAAAAAATTTAAATGAAATAAAAAAACCTAAATTTAAGACAGCTGTATATGGTTGCTTCACATCGTAAACATTTTTTAATACTTTAAAAATATAATATAATATAAAATAAATATACAAGCGTATACTATAAGTAAGTATGTTTAAATACTGAGCTTGGCTCCCAGTTATGTTGTGTTGATACGAGATGTTAAAGTCGTTTGCTAATAAGACGCAATTTTCACACCTTGTGGCTGGTGTGAATAAAGTGTGAGATATAAATTATATAATGTGAATAAAGTGTGAGATATAAATTATATTATACAAGAAGGTTATGAGCGTATATCATTCATAATAAAACGTCTGTACAATACAGCTCTGTTCCTTCCTTTAAGAGTTAAAAAGCGAGTAGGCATTTCATTTTACTTACAATCTTAGGTACCATGACCATGTGTCGGCTTTCGTTGATAAAACTATAGGTACGGATTTTGAAAGTTTTGGTAATCTGCGCTTAAGAATTCAATTTTATAAAATAATGAAAAGTGGAAAGCCCTCATATATTTACAAACGCTTTATATTTGGTACTTCTTCAAGAACGAGTGCTTTAATTTGTCCTCGGCACTCGAGTTTATATATGACCCAATCATTCGTTGTGAAAGTGGTTAGAATGTGGATCAGCATAATTCCATATTCGGCACGTAATTTTAATAAAACTTTGTCTCAATTCAAGACCATTATTCAAAATATATAAAAGTATAATTCGCTATAGCGCTTTAAGGTTTTATTTATTTTAAACTCAATACAGCATTTCAAAAGTATTTTTCATTATTTGTGCAAAAAAATGAGGGGTAGTTTTAACATTACTTTTATTAGTCGATAGTATTATTATCATTGTATGTACATATAGTATTTTGCGTTTTAAAAATTATTACTTAATTCCGCCTTTAAGACTTATAATTCATTTAAATAAATAAATAAAAAAAGTCCTTTATTAAATTCTACGCAATTCTGTTCTTTAAATTTAAACGGCAAACATTTTACGAAGTCAATAAATTTGACGAGAGATGATTTTTTTTATTAAATGTTTACCTTTAGACATCTGTCACGTGAACATAATTTGTGCACAAAATAAATGAGGATAGGAGCAAATATTACTTAACGTGTGTTATTTTTTAATTTGTTAATAAGTTAATCAACTGCATAAGCTCAGAAGCAAAGCACAACCACTACCAGCTAAATTTATTAAGTTCTCCAAAATTTCCGTGATGCTGACAATAATGAAGACAAATAAAAATATATATACTATGTTTTAAAATTATAAAACTTAAATATAGAGCATGTAAAAATAATTGCTGATTTTTGGGTTCTGTTTTTCAAATAGAAATTCAATGGCGTATTCGAAAAAGAAAGTGAGGCGTATAACTAATCTCTAAATGAATATTGCCACCATCATAACACTCATACGCAGGTGTGCAGCCAACTGACTGCACTGCTACCAGAAAATATTTCAAATGTATACATTTCTAACAGTGTTTAAAAATCTGCAGTCAAAGTAGCAAAAGTCGTATGATTGAGCTTTTTCTTCGACTTCTCAATTTTTTGCTACTCAAATATAAAATGTTGCTTCGACTTTTGATTTCAATCATGCAAACAGTCGTAGTTAAGCTAGAGACAAAAACGAAAAGTTATATACTACGAAGACTTCTGATGTCGACATGTTAGAACAGTTTTTTGTTTGACTAACTTCAACTTCGAATAAGTTCGGACGTTAAAGAAAAGTTGTATGTGTGTGTATTTTCTTTGGACTTTGTTTACAATTGAGTATTGTTGTCAGATCGTAAGATTTATCCTTTTTGAGATGCTGAAGAGATTTTAATTTTTTTTTCTATGAAAAAAGTTTTTTTTTTGGAAATTTTTGGCAGCTTACTTATTTATATTTTTTAAACAAAATATAATAAAAAACCGGTCGAAAAAATTTTTTTTAGCAAATAAGACATTTAAAAAAAATATATCACATCACTACTTACCCATTAAAGTTTGAAAAATATTATCCTGTTCAAAGTAATAAAATACTTATTATTGCTAATTTTATAAATTTAAATTACTACAGGTTACTTTTGAACGAGCAGTTTTTGCATTAATGATCGCACTATTGGAGTATAGAAACTGATTAAGTTAGGAAACGCTTTAAAAGATATTGCTAGTGAAGCCGAATACCAATTTGATCAATTCTGGTATAAAATTTTTTTAACTTTTTCGAGAAGATGAACAACTATAATACTTGTTTAATAACTTTTTTTGAAACATAAAATTTATTTAATTTATTTGTAGTTCAGAATGTTTTTGGAGATCTTTTTGTTTTTCAACACATTTATTTCAAATAGGTGCATACTCATATGTACATACGAATTTCAAAATGTTTAAAATCTATTTATTTACCTCATAAAGATACTTCTCAAATAAATTTAGAAAGTGGTGAATATTGGAATTATATTATTATTTAACATCACTCAATACGCATGCACCAAAGAATTTACAGTATTTATAAAAGCAACATCCAACCAAAATAAAGCATCAACAAAGATTTTAACTTAAAGCACACTTCCAACATCAAAGTCAAAAGAAAGCAAAACTTCTTTAACTTTAGCTTTCGAGCTTATTAAAACTACAACTTTTCTTTAACTCTAACTTCCAAACTTATTTGAAGTTGAAGTCAGTCAAACCAAAAACTGATCAAACATGTCGACTGCAGAAGTCTTCGTAACGTATAACTTTTCGTTTTTTGTCTCTAGCTTAACTGCGACTGTTGGCATGTTTGGAATCAGAAGTCGAAGCAAATGCGAAAGCAGTTTTTAAATGCTGATTTCTAACGTCGCCAAACTTATTTTTTTTTAAGCTAAAAATGCATATATTAAAAATAAGCTAACTTTACTCATAGCAGGCATACATTGTGTGTGTTTTTTTTTAATTATTAATAAAAACCTGCCAGACCTAATAAGCTTTTAAATAAATAAATGAACTTTAAAGAACATATACATATATACATATTTTGCTGCGGTAATGTTACCAGTTGTAAAAAGACTTTCGTTAACTTAACAGAACACTACTAGTCAAAAAAGAAAAAAAAATAGGAAATGAAAAACTACAAATACTCTGCTCGGTAAGCGACAACTTCTCTGAATTGCACTTCATTTTCTTTTAGCATCTAATTGGAACAAAAAATTCTATGTTTTGGGTACAAAATTTATTTTTAGATATTTGTTTTGCCACTATTTTGGTAAATATTATTCTGACACCTTATATTTGGCAGTCGTGAAGTAGACACGTGGTAAATTTGTAATGGAAAAATATTCGATAAATAAACGTGTTTTAGTCGTTAAAACCTTTTATCATCACCAATCATCAATTACTGTGACGATAAGAAAGTTACGTGAAATTTTTGGGAGAAGCAACATGCCAACAAAACGCATTATTGATCGCGTAGCGAATGAGTTTGAAGAAAGAAGATCTGTAGGTGATAAGCCCAAGTCTGGACCACAAATTACTGCAGGATCGGCTCAAAGCAATCCTGCTGCTCAAAAAATTGTTCAAAACAATCCATCAACAGCAATTTGTCGCCGTGCTCACGAAAGAACAATTTTGGCCACAATTTTACACAAGGTATTGCATTTATTTCCATTTAAGATTCAGCAGACACTTCTTCCACAAGATCATATACGCCATTGTGTATATGCCAATGGGATGTTACAGCTCACCTATGACAATCCCGCTTTTCATGAAAAAATCGTAATGAGCGACGAAGCACATTTTCATTTGATTTGATATGTGAGTAAACAGAATATTCGGTTTTGGGCAATGTAAATTATTAAATTATTCATTAGTGACCTTTTCATTCATTAAAAGAGACAGCTGCGCACTAGAGTTTGATCAGGAGGAATTATTGGACCTTACTGTGAATGGGGAGCGCTATCGTGATATAACTGAAAACTTTTTAACGCCACAACAGCACGCTGTGAACTTGATTAACATGTGGGATCAACAAGAAGGTGCCACAAAGCATACTGCGGCAAACACCCTGCAGTGAACGCATTAGACAATAACTACTAAGTAAATACCTAACATTTCCGTTCTACAAAGCAACAAGCCACTACATAACATATATATCTACATTCATATCATAATCGTCAGTCCAATAGTACGTAACAATATTTGTTTTAATTTTACACGAAAAGCAAAAAACGTTGATGAAAACAAAATACTTTAGATATAGATTTTATAATGGAATATGAAATTAAGGCACAACTCCTTCTTATTATTTTTCTTTCTCTTTTTTTATATTTATTTTCATAGCAAAATTCGAGTATGTAAATACAACATAATAAATTATATACATTGCACCAAAGCGAACTTTTTGTTTTGAACACTAACAACTTCTTAAGTAATGAATAAACTTTATTTTTTCCCGTTCTTTACTCCACGTTTTGAAATATAAATGTTTATACAAAAATATTAATACGTGTACGTAGACGTTTGTAAGCATGCTGCTTTCCTGGCAAGTTGCCCATATTGCAAATTGATGTAATAGTATTTTTATGAATACATTTTTTAGCTTATACATTCTCATTAAAATCAAGCTTTTAAAAGCAAATGGTGTTAGAAGGTTGGTAAACATCCATTATGGGCAAAGGTTTATGTTAATGTGAACAACTAATTAAAACTTTCCACTATAGTATACACATGTAAATGAAAGGTTTAATTAACTACAGACCAAGATAAAGTGAGTGTGTGGAAAGAAATTGAAATTTCTAAGGGTGTTTGAATATTTTGAAAATAGTAGCAGTAAAACCGCTGCTGACAATATGGGATGTTAGTAGAGAAGTCCAAAACACAGTCAGATTTTTTATTCTAACTTTGAACAACTTAATTATGCGAAAATAAAAAGCAATCAAATATATTCCCTTTTCATTTTTGCCTATCAGAATCCATACATATAATTTATTTTTGCAAGTCTAGACTAGTAAATGTAAGTGGATAATTATGCGTGCGGATATTAGAAATCTAAGGGAACAATAACCGAATAAAGACACCAAGAGCATGCAAGCAAATATTTAGTAAATTTTTACGCATTTGCACGCGTTCTTGCTCGTAGTTCAGAGAAATCTGTAACTGATCATGGGATTATGTTAGTTGGTCAAACGCACATAAAGCCTCGATCTCTGTTGCCAATGCAGTACTTCACCTTTATCAAGACTACGAATCTCGCTTGCCAAGACGCATCTTCTCTGAGATATGGATGCGAATTATTTGGATGCTGTGAATCAGTCAGAGAGTGAAAAAATTTACATCAGCACCAAAAATTTACATGGACCAATTCAAGTTGTGAATTATTCACGATTCACCGGCGCCCCGTGTGGCTTACTAAGCACACACCTCAATTCTGGTCATATGTTGGTAGCCATATGGGCAACCCTTGTTCAGGAGTTCGGGCCTTCTAATCCTTCCTATATGCAATTTGCCAGCCATCAATGGAAGACAAGGCGTAATGAGTTGGTAGGCCGAATCCCACTAAGAGCATCAGCCCTTAAACCAACTCACCCGTCAAACCGTCACCACTGGTTCCTTACAGTACAGGTATCTGTTGTATAGACAACAGATCCTCGGGAGATTGTTAGTCCGCGAAAAAAGCCACACACCAAACAATTATGAAGGATACTAACACACCCTTCCTGCGTTTTAGGTTTCAACCACAGCCAGAACGTTTCAGACAAGGTAGGCACCTCAACCATGATCAGTCCGGGTCGAAACGCAAGCAGAACTACCCGGGGGCCATGCTGATCCCCGTTCTGCCAATTTATACCCTTGGTAAGGGTTTCGGAAGCCAACACAACATAAGTCATGTGACTTCCTAGATTTTGTTTGCCGCACCAAACGAGGGACCCCTTCCCCTCTTTTCCCCGAAAAACAGAGCGCCTAAGTTAGGAATACGCCAAGGCAAAACCTGTTCCCCGGGGGTGTGTATCAGTCAGTGGGAATAACCTTGATGTTACGTTCAACAATATTTTAAGATATGTCTAAGAACTCAGAAGATTTGAATCAATCTGCTTCAAAGCGCCTTTCGGGGACTAATGACGATTTGTTTTCTATTATAAAAATACCAAGATATATATTTGTTAAATGCAATTTGTCCACTCGCCTAACCACCGAAATTTTATCTCGTCACCACCATCTTGCGGCTGCATAGCAACGTTATACAAATGCCGTTCGTCTCTGGAATAGTCTTCTTATAAATCAGCATATGACTACCAATGCCAACAGCTTTAGGAAACTTTTATATAATTATTTCACATAAATTATTTTATATTTTGTTTGTCGACATTTATTTTTAAATAATTAATTTTGTATATTAAAAAACTGCTATAACGTTATGCATTCCTGTACTATAAATATAAGATGCAATCTTGGGCAAGAAGTGCAAAAATATTAAATTAAATAAAGAAATAAAGAAAATTTTGAATTTATGTTGAGCAGCTCTAAGATATTTTATTATTTTATTATAGCCATTTTTTCACATAAAATAATCACCCGTATTGTGTTTGGCGTTTTTATGGCGAAAGACGGGCGTTTTTGAACAATGGTACCGTGATGGGCGAAAAACGCCAGTGAGTACGACAAATTTCAAATCTATTACAGAACGCCATTAAAATGCTACTGTGCTTGGCGTATTTGACCTTCAAAAGGGAGCATATTCGTCGTCAACGTATTTGCTCACGACAGATAACTAAAATCTGATAAAATAAAAAATATCAAAAATAAAAATATGAATTCTACTTTCTCCATTTTTTTCATATAATTGCTGTTACATTTTCTTATTTGTAATGAGTATTTATTTATTTATATATGTATATTTAAAAAAATAAATAGTAAATCGGCGGGACACACCGTTTGCGAAAATTTAAATTATATTGGTCCACCATCCCGTTCCGTGGAGGGTTATATAAGGACTGGACTGATTTTAAGCATATGTGAACAAACATTTATAATGCAATATTTTCTAACATATTTTCACTTGCTGGTGTCTTCAGCTACTTTTTATAGAATTAGTTTAATGTTTACTTTTTCACTTTATATTCAGAGGATGAGTAAAATGCAACACAACATTTTTATTAGCGCGAATTAAATGAACAATATGAAAAAAAATATTACTATTTTTATTTTCTTTGTTATTTATAAACATTTGTTTGACACTTCTTTACTTACATTTAGTTTAGCATAATCTATTACATTATGATTCATTTACAAAATTTTGCTTGTTGAAAATTTTAGACGGTAAGATAAGAGTGTAAATGCGACAGCTACTACGAGAGCCATCGTTGTACGACTACGCCAAACACAATAAGGGTGATTATTTCAAATTATCAAAAAAAAAAAAAAAAAAAAAAAAAAACTTTTGAAACTATCAACGCAGCTTAAGAGAGCAGAAGATCTGCTTATTTTGATTTATTCTGCAAATATGCTCAATAGTTTTTGTTCAGGGAATTAGCCCAAGCGCCTAGTTTTACTGGATCATGAACACCAAATAAAAAACACAGTTAAAGATGTTCAGTTTTATATTAAGGTGTAAACCAAAACGATAAATTGCACAGTAAATTATGTTAACAAAATATTTATTAAAGTGTTTACGCGTTAAAAATTAAAATTTAAGTGGTCGCGATACAAAATGAAGTTTTTTTTTCTAAAAACAAATGTACGTCTTTTTGTATTTTATTTTTATTTTGTCTTTAGAAAAATTGACACTATAATCAATTAATACACAGGTTATTCAGGTACTCGATTAGCTAGATATAGTCTACACAGAAAATATTTCATCGACAGTGGCGATAACAGTTTTCTTTTTTAAATTAAACTGCTTATAAACATTATTAATTATAATAAATGATCAGAAAGGGGTTTTTGTTTGCTAATTTTCCCTTCACTCCAAGTGATATAAATTGTAAATAAAGAATTGAATTGAATTGAAAAGGAAAGCTTTGCGTTTAAGTGCATGCGCACTTGAACCTGGTTTCATTTTAATTTTCTTAACTTACCAATTTCATTAAAGTCGCCTTAGAGTTTAAACTGGCTTAACAACCCCACTAAAGGTTTTGCCGGCTGCCAACTACTGAAGAAACCAACATACGGATCCGTCTATAACGCAATCCGATATTTCTGACAAGTTATGCACCACCTGTCAGCTTAGATACAATGAAGAAACACGAAATGTTCAGCACTCTCTAACTCCCCTTCTACTGAAAGCAGTCTATGGAAGACTTCAACTTCTCTTAGGTATTCCAATCTGACCGTGCCCAGTTAGAACAGCCACTATAATATACAATAAATAAGTTGAAATTACTAAAAAATATATATGCCATTCTATTGGATTGCAAAGACCTTAAAAGATCACTCTGAAAGTTACATTTTTATTGGCCTAAATCCAAGAATTTCAGTTTTATAAAAAAGAATTATTATTGTACACATACATGGTCTCATCAAAGAATAGCCGTTATTTTTAAATTTCGTCAGTTACGTAAACTCGATTATCGTATTTTTTTCTGTTATATCTATTATTTATGTAGGCAATATCAGCCATTCCGGATTGTCAGTTTGTTTTTGACAGATAAAAAAGTTTCGATTTTTTACTAAATTTTGAGCAAAAACAACGTCGCATGGACATCGCTTAAGAGCTGTTGAACATCGTCAACAGCGATCCAGATTTCCTCAAAAAGGTCATAACTGGTGGTGCTATGATATTGAAACCAAAGCCCAATCACCCCAATGGAAGTGTCCAGAAGAGCCAAGACCAAAAAAAGCACGTCAAGTTCGATCAAATGTGAAGGTTTTGCGACTGCACTGGCGTGGTGCATCATGAATTTTTGCCACAAGGTCGCACGGTCAATAAGGAATACTACCTTAAAGTTATGCGCCGTTTGCGCGAAGCAATTCGCTAGAAACGTATAGAATTGTGGAAAAACAATCATCATCACCGGAATTTTTCCTCTTCCCAAAACTGCAGTCACCGACGAAAGGAAAGCGTTTTGTTACGCATAAGTGTATTATATCTGAGGGGGATAACTTTAAACGGGAAAATATAGGTATTGACGAATAACTAAAAACTTTGTAAAAAAATTGAAAATAACTCTTAATTTATTAGGTGAACTTTTTTATAATTTTTAAATTAGATGTTTGGTTTGTACATCAGTCCCAATGGGTGCTTATCAGCAGTGTAGCGACTACGAAACAGCTAGTTGGCCCCCAGCTAAAGATTTGATTATTATTTTTATTGTCTTCTTCAATCAAAAATTATTGATCACAGCAAATTTGTAGTGTAAAAGTTCTTCCTAAGAAAAAATTTAAGAGAGAAAAAACTTGAACCGATGTACAAATGTACACACGAAAAATCTAATTTGAAAATAACTATTAGTTTTTGATCAGCCCTCGTTTATATATGCCTCCCGACTTATCATAAATTTTTCAGTGAATTTAATGCTAGATACATAAACTGTGCAAAGTTAAGAGAAAAAAAAATATATTAAAAAGGCTTAAAAAGATTTTTTTTTATCTCGAGTTTCCTCCAATACATCAATGTCAATGTTGTGGCTAAATAAGACAAATGTTGTCTAACTCTCAAAACATACCTGAATGTGTGTGTGGTTGGTTGCTTTGTGTGTACGATTATTCTACAATGTGTTCATCAACGAAACATGCCACTTGCAAAAAGTATCTTATACTCGCAATTGTTGTACTGTTTGCAATAAATCTTTTTGTGTTTGCTAATGTAGCAAATAAAAAATTTCGGTAATAAATTATGGGTTAACTTAGTTTCACCTTTTAGGCTTCACACACAAATATGAACATAAAAGTTATCGCTCATCACACAGTTGTGGAATATGAGACAATTACCATCAGAAAAATTCTCCATTTAGCAACATTTTAAAAATATTCAATTTGTTTTATTTAAAAGAATTTTATACAGACAAGTTTAAACTGCCAGCTTATGAAGCTGCGAAAAAATTTGACTTTTGTTGAAATTTATGTCACAAATTTCAAGAAAGAATTGTGCGGTAAAAAGGTTAATTTGGTTTTCATACTTTTTTATTGTCTAAAGCACCTCAATTTGATGTTCGCTACTTATAGCCAAAGTTTACTATTAATGTATGTTAAAGAAGACTGCACTGACAAAACGGTATAAGAATAATATATTACACAGAAAAAAGGTTTTATGTTATTTAGTTGATTCAATTGCGCTTTTTGTTGAAAGAGAACCTGAGAAGGGAGTTCGCTAATTCAACTAATTGCTTATTGTCTTTTATCCCAATATAACAATAAATGAAAGAATTGAGGAATTGTTTATGTAAATAAAGTATTTTCTTAAATATATTCATATTTGATATTTGTGAACTACACGCAAAGAAAAGACTGATTGAAATATGATTACGGCAACATTAGTATATATCTTTAGTCTCATGTAGAAAAGCCCTAAATCGCATTTTCCCTGAATTGAATGGGTTTTCATTTTCCTGTGAAATTGCGATTATGTTGTTAGGGCCTTTCTGCATGAGACCAACGATATGCCATAATATTGTGTATTATTGTCAAAACCAGCTTATTCTCGATTTAGTAATAGTTTGTTTCCCCATAAATATATTTTCGTTTGCATTTCAGTAAATCTATTATTACCACCTACCAATTTCGAAATATGGTTGCATACATATTAGTTATATTAGTATAGTACGTAATTTGTTTTTAAACAACAATAGCTTTTATGATACCCAATACTAAAATATTTTTTTCTATCATATGTACGCAAAGTTTGTTCACATATAACAAATATAAGTTTGCAGAATAAACTTAATATTGTTAGCATTTTTCATTCTAGTTTTTGTCATATAATTTTCAGTTTTGTTTTTTTTTTTTTTTTTATCAAGAAAGATGTGTTTTGGTTTTTATTGCCAATATTAAGATGTTGATATTTGTAATTCTGTTGTAATCCACAATACTATGACAACATCAGCAGTGTTGTTGGCGAACCATATTACTTATGTATACAATTATTGATGAAATACTAAATAAAGTTTTTTTATTTCAGCTAATACACACTAAACCTTATTGCGATCGCAATTATGTGACCCACTATTTTTTATAGATTAATTTTAATTCAACGAAATGTAATAAATCTTCTTATTTTATGAATTATATTACATGAATAATTGTAGTTGTAAATAAATTAAATAGTAAATTTTTTCCTGAAACTACCTTTTTTAAATAATATGGCGGGTTATGACCTAAATATGGTTATATGCCAATAAGACTGTTTGTGAAATTAGTATGGTTGTTTAATGAAAGTTATATGGTTGGTTGGCATAATAACATAATTACGTATGATATTAATATGGGAAATTTTATTACTACTGTGTTTGATTTCAATTATACCAACGTTGAACAATGCAAATCAGTGGCATTAAAACATAACAATGTGATATTTTTAGTACCAACCATATACTTGAACAATAGTGTGTTGCCCTTAGAATATTGTTACAACAACCATATATTTTTTCCACGTGTAGACAGCTATAAAATACAAACAGACCAGCATGCAGCGCTATAATCTGCAAGCGTGTGGAATAAATATAAAAAAAAAATGTAAATTTTTACATTTTACAGTGTTCATGAGTTTAAAATTTAATAAGCTACACGCAAAGAAAAGGCAGTTTGAAATATGGTTACAACAACATTAGTATATATTTTATAACATTGCGAATTGTTGTTAAAAACTGTGTATTGCCAATTTAATTATAGTTTGATCTTCTATAAATATGTCACTGTTTGCATTTCTGTAATTCTATTTTTAACTTTTATAAATTTCAAAATATCGTTACATACAATAATAGCAGTCATAAAAATTTGTCTAAAATAATAATAAATTTTATCATACCCAATATCAACATATATATGTTTATCATATGTATAAAAAGCTAATACATAAGTAACAAAACTAAGTTTAGAGAATATATTTACTATTGTTGTCATTAACGATATTTTCACTCCAGTCACTGACGTATAATTTTTATTCAGTTTGGTTTTTTCTTAAGAAACAAAACTATGTTTTGTGCGTGTTTTTTATTAAAAAAAATATTTGTTAAGATTAAAAAAAAGAAAAAGAAAAAACATGAAACTGACGAAAAATATCATATTGAGTATTCGTGAAAATAAAAAGGTACCTGTGTCTAATATTAAGATGTAACTGTATATATATATGTATGCTGTATTCAACAATACATGCACCCATATTATTATGGTTATATATCATTTAAAATTACAATCCCTCACGAGATACCTAAAAAATAATTTTCTTTTATTACAGCTACTATACATATGAAAACCGAAGACGAAATTTGTGCATTAATTCCTTACAGATGCTCTCCCATTATTTTTTTCTAATTATTTGTATATATTTTATGTGTATTATCAATATATATTATATGATTTCTCTTGGTTGTAACTAATTGTAATACGCATGTATATGTGCCAATTATAACAAAAATATGTTTCTGTTGTATGGTTATATATGGGAAGAGTATGAATGGTTAGTAAATAGTATGGTTGAGTATAACAATTATTTGATAACTATAAATAATACTATAGTTACTTATGATTACAGTATAACAATACTAAACCATAATATAGTATCGTTACTTATAAATTTTTTTTATAATACTATAGTGTGTCATATCATTGGTGTTTTAAACATAACAATATAGTATTATCTAGTACAACCATACAATTCAACAATAGTATGTTGCCCTTAGAATATTGACGTTTCAACCATATATTTTTTGCTACGCGTATGAAGAATAATATAAGTATGGCTGTTTTCCTAAATACTCGAACACATTGCCTTGCAGTGCAACGTTGTCACAGCTTCTAAAACGCAAACGTGCAAACTTTGACAAAGTTGTGTATTTCTATGCAACCATGCTACCAAATGCAAGAAAGGAGTCATTTTAATTGGCAATTACAAATAATGGGCAAAAGAAAGGTAAGATATTGCAATAAAATAAATGAATTAAATTAAATAAAATTTATATTATTGTGTGGGCGTATAAACACAAAAAAACTGCTGGTATATTGTCGACTAGCGATGGACTTACGAGTTTTCTGGCAAGCGAAAAAGTACGTTCTGTTTTGTGCGGAAGTAGATGAAAATAGTAATTTTTCTCAAGATAACATAAGATTCAAATATTTAAACATGATGACAATATGCAAAAGAATAAAACAGTAGCTATGGTGTGGGACTTATTCGAGTAAATTCGGAATATAAGCTAAACAAGGTACTTAAGGTAATATAACGCGGAAGGTTCACATTTTAAGTAGAATATTTGCCAACTCAAACAACACTAAAGCGAACCTATCTGGATGCTTTCGGATTGTTTGAAATTGCGTGGGAAAGAGAAAAATTAACGTTAGAACGAGAGAAATTGGAAGAAATAATGAAATTGCGCGCCGTCTTTGGTGCAACTAATAAATGACTGAAATGCTTTTTAATTTATTGTACTTGCTGAAATGTACGTTTTAAATTTTAAGAGCCGTTTTTTTTTTTTTTCTTTTTTTTAACTTGGACCAGTATGCAGTACATTGTACCAGAACTAGGAAAATAGGTTGTGAGGAGGAGGAAAGAGGGAGTAGTATTTGTGAACATTTGACTTGAACCTTTCAACGTTATAACAGACAGGAAACACGTCAGCAGGTAACTTATTCCACAGGCGGAGAGTACAGCGGAGCGTACGGATGAGCTCTGAACGATGCACGCGTGCTACGTAAAAATGTGCGCGTTTCAGGAACAAGGTCCCTAATCTCGTCAGAGCAAAATCCATTGTAGTAACGATAGAATAGAGTAACGCACCCCACACAGCGTCGGTGCTCCAGTGAGTCAATAGAGTTGGATACCCTACTGTCACCGATAAGCTTCTTCGCCCTCTTCTGCACACGGTCGCGTAACCCCAAAATTGATTTTGGGGCACCGGCCCAAACCCGTTGTTAAATGTGAACCTCACCTAAACGTCAATCTTTTTCTGCATTTCATTTGACATTTCTAAATTTCAACCCAATTCAACCTGAACCATAGAAAAATACATTATCAAGCAACGCGTTAAAGTTATTCCAGCTTATTATGAAAAAGGGCGTTCAAATCAAAATGTATATCGTGTACTTCACGGTTATTTGGTCAATTCAATCGCCCAAGCAATATGTATTGTAAAATGCAAAGAGTCTTAAGTGACGAAACATTAAAAGTCGATAAAAACTTGCGGGTATTGTATTGATTTGATAATAACTTTTCATTCAATCTAAATTATCTCTTGGAAATTGTTTACCCGTAACGGCCTTTTGCATTTAAGGTGACAATATGTACACATGTGTATGATGAGCAGGAAGCATTTGAATGTTGCTTAGCAAATGATTTAAGCTTTCTTTTCTAAGTAGATGAACTTTTAATGATTAATTCGAGAAGGCATCCTACCACTTCTTGTCTCGTGACTCTATTAGAGAAATTAAAATTTTTCATTGAATGCTATTCACATCCTTTTAGGCACTTAACACATATATATGTTATGAATTTGTGTTTATATAATTTGTGGCAAAATATCTCTTGCAGGCTTATAATATTAAATATTAAAAAGAAGATTGAAGACAATCTGAAGAGCTTGGGTTGTGACGAAATATTTGCTTTATTTTTTATAAATTTTATTCTGATAAGGGGTTTAAAAATAGATAATCAATTAATGTTACGCTTAACGAATAATTACATTTTCTTGTTGGCAACATAGAAAATTTTAGCCTTGAAAATAGGCTTCTGAAGATTGTAGTTAATTCACTAAACTAAATAAATTATTATTATCATAAAATATTAAACCAGTAGAAATCACCATTCGCTACAAAAATACTAAAAGCGTGTCTTCTATTTGCAAAATAAAAAAGAATAAATAAAAAACACTTGCTTTCCCGTTCCTTTTCAAATGACAATGGTCAAGTGGAAATATTTCATATTTTAAGAGTTTTATTTCTACTCGAAATATATTTTCAGCTTTTAATGCTGATGTGGCGTTTGCAGGCACTGGCACAAGCTACTACTCTTGTAATATTATACATATTTTCTAAAATAAATAGCTGAACAGGTCAATGACTGCCAACTTTACAAGTGCCCGTATGACTTTATTCAATCGAAATTCAACCTTCAATAGTTCGTTTTCTCGTTTTCTTTTTTTTTTCTAGGAAAATTCAAAATTTATGAGCTCAATGTCGATAAACCTTAGACACTCAAGTAGCCTATAGACGTGGAATAAAATTTATTAGAAATGAAATTAAAAAAGATACTTAGCACAAAACTGTATTGATGCATAAGCAGAAGCCCAATCGAAACCGTTCCTTCTGCTCCAATGCCCCCCAAATATGAGTTTGACAAACCAGCCACTAACAGCTGAATGAACTAAGCGAAACATAGAAATATACTTGTTTTTTATGGCAGTCAAACATATTTCTCAATGTCACATAATAATATTGTAAGTAAGTAATTCATGCAAAGATGCGACCCAATAAAAAATAATTCTTACTGTTTTAATGGAGGATTTTTTTTTTCGTTAAAAAAAACGAATTCTTATATCACTGGCAGACAAAATGTGAAAGATGCAAAAAAAAAAAATCCTTTGGTTGGTTTGTAGATAAGAGTCTCAGTGACCTTTCCTCATGAACGCTTGTAAGCAAGCCGAACCAAATGAAGGTGAAACCAGCTCAAATCCGTAGTTTTTATTTGAACTGCTAATATACACAGAAATGTGAAGCAAGAAAATTAAGGTAAAAAAGAAACGATATGGTTTGGAATTTAGTAAAATCTAGAAAGTTGGTTTGAAAGATTTTCATTCCACAACTGCAAGCTCTGGTTTTAAAATTACAAAACTTTAATGGACATATTCAGAATAAAATAAAAATGAGTTTTATCGAAATTTTTTTGGATGGAATTTTTGGATTAAAGCACATTACATTTTTTTGCATTGGTACTGCACTTTAATACGAACCGATTACTATTAGACTTGCAATTAAATAAATATATTTAATACTTTAAATTTATAACAAAAAAAGGCATACCCATTTCATTTAACGTAACATAATCAACTTTCACTCAACGTTTGCTGTTTAGTAGTTTGTGAGACCTTTAGACACATTCTTGTTTGAGTGTTTGTTTTTCCGTTGTCCTTTTTAACACAAATGTCAAGTGGAAACTCAAATAAAATTAAGTGCGGTTCGTTTTGTACACAATTTTAACACAACAAATTTCTTAAAAGATATTTTTGATACTTTGAACGGCAATAAATTTAGTCCGGCTTTGTTACTTACATACATATTACGGTTTTTTTTACGTTTATGAAAAATATTTGTGGCTTTAAGTTGCAGTTTCAAATGACGCAGAACAAATATATTTAAAATACTAAAACTAATTGCGTCAGAACAACTTAAAATTCTCAAAAGTTCATTGTTTATTTTAAGGTTGCAAAACGAAGCCCATTAGCTCAAAATCATTTTACAAACAAACTATTGGGTGGTTTTTTAGAAATCCACAGCTTTTAGTTGGCAATACTGTTTTATTTGCAGTAAGCTAACAGCTGATGGTTGTTTTTGTTAATAGCATTGCATTGAATCTATTCGTGCAGCTTCATATTGAGTTTGGAATCAAAATTTTCTTCTCAGTCAATATTGGTTGATTGAGTACATAAATGAGTAGAATTGTTGCATTTGGAGTGTCGAAGGACCATTATTTTCACAGAAAATCACTTTTGGCCCACTATATAGAATGGCGGACAATCTTCACAAACAATGCGGGATGCGCCATTGCTTTACATCAGCACCTGCCTTGACGGCTTTATCTGATAACGGATCCACACCACAGGGTGAATTATTCGCCATTTACGCAACTTCATTCCATCAAAATTCATTTTCATGTTGTTTTGAAAGGGAACGAACATTATATAAAAACGTTTCATTATTTGTTTATACAAAAAGAAACCTGTATGGATAATTGTATCTGTAATATAAGCAGAATATAAAAAATTTCCTATTTATTAAACTCCTATTTGACAAATTTGTATATATTATTTGTCGGAGTAATTTCAGTTTGTGTAAAAACGTTGAAGATCAATCTCAAATAAAATGATTTTTTTTTTATTGAAGACACCAAAAATAATGATAGTTATACAAAAATTAAATTTGTTGTAATTACGCGCACACCTATCAAACTAACTTCAAACTTCTGCTGTTGCTGATGTTAAAAATTTAAATTATATTGATTTCCCTAAGCCGGCTGTTAGCCAATTAGACTTCTTCTGACATACCAGTCTGATGCGAGAGTATTTTACTATTAAACGATCAGGCCAAGTTTGTCAAACATCGCTATACAAGCAGACATTCAGTAGTGCAGTTCGTATTTATGAATTAGTCGCTGCTTAGTAATTCGTAAATTGCACAAATTTGTAATGAAATGATTTAATATATCCAAAAACTTTCGCTTTAAATTTCTGTTATGGTAAACTTCATCTTTTATTTGCCATAACTCTATAAAAAGTTTCATACACTGAAACAATTTCTTTGAAAAACACGCACTCTAGCACAATGCAAGTTTACTGTTTGCTTATGAAAACACAAATGAAATTTTCATTGTGTTTGTTATCAAACGAGTTTGAAATCATTAAGCCAAGTTTGAAAAATATGAAGTGTGTCTACTAAACGAGTTTGATGGTATGCCATCAGGCGCTGTCAGGCCAATTTCGATCGTCTAAAACAACCACTTAAATAAAACTAATTAAAATAAACGTGTGATTTTTTTCGCTAACAACCAAAAACAGACTACTCAGAATAAGTAGTTTGATATGTGGCTATGACGCTTTGACCAATTCACCTAAATAAATTAATAGACTTGTGCCGGGTCATTCAATATACCGACCGCTCATTTTCCTACAGTTATAAAAAAAATGATTCGCTCTTTCTTTGGGTTCAATCATCCACTTTGAACGAATAGCACCAATTCTTATTGCTGGTTAATCCTGTGTGTACGTATTCTTTTTTTCCTTCCCTGTCATCTGTGTTTTCTTTATGTGTTCATAACTAATTTCTTCTACATGTTCTATATAATTCATTACCTTGCAGTATGAGAAGTATTGGACTAATTTTTGCTATTCTGGTCAGTGTCGAATGTATATACACTGGATACTGATCAGTTTTAACTAATTTAATTACAATATCATAAATGCCTGTGATAACGTTTGTTTTGGTATTTCCGTGCTGCTCAAGTCAAACATCTCTTTCCTTTTCCTCACAACACACTTTCCTAGTTCTACTACAATGCACTGCATATGTAGGGGTCATCATATAATTGTTTATAGCCATTTGGATAAACCCCTTACTGAAGAGGACGGGCTTTCTAATCCTTCTTATATGCAATTTCCCAGACAACCATTGGAAGATAAAGCTTAAACAGCTTACCCGTCTAAACAACCATGATAAAATAAAATGTGAGAAGGGAAAAATTCAATGTGAGAAGAAAATACGGAAACGTTATCCTTCGATAACGCTCCATTTTTCTTTTACATCGCAATAGAGAGTAACCCCCCTGAATAAAACCAATTTATTATTCATGCATGTTCTGAGAAACGCAAATCACTTAAATTTAGCGTTTTCGATTTGAAAACGCCAAATAGGTGTTGTGAGAAGCATATGTATAACGCAAGAAATATGGTTTTGCGATTTGAAATCGCCAAATAGGGGTTCTGGAAAACGCATATCGATTAAAATTGGCGACTTCAACTCGCATGTATATTTTGAAGTGAACTGATTGAATTTGCTAAAACTGAACTTACAAAAGGCAATAAAATTGTTCAAAATTAAAATTTTACATATATGTTTTCGTTTTATTTCAATAAAATGTTTAAAGAATTTTACACATTTTCATTAAGAAAACTAAATTGAAAAATTTTTCTATTTGTTATCAAATTTTTTTCGTTTTATATTACTGCCACACACATACATATATACGTATGTAAAACACATGCTAAGCGCCAGTAAAACGCGCGTTCCTCAGAACACCTAAGAATCAATTAAGCGTTTTTCAAAACGCATTACGGTTTCAGCACGCGTGTTCTCGGAACATGGCTAATTGATTTTAACTTTTGTTTGAGTTTCTTGACTATCAAAAAAAAAACCAAAATTTCAGTTAAAATTACTAATTTTTACATTTATTTCCATTTTTTATATAATTACTTACAAAAACACACAGATTCTAAAAAATTTACCAATAAATTCAAGAATTAATTTTAGCAAGATGCTCGTAAAAATATAAAGGAATGCAAAAAAGCTAAATTTGTTTTTTTAAACTAAAATATTTAAAAAGTTATGTTAACATTCTTTCAGGCGTCACGTTCGTGAAAGCTCGTTTTTGGGGACTTCTAAGGTATATATATGTAGTTATTTTTTAAATCAGATATTCAGCACAAAGCCTGAAAAATTAAACTTTTTTTGGTGTGCCTTTGTGCTTGAAAATTATTTATACATATGTATGTACTCGCATGTACTTACCAATAGAATAATTTATTGCTTTGTGCGTTTTGAATTTATATACTCGTACTTGTGTAAATATGGGCATCAAACATATATTAATTAGCTGCTTACGTTGATTCTGAAAACTGAAAAGAATAATCAGCTATCTTCTTATGAATAACAATATATCATCGTATATACTCATATACTTATATGAATATATACGATAATTTATTTATTTATTTTTTTGCTTTCATCCCTAATGACTTCAATTTCTTGACGTGTGTTTTTGGAACTACTTACTAGCCAACTTGTTGTAAAGCTACACATACTAGCTTATGTATGAGGGCTGAGCAAAAAATATCCGTTATTTTCAATATTTTCAAAAAGTATTTACTTATTCATCAATAACTACCTTGTCCCCTTTGAAGTAATCCCCCTCAGATATAATACACTTATGCGAGCGACTTTTCCAATCCTTTAAACACTTCTGAAACGCGCTTTTTGCTATCGCCAACAGCTCCTGTATCGATTTTTGTTTTATCTCCTTAACCGTAGCAAAACGCTTTCCTTTCATCGGTGTCTTTAGTTTTGGGAAGAAGTAGAAGACAGCGAAGGCCCAGTCCGGCGACCTGGTGGCAAGAAGTCATGATGCACTACGCGATTGCAGTTGAAGAAAACAATGAGCAAAACCTTCACTTGACGTGCTGTATTCGGTCTTGGCTCTTCAGGACGTTTCTATTGAAGTGATTGGGCTTTGGTTTCAATATCACAGCAATACACCCATGATTCGTCACCAGTTATGGCCTTTTGGAGGAAATCTGATCATCGTTGACAATGTTCAACAGCTCCGACGCGACGTTGTTTTTGCTCAAAAAATCGAAGAGCCCACCAAAACATGACTATCCTTTTTATCTATCAAAAACAAATTGGCAATATGAAATGGCTATCAGCCAACATATGTACATATATACCAACATAACAGAAAAAAATGCGAAAATCGGACATAGGTAAATCACGAAATATGAACATAATGCTTATTTTTTGATCAGACCATGTATGTATAATACATACTTTGTGAAAGCTGATTGCTTCAAAGGAAATTTGTAATCTCCTCACGATGGCTGAAAGAAATTATTAAGCTAATTTTATGTGCCACGGTTTTCGGAAAGTATTCTTATATACATATACATACTTACCAGTAGAATGGCTTGTTATCTTGTATTTGACGTTTCAGACGAACGTATTTCCATATGTATGCATACATGTGCAATTATAGTGTTTTAACAAAATTTTTCAATATATTTTTTTTTCTTTTGATAGAAAACAAGAACAACTAGAAAAATGAAATTTATAGTTCAGTCGAACAAAGAAAATGTTTTTTCAAACAATTGACCTTTATTCACTATACTAGCTTCCAATATTGATACCCATCAAAAAATTATAAACAGCTTGCTTCCTCTGTTTCCCAGCTGCCTGTATGTCGACATTTCATAGGAGCCACCCTAATCATCGGTAGACTTTGGAAATTTTTGAAAGATATTCATACACATTCAACTTTATATCTCAATAATCTAAATAAATTATTGGGAGTTTAAAAAGAACAATGTTTTAATAATACCTGTCAAAACACACAAAAAAAAAAAAAAATTGAAATGTCGATATATAGACAGCTGTAAAATATAGGAAGCAAGCTGTTTATAATTTTTTGATTGCAAATGTTTTTTTTTTTATATCGACTATCGAAAAACGACTTACAGCCTATTTATAAAACACAACTTGTCGATACAAAGCACAAACTTTGCAACTTTGTACTGGTTTTAGTTTATACATCGCGACTACTGACGTTTTTGGATTGTAAAACACGACTTCTAATATAATAATATATATTTGGTTTTTATTCGACCTCTATTTCTTAATTAAGTAGTATTTCGTTGAGTTTAAGGTCCTTTTTAGCTTATTTATTTCAATATCTGCCAATATTTCGCTTTCCTTCGGATAGCTTCTTCAGGGCAATAATATTTGTTTTTTTTTTTTTTTTTTTTTTTTTTTTTTTTTTTCAAAAAAAAAAACTCAACGAAATACTACTTAATTATAATAATATATATGTAGTTTTTATTTATTCAGAATTCAATTCATTAAAGTTTATTGTATAATGGAAAAAAGTTTAAATGTTTATTATGTAATTAAAAAAAGTGTATGTGTGTGTTAATGTGTAGTATTTTACTCCGGCTGCACGTCTTTAAGCCACGGCGTCTTGATCACAACTGACTGTTGAGTAGAGTGTTCACAACTACGTTCCCACAACTCGGCCATCCTGCATAGAATTCGACCCGAATTCATCTTCGAAAGCATCTTCATTAGGCAAATCATCTTTAGGCCAAGGCTGCATAAATTCAGAGCATGTGGTTGTTTGCTTTGGACCTTCGCTATCACCTTCCTTCATGACATCGTACGTGTTATGTGGTTTGACTTTAATAACTCGATAAGGACCAAGATATTTTCGTTTCAACTTAAGTCCACCTCCTAGCTGCGTCCTCTTTATTGCGACTAAGTCATTGATGTTGTAATTACTTGTAGGTTTACGTCTGAGGTTGTATTTATGTCGGTCTTCTTTTTGCACCCTCAAAATTTGTTGCTTAATTTCATTTCTGGATTCAATTCTTTTGTTGTTGAAATCAGCGATCATCTCAGTTTCCAGCATAGTTCGTAAAAATCTTTCCTTGTAAAGCTGTTTTTTTAATTCTACTATTTCCTTAGTTTTCTGTTGTAGAAGATTTTGAGATTTGTCATTTAAAGCTCCATTTGCGTCAGATGCATTTAGTAAAGTCATTGGTTCTGGTGACATGGATGCCAATTCTGCTGCATTTTCGTCATCTGCACTACCTCCTACCCCTGTACCGTTGTTCGCTTCGTGTTGTTCCAGTTGATGCTTCAGTCGGCTCTTCTGTGCTAAAAGTTGGGTTTTCTCAATTTTCCACTCGCGAATATACTGCGATGTTTGTTGTAGTAAGGCTGTCTTACTCAATTTTTCACCTTCATGACGTGGTAGCAGTAAGCGTAAATTTTCAAAACTTGCGTTCATACTTCGCATATGCCGTCTTCCATTGCTATTAGAATTTTCACGTCTTACACTTTTTTCATCTTCAAGTGTGGTTTTATTAACGGGTGGTACGTACGCCTTTAGTATCTCAACAACAGGTTTCTTCGCATAAGAACTTCCAATTTTTAATTCGTCGTCATTCACAATATTAATACTTAGCATGGTATTATATTCATCACTTGATTCATTTCTATTTAAAGTACAATTCTTTGCAATGTGACCAAATTTATCACAATGAAAGCATTTAGCACCTTTCGAGTTGTCTTTGCAGAAAGCTGATTTGTGTCCATATCCGCCACAATTGAAACATTTCATCTCTACTTTCTTCTCAAACTTGTGTACTATTTTCTCATCTTTCTTAAATTCAAATTTTCTTGCGCTATTTTTGCTCATGACTTCATAACATCTTAGCTTTTCTTTAAACTCCTTTATGCTATTTGCCCCATATAAAATTATTTTGTTCATATCTAAATCATTAATTCCATCGATGACATATTGGATTAGAGAACTTTCATCAATATTCCCACGAGAAGCCAATTCTTTCATTTTTAAGTAATACTCTTGTACATTGCCATTTTTATTCATTTTACAAGTCGACAGCATTTTATGGATCTGTGCACTGTTCGCAAATGAATCAAATTCTTCAAGTAAAACTTCCTTCAATCGTCTATAATTAGTTATGCCTCTCTCACTAGATATGAAAATTTTTGCCAAACCTCTCAAGGACTTTTTAGCGAAAACAAATTTTTGAAATTCATCCCAGTATAACACTGCAGCTGTTTCTTCAAACTCATCAAACCATGTTCGAACAGGAAAACTATTTGATCCATCAAACGTCCGCAATGAATCTTCAATATCCCTAAAACTCATAGCAAATCTCGTCGTGATGTTTGTTGGATTACTATCGGTTACCTCTGTACCTCTAAAATCTCTTGAGCCAACCTTATGTACTTCGCTATTAGCATTCTGTGCTGCAAAAGCAACCTCACATTGTGAGTTCTTTCGTCGCTCGTTTAATTCTTCATTATCAAAAGAAAAAACTTCGTCATCGCCGTCATTATCATCATCATCGTCATTATTCTCTGTTTCGTCCACGTCTTTAGAAAAAGCAAGTAGCTTACCTTTTTGTAAATTCTTAAAAATATGCTTCATCAAATCGTCTTCGTTGTATGTTAAGCCCAAAACATTGCAAATCGTCACCAAATCATTTGCCTTCAAGTTTCTCTCAACATACTTCACTTTATCGTCATACTTTTCATCGTTTTCGGTGAAGCAGAAGCCAGCAAACTCACGCAGTCGACGTCTATTCATTCTATTCATTCTACACACTTTCAATTTCTTTTAAGCACGACATAGTCTCTCTTTTTCTTTGAAATTATTTATTATTCAAACCAAACGTTTTTCTTCTGTATACACGACTGTTTTTTGTATAGTTTTTGTACAGTTATTGTTTTGCTATATACACAAAATGCGCCTACGTCTTAAATTACTGATGCAAAAACAGTTTAAACCATTGGTGGGCACCCAATAGCACAATTGTGCAGAGAGAGCTCACACGTATTCTTACGCTCTTTGATTTAATAAATTTTAGTTGCTTGTGAGACAGCAAAGTATGCACATCAGGCGGATGCTTACGATTTTTGTTCGTTTTGTTTTTAATTTTTTCCAGAGAAATTTACACAGCAAACACACGCTTGTTATTTAAAATTAGCTATGGTGTGTGACAAATATTTTACTATATGTAATGCATTTGGTAACATACAATGCCTTTTATGTTATCAAACCGTGGTTCTATACAATTTTTTTCAAATTTGCAAACCCGTCATAAAAGTTATACATAACTATTTTAATTATTATTAGCTGAATTCACACCTCAGTCGGTAACTGTTTACTCGTTAAATTCGTAAAATATTTAATGTATTTTGTTTTTGGAAATTTAAGTTTGTCAATTTACAAAAACAAAATGCACAGGAAATTTTTCCAATTTAACGAGTAAACAGTTACCGAGTGAGGTGTGAATTCAGCCATTATTTATAATAGAATTTTACGTTTTTGTTCTGTTTTAATGCGTTAAATATTACTTAAGAAAATATAATGCAACATTATATTTTAACGCTTGGCTTTGTGTTTGCTGGGTACATTTGCCATCTCACAAATACTATTAAGCATCAATACATTCACAGTGCCCACCACTGGTTTAAACACAATGCTTTTGCTTTTAGCAAATTCAGTTACTAACACTTCAGTTGTGATCTCTAAACACGTACACTTCTTAAATTACACACACTAGTACCTTTGCAAAACGGCGAGAGTAAATGAGAATAATTTATGCTCCTCTTTTTCTTTTATTCTATTCATTAAACAAACTGGGCGTATTCTATTTCAAATTTCTGTGAACTTCTCTCTATAGTTATTTAAAATTCCGTACTCAAGTTTTGGTTTTCTAGGGGTTTTTTATTTCACGGCAAATAATTAATGCATAAAAAATTTAGCGTCATTTCTCAGGCAAACACACTTTCACGTTTTATTCCACTAACACTGTAACAATATATGTGGATGTATTCGTTTTTAAACATTAAGTTTTTGTTCGTTCTTTTTCTTTCTATAAATCTATTTTATAAAACTTTTATGATTAATTATTCAGCTATTTTGGTTGAGCCGCCAAATTTTGTAGTTTTTATTTATTCAGAATTCAATTCATTAAAGTTTATTGTATAATGGAAAAAAGTTTAAATGTTTATTATGTAATTAAAAAAATGTATGTGTGTGTTAATGTGTAGTATTTTACTCCGGCTGCACGTCTTTAAGCCACGGCGTCTTAATCACAACTGACTGTTGAGTAGAGTGTTCACAACTACGTTCCCACATATATAATAATGTTATAAATAATAACTGATAAATAAAATAAATAAATAAAATATGAATACAAATTTTAACAAGATGATCTAAGATATCTCTGACAAAAACCGTTTTTATGCATATAAAGGGATTTTACATAATTGATATAAACCCCCTATAAAAAAGCCTTTCCACAAAATGTTTTCTTTTATTTATTTAATTTTTTTTAGAATAGGATTGCTGTGTCTGTTTATGTTAAAAAAAAATGTTATATCAAAAATGTAAACAAATTTTATTTTTTTGCATGTTGACAACAAAAATATATCGTAAATGTTTGACATATTCACAAATTTACGTAAGTTGAACGACACGATCAAGTCGAGCTTTACAAACCCAATTCTTTACGTACTCGTCTATGAATTGCCTTGTTGCGAGTGAGCTTTGTCGAGTTCTATAAACAGGCTGTTAATATTTTAACTGAACAGTAATTCAATAGTTTGTTTTTAAAACAACATATTTTAAGGGAGGATAGATCAAAGTGCTTAACAAGCAAGGTACGAGTATGTGAGAAAATTTGTTAATATGTGTTAGACCGACGATGCTTTATGGAAAATAAAAAATCTTTAATTTTTTGGCACACTTTTTGTCAAATGCTTGGTTGTATCTGGTAAAGCCCATCAAGCACAAATATAGTTTTTTTATTATTTTATTTTCAATGTGAATTGTTATAATGAAAATTTAATAAAAAAGATGAAAATAAGTAAAAAGTAATAAAAAAGTATCTATTCAATTGCAAGCTGCAACAAATTTTCATTAATATTTTTAAAATTGAATAACGGCATTATAAAATAAATATATTAATAAATAATTATATTATATATTATAAAATAAATACAAAACAAATTTTTGGGCAATTATTGAAGAAAAATTGTTAAATTTAAAAAATTATAAACAGTTTGTTTTCTACTCTAATCATCAGTAGAGTTTGGAAATTTTTTCAAAAATGTCAAAAGTCCACTGATAATTAGGGTAGCTCCTATGAAATGTCCCAGCCAGCTGGGAAAAACAGAAAAAAAGTTGATTATATCTTTTTTTTGTTTTTTTTTTTATTGCTTTCAATGTTAGAAGCTAGTATACCAAATAAAACTCAATTCTTTAGATTGTAAATGTCATTGTGCAAAACTTAAATGTACGAGTATTTAGCAAACAAATATAATAAAATAGTAAGATATTTAGGAATTTATTAAAGTTTGCCAACCTTTGCTGCCTGTCCAGCAAACACCACAATATAAAAATTAAAAAGAATGCTTGATGTGCTATCAAATCAATCACGGAATGTACGAGTAAAGTATCAAGCACACGTACACAAAGTTGACAGCAAGCATTTTGACCGTGTCTACCCCGCTTATAAGTAAAAATAGTTTTCTTACTAAAACAACTATATTTTTATTCCCGTACTTTTAACGAAACGGATAACTTTTTAAACAAATTATACACAAAAAAAACTAAAACTTTTTGAGTTTACAATTAGTAAAAAAAAAAGAGTCGCCGATATAAATCATGCGCTTGCTTCTTCTTCCGCTTCAGCTGTTTTCGATTGCCATTTTCAGTTTTCTTCTTTTTTAACTTTACTGTTTGCTGCCTCGGTTTTGCTATTATTATAAAATGTGTTGGAGCTGTGTACAGGAATCTAACAACAATCTACAGACTTTACATATCGCTCCTTTATTGCAACATAGCCATAACTAAAAAAAAAAGCTCGTTTCGGCAAAAAACAATTCAAATTTTTAGTTTCCATACAAAACTTAGAATTTTTTTTTTAAAATATCTCCTAAAGGAAACAGCTTAAAAGTAATTTGACTAAATTTTGGCACAATATAAAAGCTAGTACTGTTAACAATTCTGCATTGTTAACTCGAAAAGCTAATTTTTTGAGATATAACTATGTTGCAATAAAGGAGCGATATATTATCCGACCTTGTTTTAAAAATATTTCAAATTTTGAACACGTATTTTTAATATGTTTACAACTGAACTTGGTAAACACTTAAAAGCTTTAAAATTGCTGAAATACGATAAAAAAAAATAAGAAGATAAAATATGCGGTAAAAGAAAGCTGCAACAGGTGTTTAACTGCTGCTAATAAACTATCGATTGAAAAAATTAAAAAAAAAACATGTTTTTTGTTATAAGAAATAAATACGTATTCTTGTTCTTTTCTTTTTTATTTTTTGTGCGACTTTTAAAAAAACTAACCTGTCTTGACCAGCATATTGACCTTTAGACTAAACCCAATGCCAAAGGTCATTTCAAACTTTGCTGCATTTTATTTTTGTTTAAAATTATAAGCAAACATATGTATATGTACATATACTACTTATAAAAATACACAAATTGTTGGCAGATCTGTTTTTAGTTTCGTTTTTTAGTTCATTGTGACAGTTTAGAAGGTTTTTCTTGGCATTCAGAACATTTAAATTGCACCGAATGATTGAACGCGGATTAACATTTTAAAAAAATTGCTTTCTTCACGCTTGACAAAATACTTTTGATATTTTTCATTTGTTGCTTTACAGCAAACTTTTTGCCAAACAGCCTTGTATAATTTCAAAATGTTTATTTTTAACCAGAATTTGAAAAAACGAAAAACGTTTCATGTCATTTTCGTGGGCATTTTACCATAAGTAAAAAAACACACTTTAGCTAAAATATATTTATGTGAAACAGCTGAGTTTATTTATTTTATTAGCTATTAATATTGATAGCAATCAAAATCCTCAAATAGCTTGTTTTTATGTTGCCTTGCTGCCTATATGTCGACATTTCATAGGAGCTACCCAAATCAACGGTAGATTTGGAAACCTTTAAAATATAATTTCGATCTTTACATCCCAATCATTTAAATAAATCATTGAAAGTTTCAAAAGAAAAATATTCTAATAATACCTTTCAAAACACAAAAACCAAGCTTTTAGTTTTGCTGACGTTCCTACTTTTCTTTACAACAATGAAACAAATGTAAAATTTAGGATGCATAGTTTAAGCGAGTTAACGAAGTCCATAAGCTCAGTATGATAATACACTTGTAGCGTCACTGTGATAAACTACAACATTTGTATACCGAAGTTGGAGCATCAAAATACCTCAAAAGGCCGTAAAACAAAACAAGCAAAGCAAATGAGGTCAGCCAATACGAGCGAGTTACAAAATTCTCGAAGGCCAAATAAAAACAACACCTGTAGTGCGATTCTCGAACTTTTAACGATCCCATAATCGCAACTTGTGTCATCAAATTTCATCGCTTTCACTAACAATTGAGTGATTCTGTAACTTAATTCTAACGAAAGAAAAAACAATAACTTTCCCATAACAATGTGTATACTCGTACATATTAATTTTTAAATGTTGTGATTTTAGTTTTTAAGTGATAATAAATATAATTTAATTTGTAATAAGGTACGAAAAATAATATATGTGTCCATATGTTACATTTATTTGTTTATATGTACCAATTTCTGTATGTTTAGAATGAGCATAACTAAGGCTAGTGATAATCTATATAACTTTTCAAATTCATTAACTGTCATCTCAAAGGAATTGTCCAACTTCCGAAAAACACACTGATTATCGCTTGAAGCGTTTAAACTTGTTTCATCCCTTGCAAGTCCGAATGCCAAAGGTTCCAAGGCATTTTAACACAAAACACACTTTACCAGTTGAAAAAATTACACTGAAATTTTTGTTTTTGAAAATGTATATGGTATTTAATAAATATTTTATGTATTAACTTATATGTATTTATTAAATATTTTTATGTATAAAAATCAGATTATTAGCACTTTATTTCATTCAAGCACAATTTAATACACATATACAAATACACTTTAACGATTGAATAAACAACAAGAACATTTTTGTCTAAGATATCGACAGTCGGCAGTAAAATTAACAGCTGATTTTGATCAACAGTGATTACGTTAAAAAACATGTTACAGATAAGCAAATTCAATAAAATATCGTTATAATTATTTATAACGATTCGATTGTCTAGTAAAAAAATTATAAATAGCTTGTTTTCTATGTTTCCCAGCTATCTATATGTCGACATTTCATAGGAACTACCCTAATCATCAGTAGACTTTGGAAATTTTTGAAAGATATTCTCAAACATTCAACTTTATATCCCAACAATCCAAATAAATTGCTGAGAATTTAAAAAGAAAAATGCTCTAATGCTCTTTTGCAAATGAATTTGCTTTAAGTACACACTTAAATTTAAAAATATATAAAAGAAATACACAATTATTTGCCTGATAAAGAACTTTAATTTTTCTCCCATATGTCAGAATCAGTGAACTGCTGCACGAATATTTTTCTGTAATTGTTGGTGTAGTGACAAAAGCCAAATTCAATAAATTGACACATAGTTTCCTTTACTTTGAACAAGAAATTTATTTCTATCGTTTAAAAAAAATGTTTTGCTTGGCAAAATGCTACAATTTCTTATGAATACTTTAAGTCCAGGTCAGATCATTAAAGTTTTCATTGAAGTAAAAAAAATGAGGCAATCTAAAGTAAATATTAAAGACTGTTATCGTAAATAAATAAGCTAAGAAATAAAGACTTCTCTTACCAATCAACATTAATTTTAGATTTAATTATTTGCCATATTTTGTTTTTTTTTTTTAAGTATTGTACAACACATAAGTGATAAGTAAAACAAAACCACAGCTGAAAAAAAAACAAAATGTTATATGAATAAGCGAGTAAAACTTCGAAACGTGTCAGGTGTGATATGACATCTTTGGATAATTTTCCACTTATTAGCATATACTCGTACATATAAGTACGTATACAAAGAAAATAAAATCACATTGAATAATTATAGCGGTAACTTCAGTCTGGGTAGCAATATGCAAGGAACAGCAGAAATTCACTTTCGATTGTACGACATCCGTCCGACAAGTTCCTTTTTCTTTTGCTTTCCCATATATGCAAAACCGTTATTGTAAAATATTTGTCTCAAACTGCCACATTGGCTCGTCTAATATCCGTTTTTGGCAACTGCACATATTAACTAACAACATTATAGCCTAAACTTAGTTTTGAGAACAAAAAGGTAATAATAAAAAAAAAACGTAATCAGTCCTACAAAGACGGCGCTTTAAACTGAAAAACATTTTTCGTATTCAAACATCATAAATCAGTTAAAGGAAATTGGAAAGATTTGTGCCTTATGATAAGAAAAAAAAACCGTATTAACTTGTGACTTTTGTAAAAAGAGAATGTTCAATTCCAACAGTTACAATGACAAGTTCAAGGTTTGCCAGGCTGAACGAAGCAGAAAAGTTAAAATAATACCTTTTATTCAGCATTACAAGCTTAAATGCAAAAAACAAAGAATACCAAGAATGCCAATATAAAGCAAAAATGTCATAAAATTATTAACGAGAAATATGTATGCACGTAAGTATGTACATATACATTTTTCTGGATTTATAAAAGGAAAAAGCTGAGAATTTAGTTTTTTTTTTTGCAGTTTGAAGTGATAAAGAAACGTCCGTAAATTTGTTTTTAATATACTCTTTTGTATTGAATTTCCCCACCATCGCTTCGAATGTTTTACTTATTTAAATGGTACAGGAGTTAAAAAGGGGAGGTACATGACTTTATTTACAAATCTGATATCTGACAAATTCGATACTTTGTTGCTGTTTTCGATTCTTTTCCTTTTGTTTTAATTATCATATTGTGATTATGATAATCAGCATAAGCTTTCTGTAAACTTTTATGTAACCTTAACGTACCTAAATCAGTGAATAAACCGCACTTATCACAAACGTTTCTAGCTTTAACAAAAAACTTTTCAAAAAATTTATTTCTCCTGCACAAGAGCAAAACCAAAACAAATACTTTTAAAATGACAAAGAGCACAAAGCACTGTAAAAGGGTATGTGAGTGGCTTGTGTGCTATAATGTATCTTCAAAGGCATTGCAAGCAGCATTCAAACGGTTACCCAAAAGGCTACTACTGGCCGAGCACTCGAACACGAATTTTCGAAAGAAATTTGTTAGGGAAGCGACTCAAGACATAGCTCAGAAGTATATTGCCCAAGGGTTTGAATGAAGATTCATACCACCATGCAACACACATGAGCGGCTTATGGAAAGCTGTCATTAAGAGCTTCAAGTTCGGTTTCAGACGACTTTCTGGAACTCGAAAACTTAACTTCGGGATGTTTTCAACTATTCTAGCCCGCAGAGAGGAACTTTTCAACTCCCGTTCCATTTCTGCGCTTTGTTTTAGACTTGACAACACTGACCCCTGGGCATTTCTTAAAAGGTTCTCCCAGGTAATTATCCGTATAACACGTTCTGGTGGTTTTCTGGGAATTCCCAAAATCGGCTGGATAAATCACCAAAATCCCCCACATTTGCAACATCCCTCACAATCTGGCAATTTCAATTTTAGCACTAAAGCAGATACACGTTCTACGGCCAAAGCGGGCACCGAATATAAAAAACCGGTTCCGGTTCGGTTAGCGTAACTATTTCTAGTTTTTTGGGAATTCCCAAAGTCGGCTTCAGGAAACGTCAAAATGATTTGCTAAAATGCACAGTTACAAACGGATGTAAACAATAACATTTGACAAAAAAAACCTAACGCTATATTGTTTAAAATAAATCATATATGTTATAAACTATTTAAAAAGAGCAAGCATTAAAATCAAGTGCAATGATTGAAAGCAAAGGAAGTAAGAAAAGATCCATATACAAACCAAACTCAACGTCATAAAGACCATTATTTGCGAAAAAGTTTACAATATTCTCTCTTTCACTGGTTCTGGATATGCTTATTTACTAAAAAAAACATTGTTTTAATATGCTTATGTATAATTGTTAACAAATGTAGATTTTTGGCAAATTCTGCTAGTGCAGCCAGAAGTTATTTGTGTTTCTAGAAATGGGGCACATTTCTGTAAAAATAAACGGGTATGCTCACGATCACTGCAAATTTAAAAGTTGCAAATTTGCATCGTGAAAATCCTTATAGACATATTTTGTAGCCCACCTACAAATAATTCAAAGAATTTAATGCTGCAAAAATTTTAATTTTTAGAAAAAAAATCGTCAAACCGCCATTATGCTAAATTTGTGTATGGAAATCTTCAAAATGACGATTTATCGTCAAATCTGCCAGCTATGTGCACAGTTTCTAAATGGTTTTGATTGGTTTTTGTTTTGCTCAGGAACAAGTTGCAAACCAAGTTAAAATGAAACTCTGCATACTGTTGGTATTTATAAAATATGAAACTATCAAACTATTGAATTTACTATTACTTACTTTACTATCTACTAATAATTACGCCAATCGAAATATGTAAACAGATTTTGTGTGTTTCTTAGCATTCATGTAAATATTATTAATCTTGTTATTAATCATGTGTAATTTATCTATTTAATTTAATTAATTCTTATTGGTGTTTGTATTCATTTTTAAGTGGATTCAAATTCGTGTTTATATCCGTTAAGAAAACAAGAAACGGCCTCACTCGTCTTTGAGGTAGGGATCATCCCAAGTATGCTCGTTAGAGCAAGTGATCTATAATAGAGTTAAGAAAACAAGATAAGCTAATGCGCATTCGATACAATATACATTATCATTCGCTCGTCCTTGGGCTCGAGATCATGGCGAGAATGCTCGTAAGCACATGTAAATGTAGTGGAGCGTAAACCATTCAAACTTCACAGGTGCATGTGTTTAACTTTCTGTCTATATCTATTTCATATTGATCACAGTTACAGGAGCAAATAAATCGAATCTTAGACACAATACACCCTGTTTTAAAAAAATACGTATTGCGCTGCCGTATTTCTCGATATGTTGCCAGACTTTGATAGAGTCTGGCACAACGGAATTCTATTATAAAATGAATTACTTTTCCCAGCCCTATTCTGCTTCGTTATAAAAGCAGTTTTAGAAAATACAAGTATATTCTACTTTGTCAAAATAAATATAACAGCGTCCAGATTTAAACTTAATAAGAGTTGGTATGTTTTAAGTTTGGCTTTTTCCACTATATATAAAGATATGAAGTGATATGGCATAAGTGGCTACAATTGACTCATCAATTATGGCTTTAAACTCAAATCCTTCGTCTCGATGTAATAGAAAAAATATAGAATTACATCTACATAATTTTCTCGTTGAGAAAAAGTGACACTGCGAGTCTAAGGACTAACAAAAATAATTTGTTAAAATCCGAGGTATGCATTTAAATTGAAGATTTACTTGGAAGTACCATGTCATAGAAAAACAACAGCAATCAAAAATAGAGAATAGAATAGTCCCAAAATCGCAACTAAGTGTTGCAAACTAACTAAAGCTGTACAAAGCCATGTTAAGACCAGTTTGGATGTATCGAACACAATTCTGAAGAATAATAAGTAACTTAAATATCGATATACTAATGCGGGGTGAACTGAAACTTCTTAAACTGCTAAAAAATTTAATTTTATAGTCCACAAAAAAACAAGTAATAAAACAAATTATATAAACGAAAAGCTTATTAAATATTTAGACCCATGGGGGGATGACATTAGGTCCGTCCAGTACAACGGTATCTATCAAAAATATTACACTGGTTTACTTGTTTTCCAAAGTAAACATATACTACAATGTAAATAAATATAAAAAATAAACTAAAGCTGTCTAAAGCAAAACGCAAAAGCGTGAAGACAATTTTACCTCCTGCCACTTTTTGTGTTGTTTAACTTAGTAAATTTAATGAAATACCCCATTCATATTTAAAGGCTCTTTAATCAAATGGCAAAGACGAAATAAATTGTTTGTTTTTGGTTTTATGTGTGCAATGGATTTCTTTTATGTTTTAATTTTTCTGTTTATTCAGTTGTCTGCATTTTAAGTTTACCTCTTGTGTGTATGACTTAAGTCAACAACATCAGTTTTTTAGCTTTTTGTATACGAGTACAGGCATAAAAAACTCCTACGCAACCAAAAGCCAGAATATTTTTGTTTGATGAAGTAAATTAATCAGACTGACTTGCGAGCAGATGTTTTGGTTAGTCACTTTAAAACATAAATAAAAATATTTGAGACACACATAATATTAGACAAATTTGTGTTAATTTTATTTAAGAAATTCGCATTTAATTCACAAACACTAAATTTAACGAGAATGAAATGAATTTCCTTTCGGCTTAAGTTGCTGAATCAATTTAAACTTGCAAGTGAACAAAAAGAAATTGTTGTTGAGTTATTGCGAGCACTAAGTTAACGTTATCCAGTTGAATCTAAGCCTTAAATTTCAACAAACGTGGTATATTTCTTGTAGCCAAAGCCAAATATAATAATATTACCTTTTTTTGTTCAACTGGTTTTTAATTTTATCAATTAAAATTTAGCTAGGAATTAGTATTTTGTTACTAAAAGCAAAAACCAAAGTTCAGAAAAATCTACCAAATACCAGGGCCGTGTCAGATAAAACTTTTGCTTCGCTTTGACATCTAAGATAAAATATATATACTTATATGAAACATATCACATAGAGCACTTTAAACGCAACGCGAAGCGAAAAGTTTGGCAACTCTCCTCTTTTTACGCATTAAAGTTTTTCTTAATAGCTTTATGCACTAAGAAAAAATTTAGAACCAATTTCAGTAGCTTGTCTAATAATAATTCTAACTTCTGTTATCATAAGAAATGATTAAATGTAAAAATTAACAACAATTTTTTTAGACAAATAAACAAATCGTGAGCGTTTTATTGTGACATACACCTTTTGCTTTGCGCTCTTCTGTTAAGGTTTTAAACTTCACGCAAAGCGACAAAGTTTTATCTGACACGGCCTTCAAGATGTTGGCTTTGTTTTCCTAATGAAATAAAAAATATACATATTATTTCATACTAAAATTATGCCTTGATTTACATACAACATGTATGTCCTGTGGTACTTTTTCGTGTGTCACTTGAACCAGGAACGCTATAATTTGAATTTTTAATATCAACGGCTAGAAAATTTTCAGTTTGATAGTTTTAGATATTAGATTTAGATAGACTCTCACGAAGTATAGCACTCCATTGTTGGTCTGTTTGCATTTTGCAGCTGTCTAGTTCACAAATGTCAAATACGATTGGCGTAAAACACTTTTTGCAAGAGCTATTACGTTTTACAATAACATAACATAACAATCGTATACGAAAAAAATATATAAGTTCAGAAAAACAATTAAAAGTTTATATTGTGAGCAACTTTTGTTGGATCAGCATAAACATTTATTTTGACAACAGTTTTAACAGTCTTTTCTTGTTGTAATTTTTTTCTGTAAAGTAAAAGGGATTTTTTTTTGCCCTTGTTGGACAAAAAAAAAAAAAGGTTTTCTTAAATTAACAATAAATTTTCCTAAGGTTAATATTTTTGTGAATTTTTTCTTGCTTCTGTTAATTTGATACTAACCAAACACCTTCTTTCTTCATTTCTGTGGACATCGCAGCTCGAGATATATGTTTATGTATTTAATTAATTTTTTTAAAAGACCACTTGATGGAAAAAGTCCCACTGTCATAAAATAAATCTGATTAAAGGCCGCATTAAGCAAACCAGCTATAAAATTTGTAATTCCAAGTACAAAATTAAATTTTATTTAATACTACTTATATGCATTTGAAAAGAAAAAAAAAAATAAACAAATAAATCGTTTACCTTTATTATTATTTGCGGCCAAGTCATTAATTTTTTAAGTTAATTCTTAAATGCAATCAAATTTTATTTCTACTGACGTCTGCGGTCGTAAGTGGCTCCTTCTTATACGAATACACCAAAAATGTGTTTTTTAAGCCAATTAAAAAACAAATATTAAATGTGTCTGTCTAGCTTTTGATCCTGTGCAATAAAATTCGTCAACATTAAGTGAAGCTTTGGGCAGACATGTGTCGTTTTAGCAGTCGTCTGACAGATACGAGTAGAAAGAAATAAACATAATTTCTTTTCAAATCAAATTGGCTGCTGCACATCCATGGCAACATGAAGCTGATAAGCAAAAGCGATTTATAAGGCTAATCCACTGTACTTGATTTCTTCCATTACCTAACACAATAGCAATTAGAACAGGAAAACTGTTAAGAGTTTGCATGTAAAAATATTTGCACAAACGATTTTTCTTTTTCGATTTATTGGTAAGCAATACATCAAAGTATATTGACATATTAACCACCACACTTCCTTCCATCAAAAATTTCAGGTTGTTTTCTTTTTCCTGGTTTTTAATTTTAAATTTCACGGCAGCAGTTTAGAGGGGCGTTTAGAATTTAAGTTGCTTCATATTTTTTTTTTCTTCCAGCCCCTTCCACGTTGTAAAGTATTTTAAAAATTTTATAGCAAATTCAGATTTCTGAAGCTGATAAAAGCCAGAATTGTGCTACAAAAGCTGACTGTATTAACAGCATTTTTTTTGCGGCGCTGTGACTAGCTGTACCGACTTATGCCTTCGCATGGAAACTTGCCGCGTATTTAATAACGAAATAAAACGAAAAAAAGCCTAGAGCTGCTTTACGACTGAAGATAGTTATACGATTTCTTTTGTATATTGTTGAGGAATATCTTAAAGGTTATATAAAAACCTTTTCAGAATTTTTTGGTTGAATCAAAAATTATTGATCACGGGTAATTTGTATTGTAAAAACTCCTGCTTAAGAAACTTAAGACAGAAATAGCTTGAATTAAAACCCGATGTACAAATGTACAAAAACCAAACATCTAACCTAAAAATTATTCTTCTTTATCTTCTTATTAGCTTTCCGAAACAGATAAAATGTATTTACAAAAGTAATGAAGCGAACAAACTTTTTCATACCCAAGGTAGTCAACTTTGACACTCTGTAGGTAAACACTACACTACTAGACACTCTGTTAGTAAATTTCATTACTCTTAAGGCCTATATGATTCCTTTCTACATTGTTTTATGATCAGATCGCTCTTTTCAAAGATACAGCTTTATTACATTTTTTTGAGTTTGCCCCACTGTGCGTTGGTTTACATTTTTCCACAAAAAATTTGCCACATGTCTACTTCACGACTGCCAATATGAACAGTCAAGACTAATGTTTACCAAAATGGCGGCAAAACAAAGAAGTATACCTTCCCGGCGGACACCCTGTATATAACTTTGGAATATAAAACAATTGCTATTTAGTACTTAAGAAGAAAAGCATAAACACTCTAACCTTTTTGCGACTAGATAATAATAAGATAAAGACTGTAGCCTATGCCGATGACGTAGCGATTGCAGTTTCTGGAACCCATTTAGACACCATAACAGAGCAGTTGGAATAAGCTCTGAAGATGTTAAGTCAAATCCAGCGAAAACGGATATCGTACTTTTTAGTAAAAAGTATTAAACTCTACATCTCACACCTACAAAATCCAAAAATAGATGGCCTATCGGATAAGGCAAAATACCTGGGCGTTATTACTGACAGCAAACTATCATGGAAAGAGAACATACAGGCTAGAGTAAACAAGGCTACAATATCCATCTATCTATGTAAAAAAGCAATAGGCTCAACATGGGGCATACAACCAAAAGGAGTTGTGTGGCTTTATGACATGGTTATAGAACCGATAATATTCTATGGAGTATCAGTATGGTGGAAATCACTGGACTCCGCAACCAACAGACTGCAAATTGAAAAAGTCAGTCGAATCATGGCAATACTGACCACAGGGGCCAGAGAACAACACCAACCAAAGCACTTCTTGCACTTATGAGCTGGATGCCATGTGACTTAGAAGCCAGGCAGATAGCACTAAAAGCCACGATCAGGTTGAACGCGATAGGAGCATGGACCCACAGACCGTAGGGACATGCCCATATACTGGAGATTGGAAGAGACCTAATCCCCGATCTAATTGACTACTGTATCCCAAAACCATGAACATGGGTCCAACAATGGCAACATCATCACTGATGACTTAGCCAAAAAAGAAACAGTCCTTGAGGATAGGGATATAGACCCCTTTTACAGACAACCATTAACAGCGTGTTGGAAAAGAATAAAACTCCACACACTGGAACGTGCACAAGAAAAGTGGCTCACTGAGCCTACATGCCTGATATCAAGGAACCTGTGGCCGCATATTAACTCTAAGAGAACATGGGAGCTATTAAAACTGCCCAGATCTCAACTAAGAGTGACTGTAGAAGTCATCACTGGACATTGCCCGTTTGGGAATCATGCCAGGAGACTAGGACTACCCCATAACGACTTCTGTAGAAGTTGCTAAGACGAGGAGGAGGAGGAGACAATCCCTCACCTCCTCGGCACATGCCCGGCATTGGAGCATCATCGTCTAAGATACTTAGGCGAGCAGAGCTTCAATAGCCTATCCTGTCTGGCCTCGGTCAAACCGACCGCGCTAGCCTCTTTCATAAGAAGCAGCGGATGGCTAGTATAGCAGCATGTAACGCTACACTAAAAGGTTCCCGCATCTCCTTTCCATCCCCGCCCTTCCTTTCCCCTCACACTACATTCCTATAACTTCTTTTCTTCACTCCAATATCTTATTTTTCAGGCAATCACAAAGGGAACGACTACAGGAACCAAGTGAAATGGATAACCTAGACTATTCCGGGGTATCCAGCGGCCTGCCTACCTAACCTAACCTAACCTAACCTAACCTAACCTTTTTACGAAAAGTATTGTAGTATCATAAACGCAAATGTTATATACAAATAAGGACTTCCATTGAATTGAAATTAAAAAGTAATATCCAAAAGATGGTATGTACTCGTATGTTAAAAGTTTCTAAAAATAATTTTGTAGTAGAATAATTTCTTACAACTCATTTTACGAAACCAGCGATAATGATTTACAATAAGCTACTTAGGCAATTTAACGCGAGGTAACAAACAGTATGAAATTCATAATTATAGCTCAGTTGCGTAGTATTTAAGAATTAATATTAATTGTTGAGACAATTCATTTCAAAATTTATTTTCATACATTTATTTTTATCTCAATATTATTCGATCTTCGTTTGTTAAATAAATTTAATTTTTGCAGCTTCAGATCTTTGTTTTAGTTTTTATAAAAAATTTTACAATTTAAAATCTTTTATTTCTCAATATTTCGATAACAATTTGTTATCATCGTCAGGAGAAATTAAATGTTATAAATTTAAATTGAAAAATTATTGTCAAAAAATTTCTATACATAAAAAATTCATACACTAAGAAAAATATTTAGTTCATACACAAAGAAAAAATCCTTAACAATATTAATGAATTCAAAAATCAAAATATAACATAATTTAAATTAAACTTATTCTGCAACCAACACATGCCTTGTTAAAGATTAGAACATGTCGTATCTTAGACTTAAGCAAATCAACATGGCACATGTTGCTCACAGAATACCATTAACATTAACATTAACATTAACATTTTTTTTTTTTTTTTTTTTTTTTTTTTTTTTTTTTTTTTGTTATAAAAAGCAATGTAAAAAATAGTCTAACAAATTTAATTAGAAAAAAATTAGCACGTTGAATGTATATATAAGTTTTATTTGTTAGACTATTTTTTACATTGCTTTTTATAACAAAAAAAGAAAAAAAAAAAAAAATGTTAATGTTAATGTTAATGTTAATGGTATTCTGTGAGCAACATGTGCCATGTTGATTTGCTTAAGTCTAAGATACGACATGTTCTAATCTTTAACAAGGCATGTGTTGGATGCAGAATAAGTTTAATTTAAATTATGTTATATTTTGATTTTTGAATTCATTAATATTGTTAAGGATTTTTTCTTTGTGTATGAACTAAATATTTTTCTTAGTGTATGAATTTTTTATGTATAGAAATTTTTTGACAATAATTTTTCAATTTAAATTTATAACATTTAATTTCTCCTGACGATGATAACAAATTGTTATCGAAATATTGAGAAATAAAAGATTTTAAATTGTAAAATTTTTTATAAAAACAAAAACAAAGATCTGAAGCTGCAAAAATTAAATTTATTTTTCATACATTTATTTTATGTACAAAAAAATTTTTACATAAAAGCATCGCATTTTATTTTGTTGTGTTAAACAAATTATGTATTCATTTAATTTTCTACTTCATACTCGTACACGACATATTGAAAATATTTATTTTTGGTGTTGATTTCTGTTCTACATCTCTTTCAAATTTTCATGTTTTATTTTTCACAACATCTTGTTCTTTTTATTGCTTCGCTGAGTGTAAGCAAAGGAATAAGTTAAAAGATGGAAAGATCATCGGGAATAGTCTACGTGCTATGACAATAAAAATTGATTTGAACGAGCTCGTAAAGAATTTAGCACTTCCTAATAATAAACAACCAAATTTGAGTCCAGAAAAGCATTTCGTTACGGGCTTAATCCGCAAAACCAACATCATAAAAATCAGCCCTGTATAAAGTCATTTCTTCTTAAAGGCTTTTATTTCGTTACTATAAAAACAAGAGTATTAAGGAAGAAGGTTTGCTTATCAAATAAAATTGTTACACGAATCTTTTCCACAGTTTATGTCAACACAGTAAGAGTTTTAACTAAATAAAACAAACTAAACATTTTTGCTTAGTTCTAATAGCCTGCAGTTTCCTGATAAGAATACCACTTAACTCGTTAAACTCAGAGATAAATATATTAGCCAACAAATTAGTTTCAAGATGTTGTTGTTGTTATTTTCAAATGTCGCAAGTTTGATCAGCCAAGTTATTAAATTTTCACTCAAAGTTTTTTACAATAACAATATCATAAAAGCATTTTCCTTGCAATAAATTCCTGAAGCTTAAGGTTTCGTGTTTTTTGGTTTTTTCTTATAATAAAGATTTAAAAGTGTCGATGAAAATACATTTCTATTATGAGAAAAAAGATATAAAAGACATTTAAGAATTTATTGCATTAACGAAAAGGTCAAAGAACCGCGAATAAAGATACGAGTATTTGAATAAGAGCATTTTAAACTACCAGCATTAAAAGAAAAAACAGTTATTTTTTTTATTGATTTCCTAAAGTTACAATCATCCTTCCAACACGGAAACAAAACTTGAAAATGAGAAATTCGGTTATCTTCAATAAAACAGAAGCAAAACTCTTGAAAACAAAAAGTTGACTGAAATAAATTGAGGCAAATAAAATTCATTATAAATTATTTTCAATTTTGTTTATTTTTCTAATATGGCAGAAAATGATAAATGATAAATAAATATCATCAACATTAAATATACTGTAGCTACATAACAAACACATACACACACATAAACAAGTACATATGCTAAGCTTTATATAAAATAATTAAAAACATAATGAAGCTAATGAAGCACATAATAAAAATTGACTTTTTTTATTTTATATTTTATGTATATTCTACATTTAAGGAGAAGAAAGAGGCAAATAAGTATCAAGCTCTTATAGAAAATCTATTGAAATTAAATGATTTGTATTTGAACAATATTATAAAAAAATTAAATAAATATTTTAAGAATTTGTAAATAGGTGTCATTCACCCTGAACAAAGCTAACGAACACCTTTCTTTTTGTCGCTCATTAGTTTTGCATTTTTTGAATCATGTCTTTTGTTTTTTACATGCAAAAAGGGGAATATGCTTACAGCAACATTAGTACAGGGTGTCCGGTGGCAAATTTTATTTTATTTCATACGATTATTTCAAAAAGTTATAAACGGTGCGCGCAGATGGTGGCGGCGCGCCGTAGAAATTATCAATTGTGTGAATTTTTCAATCACAATGTCGCCGTGGTCGAGTGGAGATATGTTTGTTTTCGCACTGTAAATCTAATTTTTTGGAGTTACGACGCTCGCTTATACTTAAACGGTCACGTCAATGAAACATAACTGCCGTTACTATTCTCCATGAATCCGCAACCCTTGACGGGTTATAAAGGATGCGGGTGGATGGTGGCGGCACGCCGTTGGAATTACCAATTGTGTGGATTTTTCAATCACAATGTCGCGGTGGTCGAGTGGAAAGAGTTTGTTTTCGCACTGTAAATCCCATTTCCCATACCCACACCTGCACTAATCGATTGAAACATCAAAAACCATTGCATTGCTCCAGGGTAATTGTTTGGTGTGCCTTATCTAGGCATGAGATAATTGGACTATTTTTTTTTCGAAAATTCTCAGAACGCAAGGCTTCGTTTTAAACAGTATGTTGAATTCGGCGAAAGGCATCTGGATGACATACTCTTTAAAAACCGAAGTCCGTATTTTTATTACATCGTTCAATACTCTTAACAAGGCTTTGTGGAAATAATACGTTTTATATTTATATTTGGAAATACAAATCTACTATCCGACATTATGTTAATACTCTATAACAATGTGGATTATCCAAGCAATTGAATTTATTCTTAGTTTCTAATCGTAAAAATGATACCTATAAAATAATACAAACAATTCGTTTTCTATGCTTCCTAGCTGTATATATGTCTACTTTTCATAGGAACTACTCTAATTATCAGTAGTAGCGTTGGCCTTTTGACGGCTATGATACTATATATTACACTTTTTTCAGAATAAACTTTTAGCCTCTTTTTTTCTCACGTGGAACTTTTTATTGAGAACTATCGAACAGCTAGCTCTTTTATGTATAATAAAAAACCTCTCCTCATATTTAGGTAAGGTTTTATATTAAACTGCTCTTATATACATTAACATATATTTGATAATTTGTTTTACTAATAACTTTGAATAAGTACGAGTAGAATTGTATTTAAATAAATATAGTTTAAAAAACTGAAAAACACGCTTGGATATGAAACTAAAAGTCAATCAAAAAAGTCAAATCCTCCCACTTCCTTGGAAGCAGTACGGCAACTTCAATTTTCGCACTAAAGCAAATGACCGTTTACAGTTCAGATGCATGTTCCACGGCAAAAACGCACCGAATATAAAGAAGCGGTTCCAAACCAGCTAGGGAAGGGGTTCCGATATTTTTTCGGAGTTCCCAAAATCGGCTTCTTGGATACTTAAATTACATGTCGACGAAATTTCGAATTCCATATGTATTTTAAAATCTCATTTGCCAGCTTTTTAATTAATTGCATATATTTTGGATGTTAGCCCTCTAACCTCCTTAAAAAAAACTTGAATCACAAAGATCTCCTAACTATATTATATAATTATATGATCGGATTATAATTATATGATCGGATATCTATATATCGTTGGTCTCAGTAGAAAGGGTACCAATCCGCATTTTTTCCGAACTTAGGTTTGTTAATGTTTTTAACACATTCCACATAAATACATCTCGCCGCAAAGATTTACTGGAATAACCAACAAGCTTTTACACGTAATTATACAATAAGTCGCATATTGATGAAACTAGTTTCTGCTGTGTTTTTTCTAACTCCTGACATTCTTTTTTATTCCATCACAAAACGCATACACCACTTTGAATTAGAATGTAGACCAAGTCATATACAAGAATTTATTTGTATAGCAGATACACACTAATTTACGTTTTAGTGAAAAGTTCTACCTGTTTAAATTTACAATAAACATAATAATCGTATTGAAATAACTTATATGCGCAAATTTTAAACGAAAAATTGCGTAGAGAAAAATGTAGGGAACTATTTTTTGATTGTAGGGGAAAATATAGATTTTTATACGCTATAGTAGGGATTTCACAAAAGGTCTCGTGGCAACACTGTCTGATAAACAATATCCGGAATAACGTTCTACAATTATTAATATAGATAAATACATTGGAATGTATATAAATAAATATATAATTATCCATACAACTAGATAATTATCACTTTTTTTAATTCCTAAAATTGGCTTTTGGAAACGTCAAATCCCCCCATTTTCTCAGAAGAAATGCGACAGCTTCAGTTTTCGGACTAAAGCGAATAATCCGCGGCAAAACCGTACACGGAGTATGAAAAACCGGTCCCAAGACAAATTTTTATGTTTATTTCTTATTCACCGCTTTATACTATTGAATTCTCTGGTAAATAATGACAGGAGTAAAGTTCTATAGCTATTAATCAGCCATATTCGGAGAACGCGCGTTCTGAAACCGCAATGCGTTTTGAAAAACGCTTAATTGGTTTTTAGGTGTTCTGAGGAACGCGCGTTTTACTGGCGTTTGGGAGTTTTTTCCAAAAAAATACAACATGTGTTTCACATACGTATACAACAAATATAAATTTTTTTCAATTTAGTTTTCTTAATGAAAATGTGTAAAATTCTTTAAACTTTTTATTGAAATAAAAAGAAAACATATCAAATTTTAATTGTGAATAATTTTATTGCCTTTTGCAAATTCAGTTTTAGCAAATTCAATCAGTTCACTTCAATATATAAATGCGAGTTGAAGTCGACAATTTTAAGCGATATGCGTTTTCCAGAACACCTATTTGGCGATTTCAAAGCGCAAAACTATATTTCTTGCGTTTTACGTTTCTCAGAACACCTATTTGGCGTTTTGAAATCGAAAACGCTAAATTTAAGTGATTTGCGTTTCCCAGAACATGCCGGATAGTAAGGAAATACGTTAAAATGTGTATAAAAATAAAAGCTTTCTTTGAAAATCATAAAAATTTAAACATTTTGCACAAGCAACTTGTTTAGAAACGACGTCACATTTTCCAGAGTTAACGAATGAAATATCTCACTAATTGATTATAGTCTTAAGCACACTCGTACATACAAAATTACATATATCCCTTGGGCAAACATTTTTTTCTACTGCGTATATTCTACAGCTAATGCCAATTGTCAATAAACACTTCCCATTTCCGCATACAGCTGGCAGGAATACCTTAAGCTGAGTCCCAAAAGTTTGCTTTGTACACAATCTGCCGTGCGTTAAATGAGCTAACAAAACTTCCGCACTTAAAACACAACACGTATTTCAAATAAAAAAAAGTTGCTTAACTGGCCTAATTCTTTAACTCTAACCGCAGTCTTTTAGCGTCCACTTTTTTTTTTTTTTTTGTTGTTAGAAAGAATAACAATAAACTATGTAAGCCATGTTGCTTAAATAAATACGAGTACTTTCACTTTTAATTACATTTTTGTTAAACAAATATTGTTTTTCATAGACAGTGCAGTAGTAACCATATTTAATTAAAACTGTAATGAAAAAAAAACACAGAAATTGAATTGAATTGAACTGACACGCGTAGTAGTCAAAAAATTATTCAATGTCTCGTACTCGGGACAGACTTCTGCGAAATGAATAAAATTAATAATCAGATTGCAGGCCGATGACTTTAAGAAATTCTGTCTAATATGCTCTTTATTGAGCTTACATCGATGATGTTTGAAAGTATTTTGTCATGCAACGAGAACCTGTATATTAGGTTCTATTTTTTTAATGCCTTTATGCTTAAGTGCTCTTTATTCAGTGTCAGTTAAATGGATATTATTGTACTAAGAACACTAAAGGGCAAAACAAGCTAAAAGTAAATTAATGTTGAAAGCAATCAATAAAACTTCACAGTTCAGATTCAGCAGAATTATTGGCCTTCAATATAAAAATTGTCAATTATATAATGTTTTTCATACAAAATAGTTTTTTTCTGCGACATATCACGTTTATTACAACGTGACTGTAATAAATAGCTGCGTTTAATGCAATTCATTGTGAATTCACTCAACAACATATTCAAGCGAAAAAGAATTACTCAAAAAAAAAAAAAAAAAAACAGTAAAGTTGTTTAAAACATTTTTCAAAATTATTGCAGTAGCACCCGACATACCTTAAACCAACTTTTCTTTTTTTTACGTGTACTATTTTGTATTTTTCCTTCCAAGAAAATCACATTAAAATCATTGTATAATTTTTAAAATAATTTTTAAGCAAAACTAAAAATATAGTTTCTAGAGCACAATTTTTCAATTTATTGCTAACTTTGTGATGCAGCTATTGAGACTTATTTCCTTAGAAAAAAATCTACCAAATAAATATTCAGTGCTAAACAAATAATAGATATGCGTAGATGTGGTTTGTGGCTGTACTAGTTAAAATTAATATTATGCTCACGAATTTCAAGAATATCATGAAAACCAACACCACTCTGGATACATAATTTTCGAAAAAAGAGTTTTCAGGAAGAATAGAAGATATAATTTTCAGATCTTTGAAAGCAAACTTAATGACAACGTAAGCATGCTTAGATGATTGCGCTTCGAACGTCCAGTAGGGTTACTCTCTATTGCAATGCGAAAGTAAGTTCACTCCGAAAGGTAAACACGATAAGAGTATAATTTGGTACTGCGTGCCGTTTGCGCAAACTTTTTCGCGAAATACTTTAAAAATGAAGCAACACTGGTACCACAAAATTAACAATAGCGAAAAATTATAAAATAAAATGAGCGAAAGGGAAAAATTAAATGCGAAAGGAAAATACGAAAACGCAATACAGAGTACCAATTCTTCAAATTTTCTTTCGCATCACAATAGAGAGTAACCCCCCAGGTTCTATACAACTGATGAATGACGCTTTTCTAGGGATCAGCATCACAAAGAAAAATATTGTTATGAATTTTTAACACATCTAGCCCAGTGTGCAGCCGTTCATGTGCCTGTTATAAATGTAGGAGTATAGCATATATAAGATAACAATAAAAACATAACACACAAACAAACAAATATACATGATTTTAAAATGCAATATTCAAAGTAAATCAACTACAAATGCTGTTATTAATGTTCTTGGCTTTTTGGTATTTCGTTCGCAAGCATGTGTGTGAGTGTGTATATGCGTAAAACATCATTATGATTGTAGAAGATAATAAAGTAGTATAAATAGCGCGCAGGCTTGCGGCTGAGATACAGTTCAATTTTAAACTTTGTGCAAGAAGGTCATAAGTCAGAATAGTAAGCAAGTCTAGTGTTTTACGAGTAATACACAGTGGTATTAAGTGTGAATAAAGTTGTAAAGTATTGAGTACTGGGTAACGAACATGTGTGTGAGTCATTGTTTAATTTGCAATTGAAGAATCCGCAAAGTGTTTTTAAAGGCAAAAACGCAACAATATTTGTACAATTAAGATATTTACAATCCTGTCAACTAAAAACTGTAATATTATAAACGGTGTCAGTAGATAAATTTTATCCTTTATCTTTTTTCACCGAATCTCCAAACACTGTCCGACTACTTCTAAGCCAAACAATTAAGTTTTATTCACTATTTTAGCCTTTAGCATTGATACCAATCAAAAAATTATAAACAGCTGGTTTTCTATGTTTCCCAGCTGTCTATATGTCGATATTTCATAGAAGCTACCCTAATCATCAGTAGACTTTGGAAATTTTCAATATTCATTTATGTATATAGATACTCATATTGTTAAAATTAAATTGAAATTGCAACTTTACATGCATAACCAATCAGTTTAGAATACCATGCTTAGTTTTAATGTTTCATTTTATGAATATGACTTAGGATTAAGTATAACTTTAGTGTCATTATGAATTAACCATTTTTATAAGATGTGAACTAAACCTAAAAACTGATAAGTGCTTTTGAAAAGAATAATGAAAATTTATGCTTAATACACTTTTGTGTGCAATGCGAATTTAAAGCTTGTTTTTGCAACCTATTATTTCAATAAAAACAATTATGAAATATATTAACGTAAGTAAATGCTCCTTGAGACGGGAGTGTGTCTGACAATAAACAATTTATTTGAAGGTCATGCTGCTTGTGCTTTCAACCAGTAGCCATTTGTTAAAGCAGCCGTAGGCAGTTATAAATCAGAAAGTTGTGTTCAGCGATACTCTTATTAAATAAATACTGGTTTTGTTTTCATTATTTTATGACATGTTTTTGATTGGTATAAATATGTCCATGCATGCACACATACACATGCTGCCTTATTCTTTGTATTTCGTTTGTATTAATGATACAATTGAAAGAAAAGGAAAAAAGAAAACAAAATATCAATTTTATTTAAAATCAAATTGTTTTTTATTTATGTTTTTTACAATTTACAGTTTTCTGCAGTTCCTAACACTGTGGATACATTTCCCAAATACAATCCGACCGGCTTTATTACCTAATTTCTTATATTTTTATTAGAATTCCAACTTAGACTACACAAATGATAGGTCGACTTCCTAAACGCAAGATGTAATGCATAATTTAAAAAAATGCGTATGCAATGCTAAACATGTCTCAAGTACAACTTTGCATTTCAGTGATTTTTTTTTTGCATTTTATCGGCATTTTGGAACGTCGCTATGCAATTCATACATAAAACAAATGTCAAAAACATGTTATAAATTTTTTTTTGGAAAAATGGAGGTAACACAAAATTATTTACCCATTTTGTAGCAAGTGCTGAGGAATTATCTCAGGCTTAACCTTCGAAAATCATTGATTTGCTAAAGAAACTTATAAAAAAGAAAAAAGAAGAGACAACTTTTATTAAAGGCAATAAAAATCCCGAGAAGAAAAGTGCTCAAAAATAAAATGTTTGCATAAAAAAATAAAAATGATGAGCGATTCTAACAGCTGATACTCATTAAAATAAGTTGCCAAACGATTAGGAACTATTGACGTTGCCAGAAAGTTTAGGTATGCGTTTACGAAGTGTACGCATTGTAACGATATAATATGCGTGAAATAAAACTTTTTGTCCTGCATTGGCTTTTGAATTCAGTATTAAGATTTGAATACTTACTGTTAGTTCACATTGTGAAGTTTCAATAAAAAAAAAATTGTGAATATGTACTGCACTTAGGAAGTTGGCCGTAATTTCTGTTATACGAGTTCTTATAATAATTTCTGTTATACGAGTACTTCAATAGTGTAGATTTAAAAATGTATGATTTAGTTTTATAAGAGTTTAAGTTGAAGGTAATTAAAAAGTTAAGTTAAGCCTTTTATGTGTTTGATGCTCAGCTGCTGGTAATAATAGTAATACCAAAACGACGCCAATTCTCGCTTTTAAAAAGTCGCTAAGAGGTCACCACTCACAGCTCAATTACAAAAGCCTCACCTCCCGCACTTGCGACAGCGATTAAAAGTTGCCAGATGTTTTTCTTTTTCTCTTTTTATTTTTATTGCTTGAACTTGGTTTCAACACATTATATTAATTAAAAGGCCACAATCGAAAAATTAAAATTCACAAGAAACTTGATTGAAGCGAAACTGAGAAAAGCGTTTATGAAAGATTTCGAAACGTTTGAAGATTTTTGTAAATTGAAAGTGTGCTGATCACCCGCTGGGTTAATGGCAATATTGAACAGATTGCCAGCTATAGAAAAAGTTAGTTCCAAACATAACGCATTCCCATATTTCTGGCAAATCATGCAGTCTATGCCTTTATATAAGAAAGAGCCAAAACACTACAAAGGTAGTGTTTAACACTATCTTATCGTCTTCATCCCTATGACTTTTTCAGAAATCACTGTATAGCAGATTTAGCTTAAAATTTTACATACATACATTGATATACAATAAAAAAAAATAACTGAATGTTCACTGACAGCAAACTACAGCACAAACAACTGGGATAATGACAGATTGCATATGTGATCAATATGAGACATATATAGAAGAAAAAATAAATAAGAGCTCGGTGGTTGAGTTGGTTAAGGGGCTGTATTCAAAAATACATCATGTTTACATAATTTAACTTAGTTGTATATAGAAAAATGAATGTGTCGTGTTTTTCTTGTTCTCTTGTCACAAATATACATTTTTGTAAGGAATCCTGGCAGCCCTGAGCATTTTATTTAATTTTTCAAAGAAAACTTAATAGAATTTCTTTGATCCATTTGTTAAAACCGTAAAAAATCGACAAGCACACCAGAACATGGCTAACCTTCAAAAACAAACTGACATTCCAAAATGGCTGATATTACAAAACATATATAACAGACGTGTGTTCCAACAGAAAAAAAATGCGAAAATCGAACATGCGTAACTCACGAAATTTGAAAATAGCGGTTATTTTTTGATCAGACCTCGTACATATATTCGTATGTAAAGCACATGCTGTATTTTTTCGTTAAAAAATCCGAAACGCTAGTAAAACGCACGTTTCTTAGAATACCAAAATATCAATTAACCGTTTTTCAGAACGCTTTCCGGTTTAAGATCGCACATTTCTCAGAACATGGCTGGTAAAAATTTTTCACATTTATATTAGTTATACTAAAAACAAATAAGCTCAACTAACACATACGAGTAGTTTTTTCATTAGAATCTTTTTTCGCGTACAACACAGCGTAAAGTTAGCTGTCAAATAATTGTTACTTTTTGAAATTGTTGTTTCTATTGAAGTACAATTGTTCTACATGCATATATGAGCGTATTTACTGACACCTGAGTTCCATTCTTGTTGACTTTCCGTTTGATGTCTAGTGATGTATCCATGTCTGCAAAGGCAATTTTTTAAATTTCACATACAACAGTTTTTTTTCTTGTGTTGTTTTTAAGTACACAATTACCCTTAAAATTCCTCTTAAAACACTTTTGTTTGCAATTTATCACATCTGTATATAAAAAAAAAGCGACGACGGCGACGATGATAAAAGCCATAAAAATGATGGCAGACTTGACAAGAAATATTGCATATAAGAATAACCGCAGTCTGATGTTAAACGGTTTTCGATAACGTTCGCACTTAAAAGCTAAAAAGACATTCAACCTTTAGCAAACATACTCGTGCTTGATGTTCCTTATCAGTGGTTGTGTGTGAAGGGTACGCCAGCAAGTGCGTTTATGAGCAATAGTTAAATTTGGTTATTTATTCTCTAGACATTATTCCTCTCACACGAGAAACATACTGGTATAAAAACAAAAAGATGCAAGAAAAAGTACATTTTTAGGGATAAGCAAAGGACCGAATCGTCCATAGAAATCAAGGAAACATTTTTGCCACCACATTGCGGCAAGCAAAGAAAAAACTAAATTTAAATTGGCTTATCAGTAAATCTGTCTGCGAAAACAAACTTACCACATATTTTTAGCAAATATTTTGTTAAAAAACTGCAATGAACCAGGTTACAACAACTACGAGTTTGTAGTATTTTCGCATTGTTTCATAAGAAAAAGGCAAACACATCAATATTACAAATCTTTTTTACAGTGGAGGATTTTGTAATTTCCCGACTGCAAATTATAAAGACAGTCATACTTCCTAATTTCTTCGATAGTTTTTTCGTTATTGGCCATTTTTTCCGTGCTTTTGAATAATTGGCGATTTTCACGGCAACATCGGGAAGAAAAAGAGAATCCAAAATTTACAGAATAACAAAGTCGACAATGAAAATAAAATAAATTATTATTTTTATGCCGTTCCGCACTGCGGTCTTTTTCTTTAAAATCTTATGAAAAATTGCACCACAGTAAATTATCGTTACATTGTGTTCAGACTCTTACACTGAAAACAAAAGTCAATCCGTCCGTATTTAAATCAATCCCAAGCGGTGTCAAAGTACGGTAAGTACTCATTTTCTTAAATCAAGTGCGGTTTAATCAAGCACTAAATACTTACTCCTGAATCCGTACTTGATATTAACCAAAAATAAGATTGATTTGAGAGAACTTGAGATTAAATCAATATTAAAATGCGATTGATTAAACAATTTTGGAGCTTTTTCACTCCGGAATCCGTATCTGAAATAAGGACAATTGAGCTTATTATTTTTTACTCTATTAGCTACTAATATTAATGTCAATCAAAAAATATATACAGTTTGTTTTTGTCTTTCCTAGCTACTCGTATATATGTTGATATTTTGACTAGGAAAACTTTAAAAAAAAATTCAAACGTTCAACTATAAACGAGTATTCCATTGTTTTAAATAAATTAATGAGAAAAATTTTTAAATAATATTTAACAAGAAAAACAAAAGCAGCTTTTTTCTTAAAAAACCTTTTATTTCTATCTCTCACCAATTCATTCACATGTAAGTGTTTGTGTCTTCATTTTCAGTTTTGTACTGGGTTCAAGAATTTTATACTTATTGTAAGACATCGCGGGATTGTTTTCTTAAGCAATTAATCCGCACTTAAATTTTTGAGTACGACCTGTACTGAAAGAAAGTAAAAAAAAGTTCTTCAATTTAGTACGAGCTTTTGCTATCTGTGCACATATGTGAATATCTCAGTCACCAGCAGTTTTAATCATCAGCTTCAGCAGCAAATTCAGGGTTTCTTGGAAAAGTTAATGACATCATGATTGTTAGTTTTGTTGAAAAATTCATAACATTTTCGCGACATTTAGCAATTAAGATGTCTCCAGACAGGAGAAGAAGCAAAAAGTGGGTTTCCCATTTTTCCGTTATTAGCCTTGATTGAGTAAACAGCTGCATTTGACTTATTGCCATTTTGTTAGACAGAAAAATCAGAAAATGTTGTATTTGTTCTCTTTCTTTTACTTCCAATTTCGTAGTTTCTTGAACACCATCATGATGATTTTAATGACATAAAAATATTCGTTTAGAATTTTTTTTGTTTTTAATTTATGTCACTTAATATCCGTAAAGAGGAATGTCATCACTTTTGTTTTTATTATTATACATAAAGTGAAGAAAAGAATGATAAATCTGATAGAAATTTGTCAAACTACATATTGTAGCCGTATTTTGTAAGGATATTATTTCGAACACAAACTGCAACAATGAAAAAATAAAACTTTCGCCAGCCAGATTTCTGTGGAAATTGATGGCGTTTTTCATCTTGTCAAGGCTACACTTAATATCCAATACTTTTCATTATACATTTTAATTACAAGATTAATCATTTTTTACGACAAATAATATCATCTTGAATGTCATCATCAAAACAAAAGGAGCGGACAAAACTTGTGAAGGTTATTATTATTGAAGCAAGTTTTGTGGGAGTTTAGATGGGATATTAGCAACATTTATTTAAAAATTACCCACCTTATTTAAAGTAATTGTTTTAAATATTAATGAGTCTGCATATTTAAAATATTGTAAAATATATATATATATATATATATATATATATATATATATATATATATATATATATATATATATATATATATATATATATATATATATATATATATATATATATATATATATATATATATATATATATAGGGTTTTCAAGAAATCGTTTAAATTTACTATTCATGCAATACTAAGTGGCATCTTTCCAAAACCGCCTTTTTAAATTGCCGTACGTTTTTAATTTACTAATATAAGCAGCGCTGTCAATTATTTGTAACGCGAAAGCGCCGCCTCATCCCAAAGAACTATTTATATATGTATATACATACATTTGTATAGGTTGGGTTTAACAGGCCGCCAGCTAATTGCATAATTTTACCTTAGTCCCAATTTTCACGAGGCAATTTTAATTGCGCAGTTCTTATTAAATTTTCTTTTAAACATGCTTTTATGTTCAGACACAGCAATTTTACTTGAGCAATTTTCGTTTTCTATTGATTCCACTTTCTTAATCTTGCATGTACTGCATTCTGATATTTTTCCATTTAATTTAATTTAATTTTCTATATAATTAATACAGCTGTCTATTTTTTGAGGTTGTCCACAATATTTAAAAAACATTTTTTTTTTTTTTTCAAATGAATTAAAATATCACAATTTCGCGCCAATATTACTTTCATCATGGACAACATACCAATACATAAAAGAAATACAAATGAAAGAAAATGTTAAATATCTGGCATTACGAATGATTGCACAAAACGACTTTCCGAGTACAAGCAAGTCTGTACTCATTTTTACACTCCCCACTCTTTGCTCACTTATTTGTCCATAAACTCAAGAATTGCGCAACTAAAGTTGCCTCGTGAAAATTGGGACTTAGATATAAATAAGAGTATGTAATTTTAATGTATGTATGTAACTTTATAATCAAGTGACAGCAGCCAAAATTTGAAGCTTTAGTTATAACAGAATGTTTGAGAATACTCTCTACTGGCCATTTTGATATGCCGAGACACAGAAAAGCAAAATGCGTTTATTTTTTATTATTAAATTTAAAAAAAAAAATTTAAAAATTAAAAACCAGCTAGCATGTTCAATCGTCGAAGACTTTACAGGGAATCTCATGAAGAGCGTTATTGATCGTCGACGAGCTCATTTTTTAATCACAGACGATCCCTCGCACGGAAGTAAGTGTTACAAAAGCTGATTCTTCTATGAGACTCTTAAACAACTTAGCTTATGACTCTTATGTTAGTCGTATAGGGAATCGTCTGAGGCTCGTGTAGATAATATCTTACAACTTCTTAAGGAATCATCCGTGTAATCCTTGTATGATTCATACCAGTTTCTCAGGAAAAAGTACAAATTTTATAAACAAATATTTAATAAATATAGTTTAAAGAAACTAAAAAACACGCTTTTAAAGGCTATTGAACTAAAAAGAGAACGGAAATTACTAGTATTAGTGTGAGAAAAGCGTTATGAAAAGCATGGCACAAAACAACCCGTGTTTTTTTTTTTTTTTAATTGTTATTATTTTTAAAATTATTTCAAAAGCAGGTTTTTTGGTTTGTTCTTTTTTTCACTATATTTTTTTATTTTTAAGTTCAATGTGCTTTGAAAGCGCGATTCACTCCACCATTTATTTAACCACAGTTTGCGTATGAGTAACAATATTCTTATATCTGCCTATAAATAATCACCCATACGATAGTGGTTACGGGAGTTTTGTTTCTCAACCTTTAAACAACTTAACATATGCGCAAAGAACAATATAAAATTTAACGTAATTTAACTACATCTTAACTAAAACACTTTTAATTTTGTGCTAAATTATCTGTGTTCACTTTAAAGTAAATTCTCTGTTCTACATTTTATTAATAATAATTTCTAACATTTCCTACATATGACGTTTGTTAAAATAACTTTCTCTTGTTAGTATCGAAACATTCTCAAAATGAAGATAGTGATTTAATATAGAGCACTGAAACGATAGGACTCTCTTTTATGAATTAATATTCCTATACTCTTTGTCCTAGTTTTTAACTTGTTTGTTTGGACATCCGACATCCTTACAAAAATTTAATTATCAGATCTGGAATCTGCCCCGCGTAGACTATCCCAGCGCTGATTATTGTTGAAGTGCCTACCTTGACTGAAAAGTTCTGGCTGTACTTGTAGTTTAAACCTAAATTGGAGGAAGGAAAATTAGTTTACCTGATAACTATAGTGAAAAGCCAGTTTTCGGGGGCTAATCTTCCCCCGAGTTTGCCTTGCAACGGGTACGTACAATGTTAGAAACCAATAGTGATGGTTACGCAGAAGAGTTAGTTAAGACTTTTAACTTTGTCTCCTCTTGCCTGCCTGGACAATTGCATTCAGGAGGGACTAGAAGGACCGAGCTCTTTGGCGGTTTCTACATATTGTTACAAACATTAGACAGAAGTTACGATCTGTGTGAGCCTTGCAAGCCACACAGAGGGCGTTGATAAATCGTTCGCCCCGTGGAATTGATCAATTATAGGATAAGGCCGTCAAGGCAATTATGTAAATAATTAGGACATCGGGAGAACATCTTAGACTGAGCTTTAAGTTTAGTTAAATTATGATTACAAATTAGTTTGTCAGGTACTCGTACTTCTGAAAGGTCGGGGCATGAAAGTGGAGGATTGTTCGATCTCTACCTCCGAAACTTTTGAGCAGACTCAAGTAAATTTAATATCACATGAAAAACTACCTAAACTAGTAATTATGTCTTGTTTCGGTAAATCAACTCCTTCTCTATGTACATTTCTTTAATTTAGTAATTGTATAATTCTGAAATACTAACAGATTGATTTGATTATGGCTAAACAAGCTTTTCCATCAAATGCTCTCAACATGTGCAACTTAATGAGTCTAAAATGTATCGCAAAGCTCCACGGGTTTGTGCAAAGAGTTTTTGTATATTCAATATTCGAATTTTATTTATTTTCACTAAATTCTTCCAGCTACAAATCTTCGTTTATATTGTTTTTATTTAACAATTTTTATTTTTATATTGTAAAACCTTTTTTTTTTATAAAAAAAAAACAAAGACCTTTAACTGAAAGAATTAAGAACATATTAGAATTCTATTACATTTTTTGACATTTCATTTTCGAGAATCAAAACTTACACACTGCCTCTAACCTACTTCTTTAGAACCCTTAACATTTTTTTTAAATGGATTTTAAACTAAAAACAATAAAGGGAAAAAGTACCTGTAACAAATGCACTCCCCGTCATTTTCGCTTTGAGGCTTTCTTGTTTATTTGGAACAAGTTCCATTTTATTTATTTTTTACTTCTTATTTGTTTTGTGTAATAAAACATTATAAATATTAATACCAAATCAGGAACGATGTGCATGTGTACGTAACTTTATCTCCAGCAACATATTTCCCTTTACCATATAAACATAACTTGTCTCAAATTTTTTCTTTTGTCTTAAACTTGGCAGGTGCCACTAGCAAAACAACACGTCGTCAATTGAAAGCTTTTTGGCTTTTGAAGTATTTATGCACATGGTGCTTACTCAATAGCGCAGCGTGAAATTATTTCAAACTTTTTGGGTGCGATACAGTTAAAGTTTTAAAATGACAAGGCAGTTTATTTAAATGTTGTCTGAGATTTTCTTTTCGCCAAAACAGGAAACATAAGAAAAGATTGAAAACTTTTTGACAATTTGAGACTGAAGTAAATTTTTGTTTTAAACTCTTCACTCTATTTCCCATAATATACATTATTGTCGCTATGTTCTTATAGATCAGTCTGTGTCAAAATATTTTATTTATTTAACTTCCTATCAAACTTGTGGTATAAATTTAGTTTTAATCAACCAAACCTGAAAACGCTGATTTGATTTTCTGTATCACTTTGTTTTGCCCACCCACCAAATTTCGAATATGTTTTTCATATTTCGTTTTTTTTTTCTATTTTTGTTTTATAAAACATATTGCAAAAAGGAAAAGTTTTTCAGTTAATGCCCTATTTTATTTACAGTCCTTTTTTGAGATGTAAAAGGATAACAAAGATTTCATTAAATACCAGCACATTTCAAGTACTTTAAGCACTTTTATTTAATGCCTCATAAAAAAGTCATATCGATCCATTTATAATTTAATGCTAGATTTATGTTTATATTTTTAAATTTTCATAGTGAAAACGTTAACATTTATTCAATAGTGATTTAAAATCATTAAGTTATATTTAAAATTCATAATTCCTAACTGACTTAAGCAAAAAGAAATTTTTTACTTCCAAAAGTTAATTGTAACGAACGGAGTTTATCCTACTGCTGAGTTTAATCTCTTTTCTTTTTTCATATGGTTTTATTCTATTCATATTTTCTAAGAAGAAAAATGTGCTTGTGGTTCCTGCCGGCAACTCAGTTGGCTTAAAATTAACTTTAACCTAATTTTTTTGCAGCTGATGGTGGGTGACACTTAGATTATTTCCAAGAGAAATAACTGACATGGCGATGTTCTAGGAGGTAGTCAATTGTCCCACTCTGCATACTTTTTAACTAACTTAAAGTTAGTTTTCTAAAAGTCAACTTTTAACGGACTTCTATAAGCTACTCAGAAGTTAACCGTTCATTAGTGGATTTTGAATTAATTTTCTTTAGTTAATTAAATAGCTAACTACCTATTATCTAACTTCTTCCTAGCCTATATGTTAACTTTAAAACCAATAGTCCTAGTTTTTTCTTCTATAACGAACGACTTCGTTCAAAAAACATATATGCATCTTATAAAAATATCATTCAAAAAGTAATATCATAAGATTTTGACCGGCATATACAAGTATAATAGGTAAAATAAAAATTATATCTGTGTTAAATTTTTTAATATGAATGATAATTGCACTCATTGTCATTTTACTCTATTATATAGAAACAGTAAAATTTTTAAAAATATATCCTATCTTTTCTAAGAAAATCAGGAGAAGTTGAAATTTCTACTACCGGCTTGACGCCCTCGTGTATTTAAAAACATCGTCCTTCAACTTCTGCAAGCAAGTGAAGTATATCAAGCGATTAACTAACAAAGAAAGAAAAGCAAAACTACGCATTAAAATAAACCAAAAAAATTAAATAACTGCGTATAATAAAAAATACACTTTCATTTGGGAAAGCTCTGCATTACATGGTAGCTAGCTTGTAGTTAGGCCAAAAAAGTGAATTATTAGTTGATTTTAATTGTAGTCGACTACCAATTTTCTGGCAAGGGTTTTACTCATCACATCAATTTTAAAAACCAACGTAATTTTTTTACAAAACATTAAATAAAATCCATCAGTTTTGTTAGTTGCCACAAAGTTTACACCAGAGACTGTAACGTTTACAATTTATATATTAAAAACTACATTTTAATTAAGTTTTATTGTAGGCTTAGAAAATAAAAATTATTTCCTGAGTGTTATTAATTACTCCGATAATAAAACTTATACATTGAATTTATTTATTTCACTGCAAATAACAGGTTAGGTTAGGTGATACAAGCTACCAGTATCATGAGACCAGCCCAATTAGGTCCTTTCTTGGCCCCGCTAAGTTGCCTGAAGGAGATATGCAGCCTGTGAGAACTACACCAACTAACCCAAAAACTAGATAAAAGCACCCAGTGTGCTCAACCGCCACTATGTTTGCCAACCCGTGCAGTATTCGTCTGTCCAAATACAAAAGAAAAAGCAACATACTGTTCGAGAAGCTGCTCAACACTTTGTTTCTCTTCGTCATTCCTACAACATCTACAGCAATAATTAAGTGGACGATTTTATACCCCCGGAAGCATTTTTTTTCTAACAATGTCCTGCAAAACCACCATCATGTACGCAACTTTTGCCAGGAATGAACCATCATGGCCATAACCCTCTTACAGTCATACAGAGGCCATGGCAGCCTCGCTATTCAAAAAGTAACCTCAACAGACCATATGTCCTTCACAGTCACTACAAATTGTCGCTCTACTGTGTTCTTAGGTTGTTCAGATGCAACCTGCGCTATCTTAGTTGAGGTGATTGTATCTTGCCTGAGATATTCTAGGTGTGGTTGAAGCCTAAACATGGAGGAAGGGGTTATTGGTCTTCCCTGATAACTACGATTTACAATTCTTTATTTCGCTTATGGCTCATTTCATTTCCATCCTCTGAATTTACTACAATTGAGTTTAAAAACATCTTTAGGTCTCATTTCAGCTTTGAAAGTTCTCAATTTAATTTAAATTATGGATTAATTTAAAAATTTTTAAACAAACGCTTTTGTGCTATTAATTTTTATACTTTATTCGGTTTAGCAATTATATTTTACTTCAAGCAAAAAGTAAAAACATTTTTTTTTTTAAATTCTCAGTATTTTATTTAGAATATTGGGATATAAAGTTGAATGTTTGAGAATACCTTTCAAGAGTTTCCAAGCTACTGATGAGTAGGGTAGCTCTTATGAAATGTCGACACATAAACAGCTGAAAAACGTAGAAAACAAGCAGTTTACAAATTTTCTAATGGTATCAATATTAGAAGCTGTTAAGGTGAATAAATTGTTATTAAAGATACAAGTTTATTTTTCTGAAAAATATATAAAACTTAGAAAATAACTAATGTTTTTAGGGAATAAATAAAACTTATAAAATAACTTTTGTTCTTGGAAGAATAACTAACTGTTACTTTTGAAGAACAAATAACACAAAATAGTCAATAAAGTTGTGGTTTGTAATAAAACCTAACTAAAAATTTTTACATCTAAAAGAAATCTATGTAACAAAGACTATCTTGGTGTATTCCTTGTGCATCCAGCACTTTTCTTTTATTTTAAATTTTTTCGGTTTAAATTTCTAAATTCATTAATTAATCAGTAAATGCGATCTCTGGTTTAAACTTCATAATAGACTATTTTAGTGTTTCTTAGCTCGAAGCATGATTAGATAATTAAGAACAATGTAGCAATCACAAAAAGTCTTGAAATTCGTAAATTATCTTAAAGCTGTCTCCATTGTTGCGGCTCTTTATGACAACTCGTAATAAATTGAAAAGATTTTATATTCTTCCAAATGCACCACAAATAAACAAACAAAAAAGAAATATTAAGAATTAATTTTATAAAAACATTTAAAACAAAAAGGGATTTGTTTATATTAAATTTTGCGACTGAAACTTTTCTAACCAAACTGCTGATGACATAAAGAAAATTATAAAAAAAATTTATCACATAGTCAAGTATGTCTCAATTGTTGTTTCTGAAGAAAATCACTTAAATGTTTTCCCATTCACACTGTCTCGGAATAACAATATTAAACTTTTATTGTCTTGGCAGCACAGTGGCCACAAAGAATACAAAAATGTCAGATCTATTCATTTTCATTTTCCGTTATTTATAGATCAATTAGCCACAAAGCTTTACATTTGGGACGCTGTAGTTCGAAGTGGTTCCCACCTAAAATCTATGTAGTATAAATGAAGACTTCATTTCAGCCTAAATGCAAGCATTATGTTGATGACAAACTCCCATCAAAATTTGAGGTTTTTAAACAAATTCGCTTTTTTATGAAAATTCTTTTCCAGCAGTTTTAATTACATTTAAAGTTTTATTGCACTGTTAGTGCCAATTTCACGATAGCGAAGCTGTTCGTTCGTTTGCACATTTACATTTAAAACAAAAACAACATTCAGAATTTTGTTATCGTTTTAAATGTAATTGTGCGAACGAAAGACGAAAGAACAGCTTCGTTATCGTGAAATTGGCACTTAAATAATTAATTAATTCACATACGTAAACTTTTTTTTTAATTTATTCAATTTTTGTTAAACTTTTTTTTATTATTACAATACAAGATTGCTGTAATCAATAAATTTAGATTGGAGAAGACAAGAAAAATAATAATCAAATCTTTAGGGGGTTAGCTAGCTGTTTCGTAGTCGCTACACTACGCATCAGCACCCATTCGGATTTGAACTCGGGTCATGACGTATCATGAACTGCTACCTTAATCACTCAGCCACCGAGCAATTAAATTATTTTATGTCTATATTCATGTGTGACTTTTTTCGGGGACTAACAACCTTCCGAGGATCTGTTGCCTATACAACAGATACCTGTACGATAAGGAACCAGTGGTGATGGTTGACGGGTGAGTTAGTTTAAGGGCTGATGCTCTTAGTGGGCTTCGGCCTACCAACTCATTAAGCCTTGTCTTTCATTGTGACCTGGCCAGCCACACGGGGGCGTTGGTGAACCGTGAATAATTCACTCGTGGAATTGGTCCGCCATCAGCAGGTGCTGATGTAAATCTTTTTCACAGCTGTCTATATTCATCTCATATTGAATCATTGTTTAGTTGTTATTATGTGAAAGAGCGATGAGACCGAAAAATGTTCCACTTGTAGTTCATCCTATTTTTTTCTGGCTACATGGGCTGAAAATTCTTGGGCCTAACACATAGATGGCACTAGATTTATTGCATCCACCTTTTTTCAGTTAATAATAATCTTCAAAAGACAGCTGCTAAAATTTCATGATATTCTATTCACTACTTTGTGAGTTATTGTTCTAAGAGTGACGCTACTTTTGTTATTTTCAAAACAATGGATCAAAAACAATTTCGTGATTTAATTTTACACTGCTTCTTGATAGGGAAAAATACCGTTCAAGCAAAGCATTGCCCTGAAAAGTGTTATGGGAACTCCGCTATATCAGAAACAACAATAAGCCCTTGGTTTTCTGACTTCAAACGTGGTCGTAGAGACACCGATTATGCAGAACGCAGTAGACATCCAAATGAGGCGTTAACGCAGGAAAAATTCAAATATTCGTTTTGAATGAGTAAAAAGTGAAGTTGCGTGATTTAGCTGACATCGTAGAGATATCAAAAGTTCGTATTGGCTTTACATTACATGAGCATTTGACTATGGAAAAGCTCTGTTCAAAGTGGGTGTCGCGTTTGCTTACTGTTGACCAAAAACGAGAACGTGTTGATGATTCTAAGCAGTGTTTGGCCAAGTATAAACGTAACAAATCGGAATTATTGCGACGATATATAACAATAGATAAAACATGGATCCATCACTTCACTCCGGAATCAAAACGATCTTCATCTGAGTGGACAGCAACTGGTAAGCCTTGTCCAAAACGCCCGAAAGCACAACTATCGGCTGGAAATTTTATGGCCGCGGTATTTTGGAATGTGCGTGGTGTCATATTCATCGACTATGTTGAGAGAGAAAATACCATCAGCAGTGAATATTATATAGCGTTGTTAGAGAGGCTGAAGGCCAAAATTGCAAAGGTACGACCGCATATAGAAAAGAAAAAAACTTCGAATTGCTCCCACATCCACCGTATTCGCCAGATTTGGCACCCAGCTACTACTGGCTGTTCGCATAGCTGAAAAAAAAAACGCTCGACGGTAAGAAATTTTGCACGAATGAAAAGATTATCGCTGAAACTCAGGCCTATTTTGAGGCAAAAGATAAATCGTTCTACAAAAGTGGTATTGAAATGTTAGAGCGGAGCTGGAATGATTGCGTTGCTCTTGATGGAGATTATGTTGATGAATAAAGCTAATTTTGAACCAAAACAAAAAAAAAATTGTGTTTTCTTTGTGAGGCCCAGGACTTTTCCGCCGATGTATAATAGGTAACTATATCCAAAAATTTAGCAATAAAAATTGCAGTTTGTAAACCGGTACCACAATGGGAGCTATACACCATATCCACGTTTCACCATATCCTTTTTCAATGTGGATCACTTTGACTATGTCTGGTGTCCTAAAACTACTTTTGGCCAAGCAGATGATATTAATTCGTGATAATAATGGAAAAACATGTGACTACAAGCCGCAAGTGTTTTCGTAAAAAAATTTTCACCTGCCTTCTACAAAGCCACTTGAGCTAAAAAAAACTCGCACTATCGCTACCAACATAACAATCCCCCACCAGACTTCAGTCCAATAAGCTCTTCGATGAAGTATGAAAAATTAAAAATATAGTTCCTCTGCCAAAAATTTTGCAATAAATAATACATTTTCTTGAATACAGTGGTTTAACTAAATTTATTTTTAACTTCATGAGCATGTACCACTTTTCGCAAAATATTTTTCTATATAAATACAAATACAAATAGCTAAAATTTTGAGTTCTGCAAACGAATAATCGTTGAAGGGATTAAGGGGGAAAAAACAGCTGTATTCCAGACAACCGAGCGCATTAAAAGCTTTTAACAATTTTCCCTTAATATCTAATTTTGGTTCTCATAGATATTTCTTTTTAATCCGTGCATTTAATACGAAGGCAAAGAACACATTTAAGCAGTGCAAATAGCAAAATATTTATTACTAGTTGTTGAACAAATTGTGTCTCAGAAATTTCTGCTTAATCTGTTGTATCTATGAGTTTTAAAAAACATCCAAAAAATAAGTAATCTTTTTGCTTAAAGCATGCAAAGTGTGTGTTAACATGTATTTGTTCATCTATATATGTATGTGTGGATGAATTTTGTTGAAAGTATGCCGTTGTGCAGGCAAATGTTGTAGACTTTTGCAGAGCTATGACTTCTGATTAGATTTGTTTTGCTCAGTCGTTTCTATTTTTCTTTTCTGCATTTGCTCATTTAAGAAAATTCTTTTATTTTCAAATTGACTTTAAAACAAAGAATATTTACAAATTGCTAATAAAATGAAATGTAATAACGCGCACGTTTCTTTAATTTGCTTAAAAGCGTTCTTCTCGCAAGTTAAAACTAATTTATAGATTCAAGAAAACATCATTTGAATATAAAGTATTTTTATATTAAACAGTTTTGAAATTGTGTGAAACTTACTAACATGTACATATGTATGCACTTATATGATTAATGCAATTATTACTGCGGAATCGATTTTCTATCGCCACATCCATTATCGTACTCTTTGAGTGAGAAATACTTCATGGAGCTGTATACAGACGACTGTCAAATCTTACAATATTGTCAATAGCCTCAAAATCTATATGAGTTGTTAATATGTGTAGTAAAATGCGGAAAAGTGTTTTGCGCAATAACTTTATTCTTTCGACACACACAAAGAACTGGCTTGTTGCGTCACTCCCAATGATCTTGTTGCATTTGACACAAGTTTTGACCACGTAATGCCTGCAATACGATTGTGATAATAGTATGGCAACTTCGAAAACTATTTCCCTTCCACCGCCATACTGGTCTTCGATGTCAAAATCACTGATCTAGAAGCATTCAAACCACTCTCGGCGCGTTTCTTCACTAATAGCGATCTCATCATAAGTATTATAAAGCAGAAAATTAAAATCTACTATAAATGACGAGAATTTGGCTCGTAAGACGACATGTTTAATCGAGAAAAACAGAGACAAATCGACTAATGTTTCGATGGCGTTAAGTTTACAAATATCTAAACTTATTGTATGACATCTACGATCTATTTATTTCGATTACCACTTAGCGCTACAGCGATCTATTGCAAAACGGCGAGAGCAAAATTGTACACCTAATAAGAGGAGGAAGTAGAAAACCATTTTTTCATTCTCCCTATTCTTGCAACTATGTGAAAACTCATTACTGGTTAGTTCCAGTTGAGTTTCATGCCTTTCAACCTCGATGTATACCTCCGGTTCTGGGTTATAAATTACCTAGTTCGCTTTTTGTCGATATTTAGCTGCATTAGCTCAATTAAATCGCTTCTAATTTTAGTTTAAAGGTGGGTATAGATTGTAGTTGATATTTAAATTTCGAAAAAAAAGTCTCTGTTCAAGAATAAGTCAATTTTGCTGTTGATTTCTCTTTCCACAACAGCAGATATCTTGTAACTTTCCTTCTTTTCTGAAAGTTACTATCACAGTTTTGGGAGACAAAAATTTTTCCTTCCAGAAGACAACTAATTTATCTCAAAATGATTAAAATTTTTGCGGTACCTTGTGTTTTGTAATCACAACAAATTTCTTTCTTTTTATAAAAAAGCAACACTTCCGCACGCGTAGCTACAAAAGGTTCATTAATAATTCTATAGCACCTCTAACTTTCTCATCGGTGGTGCTGTTTACTTGACACGTCATGCCTTCAATACGTCTAATTTGAAACAAATCACCTTCTTCTTCCTACTTGTTGCTTGGTGTACAGAAGCTTATATTTTCTAAATTCCTAAAATTTATCACACACATTTTTTATTCAACAAGTTAAATATGTGAACAAACAATGAGCGAAGCAAACACAAAAGCAGAAAGAAAAGAAAATTTATGCCGAACGAGAAAAATCCATTAACAACATACAATATTTTTTGTAGACGATGACTTTCTTTTCTTATCAATTTAAGTATAAAAATATTTAACTTGAATACAAGAAAATAACAAAAGCAAGTCAAGCCCTTACACTCGTATAGGAGTGAAAATAAGAAAATCTTGCAGGAATACGAATAATTTACAAAATGGAGGTGTTTTATAATAAGTGTATAAAAAATGTTCACATTCACCAGAAGTGGCAGCTTTTAACCTATTGTACATTTCAAACTTTTTGTTTCCTTTTCCGAAAAAGATTTCAATAAGAAATTTAAAATAATCTTTAACAACTCTGTAGCTGTTATGAGAAGAAAAAATGCTTCCGTAAATCCATTTAGCATAAAAATACTCCTACATTAAACCTAGCGAAATTTAAGATATCTACGAGTTTAAGTTCGACGTTGAATAAATGTGAGCTCAAGTTCTGTTCAGATGGCTGCCAGATTAATTGTAACTATCGTATGACAGCTGCCTTGTATCGTTGTGACGAACGAATATTTTGTTAATGCAGCTCTCAATAATTTATTGGAACAAAGAACTCTGTTCTGTCGCTACTACAATGAATTTTGTTCAGACGAGATTAGGGATCTTGTTCACGAAACTCGCACATTTTTATGTAGCACGCGTTCATTGTCGAGAGCTCCTCTATTTGTAGTCGATTTCCCGGAGAATTGTACAACGCATTACAGAGAGAATTCGTTTTTCAGTTGTACGCTTCGTCTGTGGAATAAATTGCCTGCAGATGTGTTTCCTGTCTGTTTTAACGTTGGAAAGTTCAAATCAAATGTTCACAAACACTACTCCCTCTTCCCCCCTCCTCACAACCGATTTTCTTAGTTTTAGTACAATGCTTTTCATATGTAGGGGTCATCCCCTGAGTACTGGTGCAAGATAAAAAACACTGACTTGCATTTACACTCTTACAAGGTGTAATTGACTCAAGAACTAAAGCCTGTTGACTATTCCAAGTGTCGTCAATGGTCAGAATAGTGGCAAGATAGAAGAATGGCAACAGTGGATGATAAATTATCGAAAAAAATCATTTTCAGTAATGAGGCACATTTTCACCTCAGTGGATTTGTCAATAAGTAGAATTGCCGCTTTCGGGCGAATGATAATCCAAGAGTGATAGCCGAAAAATCAATGCACCCACAAAGACTGACTGTTTGGTGCGGTTTATGGGCTGGCAGCATCATCGGACTGTATTTTTTCCAAAATGAGGCCGGCCAGGCATTTAGTGAGAATGGTGTTTGCTATCGTGTGATGACAACGAACTATTTATGCCCCGAATTAGAAGATATGGATGTGAACGATATGTGTTTTCAACAGGACGTTGCCACACAGCTAACGAAACAATGGCTCTTCTTCGCGCCAAATTCAACAGCCGTATTATCTCCGAATTAGAAGATAAATTCAATAGCCGTATTATCCCCGAATTAGAAGCTTTGGATGTGGACGATATGTGTTTTCAACAGGACGTTGCCACTTGCCACACAGCAAACGAAACAATGGCTCTTATTCGCGACAAATTCAATAGCCGTATTATCTCACGGGGTGGTAATGTCAATTGGCCGCCAAGATGATATGACCTGACGCCGTTGGACTTCTTTCTTTGGAATTATTTGAAAGAAACCCTGTACGTTGACAAGCCAGCAATAATTCAAGAGCTAAAGGATAAGACAATTCCGCACATTAACGGCACAGAATCAAGCATGCCTTAGTGTCATCTAAAATTTGGACAATCGGATGGAGGTGTGCCGCCGAGATTGCAACGGCCGTTTGACTGATATTTCGTTCCCTACACAATTAAATTTTTTTTATTATCATAATAAAAAGAAATGACAGTTATTCTTAAATAATTTGTGTTTTATTCAAAATCAACATCGGACCTTAATTTTAGTCCGTAAATTAAAGCTCTAAACACTTAGACGACTGCAGACTTCACAACTTCACGGCTACAAATGAAGTTAGCAGCAGCACTATGTGTATTTAAGCAATGCAAATTTTAGAGGTGCCACATATACATTTTACATTAATAAAATTAAAATTACTGACTGAAAACGTAATAATATCACATAAAGTGTTAAAAACTCGTCAATTTATTAGTTTATTTTATTTATATGATGTTTATTTCTATCAAATATTTAAAAAAAAAAAAAATAGTTTTTTTGCCGCCAATTTATATTTATACTGGCAGCACTGCATTTACTTTTTGCTGCTTACGAAAATAGAAATTAATCTAAGTTGACAGCAGCAGCAAATGCTGTTGTGACGTCGTGCTGCTGTGATGTCGTTAAAATAATCGTGTGCATTTAAACACATGTATTTTATTTTTGACAGACTGCTGCTTGCTGTCTGCTGTCGTCTATGTGTTTAAAGCTTAAGAGCTGATAAAACTTGAATAATTTCCTAGAATATTTATTATTTGAATAATTTCCTAGAACATTCGTTATTTTTCTTTTGTTATTCATTACTGTATTTACATTTGTATCAATAGTCTGTAAGGATTACATTTCATAGACTTGAATAAATAAATAAACACAAAGTTATCAAACGGCCCTCGTGTTTTTTAATGAGGTTGTAATTCGCTTTTAGTTTTTCATTATAGAAACAGTTTTAATTGGGTATTTGTTATGGTTAATAAAATACGATTAAAAAGGCAAACCGGTTAGCCATAAATTGTACTTAGACTTTTGCTTTTTTTTTTTTTTTTGTAAATTGTACTAAGACTTCTGTTTTTGTCTGTCTTTACAACTTTTATTTGAAAACCTGAATAAATGTTTCCTAAATGAAATTTAAGGAATTTTTGTTTCGTTCTTCATGTAAACTCGTTTTACTCAACTAACATTTAGTGGGCAAATTAAGGAATGCGCACACCTCTTTTAACTTCTAAATGTTTTGTGTAAAAAAAAAAAATTGATAGGAGGTAAAGACCATTTCATAGAAGACCTAGACACGAGCAGAATCCATAATATTTTACACCGACTATCGCTAATACTAAAGCGAAATTCCTTAATTGAAACGGAAGCGTAATCAATAAAAACAGGGCCGTAATAAAACTAACATTTCTGTATTGCGTTCGAATGAAAATGGTAAGGATGGTTAACAAATGTTACTTCTTTGAGAAAAAGTTAGTTGTTTGTGGTTTTATTCATATTGCAAGTCAAGAATTTTCCCTGCGTACAATTAAGAAGTACATGATAAAGACAAGTATTGAATGAGTTAAAAGAATGAGTTGTTTACCATACTCGTAAACTGTAAAAGTTAAAATAAATTTAAAATCAGTTATAATTCAAATGAAAAGAAAAGGAAATTTGATTTCAGGTTTTACCGCATTGTGAAAATCGAGGCACAGAGTTTCATAAAACTTGTATGGCTGTAAAAATATTGACAGGTAGAAAACGCTTGCCTCTCTCTTCTTTAGATGTTGTCATTAAGTACAGGGTGTTTTTTTAAGCTAGATAGAACTTTAAATTGTAAAAAGTAACACAAAAAATTAAATTTTGATGAAACATTTTTTTTATTTGTTTCAGTATACTCTGACAAATCATCATGAATAGACTCACGCTTGAACAACGCTACGAAATTATCCAAATTTACTTTGAAAATCAGTCGTCGATTCGTGCAACTTATAGACGCAAAATTGTGTTCAGCGATGAGGCGCATTTTTGGCTTAACGGGTTTGCTAATAAGCAAAATTGCCGCATATGGAGTGAGACCAATCCACAAGAGACCCTACAGACTCCATTACATCCAGAAAAATGCACTGTTTGGTGTGGTTTTCATGCTGGTGGCATCATCGGACCTTATTTCTTCAAAAATGAGGCCGGAGCTCGCGTTACGGTCAATGGAGATCGTTACCGCACCATGATCAATGATTTTTTGTTTGAAAATATGGATGACATTGATCCGGAGGAGATGTGGTTTCAACAGGATGGCGCTACGTGCCATACGGCGAACGCAACCATCGACTTACTGAAATCTTCAACTATTTAACATTAATACATACATATACATAAGACAGTATTTCATCTAAAGATGTGCAATATATGTATTTGGATAAATAGTATACTTGTAAGTCTTGAATCAACCATCTTTCTTTGAGGTTTCTGTCATTTCCACAATAAAAACCAATTTACATAAGTCAAATAAATAATGAAATGTGCAAACATACATCTATTTTTTCCCTGTATAAAATTGCTTAATATATTAAATTTAAATATTGCCCAAGATAAAACTGAATTTCAAGTGATTTTTTCTTTTGTAAGCAATATTTTATTTAATTCTCTTTGATTCAGGTCTTCGTCTTTTACCACCACAAATCCAAAAGTCATTTGTTATTCTGGGCAATTTTATTTCGATATTTTTGTAGATTATTCACGAAAAAAGCATACGAATTGCTTCTATGGCTTTCACTCCACTTCATTATTCGAAAATGTGGTTTGTTCTTGGTTTTGTTAAGCGAAGAAATATTTGTTTGCTAATGGTTCACACAAGAAAGGGGCGTGGGCTAATCTTTTTTTTTTTTTTTTTTTTTTGTTGGCATATTATTTATGTACATATTTACTATTAAATATTAAAAATTTGCTTAGATTTCAAATTTATGTGAACATGGTTGATAGTTTTATCTGTAGGAGTATTTCTTGGTTTTCTATTCCACCAAAAAGCTTATTTATGTGTTTTAAATTATACAGGACGATTTCAGGTATGAGAAGCCACCACTCAAATTTTAAAAACTAAAAACATTAATTATTAGGGGTTTAGTAACAATTTTTAGTTCTACAAGAGGCAGGAAGAAAGAAACCAATGAGAATTAAAAATGTTCTAATAATAATTTTGATGACTTCCTGGCATTAGTACAATGTCTGTGTGGCGCATAATCATATTTCAATTGTGTGTATGCTGTGAACGAGAAAATATGCTCTTTCTTTGCATCGTAGTTCTTCTTTCTGTTTTACTCTCTACGATGCCATTATATTTATGTAACTAACGTCGTACATGATTAGTAATGTCATTAATATGATGCATTTTTTCTACTTCTTAAAAATCAATTTAAATTTAAAAATAATAGTTTTAACAACCAAATTCCTTTTCAACAACAAATAGAAATCATTATAACACTATTTAGGCTTTTTCACAATAAATTTTGACAAATTGGATGTATTATAACTATTAATAAGATGTATCATAGAATTGATGTCACCACAGTTGTAGCATTGATGATTCTCAATATATGACAAAATTGTCTGATAACTTTTGTCGTTGAGATAGATGTCAGGTGTCATATCACTGATGACTATTTACATACAATTGATGTCACAAGTCTGATGACCAGCCGTCATCAATATGAAGATGCTATTTTCTCTGAGTGTAGTCTGTAAGAATTACAATTCATAGACTCGAATACATAAATAAATAAAAACTTTCAAGTTTACTGATAATTACGGTAGCTTCTATGAAATGTCGATATATAGACAGTTGGGAAACATAGACAACAAGCTGTTTATAACTTTTTATTGGTATCAATGTTAGCAGCTAATATAGCAAATAAAACTCAATAGTTCATAATTAATTTTTAATAAGTTATACAATACTTCTTTCACTTTATTTCATTTTTATCCTTCATAAAAAACCTCAAATGACCTTACACCACAAAGAAAAAAAGAGGCAAACAATTATTTTATATAAATATCAGGCCCGCTGTAAATTTTATTAGATTCAATAAATTTAAGCAATAGAATTGTTGAAATTATTATATTACAACAGATTTATTGAGTGTTGAATTTATTCCCAAAAGTATTTCTGCACAATTTATTTATGAAAACGATTGTGTTTAACAGCCATAAATAATGCAATAATTCAAATCCCTGTTAGCATTAAAAAGCAATAATTTCAGCCAAAAGCAAAGAAACTACTTGTCTGCACATGTGAGACTTTTTTTTTAACAAAGAACACAATATGAATGAAAATAAAATTAATATGAAATTTAAAAGTCATAAATGTTGGTTTTTGCTAATGCCTTAAACAATTTAAAGCGGGATGGGAAATTATCAAGAAAACACAACAGAACTGCAGTTATAAAACTAATTATTATTATTATAATTTACATGTATAGTGTTTGACACTAGTTCAATGATATGATCTAATATGATATCATATAATATGTAACACAACGACTTAAATTAAAATTTTCTTTTTTATATGATAAAAAAATAATTGAATTGGAGATATTTGGAAAATAATTAAAGATTGGCGGTGAAATATTATGATATGATATGTATGTATATGATATGTATGTATAAGAATAGAGATAAAAAAAGCTAATAAAAAAAGTAACAATATTACTATACTTTATACGCGAAGAGGCTAATATGTGTTTAAATCAACAGCAACAACTGATTAAAAAATAGCTGAAAAACACAATTAATATATGTTCACTTGTTTTCGTTTAAATTATTGCAATAAGATGGATCGTCTCAGAAGGTAATCGCATGATTTGCCTTATTACTAATCTTTAATGCAGTGGTGCTACACAGCTTAATAAATTTAAAAACCAAACAATCAAACCGTTTTAACAAAATTTAAAACCAACAAAAGTCTGTGTTTAAGAGTAAAAATTAAACAAGCTGATTGGTGGTTAGAGAACAAAAGTGTGGTCGAAGCAAGAATTATATTTCGTGATAGTTTGCTTAATGGCTTTTTGTTAAGATTTTCGTTTTGGCAAGTACTTGTATTATCTGAAATTATCAAGAACATTAAGATTTATTTACTACATTAAAATTAAACTGCAAACAGCATTAAAAACCATTGTTATCTAAAAACCACATTTTAATGTTCTGGTCCAACAAAATGACTATTAAAAAGATTAAATCCATTTTCTTTTAGTATTCTTTTGCATGTTTAGGCAGTCGCCATGAAAAGTGATTAAACATTTTTGGTTTTGCTGCAATTGCGTCTTAACGCGAGGGCCACCAAGTATTTTTTTTATGTTATATAATTGTTTACGTGCGAAAAGAGAAAATGAGACACATACATTTCACAAACTAATGCTCTTACAATTTTTCATTTTATCATTAAACGAATAAATTTCTAAAATAAACATTAATCTATACTTAAAAAAGACTTGATATATAATGACATAAATTGATAATCAATGCACTGACACTGGCGACAATCAGGTTTCATCCTAAAAATGAAAGCCAGTGGGTTCATATAGAATAAAATAGCTACACGTTTTCAGTTAAAGCAAATAAAATCTTGCAGAGCAACTTTACTTGTGTAAAAAAACAAATTTAATAGTTTATTATGGCCTACAAGCGTATTATCTATATTTTAACTTCTTCGTTCTAACGACTATACGCATCCTAGTTTTTTGGCATAAGATACAGCGACAGATTATCGCACGCTAAATATAAAATAGTCACAACCCAAAATTTTCCAAATCTTACTTTTATCCATAACACAGTTTTTTATGTTTTCGCAAACGTAACATAAAATTAAAAAAAGGATAGCAGAAACTTCTTCAATATTGAATATTTTCATAATGGAGTAATATTTTCTTTATATATTATAGTCATTCTTAAGCTAAGTCTAGACGATATGTTGAATCAGCATATATGTATACGTTTGCACTCATATGTTACGATTTAACAACAAATGCCTCTATCAACATATTAAAAATTACTATCGTCCACACGATATGTTGAAAATTTGGTTATTTTTTAAATTCAACATATGCCAGCAAATGATTTTTCAACATCTGAACTAGCATACAATTTTCATGTCAAAATGATATGTTGAATTTTTGCTTCAAAATGTCAAATAATATAAAATATTTTTTTTTTAAATTTTATTTGTTTATTTGTTTTTATATTTTTTATAAATTGCAATAAACAAGGTAGCGGTATAAGCGCAGTTGTTTTTCGTTTTCTTTGCGTAAATTTGTCAAAAACACATAGACTTCCTTGCTTTTTCAAACAAAATTTTGACAACTGTTCGTAAATTCTACCAACAAAACACATGTTAATGTTTGTTGGTGATGTCTTTATTGTAGTTCTACTAAGTTTCTTTCTGTTATCTTCACTGTATGTATATATAATCGTTTAAAATTACTTATTTTTATGTTAAATGATTTAAATTTTTGAAAATTAAAATGTTATCAAACATTTCCTGATGATGCTAATAAACTGTTAGCGAAATATTGAAATAGAAATAAAAAATACTTTACTTTTTTTATAAAAAAATAACAAAAGATCTTAAGCTGCAAAAATTTTAATAATTTAACATAAAAGAAGATCAAGTAATATTGTTATAAAATTTAATTATTTTTAGAAATTGCTATTATCTCACGCAATTTGCTGCTATGAACTACATATAAAGTTTAAGATCCTTTCCTTTATCATGGATAATTTTCTGTTGGATAAAGCTTTATTCTTCTTTAAATTACAGTCTTTAGGCACAGGCACGGCAGTTGCACTTTTTATACCATTTTCGAACACTAAGAGATAATGGCAAATGCCTCAGTAAAGCCAAATCATTAATTAAACTGTCGGAAATTTTGAATAGGGGTCATTTATTAGAAAAAACCAAGCATTTAATTTTTTCTGTTATAACTTGTAGGTACTCGTACATATGTACGAGTATTGACCAACGGAAAAAACTAAGTCCATCTTATAAGCTTTCAGTTTTTCTTTTAAACTAGTACGTAAACAGTAAGCTCTTATGCTCCAACAGGGCTATGTTATTAAAATCGCCATCTATTATATATTTTCATTTTCCAACAAGTTTATGAATCTCAGACGAAAGCTGTTGCTTATTAACACCAGCAGAAACAAAAGCTCCTCCCAGATCTTACATCAGAGTTGGTCTAGATGTAATGAGCGGACAAAACTTTCCATACCTACACGATATATAAAATGTCAATTTATATACTAACAATTCTACCGTATGCTGAAAAGCTTGTGTTTACTTTTCAACAAACAACATATCAGTTAACCAACGTCCATATTTTGTTAAAAAATAAATATATGGTGTCTACACGATATGCTAAAATTGTGAACATTTATTGGTTGAAATCAGTAACAAATGGTAATCAAATGAATTAAAACATATGTACATATGCTGAAAAAATTTGCTATCTACACGATTTCTTGGCACTAATAGTAAATTTTTTAGCATAAATATGTTGATTCAACATATTGTCTAGACTTAACTTTACATAAATAGTTTTTTGTGTCTTCGTAAATGTTAGTATATTCAGCTATGACCCTTTTGTATTTATTTTAACTGAGAGATTATATAATTACATTTAAACTTATTATGAAATACAAACTGCTGTTCAAATTTGCATTTAAAAACTAATCTGTCTGGGAACGTTTTATTTATAAAAAAAATATATACATATATATTCTATGTTTATTAAGCTCTTATTAGAAAAATTTCCAGTGAAAATACCAGATATTCAAAAGTGTTTCTAACTTGCTAAAAACTGTCCCTTTTCCCCTTTTGACTTAACCGTTTCAAGAAATGTTAAGTGTTAATGCATGAGTTCACATCAAATAAACAAAAAATAAAACGCAAGCTGTTGCAAGCAATTGTATTGCAAAATATTTTCCCCATTAAAAAACAATGTCCCCAAAAACACGCAAAAATTTAATTTTTCTTTATTGTAATAAAAATTTAAGTGTTCTTTTCTGTAAGGAATTTTAAAAGCATGCAACATCTGATGTACAGCTGTTCCAGACTACGTTAACTTACATAAACCCTTGTTTGAAAACACTTTCATTTACATTTGTTTTGTGCATGCACATGCATGCATGTAATTACAGTGAACTTGAAAAACACCCAACTCTGCTCATTTTAAGGTAATAAAAAATATCAATTTATATTTTTCTTCTTTTAGAAATTTGAAAGGATGAAAACAAAAGTGAAGTGAAAAAAAGTGGTGTGAAGAATAAACAAATTTTGGAAAAAAAGAAAGGCTTGGTTGACGTTTTTTTAGTATTTATATTTTATAGGAATTATTTTAACCAGTTTGTTGTTCAAGGCTGTAACTACAGGCAATTGTGTTTATTATTGCCGCGTGTTTAATAAACACAATTGCCTGTAGTTGGAGCCTTTAATACTTGCTTAATTCTTAACACCCTGTTTAGATCATTAATGAAAATCGTTTAATTGCAAAATCATATTTTTATTTAGCTTAGTGTATCATTATTTTAGCTTTTTTTTTCTTTATCCTTACCATCTCTATATCTCAATAAGTATTTCTTTTCGCTGCAATAAATTTGTATACGAAAAGTATTTTATATTGTGGGACTTATTATTTCTTTCGCAACAGAACTGCTTGTAATAGAGAGAAGCGAACAACAAACCACAAATGACCTTTTTTGTTAAAGGAAATTAAACATTAAAATTTGTTCGGTTTCAATTGAAACCACATCTGAAAAATGCACAGATACTTAACTTTTTATTTTCATTAAGCCACCAAACCTTGACTATATATTTAAGAAAATAAGCAGAACCACTAATTTTGTAACTTTGTTTAAAATAACAATAAAAAAAATAGTGGCCCTGCTTATTTGACAATATTATGACTACAGCTGCGTGACTTTACTAGTCAGGCAGCTGTATTCTCAGCTTTATTCTCAATTGGTATAAGACAAATACGAAAATGATTTTTTGAAATATAGTTTGTATAAGAAAATATAAATTGGTGCACGGACTCAAAGATGAAGATTGAAATGACGGCAAAGGCAGACGGCCAACGAGATGTACACGTGGTGAAAAAATCATTCTGCGTAATTATCTTCAATAGTAAATCAAAGGAGTCCAAGATTAATTCAGGGGTACCACAAGGCTCCGTTCTTTGTGTTAACCTATTTATTATTTTCCTGAAAGACCTTCCATGTCGAAGGCGGATGACAGCAGCATTGGCCATTCGTACTCTTTTAGTTGTAGGCCCAGCGTATCCAAGGGGCAAAATATGAATGACACACTCAAATAAATCTCCGAATGGGGTCGTAAGAAGAGTGTTGATTTCAATGATCATAAGACCCAAAGCTCGCTATTAACATACAAACTTGTGATGTTCTTGGAACGAAAATACAATGTGATGTTCGCTGGACTGGACACATTTGTCATGTCTCTAAAAAGCATTCAAGTGCCTCGGGTTGTTAAAACCTTGTAAAATGCAATTCACTCCATCCGATTCCCTTACTATTTATACCACCTATATCCGACCGAAAATGGAATACAACTCTCATGTTTGGGTTGGTGCCTCAAAGTCTGTGTTTTGGAGTTACTCGATCGTGTGCAGGAGAGGGCGAAGAAGCTTATCGGTGACAGTGAGGTATCCAACGCTATTGAACTACGGTACACCGATGTGGTATAGGGTACGTTACTCTGTTCTATCGTTACTCTGCTCTGACGAGGTTATGGATCTTGTTCCCGAAAGCAGTAAATTTTTGCGTAACACGCGTTCATCGTCCAGAGCTCATCGATTTGTAGTCGATTGGCAGGGGATTCATATTACGCATTACAGAGAGAATTCGTTTTTTAGCCGTACGCATCGCCAATGGAATAAGTTGCCTGCAGACGACTTTCCTGTCCGCTTTAACGTTGGAAAGTTCAAGTCAAATGATCGCAAACACCACTCTCTCTTTCTCGCTCCTCACAATCTATTTTCGAAGCTCATCATCAAGATGAAAAAAATAATAATAAACTGATGAATAACCGAATTAACAAAAAAGTTTTCATAATTAATTATTATTTTTTCAGCTAAATATCGTTTTGGTGTTATATAACAAATTCAACAGTATTTATTTTCGATATTCTGATAATAATTCGATATCGAAATATCGAAAATAAATACTGTTAAATTTTTTATATAAAACCAAAACGATCTTTAGCTGCAAAAATAAGAATTAATTACTTAAACAAAATCAAATAATTATGTATTAAAGTTTTCATAATGTTAAACTTACAACCGAAACGAATGTGAAAAAAAACCTTAAAGTTGTCTTATTTCTACTAGAAAATAATCACAAATTGTGACAAATCACTGTTAAGTTGTAATAAAAACTCACGAATTTACAAGGATCTGTGCGTTCTACGAATTTTCAAAGTACGCGACAAGGCACGTCAACAAAGTGGAACTTCTTCCAAAACCTCTGGCACGAAACATACATAATTTTAGCGTACACACTCGGTTGAGAAGGAGGGATACCCTTGCCACCATCAGAGCATTAAATAGGTGATTTTACCGGTATAATAGGCGCAAAATAAAACTTTTTGTCTAGCATTGGTTGAACTTGGTTAATTATTTGTATTAAGTATTAAGATTTGAATTCTTATTGTTAGTTCAAATTGTGAACTTAGACATAATATAAATCATGGAACTGTTTTGAAAGAAGAAAATAACCTAAACGTCGCCATTATTGCGTAAATTTAAAGTAAATTATACTATATAAGGTTTTCTAAAAATATAGAAAGTTTTATTCAACACTTTTAACACATTTCTTATTTATGGTTAATTGAAAACAAAAAAACATCTGCGAAATTTTATGACATTCAAACATTTTCATAATTTTAAGCACTGAGTTTATTTTCCTTGCACACAACATGCGTTGTTTTATTAAACAAATAAATTCAAGTTTGCGCCTAGTAACAAACAACAAGTATTCTTATCTCTTCATGCGTTACCAAAGTGTTTCTATAAGAAAAACTTCTTCTACAAATGAAGGTAGTATAAAGAACACTGACAAAGTGTTCTTTATTTGTTTCCTTAATACTTAAGTTGATATTATCAGCACCGTTATTTCTAGAGCTCCTTAAGAAAACAACCTGGACGCTATCAAACTAATAAAGAGGAAAAACTTAAGTTCAAACAAAATCCCAAATAACCAAAAATGTGGCAGGTTTTGTGCGTGTTTGTTTGCATTGGATAAGAGTAAGATACGTGGTATTCATAGTATTCATTTGGTCAATTAAAAGTTCAAAACAAAGGTCGGTTGCTAACTGTCGTGATTATTTTCTCAACTTTAATATTATTGCGTTGCTGTTTTCCAACCTTTGTGGTCGTATATTGACAATAAAGCAGCAAGTTTTGTCTTACAAGTGATTAATCGTTTCGGGCTTATCAGCGTATATTATTTATTTGTAGGAAAAATAACGTTTTGCCATTTTAAATTTAATATAAACTTAAACAAATATTTTATGCTACTCAGTTATTTATTTAATGGCAGATAGTTCAAAAACTATAAAATTGATTCTTGATTGTGTGGCGAGTTTAAATCAACTTGAGTTTTAATAGAGTAGAGGAGCAAGCGTTTTCTTCACTACAAAGGTATAAAGAAAATCCAACATTTAATTCTATGGAAATTACAAAAATTGATGCATATAATGATCAAGGGCTATGTTATTGTCTGAAAGTTTGATGGAATTAGAAATCTTGTAAACAACTATTTCAACAAACAATTAGAGTACTCGTATACCGAGGAAATACTTGTCGTTCTAATCTAATGATGGACCAACTTCATGCGGTGAATTATTTACGATACACCAGCGCCGCCATGTAGCTGCTTAAGCTCATACAGGTTGCAACTTTTTGCCACATGTTTGTATCCATATAGACAAACACCTTGCTTAGGCGTTCAGACCATCTAACCTCTCCTGTACGAATATGCAATTTTCTAGCAGTCAATGGGTGACAAGGCTTAATGAATTGTTAGGTTGAAGCCTACTAAGAGCTTCAGCACATAACCAACTCACCCAGCATTCGTGGTTCCTTACATTACAGGTATCTGTTGACAACCATGGTGGGTTATTAGCCCCCGGAAACCGGCTATACACCATAGTTAGCGGAAAAACTAATTCCTCTTCCCAGAGATCTTAGGTTTAAACCACAGCCAGAATGTTGCAACCAAGACAGGCACCTCAATCATAGTGTGCCAGCAGAACATCCCCTTCTGTTACTTAACAAACGAGAGACTCCTTCCCCTCTATGCCCCATAAAGCAGAGTGCCCTGGTTTGTTGTACGTCAAGGCAAAATCTGCACCCCGCGGGAGTTAACAGAGAGAAATATAATTTAAGTGATTTTAAAGGTATAATATATTTACTAAAGAATAAAATAAATAAAACTGTACGGAACATTGCAATCGCTGATGACGGTTTGCTAAAGTCAAACTTTTGCTTTTATAAGTAAACAAAAAATTTAAATTTAAGTAAATACGAGTAGAGAAAAATGTGTTTCTTACTTGCCTTAAATTTCTAAATCACGAAAGTTCTTTCATTCAAATTGCTTACAACACTTGGCTTTTCCAAACAATCAACAAAAGTGAATGAACCTTTTGAAAAACTCGTTCGAAATTTGTTTATCCATGAAGTAGGAAATGTATTTGTAAAAACTTTTTTATCTCGATTTGTATCCTTAAGATGATTTTTTATTTTATTTTTTTCTTTTCTATGAAAAGTTTCAAACAATAATATGTAATTATATTCATATTAATATATGCGTGTGTAAGTATGTGCTTAAGGCAAAAAAAAAAGCAAATTCTGCAATCTCAACATTTTTCATGAACATGTTTAATCTTATCATACAGAAAATTTAATACCATTAAAACATGAAAGTTATTTTAAATTTCATGCATATAGCCATGTTCTCCATGAAACACAAGAATACCAGGAAACTGTCATTTATTTATACTCATGTGAAATACAATTTGAACAGAAAACTGCAAGCGCGTAAAAGTAAATAAAAGTCTCTTAGGGTGTGTTAATAGTTAAAATATAAGACGAAAAGAATTCGGTTTAGGTGAGTGTTTCACAAACTTGTGTTTCTGTATGGATAGGTTGGCTTGGTAAAGTTGTCTTTAGATATGTATAACTTGTAAAATATTGTTACATTTTTAGCTTTAAAAACGCTTTTATAGATTCTTCAATTGCAAATGAAATAATGACGCTAAACTTGCTTACTATTCCAACCAATGAATCTCTTTCACAATGTTTAAAACTAAACTCTGCCGAACATGTGTCTGCTATTTATATTTCTTTATTAACTTCTACATTATTCATGAAGCGCCTATTTAATGATAATTCCAGATTCAAATGTATAAATATAATTGATACGCATATACACACACATGGCTAGAAACAATAAGAATGCAGCAACAACTATAAATGCATTGGTGCTTGATTTACTTGAAAATTTGTTTGTGTACGAGTATTATGTGTTCACTTATGTGAACAAGGTATTGAATTCCCCATCCCTGATCAACATGTGTGATCAATGCCCACCATATATACCTGTCACAACATTGATAAAAGGCAATCATCGTTTTACCATAACCCGAACATCTATAGTGGCTAGAAAAGCGTAAACCGAGACGGGCAAATTCCGAATATCCTTTTTCTTTAATAACTATACTATTTCCAATAAATATAGAATTCGTGGTGACCATTGTAAAAGTGCAAAATTATTAATCGTGTACAGTCAAAACATATGTAAAGCCCAGACTTGAAGTTTACATAAACATTTATAATAAATATATATAATATATATATATATAATATATATATATATATATATATATATATATATATATATATATATATATATATATATATATATATATATATATATATATATATATATATATATATATATATATATATATATATATATATATATATATATATATATATATATATATATATATATATATATATATATATATATATATATATATATATATATATAATATATACTTTGGTTTTATACCGTTTAACAAAACCGGTTTGTTTTATTTAACATAAGACTTAGAAGAAACCCCCCTCTGACCCGTAGAAGAACAGTGTGTTTTTAATTTATGCTGCTTGTGTGAATATGCGTGTATATTTATAACAAGCAGATCGATGACACGCACATTGGGTAAGATGTGTTAAAAATTAGCTATACTGTATCTACGTGGATCAAAACAATTGCCAACAAGATGTTACCAAAAACAGGTCCACGGATAGAGACTCCGTTGTTGTTTACAAATTAATCAAATCCACTAATTTCTCCCCCATAAAATAAAAACAAAACAAGAGAATGGAATCTTCATGATTAACTTTTTTCAGGGTATTTTCTTTCTGATTATTTTGTTACGAGTACAATTCTATATACAATGAATTATCTGATTATAATATAACCTTAAAACATACTTTTTTTATTGATCACATTCCTTTGCAATGTATAACGTATTAAGTTTTGTTCGTCTGATAAGTGATCAGTTTTAACTAATTTAATTGCGATACTTTAAAGGCTACGACCACGTTTGATTTGGTTTTTCCGTGTTGTTATTGATAGGTGCAAGTCAAACGTCCACAAATATAACACTCTCTTTCGTCTTCCTCTTACTCTATTTACCTAGTTCCAATATATTGCATTGCATATATAGGAGTCATTCCCTGAGTACCTGACCAAGAAAAAAACAATACGACATAGCAAATTGCAAGACCAATCTGCTTTTATATTTCGACGTCTATATTCATAAAAAAATGTTTGTTTATTACAGGTTTCTTCGACTAATTTCTGTATAAAGTTTATGAAATAAGCCTTTAGTAAATATAGAATAGTTTTTATGAGTATTTAAAGTAATTTAATGAGTATTTAAAGTAATGAATTGACATCGATGCCATAGCAGATAAATTTTACACTGACAAGAGACTTCAACGCTTTAAATGCGATAGTATATTTGCACTGAGGGTTTGAATTTATCTCAAATGAACTGCCCTAAATTTCGCAACACCAGAACCTATAAGTTATTAATCACTCTCAACAACACTTGCTGAGAGCGTCATTTAAATTTTAACAACAAGTGTCATTAATTTGTGTTTTTTTGTTTGTGCTTTTCACCTTTTTCGTAATGATTTATTGGAAAGATACGTTTTGCAAATGATAAAGACTTTTTGCCATTGTTGAAACGAACAAGCCAAGCAGCTAAAGCACATGTGTATTTTTATTTCTTAATATCATATAAATTCTTGAAGACTTGTTCCTTTATTCAGAAAAAAAACTATATCTACATACATACATATATATGTGTATGATATCTACATTAAGCAAATGAAATTTCGTGTAGAGAATTTGAATTAAAACAATATTCACATACAAAAAAATTTTTTTTTTTTTTCAAGGGCATAGGTGTTTCATGTCACCATCTTAAGGACTACATACACATACATATATGTATGTGTTACGCATCAGGGCAAGCCATTCCAATAGAAAATTTGGAACACTAACAGTTGATAATTGCTATTTTATATTTTTCTAGACTTATTTAACCGGAACTGACGTGAATTAATCAATCCGTTTGTCCCAAATCAACTTAGGTGGATAGTGTTAAAACTTATCGAAATGGGTGTTTGTTAACCGTGTTAAAGTTTTCTACTGTCTGCAAAATCACCCGACCAAGTCGACTATTTTTGCTATGTAGTGGTTCATTAAATAATAAAACAACATTCATTACGATTGTGCAGCGGTATCAGATGTAGGTAATTTCGCAAAGCTGATTTCAAAAAGTAATAATTTTGCTTGCAGCCATACAAAGTTCAACTGACCCAGGAACTGAAGGCAACGATAAGGGTTCGTCATCGATGTGCTGTTAAACTTAGAAGGCATTACGTGCCACACTGCTGCCGCTACATTTGGATTCTGATTTGGAGTCAGATGTCTTAGATCTAATTCAACCAAATTTATATGTGAGAGATTTGGAAAATTTAAGATATCGCAGGCATCTCTAATTAAGTGCTGCAAAGATTTCAATAAGATTTATTGCCACATGGATTTCTCCTTAAATGATGATGTTATAAAACGTAATATTATTTATTCCTTGAACTCTTAAATTATTATATTTTTGAATTTAATTCAATTATTTATTTCTAAGTTCAATTTAAAAAGTCTGTAAGAATTTGTAATTCATAGACTTGTAAATAAATAAATAAATAAAATATATAAATAGCATCCAAATTGCGATAGATCTTTGCGCGATATTATATGCCATCGAAAGGATGGGAAAAGTTTAGTGAAAGACAATTTTATAGTAAATATAGTTTAAAAAACTAAAAAACACGCTTCAATATAAAATTTTTCATTTACTATTGATTAAGCTTTATCTTATTTTTTATTTTATTTAAAAAATTTTACAAACATAATTAATTATGTAAAAAGCAAAAAAATTAGGTACTAACGACAAAGGTTTTCGACCTAGCTTTATCCTAAATTATCCATATAACTAAAAAAATTATTTTTGAAATTCCCAAAATCGGCGGCAGGAATCGCCAAAATCCCCTACGTCCCCGAAAACAGTATAGCAATTTCAGTTTTCAAATTCGGTTAGCGAAGCGGTTTCGAGTTTTTAGGAATTGCCAAAGTCGGCTTCCTGAATCCCTAAAATCCCACACTTGCTCGAAAACAATATGGCGACTCCAACACTCGCGCTAAAACGGCAACATTGTATATACAATTTTATATTGTGTGGTTCGTGTGTTGCAAACATACAGTGAAAGTGGTATAAGCGAGTTAAAAAAATCTCTGACTTTAAGAACTTGTGGGCGAACGTTGGTGTTCTGTGAAAATCAAGATGCTCTAGAGTTTATTTTTTGCTCCATATCACACTTCTTATATTTGGCTAATTGCGAACTTGTTTACAGACTTCGTGGTAAAAAAAATGTTTGCTTATTGTAAATAGATAAAATGAACTGAAGCAGTCGTAATACATAATTGTATAAATGCGGCAATCACATGATTGCCGCATTGCTCCAATTTTCGCATATTTTTATACCCCATCGTGTGACTGCATAATTTGTTATTTTGACCAAACAAATGCAACCCTGATGCGGCAATCGTGTGACTACTTGTTATGCGATCGTGCGGCATTCAAATGATACAAATGCGCCAATATTAATTGCATTCTAGTGCGGCAATTCAAGTGGGCAATATACGCCAATATTTTTTGATTTCTTCTATAAATTTACTTTTACAGCCACACTTGTAATAATAATAATATGAGAAGGATATTCATTTATTTTATATTATAATTCTGTGTATATGCACATGTGTATTTAAAATTCATTAGCAGTTTTAGGCAAAATAAAATGTTTTAAAAATAAAACAAAACAAATGTATTTAGATGGAAAATTTAAATATATTTTATAGATGCCATCACTGTTTTTATTTAATTTCTAAAAGAAATACTTTTTTGCAGTGTCTTTCTGTTTTATTTTTAAGCTAATTATTATTATTATTATTTTTTTTTTTTTTGTTAAGAAGACTACACAGCAAATTGAAAGCTAATGCAAAAGCTGGTTTGTGGCATTGTCACAATTTAGAACCATCGTGTGACTCATATGGGACAATCATTGCCACAAAATCGTTTTTCACAATCTTACGGCAATCAAATTTGTGATGGGGCAATTATGTGTAAATGGGGCAATTATGTGATTGAAGAGTATTTGGTTGGGACAATTTTGTTATTGCGCACCAATTCGGCACAATAAAAATTTGGTCAGGTTGGTCTATTTGCGGCAATCGTGTATTCTTACCTTTAAAATAAAAAATGTTGTTGTTTATATATTTTAAAAATAAATGCAAATATTAAATATTAATTTCTTGATTTTTTGTTTATATTCTCATAATTTTTTTTTAATTAGTTTTTGGTTTTTGTACATTAATTAGTTTTTGGTTTTGTACGAGTACATCGGGTTTTACTTCAAGGTTATCTATTCCTTTTAGGCGCCGTCATGACGCGAGTTCAAATCCGAAAATGGGTGAGGATGAGTAGGCTACGAAACAGCTAGTTGTCCCCCGGCTAAAAAGGTTTGATTATTTTACTGGTCAAATAATCAAAAATTATTGCTCACAACAAATTTGTATTGTAAAAAATCCTTCCTAAGAAACTTAAGAAAGGAAAACTTCAACTATGACTCAAAATAAATACCATTTAATTCAATAGAAAACAGTCGGACAATTCCTTGTGTTTCAGCAAATTGTGAAAAGGGGTTCATTGAAATTTATTGAATTAATTATTTTTATCCCATCTGTGTTCAAACACGTTCTTAATCACAAACAATTCTGCCAAAATTTTATAATTATTAAAACCACACTGAACACGTTGTTAAATGAAATTTTATTCGGCTATATTGCTCGCATAACTAAAATTAATTTTTCCCCTTAAATATATTTTTTAATATTCGTTTTCTTTTTACTAAGGAAATTGTATGGCTCTAAGAAGCTGTACATTTGTATAGAAAAATATTTAAGTATTTTTTGGCACCTTTTTACTGCAAATACAAAAATGTTGTGAGAATTTGGTCGTGTGCGTATCACTATTAACGTAATCAAATGATCGCAAAAGCTACACGGAGGAAACTATGACCACAAGAAGCTCTTTGTAGTAGAACTTTAAAATAAAACTATTTGCTCATACAACAAAAACAATGTTTAAGTCTTCCTGAAGCAGACTTTATTCTATAAAACAGCTTTAATTCTTTTAACGCAAAAGTTCGCGTCAAAAACCACACGAAATTCTTCAATCATGCGTGAAAACGTTTTTGCTGTTTTTTATGTTTTGATTAGTTGTTTTTGTTTTTGTACATATAAATATTGTCTGGCTTGAGAGCAAAAAAAATAATAATAATAATGATGCCTGTGCACGTGTATCTTAAAATACCAATTTGTTTATGCAAAGTCATCACAAGGCATAAAATTAATTTTTTTGTATTTATATATACATGAAAAATATTATAAACAACTTGTTTTCTACACTTCCCAGCTGTCTATATGTCGACATTTCATAGGCGCTATTGTAATCATCAGTAGACCTTAGAAATTTTTGAAAGCTATTCTCAAACATTCTATCAACAATCTAAATAATTAATTTAAATTATTGGGATATAAAGTTGAATGCTTGAGGATATCTTCCAAAAATGTCAAAAGGCGACTGATGATTAAGGTAGCTCCTATGAAATTTCGATATATAGACAGCTAGAAAACATAGAAAACTATAATTTTTGATTGGTATCAATGTTAGAAGCTAATATAGTGAATAAAACTCATTTGTTCGTACTTATATTCCTTTTTTCAAATTGTGTTGAAAAATACACAAAACTTAAATGGCTAAGGCACTCGTCAGACTTTTCAGCACAGCACTATTTTATTTACGGTTATTTGAAGACGCGAGTATAAGTGAACATATGTGCAGAAATTCAAGCGCCACCGTCACGGTCTTTGAAAAATGTTATGGAAAAGACTGTAAAATAAGTCTATCATGACGAAACTTTAGCCGAGGTTAAGTTTATTTTTTGCCACCTATGACAATTAAGTGATGCACACCATGCTGGTGCACAATTAAACATACTTAGGTGGAAAACTGCTTTGATTAGAAGTTTTTTATTTTCAATTGAAAGACCGGGATTTTCCATTTATGAAGGCGAAAACATATGCATTACCTTCTTAAGTTAAGTTTTTAAATTTTATTTTTTTATCTAGAATAAATCCACTACGAACTTTAAAAACTTTTTCACTTAAAGAACTAAGTATAATTTTGATTATTGCACCGGGAAAATTAAAAATTTTAAGCTTGTATATGAGCCCATTTGGCCACGTTAAATCATATGCTGCATTAACGTCAAGAAGTATCATTGACGCTAGATTTGCCGTTTTCAAAATCGTTTCGGACTGTTTAATTTTAAGCTGCGTCCTAAAACCAAATTGATTTAAAACAAATATTTCAGTCAACAAATTCTAATATTTTGTCTTTAATAATCTTTCCCAATACACTGCTTACACAGAAAGAAAAAATTCCTACTTAATATGAGTATTTTTTACTTGCTTTTAATACGAGCCATACTCAAAAATTTAAGTACGAAGTACAAGTGTACTTAAAATATTGCGGAAACGGGAATGTTCAAGAAAACCAATCCTTTGAAATCTTGAAATAAGTATAAAAATCCTGAATCAAGTGCAGAATTCTTAAACTGAATAAAAAGCCAAAGCGAATATAGGAGGTCGGATCAAAAAATAACCGCTATTTTCAAATTTTGTGAGCTACCGTATTTTCGATTTTCGCATTTTTTCTGTTATGCTGATGTCTGTTATATACGCTGAGAATTTAAAAGAAAAATGCTCTAATAATATCTGTCAAAACACAAAAAACAAGCCTTTTCATTTATTCACCACTCTAACATTCATTTCATTTGTTTGAAAGGTGTAAAGAAATGTTAGAGAGGTGAATAAATGAAAAGGCTTGTTTTTTGTGTTTTGACAGATATTATTAGAGCATTTTTCTTTTAAATTCTCAGCAATTTATTTATATTGCTGGGATATAAAGTTGAATGTTTGAGAATATCTTTCAAAAATTTCCAAAGTCTACTGATGATTAGGGTAGTTCCTATGAAATGTCGACATATAGATAGCTGGGAAACATAAAAAACAAGCTATTTATAATTTTTATTGGTATAAATGGTAGAAGCTAAAAATAGTGAATAAAAAACTTAATTGTTTGAATAATAGTCAATGTTATGGAGCATATACTCTTGTTGCTGTAACCATATTTTAAACTGCCTTTTCTTTGCGTGCAGGATTCTCATTAAAAATACTATCAAACTTTGTGGCATTCATATATGTAGATACATTTTTGTAAACAAAAAATTATTTTTATTACCAAAATCCTACACACAAAAGTTAAAATTGTCTTACGTAAGACCTATTGTATCATATGGATGTCAAGAAACATTTTTTAATAACTTAATAATATAAGATGGGGATGTGGGAAAAATAAGATCATTTGAAAGAAAATGCCTTAGATGTTACGCAGCAACAACAAGTGGCTATAAAAATATATATATATATATATTTCACTAGAATAGATAATTTTATTATACACCTTAATAGAAATCATATCCTAAGCAGTGTAAACATTTGAGATTATATATTGGAAATATTGCAAGAAGGATTTGTTCCACCCGGATATTTTTTTTTATTGACAAAAACGGTTCTATCCAAAACAATGATGCCATTCCTATAATTTATCACATTTATAGATGAGCTAATTACAATAACAGCAATATTTTTACACCCGAAAATTGTTGTTTTTTCCAGTTTTTATATAAGAGATAGGAATATATTCAACCAATTGTAAATCTTCAAAAATGTTGATAGATTACCTAAGTAATTTCCTTTGTTTTACTTCTTGGCCTTTGACCTTCCTAACATAAAAGTACGTTTTTTTTCTCACTTTTTGCTTACAAATTGTTTAATATAAGCACAGATGTATATTTAACTTTACTGCATATTTAGATATATAAATTTAGAAATGAAATAATTGATATATACTCGTATTATACTAGACTGCTCAAACTGTTGTGACATCGTATAAACTTACCTGTCTCACACAATATTTATTTATTTTTACTTAAGTCAATATTAATTTCCAATAAATAAACATTACAAAAAAAAAAAAAGAAAAGAAACAAAAATAAAATTTTTGGGTGATTGTACTTTTTATAAATTTTTTTTTAAAGAACTGCGTTAATGGTTTAAATTTATCTCACGTACATGTTTTTATATTTTCAACATAAATTCACAAAAAATTTCAATTTGTTTAACAAGATGTTAAAATTTCAAACACAAATCAACAATGCAGTTCATATTCATTAAATTTATATGAGTATTTTTAGTACATCTTATTTGTTATTGTTTTCAAAAAAAAAAAATAAAAATAAAATAAATATTGTGAGAATATTTTCATGGAACTGTTTTTTAAAGTGCTACAATTTGTGTTCATACAACACAAGAGTAGTGTAAGAAGACAACAAGTGTGGGCTGAAATGTGCTTTAAAATTCCTCATAAATACTACGCACATACACATACATACTCTTATATGTATATTTGCTGGCATGTTTGTAAATATGTACGGAAAGCAAAAGAACACAAGTTTTAGCTTTTCGGAAATACTGAATAAGGGTGTGTTTTTTCACACAAATTTCTTTTTGCTAAATTTTTGATGCTGTTATCAAATAAGTTTAAAACAAAATTTAGAGTAATTTTCAGTGTGGTCATATCCAAAATATTTAATAGCCAAATCGATTTTAAAGTAGTGCTAAAAGAGATCCTAAACCTCCAAAAAATAACACTAAAATTTTACTGAAAATATATTTTTATTATTTTAGTTTACATAGCTTTATAAATGATTTATTTTTCATAATTATTTCCTTCTTACACTAACACTTATTTGCCATTATTTCAATAAAACAAACTGTTTAAAAACAAACAACAAAATATTTACTAACCATAAACGGCCATATTCATAAACAAATATTGTATGTTTATTAAACACTTATTTGAAAATTTTCTATAGGAAATTTGTTTGACAAATTTCTATAGGATAACAGTCTAATAAACATAGAATGAATAAGGCCAAAAGCCTTTCAGCCTTATTCAAAACAAATTTACTTTTGGTTTCATGTGCTTATTTGTTACCAAATTATTTAAGCTTAACAACGTGTTATTAAAAATTTGCAGTAATAAAACAGTTATTAACTGATTAATGATTTAAGGAATTTTCAAATTTTGAGCTGGTAACAGTATACATAAAATTGCCTCATAAGTGTTAAACACATAGACCACAGCAGACTTCACAACTTCCCAACAGCAAATGCTACGAGCGGCAATTGTAGTTCTGTAGTCGACTACTGATATATTTTGAACAGGGCAGCAACAAAAATTCAGTTATATAAAAGTATACTTCAAAAAAGTTTTTCTTTCAAAAAAAAGTTATTAAAAGCTAAAAAGAGCAGCTTAGCGTAAAAAGAGTTTTTGTTTACTATGCTTAATTCAGGTTCGGCGGGCCTTCAAAGTTGAAATTGTAATCGGATATATTTTCTGCTCTATGATGAGAGCAATATTAAAGAATTGAAACTTTACACCAGCATATCGAAGTTTACAAAACGTGGACCAAAAATAAAGAAACTAAAATTTATACCCTTCTCCCTTAAAAATTTTCGTCGAATATATGCAATCAAAACAACTCGTAAGGGAAGTAAAATCAACTGCCTTCTGGCAAACACGTGCTTTCCGTTTGCATTCCGTTTATCTGCCTCCTCTTCCACCACTTCACTCCGCAAAATTTTCAACTTCCGCTTTGCTAAATGGCAAAACTATAAACTTCACTGCGCATTTTATAATCATATACATCTATGCAGATATCGAATGTTGAATTCTTATTTTAAGATTTACACGTACCTAACTTTTGCCTTCTTCTACAATGAAATCCATATTTTCTTCTTTAAAATATTCGTTTAATTTGCATTATGTTTTTTAGAAAAAAAAAGTTAGTATTTCTTACTGGCAGAAAATATTTTGCCAATCGTTGTCTAAGTTGATATATTAATTGAGCTATATTTTGAACATTCTTATGCTAAATATATAATTTAAAAATGATTAACAAAATGTCAAATGCTTAATAGAACATTTGCAGCTACACCAAAATAACGAATGCTAAATTTAGTCGCAAAAATGCCAAATGGCCACACTAGTATTTTTAGATTGTTTAATCTATAAAAAAACGTGTTTGTTTAATCTATAAAGTATGAGAGCTTAAAGTAAAAACGAAGAGTTACGCCGCCCTTTATTTTACTTTTATACGAACTAAAAAACAAATGATTTTTGATACTAGTTATCTGCTTCAGCTGTTTTGCGTTTTTTTACTAGTTAATATGTGCAAAGGTGTGTGTGGGTGTGGCAGGCTAACTTGAAATATGTATCTTTAATTGCAAAATAAACATAAGCAAAAAAGCAGCAACTGCGGTACAATTTTGGCAAATCTTCAACAACTGAAAACGTGCATTAGTAATTTATATATATTTTTTATAAAAAGAATTAAAATAGCGAAGCAATAAAAGTGTTTATTTAGGCAATAAATTTTTTATTCAAGAAATCATTAGGGGAGCTCCAATATTGGGGTATTCTAAGCAAACTAAGAGTATAAAGATTCCCTAAAGGGGGGTTTTTGTTTTAGCGAAATGGTTTTTAAAAGCTACAAAACAGAAAAAATGCTTTTTGTCATATTAAAAATTTTGCAGCTTTTTGCAAATTTTGTAGCAAAAAAGACAAGCCTTTTAGACACGGCTTTAAATCATTGTAAAAATTTGCTTTTATGGGCTATCATTTAACCATTCATATATAAGTATTTGTCACTGATGTTACAAAGTTGTAATTTCTTCTAGAGTGGAATTCACTCATTTCTTCTTTAAAATGTTCGTTTAACTTGAATTTATTAGTTTTTAAATTATTTGAGCTATATTTTCAATATTCTTAAATTAAATAATACGGAAAAATGCTGAATATAAGTTGAAATATGATATTTGCTAAATGAGTGAACAGTTTTTACAAATGGTGCTTTTTTAATTCGATGAAATTGAATTTAAATAAATGCAAACATATGCAATTCTCAAAATTAAATCAATGCGCTTGCTCCTACGTATTCGATAGATGTAATTTACAATATATAGACTCTGTAATGGATTTAAGAATCTTGCTAGAAACTTGCGAAACTCAATTTTGTTCAACATATAACGATTGCTGTAAGCAAATTACGCAGTGTACTGGCTTTTCCCTGCAGAAATTATTATAGTACATGATCCGTTTTAAATAAAAAGGAGTAGTTACAACATAGTCCGATGTAATGCAAACATGGACCATAATGACTAAAAAAAGATATTTGGCAATTGTTATTATTGTTTTCTGACAATGATTTTCGAAATTAATCTGTCTTTATTTCTAAATTTATTAAAGGGAAGATCGAGTACGTGATATCTTATTAGTCTTTTTATTTCGTCATCATCGTTTAAAAGATTAATGGCGAGAAGGTTTGAGTGGTTGCTCAGTCTTTGTAAATAAATATCTATTACAGGATTTCTTAATTTCATCTTTAACCATGGGTATTTTAAAATCACGATGAATATTTTAATTATTCACAAACGATGGAGTCAAGTTATTATACTTAATATTTTTTTACTGGAATGTTTGAAGAATTTCAAGGTTTTAGTTACTAGTAATTCCCCAAAGTTGAATTCCGTAAGTCTAGACTGGCTTGATTATAGTTTGTATAATAATATTTTATTTTCCAGAGTTAAAGCTGATTTAGATCTTAAAAGCCAATACATTTTTATTTTATTTATTTTGAGCTGTTGCCGTTTTCTACTTCCAGGTTAATCTTCCGTGTAAAAGTTACTTGGATTGGCTTAATATCCCATTTCATTAACCATTCTTCTATTAGGTTTAAACCGATATGCAGTATGTCAGAAGCATCCAAGAAAGAATCGTGCGAAACAATAATAGCAGTGTCGTCAGCAAATGTTGCATTGTTACATCATTTGTTGTTGGCATATCGGAGGTAAAAAGCGTGCTGGCCCTAAAACGCTTCCTTGTGGAAAAAGAATTCAATTCCGTTTCCGAAAAGAATTAAGCATAGGTTAATTCCGTGACATGGCTTTATATTTCTTTTGATTTTTTATTTTATTTTATTTTATTTTATTTTATTTTTTTTGCAAAAACACCTTAAAGGTGCTCCAGAAAATTTTACAAAAGGATAGTTTTCAAACTGGTCTCTTGTGGTTTCCAAACTAGTTTTCTGTGGTAATCCATGGAGTAGTGACATGAAATGACATTTCAAAACTAACCCTGTGTTAATAATTTGCGGAGTAGTTACTTGCTCTAGTTTTTGGATTACTCTGACGTAATGTCTTTTTGGATTACATGGTCCTCTCCTAGGACATTGTAATGCAAAATGGAACATGTTTTTCCCATATATTTAGATTACTTTTAGACATGTCCTGGTCCTTTGTGGAGTACTCTTTACACGCATGTAAGAGGAAGTCTCGATTTCTGCAGGGTTATTACAAGAAGGGCAACTTAATTTAATGATTCCACTATCACAAAAAGTCTTCATCTCGCTCGTTAGAACAATTTTAGAATACGGCAGCATTGTTTAGAATCCGATCTATAGCATCCACAATAATCGTATCGAGTCTGTTCAAAAACGATTTCTTATTTTCTGCCTAAGAAATGTTTGTGGAGGTTGCCACCACCATCATATTTAACAAGACTAGTTGAAGTTAATTTACCGACTTTAAAAAGCCGAAGAACTATGCTTAGTGTATCTTTTATGGTCAATCTTTTAAATGGTAACATCCAATCTGAATTTTTATTGAGTAACGGAACTTTTAATGTTCCTCAACGCTCTTTACGTTATTTTAATCCACTTTATGTTAGGGCATGCCGAACTAACCTTGCTACGTTGGATCCAATTGGAATATTATGTTGCTGTTGCAATGAAATGTAATACTTTATTGACTTTTCTCTTAACACTAATACCACTAAATGCGATGTTATATCATTTTTAAATCAGCAATGCTCACTTTATAAAATATCATTTTCTGTATTCAAATATTAATATAGCCTGTAAGGAATTTGTTTTTAAAAACCAAATCATGATTTATAGGTGCAAAAATTGCAATAAATAAACATAAAATCGTCAAACAATATAAATAATAAATTTGGCATAAATATTACAACTGCAGTATTGAAATTTTAAAATTCCCCAACTTTGATTTGGCACAACACAGAAAAAATTATAGTGAAATTAAATCAATACTTCTTATTTCTGCAGCTAAAGATCGTTTTATATATAAAAAAAATCAACAGTATTTATTTTCAATATTTCGATAACAATTTTTTTACCATCGTCAGGAAAATTAATGTGTTATTAAAAAATGTTCAAATTGATAACATATTAATTTTCTTGACGATGATAACAAATTGTTATCGAAATATTGAAAATAAAAACTGTTGAATTTTTTATATAAAATAAAACGATCTTTAGCTGCAAAACGAAGAAATATTTACATAAACAAGATCAAATAATTAAACATAATGTAAAATTAAATCAACAAAATTTTTGTCTGGAAAAATAATTTGTATGCATATACATAAATATCAAAAAAATAACCTTAACGATATGTATTTTGTTTTTGTTAAAAAAAATAGTTGTTTTTGAATCCACGAATTTCTTTACAGGTCCGCATTCAAACAATTTAATAATTGATTCAATGAATTTCGTTATTGAAAACGAAAAAACTTGATTTCTGTGAATGCAGCTTTAATGCGGCAGTGGTATAAGCGCAGCTACCTGTAGTTTCCTTTGCGTTAATTTGTCAAAAACCCATAGACTTCCTTGCCTTTGGAAACAAAATTTTGACTACTGTTCGTAAATTCTACCTACAAAATACATGTTGATGTTGTGTGGTGTTGTATTTATTGTAATTCTGCCACTACCTATTAAAGCTGCCTTGATGTGGCACTAAATAAATTAGGGTCTATTAATATAATTTGTAAGGCTGGTAACACTGCAAAGGGTGTGTAGAGTTTCCTATTGTAAATTTTTATACATGAGCTCAAGCCTCATGGGGTTTCTGTTACTTGCTAATTGGGAATTATTTGAACACTAAATTGTTCACACGACTTAAATCCTTCTTTTAAGCCTTTAGGCCGCTTGATTTTTTATTTTTTTGGTTTTGTTAAAAACAATATATGTATAATAAAATACATGAAAAAAAATTTTTTTTTCAATGTTTAATATCAGAATTTGCTGAATCAGTTAAAATATTTTTTGAATACAGATCTATAAAATAGTTCGTGGATTCAAACAAAGTTTTGTTACAAATAATTATTGAACGAAAACAGCCATTTTTTTTTTAAACAACGGAAGAGTTTGACATCCACGATTACTTCTTTGGCATACATTTATATGTACGAGTATGTATCTATAAGCAGCATTTATGTAAGGCAAAATAAAAATTTTACTGAAGCGCAGAAAAACTGGTTATACATTTTTACTAAACTAGCTAATATACTTATTCAAAAAAAATTCAAACAATTAAGTTTTATTTATTATATTAGCTTTCAATATTGATACCAATCAAAAAATTATAAACAACTTTTTATTCTATGTTTTTCAGCTTTTCAAGGTTTCATAGCAGTTACCCAAATCATCATTAGACTTTAGAATATATTTAAAAAATTTTCAAAGTCTACTTATGATTAGGGTAGCTCATATGAAATTTTGACAGATGGGAAACATAGAAAACAAGCTGTTTATAATTTTTTGATTAAAAAGAATAATTTTTTAGACAAAAGTTTTATTGATTTTTTTAAAATAAGATTTTGTGACGGAAAATTTTTGAGGAATAATAGCAAAGTATGTAAACGCATACACAATTGGATAGTTTACACCTGGAATATTTAGAGGGAGTGGCAAAGTAATGTTCAGGAAAAATATGTTAGAAGTATTTCGTTATTATGCAGTGGATATAGTTTTCAAATTCATATGCCGTCAATGAAAGCATAATTTAATTTTATCATTTGCACAGCACATATTTGAGGTAATTGCTTTTTTTCTGACATAATTGCACTTCATAGCCCATTTCTGTCAAGTGTAAAGTAGAACACAAAAAAAAAAACACACCGAAGATTTGAAACTATGCTATGTAAAAGAGTAGTTGGTATCCTTCAACTTGACAGTGTCAACGACAGCAATAAATTTTCATCAGCATCTCCATTATGAGTAGGATGAGCAAAACGAAAGGAACGAAATTTTCTGTTTTATTAAATGTCATTTCACACAACGACTCCGCAGAACGTATAGAATGCTGCAATTAGGCTGGTACATATTTTTAAGTATTTTTTTTTTACTTTGTCCTGAAAAACTTTCACTCATCAAGTTTATTTGCCGTAGTATATTTTGTGGGTGAAAGTAATGGTTTTATACATTAAAACATCTTCGTGCATATTTTGTGGACAAAGTCTCTGAGAGTTGTATTTGCTTTAAGTTGAGGACGTATTGTGTTTCAGCATTTAAGTTTAGAAATATAAATCTGCTACCAGAACCACATAGTTATAATATAATTTACTTCAAAAATAATTTACAAATTGGTGAAATAACAACGGATCATGTGGTACGAACGAAAATGATCATTCATACCCATTCATTTATCATATTCTTCAATTATAGAACAAATACACTGAGAACCCTTTGGTAACAAAGGCTGCAAATTATGATGAAGGTCAGCTTTTGTACGTTAAACATATCCTTAAAAAAACATCAACTTAAATGACTAATAGTTTATAGGATACAGAGAAGGTTGTCTGGAAGTGAATAACTTCCTTATCTCCAGGTTTAACCCTAATCTTGACTGCACAAAAAAAAAAATAAAATCATTTTTAGTCCGTCATCACACTATACTAAAGAAACACATTTTTTTTAAGAGCAGCACGAGCGAAATGAATATTGTTGTCATTTGCGTCAGTCTGTCCGTTAATAAATTTCCCGTTAAATGCCGTTACTATTATTCGTACGCAAACAGGCGCAAAAACGTGAACGTCTTCATTGAAATTTATTTAAGACATTCAAGCTACAAATGGTCAGAGAATATTTATTTTTTCTTACATTTCAAATGAAAATAAGGATGTTACCAAAAAAAAAAAAAAACTTTAAGAAAAACTTCATTTAATTAATGGACAAAATTAGGAGTCCTGGTTACTTTTCAAATGTTGACATTAACTCTGTTTTAAAATTAAGACAACACTCTTTAAGGATATTAAAAATGAATCAGCTTCTTTCTGTTCACACGTGTTGTGGTTTGTTTGCATTTCTTATTTCGTTTTGTTTACACATAAAAAATCATGAACATTAAATTATATGACTTTGCTACCTTAGTCTATAAAAATTAATGCAAATTAACAGCGTGTTTATGATGGCCATAAATAACTTATTTGCACGCTTTTACACATGCTGTGTTTTAATGTTTCTGCTGAAAGTTAGATTTATGTGATTATAATTTATTAGGTGTACAACTTTGCTTCTGCCTTTTTGCAACAAATAGCTGTAGCGGTTAGTGGTAGTCGAAATAAATAGGTCATAAATGTCATACAATATTATTATCTATATAAATTATTCTTAATTAAACATGTCTCCTTACGAGCCATTTGCAAGAGCTTTTAATTTTCTGCTTTAATATGAAGAAAACTACAGCTGAGGCTGTGTTGTAGTGAACAAATGTGCCGAGAGTAGTTTCAGCGCTTCAAGAACTGTGATATTGACGTCGAAGTCCAGCATGGCGGTGGAAGAGTGATAAAGCAGAATTACACTGACTCAAACTTTAATCGTTATTACTAATTTAAAAATTTTTGTAACTCCTTCACGAAAAAAAAAATATTGAAATCAAAGGAATATTTTTCAAATCGGAACAAAATTTATTCAAATAAGCAAATACTCTTCCATACCTCTAAAGGGTTTTAGTAAAAATATAAATTTGTGCATTTCGAAAAACATTTGTTAAATATATAGGCACATTTTTGTTGAATAAATAAAAATTTTGTTAAAAAATTCAGCTAAAGCCTGTAAAGTCTGTTGATCCATTTTCTGCTCTGCCATAGTATCTGCTGGATCATTTAGCGACATACTTTTTGTGTTTTTACTACGAATTTTCTGTGTCGATGGATCACCAATATTATAGGGAATAATAAACAACCACTATAAATTATTGTTTATTTAATATTTATTTTATTAAATATTACTCACGGTTAAGAAGAAAAACACGTGGTGCCGCAAAGCAAAGAAGTTGCCATATAATTTTTATTACTTCTATCGGTGATGACAACTGTCAATTGCGGTCGTGCTGCCACATAAAGGGTGTTTTTTTAAGCTAGATAGAACTTTAAATTGTAAAAAGTAACACAAAAAATTAAATTTTGATGAAACATTTTTTTTATTTGTTTCAGTATACTCTGACAAATCATCATGAATAGACTCACGCTTGAACAACGCTACGAAATTATCCAAATTTACTTTGAAAATCAGTCGTCGATTCGCGCAACTTATAGACGACTTCGTCATTTGTATGGCGTACATAATCGTTCATCTGAACAAGCCATTCGTCGAACTGTGGATAGATTTCGTACCACATACTCTCTAGAGGATGCAATAACACCAGCACGTCGAAGGAATGTGCGTACTGAAGAGAATATCGCCGCTGTAAACGAAAGTGTGGAAGAAGATCCAAATTTATCGATTCGTCGTCGGTCGCATGAATTGGGGCTCTGTCCGTCCACTACGTGGAAAATTTTGCGCAAAGATCTCGGCCTACACCCGTATAAGATCCAGCTGGTGCAGGAATTGAAGCCACGAGACCATTGTATGCGTCGTTCTTTCGCCGATTGGGCTCTAGAGCAGTTGGCAACTGACCCGTTGTTTTATCGCAAAATTGTGTTCAGCGATGAGGCTTAACGGGTTTGTTAATAAGCAAAATTGCCGCATATGGAGTGAGACCAATCCACAAGAGACCCTACAGACTCCATTACATCCAGAAAAATGCACTGTTTGGTGCGGTTTTCATGCTGGTGGCATCATCGGACCTTATTTCTTCAAAAATGAGGCCGGAGCTCGCGTTACGGTCAATGGAGATCGTTACCGCACCATGATCAATGATTTTTTGTTTGAAAATATGGATGACATTGATCCGGAGGAGATGTGGTTTCAACAGGATGGCGCTACGTGCCATACGGCGAACGCAACCATCGACTTACTGAAATCAAAATTTGGCGATAAGTTGATTTCGAGAAATGGACCTGTCAATTTGACACCTCTCGATTATTTCCTGTGGGGCTACGTGAAGTCACTGGTTTATGCTGATAAACCAGCAACAATTGACGCCTTGGAGGCCAGCATTGTTCGTGTTGTTCGTGACATACGGCCAGCAGTGCTCGAAAAAGTGGCCCAAAATTGGACGTCCAGAATGCGCTTCGTCAAGAACAGCCGCGGTGCCCATATGCCCGAAATCATTTTCAAATGTTAATGTCACGTATTGATCTTTCGAATAAAAAAAAATTTTGATTACAATTTAATTTTTTGTGTTATTTTTTACAATTTCAAGTTCTATCGGGCTTAAAAAAACACCCTATATATTAATGATAAATAGGCGAACTAACTGAATATTTCTAATATTATATGATGGTATTATTCGTCTGGCTCAAGTTCAAACCTGGCTTTCGCTAAGAATTATTTTTATTTTTAATTATAACAATAATTGCCGCGATCAATAACTCTTGATCAAAGAAGACAGAAAAAACTAATTGAATACACTAAAGCTGGATGACAACTAGCTATTTCGCAGTCGCTGCACTGCTCATCAGCACCCACTAGGATTCGAACTCGGCACCATGTAAACATGACGAAGTTTTTGTGTTCCTTCGAACGTAAACAACAAGTTAAAAATGCAACTTTTACTGCAAAGGCAGAGACGAGGTTTTCCACCAATTCAAACATTGCCTGTTGTTTTTCAACTAACGAAATTAAAACCATAAGTTAAATTTTTATTTTAAACTAACATTAAAAACAAATCAAATAAAAAACCAAACAAGCAAAAACAAATAATGTGTTGTTCGCACAAATACATTCTTTCATTATATCTTCAGTTCAAGCAAACGTTAAATTTTAATTTGCCGAATACCCAAAAGGAAAGCGTGTACAAATTTCAAAGTTGGCAATAGAACGAAGCATTCTTTTAACATAAATAACCAGTTTATTACAGCAACAAAAAAGCATTAAAGCATCCACAAACAATAAACATGTTGCAGTATGAGGATGCACAATGAGCTAAAACACAACTTTACAACAAGAAGTCAATTCAATAAAAAAAATTTTTTTGTTCAAGTCAGTGATGGCACACACACATTATAGTTACACGCAGCACAAAACAAAGATGCGCAGCAAAATCTTATTTCACATATTAAAAATTTATTGTTTTTTTGTTGAACTTTATAATTTATTTTAAATTATATTTTTGGTTTTTGTACTGTTGTACAACGGGTTTTAGGTCAAGTTTTTCCTGCTTAAGTTTTTCAGGGTACGGAAAATTATTAAAATACATACATAAGTACGAGTATGTATGTTAATAACTAAAAATGCGTGATTCAATATGAGATGAATATAGATATGGAATAATTCAATAGGTGCGGCGGCTGAGTGGTTAAGGTAGCTGAGGTGTCATGACCCGAGCTCAAATCTGAAAATGGGTGCTGGTGATTAGCGTAGCGCCTACAAAACAGCTAGTTTGTCTCCCAGCTAAAAAGATTTTATAATTTTTTCTGGTTTTCTTCCATCAAAAATTATTGATCACAGCAATTTTGTCTTGCAAAAAATCCTTCTCAAGAAACTTAAGAAAGGAAAAACTTAAACCAAAACTCGATGTAAAAATGAACAAAAACTAAAAAAAATTTGATGATTTGTTGAATTGCAAACAAAGCAACAACCAAATATATGCCTTCGTGGTTGTCACGAATATTTCTATACTCTACACGAATATTTTTCTGGTGTACATGTGGGGACGTCACAGGAACTGAAATTTGTGACCTACACTCGCAAGAATAGAAAATTCAGATTTTGGCCGACGCTGACTTAGCCACGTATACCATCTAATAAAAAAACATTTTTTAGGGCGAATTAGATGTTCCAAAGAGAGAGAGAGAGAGAGAGAGAGAGACTAAAACACGTTTGTTTATCAGAAAATAAAGCATTTATTGTGCTGGTATTTTTACCAAGAAGATTTTGTTAACAACTATAGAGACCAGATATGAAATGACTGCTGCAATTTCACTGACTGGTTTTTACTTCCTAATTTTATGATTGTTATTCAACGCGAAATTGAAAAACAATCGTAATGAAATTTAATTTTAGAAGTGGTTAACGCTGCCATTACACAGGAAAGTATTTTAATGAAATTTTCATATACGTATTATAAATAAAAATTCAATGAAATAGACGACGTTCATGAAAATTTCTTGTTCGTCTACACAAGAAACTGAAACTTCATTTAAAAAATGTCGCCGAAGCAAAGAGTCACAAAATTTGCCTCTACTTCTCTCCATTCTTATTTTGTTCGCTTATTGATTAGAGTTGCCAAACTTTTTACATATATATACATATTTATGGGGCAATAGTTGAAAAAACTTATCATTATAAAGTTTTTTATGAGATTATTTTTATAAAATGATTTTGACCACATTGCACATATTCCCGTATAAGATTCAGCTTGTTCAAGAATTGAATCCGATAGACTACGAACAGCGTCTTAATTATGCCATTTCATTGCGACCATAAAGGCAGCTCTGCGACCGAAAAAGGCCTATGGGTGCGCCCATGAAAAAACAGCATCAGAAAGGAAAACGCAGAAATCTAGGACAACATTTTTGGCATGCGCTAGAGTCAGTGGGCTACACAAATTAAAACCATTAGTCATTGGTCACACAAAAAAATCAATATCTTTTAAAGCACTTGATATTCCCGAAGAGTATCGCAATTATATTTTATACTCTTTAAAGTGATCATTCTCAATGAACAGTGAACAACCTTGCATGAGTTAGCTCACTGTATGGCAATTCAACTTTACACTATTGTTAACAATGACAAAAAGAAAGAGAAATGAATCATTGTCATAATTTGTGCATTTCTATTTGTAATTTTATTAAAAATAGAATCCTGACTTTTTGCCAAACAAGCAACAGGCCAGTTTTATGTATTTCTGCAGACGAACAATAAACATGTATAAAAAGCATTACTGTTAAAAAAATTAAATTGTGTCTGAGCACGAAAAGTAATTAAAGTCAAAGCGCCAACGACGTTGCTTGTTTGCTAAAGTTGGCTTTTAGGAAACATAAACAATTTATGGGTTGCGACCTCATAATAGTCGCCTTTGGTACTCGTCTACAACCGTTTACAACTTAAAGATTCTTAATTTAAGACAACGTTTTTTTCTTTTTAACGGCGACACCCGTTTCAGTGGTTCCCTTACAACGATTTGTGCTTAAGAAATACTAATTTTTACTTTAAAATTGTGATTTCTAGGCTTAATTAAAACAATTTCTTTTAATTAAGTAAATAACCATAACCCAAATTAATTATGTACAAGAATTTTTTTAATAAAACAAAAAAGAAACGTTCGCTTGAGGCACCTGTGAAGTTTAATTTTGTTTATGAAGAACCATATTGATGAAATTTTTTCATTTTCGTTGTATCATCACCCAACATAATTTTTAGTTACTTCATATTTCAACAAAGCAAAGAAATAAAGTGGCAGGCCTTAATGTTGTTACGTGAGCAAATTAATAGATAGTAGGCAAGCAAAGATCAGGGCAGAAAAGTTGAAAAAATTGTTGCTTTCATTTCTCATTAGACGATAACCATTACAGAAAACGACCATCACAAACTAACGCATAAAGTGGACAAGACAGAAAACAACAAAAAAAAAACAATGATATTTTTTTCTGTTTCTGTAGCCACAATCGACCCAATAAACTACAGCATTTAAGATAAAAGCAAGAAAATTCCCTTACTCAAGCATTTATTTTTGAAACATTTTCTTAAACAAACTGCTGCACCTTGTAATCCTTCTTTTAGTCCTTTATCAAGATAGCAACAATAAAAAACTTTTTTTTTTTGCTTTTTCATGTGTTTTGTAATTTAAGTCGTAAATAACAATTAATACGAGGTCAATTCGAAACACAAAGAAAAAATATTTATTGTTGCAACCGAGTTTGAGAATTTTGTTCAGTTGCGGCAATGAAAAAATAAAATATACATCCTAGACACAAACCTGCAAGCAACATTTTCACTTAAAATCTAAAATCGCCATTTTAACACTGACTTTTAGGCATAAAACGATACCACTAGGGTATCGATACTTATACTCGATATAGTATCGATCGCAAAGTATCGATATCCATTCGGTATCAAAGAAAAAGAATCGGTACATACCTGTATCGGTCGATCTCTTCATACATAGCGGTAAAAATTTAGCCAAAAACCAAAATCTTCATCATGGAATTCATCTTCTGATCCACTAGCTGAAATTGAAGTTTTTTAATTAGTATCACGGAAGCGAAGATTTTTAAAAATCTGGAATTCTATCATAACAATTCTTCTGCTACATTCACCAAATAGTTTGCCTTGTAACTGAGTGACAGATTTAGTGGAGGAATAAAAACTTTGAAACTTCGATGTAAAATAATTAATTTATCAAGGTCAAATTTATAGAATTATCCTCGTGTATAATGAAAAGAACAAAAATTGTTCAGACTAAAAATAGTTTTCGTGTATTCTAGCATAATAAGAAAAGAATAATTCTAACCGATACCGAGTATTTTAAACCGATACGTACTTGGTACTCGGTAGTAAAGTGTATCGATGCAAAAGTACTTGGTATCGAAAGAAAAGTGTCGACTATTTACTTGTATTTACTCGGATCGTTTCATCCCTACTGACTTTACATAAAAAAAAAAACTTTCCCGAAATTTCTGCATAAGTACTGTAAAATAACAACTTCTCACTTTGATAACGTCGTCGCAGCAAGCAGTTTCAAAATTTGTTCTACCCTTCTCCATTTTTATTTTGCTTTCCAACTAGTTAGAGTTACCAAGTCTGTCACATACACAAATATATGTGAAATTATCGTAATAAATTTTTTCATGAAAAAAACAAGATTCTTCAAAAAATCAATCCTATAATGTCTTAAAATAAGTATAAAATTCTTGAATCAAGTGCAGAATTTTTGAACCGAGTAAAAAAACAAAACAAAGACACTAATACATTCATGTGAATGAATTGCTGAGAGATAGGAGTTAAAGTTTTTCTAAGAAAAAAAAAATTGTTTTTGTTTTACTTGTGAAATATTTTTTTAACATTTTTCTTTTTGAATTCTCATTAATTTATTTAAAGCAATGGAATATATATACTTTTTGGAGTTTTGACTTGGATAATTTCTATGAAACAAAGAAGGAAACGAACAGGCTGTACATTTTTTTTTTTTTTTTTTGATTGGTATATATATTATTAGCGTATAGAGTAAATAAGATTCAAGTATTATTATTTGAAGTACGGATCATTTCTAACATTCTTGAGTCAAACGCGTTTTAAGATTAATTCGATCTCATGTTCTCTTAAATCAAACCAATTTTTGGCTTATTTCAAATACGTATTCGAGATTAAATATGTTTAAAGGGCTCGTTATGCGAACGTTGATGTTAGAAAAACTTAACGTACCTTAACGTACGGCCGTTTGTACAATTATAGAACTTTAAAAAACGTACCAAATGTTAACAAAAAATAAACAAAACATTGCACAGCACAGTTGTGTTCATGTTGAGCTTTTCAACATAGTGATGGGCATTTATAAGTTAGTTTTCGTACTAGCAACAGTCAAATAAGTACCAATTGGCTTCAAGAAATATAAAGTTTGTGTTTAAAGAAATAGTAGTACACATATATTTACGTATCTATTGTCATTATTCAAACTTAGGGCCAGTTTCACGATAGCGAAGCTGTTCGTTCGTTCGAACAATTACATTTAAAACAATAACAAAATTTTGAATGTTGTTTTTGTTTCAAATGTAATTGTGCGAACGAACGAACAGCTTCGCTATCGTGAAACTGGCCCTTAATCTATTTTATTAAATAGTATTCTTTTAATTATTATGATAAAAATGGCAAAAACTGAAAATTATAATATTATTTTTGCATCACTAGAAAAGTTCCACAAAGGGGTAAATGTGCCAGAATACTATCTCTCATATAAGAGTTCCAGCACTGGTCTACGAATGTCACGTAACAACGGCGTCAAACTCTATTTTAAACAGTTTGAGACGTTCCAGCAACGTGACAGTTAATTTCAGTAAGCACTTACATTATTATATGCATACTTAAATACTAACGACCGTTCCATAAACGAACGTAGGCGTTCGTATAATTGTACCTTAAAAGTAAGTATTTAGTACTTGAACAAACCGTACTTGAATCAAGTACTCTGCACTTGATTTAAGAAAGTCTGTACTTACTGCATTTTTGAGACCGCTTGGGATTGACGTGATAAATACGGATATATTACGGATGGATTAAATTTCCTTTTCAGTGTATAAAGATTGTTAGCTTGAATAAAACATCCATTTAATTTGACTAAATTTTGTTAATAAAATTTCCCTTGCAGATTTGAATAAACGTTTTCTAAATTCAACTAGTTTATTTTTTATATTAAACCTGCATAATATTTTTCCATTTAACTGAAGATATGTGTAATACATGTATTATTTGCCTGTAGCAAATTCGAATGGGGTTTACACCCTATTGTACAGTATTTAGGTAAATTTTTGGTTCAATGTATCATAGAATAATTTGCTATCGAAGACGGGTATATAATCGAGAGTTTTGTGATGTTGTCTTATGTCACGATGTTGACGACTCTTATGGTGTTTTCTTTTTTGGTAAAAATATTACACCTATGCTACATATAGTGGTTCAACACGTTCTTTTCTAAAAAAATTTTATACACTATTAAAGTTTATCACGTTCTTTTCAAAACATGTTGCACTTAAAAGTGGCAAAACATGTAGCATGTCCTACACTGTACTTCGAGTAAGGTGGAGATACTGCCCTTTTTTACATCTTTGATTCATACTTGTTTATGCAAATATGAAATTCTTTTGTTATTGCAGATGAGTAAACGGTGCTGCTGATGATAGCTTTTATAAGATAAAAATAGTGATTTAAACGTTGGTATGTTAAAAGTAGTCATGATATATTTGAAACGCTAAGTGTACATTATTATTAAATGGCACTTTTGTAGCATTTTTTGTTTTTTTGTACTAATAACACATGTATAACTTTTTAAGGGTGATGGTAATCGGAAAAAATGATAAACATTTAAAGGGCAGCAGTTTTTACCAGGAAAGAAAACGCCTTTAAAATATGGGAGATTATTCCAAGCCGCAATAAGGTGTCACAATAAGGGTTTTTTTTTTGTCTTCCGTTCCGTGCACACGTCTTTTTCACTGTCACCCGTGTTTTCCATATGCAATGCACTGAAAATGTAGGGACCATCTCCAGTATTCTGGGATAAAAAAATAATTCAGGATAAAAAAATAATTAAAAAAAAAAATACGTAATTGAATTGAATCTTCCATTTAGGGATTTCGTTTTTAAAACAATAAATCTCCGCTTAAAATATATCTTGGTCAGGGCTGGTTTTTTTTTTTTCTTGTTTTTGTTAAACCTCATTTGCGATGTTTTGGGCTTAATTTATGCGACGAAGTGTTTCTGTAAATTATATAGGACAATAATTAATAAGATTCATTGAAAAAATGGAATCTTTATCCAAGCAGCGACTGTCCACTAAAAATTGAGTTAGAGAATGTTTAGGTTGTAAGTCGTTTAAAGCTTAAATTCAAACACGTGCACTTACTATTAAAAAAAATATTCATCTAATTTGTAAAGAAATATTAATTGAACTGTAATTATGCGTCCTTTTACCTTCCGACCGGATAAAATTAAATTAATATGCTTACACCAGGCATTATGAAATAGATGATGATAATTATAAAATAAAAAACGCAATGTTTTTCTAATGATAATTAATAATCAATAATTTTATTTCGTATCTCTTCTTCTTTTTTTATATTATACTAGGTTGCTGATTACATGAGTTTGAAATATTAGGTAGTACTGACTGACGTCACTTATTTAATGGTGAGAGCATGCACAGATGTTGTGGTGCTGGGTTTAAAATACGGAAAATTTATTAATTTCATAAAAAATCTTAAAGTTATCCAATAAATCTTGGGCTGATTTTATGGTTGAAATATTTAACAGCATGACTTTGCTTCGCAATTGATGAATATTTAAGTAGCTAGTTGGTATTTAAAAAATTCCAAAGTGTTGTAAGGGATTATTTTAGTCACCGTACCATCTTTAAGTAGTGTGTTGCCACTAGCAAATTTTTATTTTGAACTAAAACCTTAATAATTCCTATTGTTGTTATTGCACATGCACTTACTTCTGCATGAGCTTACTTACATTATTGTTTTTATAAGTTCTTTTTATTTAACATTCTCTTTATTTAATGTGCACCGTTGACAAGCCAGCAATAATTCAAGGGCTAAAGGATGAGATAATTCGGCACATTAACGGCATAGAACCTCAATTATGCATCGGTGTCATCAAAAATGTTGACTATCTGATGGAGGTGTGCCACCGATTTTGCGGCGGCCATTTGGCCGATATTTTATTCTATACCTAATTGAGCCATGCCAATAAAAATAAATTACAATAATTCCTAAATAATTTGTTTTATTTAAAATCAACATCGCCCTATTAAATCTAACCGCCCTTTACAATATTATCACAATTATATTTTAAATTTCTGTTAACCGCATTAAACTACGGTTTATACGAAATTCGAAAAAGAAATATTTTAAAATATCCGGTTTTAGTAACACTAAAAAACCCGGTCGAATAATAATCGTCCAGAAACATTTTTTTTAAAGTGTAGAACAACTACTCGCCGCTTTAAATATCACTTTAATGTTTTCAAGACACTACTAAAATGTTTATGAATTTTGGTTAATTTTATTCTAAAGTTAATACGTTTCATTTTTTCAATTGACCTCGTGTATCGTCAAGAAACCTCTTTTATTTTGATCGTCACCTCATCAGTGGTCCATTTTTAATTATTATTTTTTCATTCGCTTTAAAAACGTGGAATTCGATTACGTAACTCTGGGCGTTGTTTTAAGTCGGTCGTTGAACATACGAGTACTGCAGTCCTAGTAATTTTATATTTGACTATTACGCCCACGTTGAGTGTGAATTGAAAAAACCACAACAATCTTAAAAGAGATTTTTGAGCTGTTCTCGTACAAACAAATCACAGCACTTTAACCAAACACAACTCGTTCAATTACACATACACATATGTATATTTACTTACATATGCTTTGCTATCACAATACAAACATACATATGTTCGTGTATACACATATACGCAATTTACTGGTAACTGATGGAGTGTAACACATGTATCGAAAATGTGTTATATGATGACACATTCGTACTTACATGCAAGCAAGAAAATTATATATTTTTTTGTGGGTGATTGACGGCAATAACAACGATAAATACAACAATGAAGAAATGTTGAAAACGGGTGCACACGGAAAACACAAAAATTTACTTTTTACAAGCAAAAACAAGTACGTCAAATGATTAATTTGTGAATTTTGTCATTAATACGAAAACACACATAAACATGTTTAGGTGTAACAGAAGTAATACAGGGTGGTGCATAACTGCCTTTATGGCTTGAATGTGCAATAAGTTATTTAAAATCATGCACCGGAAGACCACGTACGGTTCATACGGAAGAAAATATCCAACGTATTGCAAGATAGCCAAGAAACATTAACAAGAAGACATTCGGCACAATTGGGACTCTCGCCGAGGTCCGTTCAGAGGACATATTGCACATATTCCCGTATAAGGTTCAGTTTGTTCAAGACTATGAACAGCGTCTTAACTATGCCATTTCATTCCGACCATAAAGGTAGATTTGCGCCACTGTATAACCGTAGGTGATGGTTTAGTCGACGTTAATTCCATAATTGATTGCCAGTGCGCGAAAACTAATTATTTCTAAGTTTGAAATATATTACGTCATTTTTTTTTCGGCTGCTAAATAATGTATGAATTCTTCCAGGTACCTGTGTTCTCATGCAGGCTTTCAATTTTAATAATTTATAATAAAAACATGATATATAACATGAAAATATTAGTTTCTAGCTAAAAAGAAAATAATAAGAATAAAGCTTTGAACACATAGACCACAGCAGACTTCATAACTTCACGACAGCAAATGCTGCAACCGGCAATTGTAGCTGTGTAGGCGATTACTAAAATATTTTGAACACGGCATTTTTAGCTTTACGAAATTCCATTGTTTTACAGAACGAGTTCTGTTTGTATTAATCGTTCATGAAAAAAAGTTCTCTCTGAAAAAAACGCCTTAAAGTCTAAAAAAAACAAATTAATTAAAAAAGCTTTTGTTTGCCTCCAGAAATCTACAGGAATGATAATATGATGGAATCATCTTTAAAATGATTAATTTACACTTCCCTACATATCTTATAAGAATTATAAACTCCTTTCTTATACAACGCTCATTCATAGTCCATATTTGTTCATTCTCGTCTGACGTTTTTTCAATTCCAGCAGGCTGTCCTCAAGGCTCCTGTTTGTCACCCATTCTTTACAACTTATATACTAGCGATTTTCTGCAATTAAATTATTGTACCGTTTCAATTTTTGCTGATGACACAGCGGTTATCTGTTCCGACGTGTTGTCCACCCACATAATAGTCAATCTTGAGCGAGCCTTAACGGATCTCCAACATTATTTCAATAAATGGAAAATAAAGTTAAACTCCAGTTAAACACAAGCCATTTATTTTTCAAGAAAACGAAAGACTTGTTTCTTACCGCAGAGTAGTGTGACATTTAACAATTACCCTATTCAGTGGAAACATAAAGTAAAATATCTAGGAGTTATATTAGACCCTAAAATAAAATTCCACGAACATTGTTAATAAAGCAAATATACTTACAAGAATTCTTTACCCATTTCTAAACAGGAACTCCTCCATAAGCCTAGCTAATAAAAAAATAATACTTAAATCAATTTTCCATGTCATAATTTACTGTGCAGCCCCTGTATGGTCGACTAGTGCAAATTGTCATTTAAATAAATTGCAAATAGCACAAATCAAGTTGTTAAAACTAATCTAAAGGGTGGTTAAATTTCAAGGGCCGATGTTAATTTTGAATAAAACACAAACGATTTAGGAAATTATTGTAATTTTATTTTATTATGATATATTGGTATTACTCAATTATGTATGGAACAAAATATCGGCCAAATGGGCGCCGCGACCACGGCGGCACACCTCCATCCGATGGTCCAAATTTTCGATGACCCTGAGGCATAATGGAGGTTCTATGCCGTTAATGTGCCGAATTATCTCATCCTTTAGCTGTTGAATTGTTGCTGGCTTATCGACGTACACCTTTTCTTTCAAATAACCCCAAAGAAAAAAGTCCAACGGTGTCAAATCACATGATCTTGGCGGCCATTTGACATCGCCATTGCGTGAGATAACACGGCCATTGAATTTGTTGCGCAAAAGAGCAATTGCTTCGTTAGCTGTGTGGCAAGTGGCACCGTCCTGCTGAAACCACATATCGTCTACATCCATATCTTCCAATTCGGGCCATAAAAAGTTCGTTATCATCTCACGATAGCGAACACCATTCACAGTAACTGCCTGACCGGCCTCATTTTGGAAAAAATATGGCCCGATGATGCCGCCAGCACATAAACCGCACCAAACAGTCACTCTTTGCGGGTGCATTGGTTTTTCGACAGTCACTCTTGGATTCTCATTCGCCCAAATGCGGCAACTCTGTTTATTGACGAATCCACTGAGGTGAAAATGTGCCTCGTCACTGAAGATGATTTTCTTCGAAAATTGATCATCATTTTCATAATAAGTCTGGATAACTTTAACACGTTGCTGGATTGTGTACCTCTCCATGGCTCAAATTGAGTAAGTCTAAAATAGAGAAATGTCAAATGAAATTCGGAAAAAAAACTTGGCGTTTAGGTGTGGTTCACATTCAACATCGGCCCTTAAAATTTAACCACCCGATATAACCTTCCATGGTTTTATTCAACTGCGAGGCTCCACTTGCTCGCAGATATAGAATTAGTTACAGACAAAATTGTCAGACTTAATAACAATTTTAGTATAAAATGCCAGAATTCAGAGTTTGAACATATCAATGAGCTAGCCCATCTTACGTAGTGTAGTAGTTTTCTAGGATAAGCCTTTTTATTAAAAAACTAAAATGTTCAAATAGGTTTTTGAAAATTTGTACCTCCAAATAAATTCAAAATTTTGTAAATATGGAATATGTATTTATTAATATTGTAACTAAAAACCTAATAACTAAGAAGAAAAAGATAATTATCTTGAACTCTTTATTGTAAATAAATTATATGAAAATGTAATATTATGGAAACAAAGTGAATTTGAATTTTGTTTGCTACGCTTAATTCAGGTTAGGCAGGTCTTAAAAGTTGAAAATATATTCTTTTGATTATAGATCAATATTAAAGAATTGAAAATTTATATCGCATTTTTCAAAATTTCGACAAAAATGATTCGACTCGAGAAAGAAAAATGTATGTATATAGATTACAAAATTGTTCGTCGAAGATACTGGTATATATCTATGCAAATGACAAAATTTTGCGTTAGACAACACAAACATTCAAGATGTTCGCACAAAAATCGTGCAAACATGCTTCAGCAACGCTAAATGCTTGTACAAATGTTTTTGCATGTTTGTTAAGCTGTTTGTCTAGTTTGTTTTGCACTTAACTAGTTATTTTATAAAATTAGGCATTCTTATTTTAAGGATAAATATGTATGCACAAATAAAATTATTAATTTATTTAAAAGCCTATATAAATTTTGTTCCTTTATTATGCTTTATTAGAAAATAAAATTTATTATTTACGTATTATCTTTATACATTAGTCACACTGTTTTTATTTTGTAACCAACAAAAATAGAAATTAGTTTAATTCGAGTGCGGCAAAAAAATCAGCATGGACAACAACCTGCAGTCGTGTCGTCTTGCTGTTGTCTAAATAAACATTCGCATTTAAATTCATGTATTTTATACATGACATATTGAAGTCGGTTCTCTGCTGTGTTTAATGTGTTTAATGCTTAACATTCAATTGTTTTTTTTTTTTCAGTAGCCCTAGTCATTAATCAAGAAACAGTGTTCTCCTACTACATAATTTTGTTTTTATTTGTAGTTGTATTTTTTTTTCCCCCATCTCAAAATTTATATTAAAAACATTAACAAATTTAATGTGACGTTTTCATAAGACAAACAAGCGGCTTGTAGATAAAGTTTTTATAAAAAGCACTCAAATTTTTGAGTAATTTCTATACAAAATGTTTAGACAAGTCGCTTACTTGAGTTGTAAAAACTTCACATAAGTTAATTTTTTCAAGCTTTTAATATAAATTTTTAGAAATAACAAAATAAAATTACAGATTTTGTTTTTAAAGCCACAGCACCAAACGTAAAACAAACAGACTAATATCAGCATGTAAACAACTGGCTGCGAGTATTCCATACCAAACGAAGAAAAACGGATGAAGCGTAAACATCTCACATACCTCTCACCCTTGTAATTCGCAATTCAATGAATATCATGACGGGGAAAATACATCAGCCAAAAGAAAAAAAACTATAAACAGACATGATTGAATTTTAAGGGTGAACAAATTTCGTTCCAATCACTAACATAAGAGGCCAATAAAAACACCTCAACAATTCCCGGCGGAACTGAACAGAATTTAGGAATTTTAAATACCTACAAGACGTTAAAGGAACTTATGACGTCTCTAAAGAAGGAGCAAACGACGTCTTTGAAATGGAACACCCTACATAATTTATTGTTTAATTTTTTGGCTAAACAGAAAATTAATCTTTTGGAACACATCAGTGAACTTTTTTACACTTTTAAGCAAACATTTTTCACTACCATGAAAACATGTGTAAAAAACCTGTCAAACAAAATCACTTATCATCGCGCGACAACAGCCAGACAAACAAATACTTCCACAAGCCAAAGAGCAATGATCAATGAACTTTTTTAATAAAATATGTAAGAATAAGAAAGGCGACGGCAAAAGTTATTAAATATTGGCAAAAGTTTGTTATACTGAAGAACAGGAAAATTCAGACACAACAGCCACGTTACTACAAAGTCCCAGCGAACATGCAGATACGCTTATCATATAGAAACGATGGCTCTTCTCCGATTTCAACTGATGAGATGGAACAAGCATCATAATAATGGCTGAGCAACGCTAGCAGCTATTTCCTTAGTTTGACAGTCAGGTTTTATCCATAAGTTCACTTGAGTTTCATTTTTAGCGATTGTGATTTTGTGACTTTAATACGTAGCGACATCTTATGGCGAAGTGTGAGTCTCAGACGGAACAATTATTTTAAGGCGTATAGCCTTCGGGAATTGTTTTCAAATAATTTAAAGCCAAATTATTTTTGAACAGGCTTTGTTAATATATATTAATTAAGACAAATCTTCGCAAAACGGTTTGTTAAATAATTTAAAATTCGTATTTAAGAAAATTACAATTGGGATCTGCCAAGCTCATATATGAACTATCATAGTTCATCTATGAGCTTTAAAAAAACATCTCAAACTTCAAACAATCGCCGGGAAATCACTGAGAGTAAACTTTTCATATGAATTCCTTTAACAAAAAATCCATGTAAAACCAACGAAATGATTCCATTGGAACTAAAGAAAACGCAGATATTTATTGGGATATAAAGTATCTGAGTTTACGCTTGAGTATGTGTATTAGGAAAGTAGGTATATGCTTGTTCTTTTTTTTTTTTTTTTGTAAAACCGCATTCACTTCTTTAAAACCATTAAGAAATGTTTGATTTTAACTTGTCTTTCAGCTTTAAAAATTAATGATATCTTATGAGTAGTACACCAAGTATACCATCAAAATTCGTTTTTTGCAATCAAACAGTAATTTAAACTAAAGCAATATATACAGAATGTCTGGCCCTTTGTGATAAACTTTGTTCTTTATAAACTTTTTTCGTTCTAGAATAGTAAAAGTTTTGCACAATTGCTTTCTGACACGGAAACATTTCATTAAGAAAATTAAAAGGAAATGTTTTCTTTGTAATTAAAATAATATTTGTTAGCTCATCAAACAAATGCTCTGTTGATATGCGTCCTTAGAAGGCCTGCCTGCACTTAGACAAAAAAAAAATTGCTGATTCAGGGAATTATTTGACAGAAAATATTTGAAAAAAATTTTTCCTTTAGTAAGAAAAAAAAAACTTTTTATTTAGCTTTTCAGAATCATTTCGATTCTCTATAACTATTTTCATTGTTTCAGTAAACAATTTTTGTGGAAAACGTTGCTTAATCAGAAAAATATGGTATAGGAAAAAACTCGTTCAATTCGCCAACCTCCACATTCTACAAAGATCGTTATCTAATCCACCAAAACGAGTCTTAATTTTTCCCCTATGAGCTCGTAAGAACCAATGTTGCTTACTAACACACAAAGAAAAACGGCCACAAATGCTGCTTCATCTGTACTCATGGTTGGTATAAATATTGAGGAACCGGATGCTCTTGCTATTCTTGGAATGAAGAATGTCTGTCTATACAGTGTGACGTTTGCTGGACTGAACACATTTTTCATGTCCCTAAAGAACCATTCAAGTGCCTCGGGATTTTGAAACGGTGTAAGATGTACTTCACTTCATACGATCTCCTTACTATTTATACCACCTAATGTGACTGAAAACCGAACACAACTCTCATGTTTGGGCCGGTGATTCAAAGCCTATTTTGACGTTACTTGACTGTGTGCAGGAAAGAGCGAAGACGCTTATCGGTGACAGTAGGGCATCAACACAATGTAGGGTACGTTACTCTGTTCTATCGTTAGTGCTATGGGTTTTGCTCTGACGAGGTTAATGACTTATTACGTAGCACGCGTTCATCGTGCAGAACTTATCCATTTGTACTACGCATTACAGAGAGAATTCGTTTTTCAGCCGTACGCTTCGCTTGTGGAATAAGTTGCTTGCAGACGTGTTTCCTGTCTGTTATAAAGTTCAAGTAAAATGTTCGCAAATACTACTGCCTCTTTCCCCCTCCTCATAAGCTATTTTACGAGTTCTGGTGCAATGCAATGTAGGGGTAATCCCCTGAGTACTGGTACTAGATAAAAAAAAGGAGCAGCAGATGGTTAGAATAATAGCATGTAACGTTACATTAAGCGGTTCCCCACCTTTCCCCACTCCCTCTACCAGCTACCTCTATTTTGAGCTGAACAACTTAAGATACACCTAGGTGTACAGCGGTCTGCCCACATAACCTAACCTACCTTCAAACGGCGAATTGCAGATTACAGATTTGAACTCAACATATAATTGTATTTCAGAATGACGTAATTTTTAATATCTTAAAAATTAGTTCGTTTAAAAAAATATGTCTGTTTCTGAACAGAATTGAACTTTGTGTCTGAACAGAAGTGAACACTGTTATTTGGCCGTATATATTTGTATGCAAAGAAGCGCATCTTGGGAGATGTACAGACTTAACTGCACACACAGAGGAGGCAATTTCTGTCTCTTTAATTGTTCGACGATCTTCTGAAAGAGAAAAAATTTGAGCTGCTATTGTATTAACTGTAAAGTTTTAATTTTTTACTAAAGGCTGACAGATTATAAGGCAGTATCACTCACTATGTCTCCAAACTATACAATTGCAGTCGCAAAAACAAAGAGGCAGCTGTTTGCGATTTTTCAAAACAATAATCCAGAACAAATAGCATATCAACAAAAGTCTTAGAGAATGTTGAAATTACATACGATTTACACGAATAAAGTGTCTGACTGCATTTTGCTTGTCAATAACTGATAATCCTATTTGTGCTTGATGTTCGTTCACCTTCATCTAAAAGAAGTTCTTAGTTGGGAAAGTATTGCTTTTTCACTAACTAACAAAGAGATTCGATAGTATTTCGGGCTTAAGTTAAATTGTTTTTTTTTTTAGTTTTCTCGTATAAAACATCCTGAGAACAGAGCAATATGTAAGTAAATTCCTTTTGGTTGATTTGATGTAGCACTTTTATGCTTTTTCGATTAAAGATAATTTTCCATCTATATGCCTATAGTATTTTTTCATATAACAATCTTTTTTTCGTATAACAATCTATTTATTTAGAATTTTCAACCATTCACTTGTTTTTATAATTGAGTGTTTCGTGACAAAGGAAAGCAATTTAAAATTAAAATTTGCAATCCTTAGTTATAATATAATATAACAATACTAAACATATGCCTTTTAGTCAAAACAAAACAGACAATAATTGAATCTGTTTAATTAAGCATTTCTATTCAATGCGGCTCAGATAATCATCTTTAATGCCAAAATAAACAATTACATTTCCACAAACCGATATACAAAAAAAAAATAAAAAATAAACAAATTCTGCCACCATTAAAACAAATACGCAGAGAAGTTGAATGCACGAAAAATATGATGCAAAGTGCTTGACAGAAACACAAGGGCGAAACTTTTCAACAAAACTGAAAGTAATTTTCTCGCATGACCCCAAGATAAGAACTCTTAAGAGTTTGTATTTTTTATTTAACACTTGTTAAAAGACTAGAATGAAACAAAACAATTTAATCACAGAATCACAATAAAGTAATAAACCAAAACAAAACACAGACAAGAATTAACAGTTACTGAGATTTTTCTTGTGCTTCCCACACACAGCCTTTGTTTTGAATGCAATCACATAATCAGCAAGAAAACCAGAAAAATTAGTTTTCCCAGCACATAAATGAGCCACATTTTCCAAATAATACTAAACTAAAGCGTTCTCGTATGTATGTTTATCTGTTTTGTGAGTTTGTGTGAAAATTGAAATCCGAAGCTAGCGAAGCAGTATGTATGAAAATTACGGTTATTTTTGATCAGCCCTCGTATACAACATGTGGTCGAGCGTTATCATGATGAAAGATTATGGTCTCGTGTCTAGTCTAATATTCTGGTCGTTTTTGTTGTTTGCTCTTTTCAAATTAATCAATTGTCCTCGACGCAGGTCCCCTGTGTTTGTCTGACCCAATTTCAACACCCTTCACCAAACACAGGGCATTAATTTGGCGTCATAGATATTCGGTTGCGGTGTTGTTTTGGCTTGTTGGCCGGGCTTTATACATGACTTTATGCGCATGGCATTATCGCAATGTATGCGTTTCATTTATCAGCAGTATGAACACGAAGCAAAAATTACTTTTTTCTGTACGAGTAGCGTTTAAGTCCCATTTCCGACATGCAAATCCTCCTTTCAACATTTCATCAATGTGATTTCAAGTTACAAAAAAGTGTGCTAAAACCCTGTTAAGTTAACTACCATGAGATGCCGTGAGATTTTTAATATTATTATCAATACATAAAACAATTTTCTTTCACTTGATTACTTGTCAGATAAATCAAATCGCTTGCCCTTTATATTACTCTGGCAGCAGTTTTTTAGGTTTAAAGGCGCAGGAGTGTCTCTGATAATTGTTTGGTGTAGAGATTTTTTCAAGGGCTAACAACTCCCCGAGGTGCTGTTGTAACAGATACTTGTACTGTAAGGAACCAGTGGTGATGATTGGACAGGTGAGTTGGTTTCAGGGCTGATCCTCTTAGTGGGCTTCGGCTTACTATCTCATTAAGCCTTGTCTTCCATTGATTGTTGCGGAATGGCATACAGGCGGGATTAGAAGCCCCAAACTCTTAAGCAAAGGTTCGCCTAGAAAGTCACACGGGTGTGATGGTGAAGTTAGTTTAGTCTATCATTAGATTAGGACTACAAGGCAAGGTGCTAATATTAATCAATTTCACAACTTTAAAGTGATGACGTTTTTTCAGTTCAAACATATTCGGATATTTAATACGTTTAACGCAAAACCCGATGGCTGCATGTGTTCTTGGTTTTTTGTTTAAGTTCACACAAAAAAATAAACCGAAAAGTAGCCCGAATTCACAAGTAATCTAAAAATCCCTAAAACTTTTTATGCAGGCCTCTGTTAGATTTGGCAAAAACAAAAGTTTGTTTATTCTTTTAAACGATTTTTTTTTCTTTTTTTTTTTAAGAAGTTCTTAAAAACGTACAGTTTTTGTTTTTCTTTATGCTGTATATTTGTCTCAAAATTTCAAAGAGAGTGTGCCGAAAAAAAATTAAGCTTTATAACCAAGAAAAATAAATTTGCATGGTCATAATTGAAAGGAAACATTAAGCGTTTCTATACAAAAGAAACCTCACCAGTCTTAATGTACAAAGTAAAATTAATTGCGGTACGCAAGAACAAGCCACAAGCAGTAATTACAAATACCAAAAATTTATTATTTTAATTACTTTCTACGATTAAATTTGTGTATTCTTTGGTTTATGATGTCCATCAACTTTGAAGCTTCCCTTCAAATTTGCCAACAAAATACTCAAGAGTATTTAGAAATATGTCCAAATGTGTTACAAAGGAAATTATTTATTACGACTTGGCTTAACTCTTCCAGCGGTTTAAGAAAGTTTCCATAGCCAAAAACTTGAAAAAGAATTATATTTGTTATATATTATATTTAAGTATATTTAAGGATAAAAAAAATTGGAAGACCTTAATTTGTACTTTTTATGTAAATAACATACAAGTTCTCATTTATTAAATATTTTCATACATAATCATTCATATAAAACCGTAACTGAACCAGTTAAACGACGCTCCTTGCAAACGAAGCACTTTTTTGTATTGTTTACATTTCTTTAAAAAATATAAAATTATATTATATAATACTTGAACGTTTTGCCAGAAATGTTTGCAGAGTAATTTATCAAGAAAGTTAAACCCAACAACTACTGATGAATCATAACTCTGTTTAAAAATAAAAAAAAATAAAAAGAAAGAAAATTGTTTGAAATGGGATTCATCAAACGTCTTTGCTCTGCCATTCAGCATTATGTATTATCAAGATTAGGGTTAATAAAGCAACAAAATATTGTAGGCTGTTTTTACAACCTTATTTTATATATTTTTACAACAACAACAAACCTTTGTTCGTTTTCCATAAAATAAAAACATAAAAATATTTATTTTAAAAATGTGTTTATGAAAATCTCAGCAAACAACAACACAGTTCTTTAAGTGCTCTTTGTCTTAAATATTTTATTTTTTGGACATAAATCATCGAATACGTAGTGTCGCGCCTAATCAAAAAACTATATACAGAAAACAAAAACTATATACACTCAAAGGAAAAAGCTTCCTCATACTGATGACGCCGGGTCATCAGTATTGTGACATCAATATTATGTAAATTGTCATCATTAATGTGAAAACTGACATCAATCTCCATGATAAAAGTCAACAGAGATTTTGTCATAGTCTCAGTATCATCAATGCTACAACTGTGGTGACATCAATTCAATGACACATTTTATTAATAATTATAATACATCTAATTTACATAAATGGATTTAAAAAAAATCATAACTAGTATTATAATACTTTTTATTTATTGTTGAAAAATAACTTTTTAGCTTAGATTAATTTTTAAGAAGTTTAAAAAAATGCATCATGTTGATGTAAGTATTGTTTAAACAAAGGCAAATAAGTATAACTAAAAAACTAATATATAAATGAACGATAATACATATACAATACAATACAATCATATTGATGACCTTTAGTCATCACATGCGGCGCTAGTTGAATAACGAATACAATGCGAGCGTAGAGAAAGAATAAAATAAATAGAGTTTCCAATGCACGGCATACACACAATTAAAATGTGATAATGCGACACGCAGACATTATTTGATGACAGTTAGTCATCAAAAGTATTAGAACGTTTTAAATTCTCATCGACTTCTTGAAAATAGTAAAATATAAAGTTACAGATTGAACAAATTTTTGAAATCAATGAAATTTAACCGGAGCTTAAGTTTAGTTGATAATAGCGTGTCATGGTGCTGATGACATTTTGTCATAAAATTTCACATAAATGCGATTTTTACATCAAATTATAGTTGGTTTGATGTTACTGTGCTATTCTATTGATAATATTTTGTCATTATATTGACTTTATTTAATCATATCTTCGATATTAGAGTGCCACTGCATTGAGCACATGCTCACATCAAACGTATTCTGTTTTATTGGAATACGTTATAACCTGAAGACTGCTAGTGCGATCAACAAATTTTTTTCCCTACTACAACCCGTTTGTTAACATACGAGCACTACCCTGCAACTCAGGTGAATAATAAATATAACCTATTAGATTTATTGAAAAGAAATAATAAATCCTCTTTTATTTTATTTCTTTTCCCCACATCATTATCATTAACTCAACCCGAGTTAATCATATTCCCAATTCTGCTTTGCATAAAGCAGAGTTGGTTAACACAAAAGTTTGCTTTTAGCACCCAAAAAGCATCAATTTTGTCCATGATGTCAGTATGACATGGTGATGGAATTATAATTACTGTTAATGATAATTAGAGCAAATGATGTAATGGTTGACATCACAGCGATGAAAAGTGTCATGAGGTGAAAAATTATGACATTTATCATTACATTGATGTTAAAATACATCACAGTTATGGCAGGTTTTCTATGAGTGTATAAGAGACAGCATACGCTGTACAAACAATGCGGGCAATTAACAAAAATGCATATGTGATTCAATATGAGATGAATATAGTTAGAAAATAATTAAATGTTCGGTGGCTTAGTGTTTAAAGCAGCAGATCATGATACGTCATGACCCGAGTTCAAATCCCAGTGGGTGCTGTGTGAGTAGTGTAGCGACTACGAAACAGCTAGTTGTCCCCCAGCTAAAGATTTGATTATTATTTTTCTTGTCTTCTTCAATCAATAATTATTGATCACAGCAAATTTGTATTGTAAAAAATCCTTCTTAAGAAAAAACTTAAGAAAGGAAAAACTTGAACTAAAAACCTGATGTACATATTTATATATATATACATATTTTTATATACATATTTTTAATTTAAAAATACTGTATATAGTTGTCGAAAAGTGTTTTAGCAGCCAATTTGCTAGAAGTCGTCCGTCGTCTATTCCAGTTTTTATGGTTATTTGTTAATTACCGTCTTTAAAATATATTCGTTTTTCTCAAAAATGTCATGAAAATGTACGCTTTAAGAAATCTTACATCATAATTGAACTGTTTTTTATTTAAGTGTTATAAGTCCATTTTTTCATATGTTGATATATTTAAGGGTTTGCGTTTGAATCGATTTAAGAATATTGACCAACTTTTAAGCTATGTACTCACGGTTGTCAGATGTTACAATATTGTAAGATCTGGCAACATGCTGACAATGTAGTGACCATGAAAAATTATCCCGCAGAAGTAAATTGTGTGTTCAGACGATCGTAAGAAAATCTTATAATTTCATTGTTAGACTATGGTCTGACAAATAATTCATGTTACAACAAAAATTGTCAGTTCACACGGTTGTCAGATTGTTAGATGAAAAAAATTTCAAGACATGTTGTAAGGCATTGCCACTTATGTATATCAACAACGATCTGTTTGACAGTGTTGCCCATCAAACTTTTTTCTGACAATGACGGTATTGGCAGGTGCATTAACTTTATGCATCTGACAATAAAAACTGAGCTTACAATATCTACCAATTATGTGGCAATGCCGACGAAGAGTGTTCTCACGATTGTCAGATGCCTGACAACATTGCCGTCTTACAATTAATTGACAATGGTTTTTCTGACAACGTTATAAGTTAAAAATTGGCAGTTCACACGATTGTAATATATTTTCAGATAATTTTACTGGCAATATTCTAAGATCTGACAACCGTGTGTACGTAGCTTTATCAGTTCGAGTGATATTATTTACACTATATAGCATTTAAAATTTATTGTGAAATAATAATTAGTAAAATTATTTGAAAAAATACACGACTAGGACTTATACCACTTTCCAAAATAACATATTACAAGAACTAAAAAAGCACCAAAATAAAACCATATATTTATGGACATAAAAGCTAAAAGCCTTGAACGATAGAATGAAAAGGTGGATGTGGTTTTTAAGAGTATGCCATTAGATGTCTTCGATCGAGTTGAACACGCTGTTCAAAACGGAGCCTCGAATTTAAAAAAAAAGATGGTTCTATTATCTCACAATGGGACAATGCAATGGTTTTGGATGTTTCAATCGAGAGTTGATGGTTCTTGGAAATCAGTAACGGCTGTTTTGCTTGTTGTCGTGGCCGTTTAAGTGAAAATGAGTTTCGTCGCTTCAAAAAATGGGATTAACAGTGCGAAAATGCTCCAACAAAAATTTCTCCACAGCAAACAGTCACTCTACCACACTGACATCGTGACTGATAAATCCGATAAATCCAACGGTGCCATCTTCGGCCTGCACCGTTTATCACTTTTTGAAATAACCATATTTAATAATAAATTAATAATAAATTTGTCACCAGACACCCTAGTCTAAATTTAATTATTGGATTACACAAATAAACAAACCAAAAAAAAAAAAAAAAAAAAAAAAAAAAAAAAAAAAAAAAAAAAAAAAAAAAAAAAACGATAACAAATTGACAATAATTAGAAGAAAAATTTTAATATGGTATTTTTCATTGAAAATTTCTAAAAATGTTATTGAAATAAATAGTTGTGAAAAACATTAACATCAGCCTCGTGGCCTTATCTGATGATGAGCTAGTTCCACGGAGTGAATTATTCATGATTCACCAGCGCCTCCATATGGCTCACACAAGTAGCAACTTTTGCCATATGAGCAACTTCTTGTTGAGGAGTTCGGGTTCTAATCCCTTTTGTATGCAATTTCCCAGCAATCAATGGAAGACAAGGCTTAATGAGTTGGTAGGCCGAAGTCCACTAGCAGCATCAGCCCTTAAACCAACTCACCCGTCAACCATCACCACTGGTTCCTTACAGTACAGGTATTCTCGGGAGGTTGTTAGTCCGCGAAAAAAGCCAGACACCAAACAATTATCAAGAATACTAACACCCCCTTCCTGCGTTTTAGGTTTCAACCCCAGCCAGAACGTTTCAGCCCGGGTTGAACTACAAGCAGAACCACCCGGGGGCCATGCTGATATCCGTTCTGGCAAGTTAAACCCTTGGTAAGGGTATCGGAAACCAACAAAACATAAGTCATGCGGCTTAATAGAGTTTTATTTGCTACAACAAACGAGGCACCCCTTCCTCTCTTTATCCAAAAAACAGAGGGCACTGGTTAGGAATACGCCAAGGCAAAACCGGTTCTCCGGGGGGAGAACAGGAAGAACAGAAAACATATAGTATTTTCATTGTGAACATTTTTTTTTTCTTTTGAAAGCAAAATATACATGGGAGTTGAAATTGCCAATTTTAAGCCATTTGAGTACACAAGAACACTTATCTAGAGATTTCAAATCGCAAAACTTTACATCTTGCGTTATACGTTTGTGGCGTTATCAAATCGAAAACACCAGTTAGTTCTTGCCTTCAAATTATGATTTATTCCGATAGGAACTGCAATTTGGTTTAATTATGTGGAGTCAAGTGTCACTTCAAAATTCCTGCAAATTTGTACAGGGTGTTTTTATATAGAGATATAGAAATTTGAAATGGAATGAAATAAAGATGTTTTTTTTTTTTAATTGAAATGAAACTTTATTCGAAAGATAATCTTCTGGCACTATAATTTAAATTTGACTCCTGGTATTAGATCGCCTCGGCTTGTCCATATGTAGTCTAATCTAGAGATAAATGGTCGATGACTTTTTCTAACATTTGGTGGCCGGCCATATAATGATAATAACGCGGTGAATATTCACTTGCAAGCGGGCAATAGTTTCGGGTTTATCACATTAAACAATCTAATCCCGTTTATAAACTATGAAACGAATCGGTTACTAAACGTTTCCTTATAAATCGTGTGGCACGAACAGTGTGACATATTACGCCGTGTTATTGAAACCACAGCTCCTATACAAGATGACTGTTTAATTGATGATCAGTCAGTAATCATGGTTCTGTAGCGGCCATCATTGGCTGTAACGTTCTGACTGGTATCGTTTTTAATATATAAGATATACGGGCTAATAATCTCAACAGCCCAGACATCGCAGCAAATAGTCAGTTTTTCTGGGTGTAATAGTGTGTCAACATACAGTTGGATATTACCATCAGTCCAAACATGGCAGTTTTGTTTATTGACGTACTCGTATCCGTTCAAATAAAAGTGACCTCCGGCTACATAAAATTCGCTTATGAAAACCGGAACCAACGGCAATGATTTTCAAAGCGTTGTTCAAGCGTTAGTCTATTCATGTTGAAATGTCAAACCAAACTAATCTTTAAAGCTGACAAAACAGCCGCCATTTAAAAAACTTTCCCAATTTAAGGCTTTTTACGCCTACATTTACATTTTTTTAACTTGTTCTGTGTTATTTTGTTAATTGTGTAATTCAATTAACTTGTTTTGCCATACAAGATTTTGAGAACGAAAGATATTGTTTCTGTTTCAAACTACTAGCCAAACACTTAGAATACTGTCTTCTCCAATTTTGACAACAGATTATCTGATAAACTGAACAAGCTGTCAAAAATTTATAAACAAACAAAAAGCAACAAAATTATGTATCACAAAAAAGAAAAGCATTATATATATAAATTTAAAAAACTGAAAAAAAATAAATTGTTAAAAATAACAGCCGAGCTAAATGTTTACACGAAAAATACATAAACGTAAAAGTAAAACAAGAACAATCAACATCTGAAACATTAATTAATACATGTTATTTTAATAACGTCTTACGTCCATACTCAACTTAACTTTAACAAGTAGTTGTATAAGAACAGCTGTCCTTGTTTTCTGTTCCATAAGAACAGAATTTAAAAGCTTATTTAGCTTCTGAGTTTCGAACAAAATAATAACAAACAACACACAACATTTCGTAATTTTTACCAATAAACTACATGTACAGTTTTTTGGCATTATATTAATTGTAACTTTGACACTACACTTAAAAAAATTCAATCTAACCGTACTTAAATCAACCCGAAGAGGTGTCAAAAGAAGTACGTAAGTACTACGGATTTTCTTACGCTTTATTCAAGTACAGATAATTCAAATATATACTTGCTTTTAAACATATTTAATCCCGAATCCGTACTTGAAATAAGCAAAACTGAAATTGGTTTGAGAAATCCAGAGATCGAAGCTATCTTAAAATGAGATTAATTCAACTATTTTTGAGGTGATTCAATACCGAATCTATACTTGACATAAGAACAACAGAGTCTAATATTATTTTCTCGTAATAATATTTATACCAAGGAGCATTAACGTCTACACGGTGGCAGCACTAGAGCAAAATTACAACAATACAACAAAAACAGGCATCTGGTAAGCTATGTTTATCAAAAACATTTGTAACTTTTTTCACAATTATAGACTATGAATGTACCTTTTCATAATTATAAATTATTTTTATTAAAATTATTTTTATGTTCACAAAATAATTTGTATATGTTTAATTCAGAATAAAACACTAAATTCACTTTCAAATATGTAAGCAATACATTTGACGTAAATAGCTTCCTATATTGCCAGTAACAAAAAATTGTCACATGGCGTAGTGCTGCCACCGTGTATACATTAATGCACATTGATTTATACTAATCAAAAAATATACACAGCTTTTGTTTTTGTGTTTCCTAGCTGTATATAGAAGTTATTCGAATCTCTTTAAAAAATATTTTTAAACCTAACTATATATACCATTATTTTAAATAAATTAATGAGAATTCCAAAAGAAAAATGTTCAAATAATATTTAACAAGTAAAACCAAAAAGTTTTTTTTTCTTATCTCAGCAATTGGTATTCATGAATTTTTGCTTTTTTTTCACTTGGTTTTACACTTATTTTAAAATATCGCAGGATTGCTTTTCTGCAACAATTCTGTTTTTGGCTTATTTTAGGTGCACTTGAGTGTTATTCGTACTTAAATTTTTGAGTATGACTCGCACTAAAAGCAATTCAAAAATACTTAATTTAGTACGAGCTTTTTCTTTCTGTGCACCTGGTAAATCTGCCTTGGTCATACTCACTAGAAATATTTTATATTATTAAAGTTTTAACTGACAAGCTTGTCAAATAAGATTGTAATAAACTCATAATATTTTTATGAATATGACCGTTGTTATCTGATAGCAACTCAAATCCATTAGCAGATAATGAAAAATCTATACTAACAATATTATTAACGTTGCGCCATGTACACAAAGCTCATAACAAAGCCTCACGCAATGTACGAGTATAATTCGTACCATAGTCGTAACACACAATATATTATTTTAAAAGATACTCTAAAAGTAATTAGTTTTAATAAATCAATGTTACAATTAATCAAATTATGGATTATCATGAAAGAATGAATAGTTTGTCTACATAACGCGTGTTTGATTAGCAAAATTTGATCAATATGGAGATCAAATTTAACAAATTTCGTTTGAGCTTTCACAACTCTATTGGTAAGTGCATTGCCAATACTGTTGAAAACTAAGAAACAATATTCTAATTTAGAACGATCAAAACGTGTGTACAAAATAATGGGTGATTTTATAAGAACTATCGGAAATTTAAAAAAAAAAACATAAAATTCAGAAAAATGCATGAAATATTTATTTGGATCGATAGTTGGGTCGATATAATTTAATGTTTGCAGATTATTTCATGCAAATGTTGGCCGCGGCTGCGCCTCACATGGTCCATCCGCTTAGTCCAATTTTGCCATACTCTTTCCAACATTTCGGCCGGTATCTCACGAATAATGTTGGCAATGTTGGCTTCCAGTGCGTCAATCGAAGCGGGCTTCTCGCTATAGACATTAGCCTTAACATAGCCCCACAAAAATAGTCTAGAGGCGTTAAATCGCACGATCCAATCGCACGGCCAATTGACTGGTCCCAAGCGTGAAATAAACTGTTCACCGAACTCGCCTCTCAATTGGTCCATTGTTTCGCGTGCTGTGTGGCATGTGGCACCGTCTTGTTGAAACCACATGTCATGCAAGTCAAGCTCTTCCATTTTGGGCAAAAAAAAGTTTGTTATCATCGCACGGTAGCGCTCACCATTCACAGTAACGTTGTGATTCGCATCATCTTTGAAGAAATACGGCCTAATGATGCCGCCAGCCCATAATCCGCACCAAACGGTTGTTTTTTGTGGATGCATTGGTAGCTCTTGCAATGCTTCTGGCTGCTCTTCACTCCAAATACGGCAGTTTTGCTTGTTCACGTATCCATTCAACCAGAAATGAGCCTCGTCGCTGAACACAATTCTTCGATAAAAAAGTGGATCTTCATCTAACTTTTCAAGAGCCCATTCACCAAAAATTTGGCGTTGCGGTAGGTCGTTTGGCTTCAATTCTTGCACCAGATGTATCTTATAAGGCTTCACACCCAAATCCTTCCGCAAAATTTTCCACGTAGTGGAGTAACAGAGGCCCAATTGCTGCGAACGGCGCCGAATCGATAATTCACGGTCATCACCAACACTGGCCGATACGGCTGCGATATTTTCTTCAGTTCGCACTCTACGTAAGCGTGTTGGTGGTTTAATGTCCAACAATGTAAATTTGGTGCGAAATTTTTTTACAATAGCCCGAATAAAAGCCTCAGTAGGTCGATTAAACTGACCACAAAATGGAAGAAGCGCGCGATGAACTTTCTTAACAGAGCACGCATTTTGGTAATAAAATTCAATAATTTGCAAGCGTTGTTCGTTTGTAAGACGATTCATGATTAAATTATAGACCAAACTGAAGATGTTTGACAGTGACACAAGATACAAAACGTGCGTGAGCTGTCAAAACTAGTGTTGCCAAAAAGATAATAGCAAAAAAATCACTCGTTGCTTAATGTGATGGGATCTACAATTAGTATTTTCTACTATTTTTAACAAATTCAGCATTAACATTTTTTCAAATTTTTTTAACATACAACCAGGGGTTAAAAATAAGTTAGTGAATCACATAAGCGTTAGTGCAAACCACAATAACTCGGATTAAGTTATGCACTTTTAAAATCGTTTAAAGTTAGTGAATACCACTACTGATGTTAGTCTGGATTCTTATCACACAGTTTTTATTGCGAAAATTTGGTTTATGGTAGATCATTTGACAGCATTTATTTACATTTAAAGACAAATTATGTAGAGCAAAGGGCATGGCTATTAGAACTTATTTCTAATTTCTTATAAATTTTGAAATCATCAGCATACAATAAAAGCCAAAATCATCAGAAAAAATAAGGACAATCAAAGGTAGCAGTGTAAGACGTGGAAACAAAATTTTTGAATACTACAGAATATTTTCTATTCGAAAGATAAGACCTCAACAAATTACGAAACGCACCATAAAAGCCAACTTTAATTGGTTTAAGTAAGTTGCAATATATTTTGACCGACCTTAGCAAATACTTTACAAAGATCCATAAAACGTCATATGTTAACTTGATTATGATTACGAAAGATAGATATGCAGAAATGATTAAAAATCGCACAATTAGTAGCAGTAGAACGACCAGAAAAAAAAAAACATGATGCTTTTAAGAGATATGGAGTTTTAGTACAAATTACATATTTTCTAAACAATGTGCTCAAAACTGTTACAACTATTAGAAATAAGTCGTTGCCACAATTCAGGTATTGTTCCGAAATTCATTAGGAATGCAACTAAAAATATTTTCAATATTTGGCATGAAAACTTTTTGGCGGGACACAAATTCTACAAGCAATTGATTTTATTAGCTGATAAAGATAATACGACTGTGATACGAATCTGTAATAAAGGGTTCAAAATTTTTGTTTTAGAAATTAATCCATTTAGAGCAAGTGCACCTAGCCCTATGCGCTTTGTATCCAATTGTTTTTGTAAATGCGCTTAGCTATAGGGCTGTGTTCTTTAATACACAAATACTGCGCTCAGCATTTGCAATGAAAAATACAGAAACAATTTCGTCTTTTATATTTTTTTCGTTCTTCACCGAACATACACAAAAGCAAAGCAACAACACTTTCGCATGCTTTATTGGTATACATTGACGACATCGATTATCAGTGTGAACTTTGTTTTTGTAAATGTTTTGCTTTTTACAACAAAAAATAGTTTTTCCTTAAATGTATTGGTGTTTACTCTTTCATATAGAACTTGTGGGCACCACTGATTTAAAGAATCATCATCACAAAACTCATCTCACAAATATGTGAATTATTTTTTGTGTTCGTAAGCTGTTGTTTTTGGTGTGAATTACTTTATTTTTTTTCTAGTAATATTTCACTAACAAGTTTATTTGAATTATTATATTGTAAAAATCCGGGTAAACTGGTATTTTTTTTTAATTATTAGGTGGAAACAGGGTTTTTTAAATTGCCACCATTCGAATTATTCGAAAACCGGTTTTAGAGAAAAGTCTAATAATCGATCACCCAAGTCGGGCGTTTTAGTTTATATTGAGATTTTGGCGCTGTAGGAGAGTATATCTTTAGTAACTTCTTGCATAAAATTTCACCAATCAACAATTTTCGAGGATTTGTTTTGTTTGTGGCGATTCTTAAAGCGTAATAGTTGAAACGTCTGCAGCGCATATAGCTTCATTGAAACTAAATTTAAGAATAAGCAAGGCAAGAAAATTATGAGGTGTGTCCAGGTTAGAAAAAAAACATAATTGTATGGAAATCAAATTTCTTTTTACTTTACTTATATTTTCGTACTTTTGTTTATAGCGAACATTAAAACTATTCATCTATTTTAATCTTGTACTCTTCTCGCGTCATAGAATAGAAGATCTCTGTACCTACCGATGTGCCGCCGCAGAGCGATTATGCGAATTCCAACATACATATTTTTTACGCCCCCGTCTTGTTTTACATGTGTACGAGTCTTACTTATAAATTAAAAGAACTGCAAATGGTTTTTCTATAAAATAGTTGTTATTTTCTTCATAAAAAGGCCAAACAATCGCAAAAAATAATAGATTTTTTATACGCCATCTCAAACACTTAAGGTTTTACTGACCTATTTTATTTTTTATGGGTTTGTTTGTGTTCTTTGCTCTACAAAACAAACATTTTTATGTGATGTTTTTCTATATTAATTATTTATAAAGGAGTTTGTTACTGTGTGTTTATTTTTATGGCCTCCCTGCGGCGCAATTGATGTCTAAAAATGAGTGATTAAAAAGGAGGTGGAGTGTGATTTTTATGACTGTCTGTAAACATTTTTTTTTACCTACAAAAAAAAATTTTTTTTTTATACTAAGAGCTTAATAAATGGTGTTACAAGAAATAAACATCAATATAGCGTATTAAATTACTGAATTATTTTGCTTATTCAGGCGAAAAGATATAATTCGATTAATTGATTAGTTTTTTCCAATTTATTTTTCCATCAATTCAAAACTTGTATCTGAAGAAACGATTTAATTGATCAACGTTTTCCGCATAATTGAGTTTCCAATTATATTTTTTGTAAAAAAGATAAGACTGTCAATCTACAAATACACACTTTTATTAACAATTTTAAGAACAATAACAGAAAATTTGAAAGAAAGATATGAAAAAATAATCAAAACAAAATTCAAAATAAAGTAAACTCTTGATAATTTGAAAACCGATAAATCGCAAAAAAACACGCGCAATTTGGAACAGCGTAAGATTGGGCCTGTAGACAAAGCAGGCTGATCTCCGTTCTAACAATTAACCTTTCAGAAGCTGCTATGCAACCAAATTCATGTCTTCCTCACTAAGCATTTGATCGTCAAAACAATCGAGTAGAACTTCGCCTCTATACACCAAAAAGTCAAGGTAACACCTACTTTCTGGATGTGGTGTATACACAGCTGGAAAAAACCCCCAACAAATATCCATCTTTCAGTTCGTTGTTCGGGTTTCTTTCGTTGTACAGGGTTATGCACCATTAACAAACATGTTTGTCGCTGAAACCGCTTTAAAGTTGATACATTATTTGCATTTTCATTAGATAAAGTACAGTAAACCAAAAATGAAATTATCACAGGAAGCAACAATTAACATTGTCTTCTAAGTGTTTTCAATTAAAACACACCCAACTTTGCCAAAAACTTTTTCTTGACAGCAATTTTATTTTAGTAAACAAAAAACTTTTCTACGCATTTATTTTCTTTCTTTTAATTTAAAACCATCTAAACAACACGAAAAGAAAAATTATTCTTTTTTTTTGTTAATTTTAAACACCAACAATATTGTTTTGTGAGTGCCTTCGCAATAAGTTTTGAAAATTATAATTAAAATTACATTTTGTTAACATGTTCAGATGAAATAATTTTAATTATAAATTACTTCTAATAATGGATGTAAAGGAGTGAGATGTGGCAGGCAGTGGAAGATTTTACTCGAACATTATAAGTACTTAAAAAAAAGTGCCAACATAAGATAGCTGGACTACTTAGAGTTAATACGCGACATTTTATCGCTAACAAAAGTGTATATTTTACAATACATACCGAATGATATTTCAAACATGAAGATGATTTGAATTTGAAGCGGGAATGCATCGAGAGTCAGCGCTGATACTAGTTTATCAGGAAAACTATTTTGAACTCGAACATTATAAGTACTTAAAAAAAAGTGCCAACATAAGATAGCTGGACTACTTAGAGTTAATACGCGACATTTTATCGCTAACAAAAGTGTATATTTTACAATACATACCGAATGATATTTCAAACATGAAGATGATTTGAATTTGAAGCGGGAATGCATCGAGAGTCAGCGCTGATACTAGTTTATCAGGAAAACTATTTTGAAACGAAGAACCTGTAAATAGAACAACTAATTAGTTTGCCATTTAGCTAAGAGCGATGTGTGACTAAATTGATAATGAACATAAAACAATCTAAAAATATCATATTGTAACGCTGTTTGTAAGGTGATTGAACGGTTATTATTCAACTGGTTTTTACCGGTTTCTTTGGTTTTACTAAAACTGGGTTTTTATTACGGTTAACCCGGAATTTAATATATAAATATTATATTTTTGTATTTTTTTTAATTCCAAATACTCTCGTAGCTGAATTGTTTTTATGAGAACGAGAATTTAGTTCAGTTATATAATCGCTTATGTACTAATAAATATGACAATGTGACAGATTCTGGAAATGATCTAAAGGCCCTGATTCACTATCCTACACGATCGTACGATTCATTCACTGTTTCAAAAGTCTGGCCAACTTGAAAAAATCGTTTCAAAATGGCGTTGTAGACCACACTATTATACAAGTATGATTGAAATAATTTATATACACAATAAAACAATTAAAAACTTTTATTAACATAATAATTTTACTATACTTAAATTTTTTTCTCGAGGCACCAACAATATTTTCATTCTTTTCACAATATATACAACACTAATCGCACAGAAACCATAATGTTTTGAAAAGTTTCATAAAATGTTTCAATTCGCCTTGTTACACTATCATACACGATCGTGCGATCTACTAAATAAAGCATGTGTGCTGAAAAAGTACTAAAAATTCTATTTTAGTACTTTTTCAGCACACATGCTTTATTTAGTAGATCGCACGATCGTGTATGATAGTGTAGCAAGGCCTTAAGCATTTCTATTAATTCTATGTAAAAAACTTTTAACTTAAGGCAGAATTAGTTTGTACGTTCTTTTCCGTTCTGAATCAGCTGTTTCGTTCTGTTTAATATAAACTATATGAGCATGGTTAGTTTTTACGTTTTCATTCTGTTCTGTGGCAGACTAATCGGTTGAAAATAGAATTCGACGTTAAATGACGGCCAGATATGTGTATGTTTTTTTTTCATGTATGGAAACATTAATTTTTTATTCAAATGTATATATATTTTTTTTTTGTCAAAAGCAAAAAAAAATTTTCAATTAAAGATTTTAACAGTTGCTATATTTTTTATCAATTAAGCTATGAATGAGCAAAAGAATATTATTTTAACAAGGAAAAAATTATATTTTGTATAAGAAATGTCATAAACTCTGCAGATTGTGTGAAAGAAGTGGCCTGGTTGATCACCATTTCTAAATTATTTATTGGTTTCTTTTTTTGTTTTTTCATACAAGATAATATTTATGTACATAGTTTATTCTTCAACACAGTTTTTTCTTTTATTTATACTCTACTGTAAAAAAAAACAGCTGAATATTTTCACGGAAGAAGTAATTGTAAAATATTTGCTGCAGAAATGAAAGTCACAGGACGGCAACAGAAAATAAAAACTAATGAGGCCTCTAATCGTAGAGAAAACATTTTCGAACGGTAATTTTTAAAAACTATTTTGAAAAATGCAATGATTTTTAGAGTAATTCGCAATTAAATAAATACTTAGAATACATACATATGTGCTATATTTCACCTGTACATGAATGTTCGTTTTGCGATTATACATATCCAACTCTGAGTACATGAGCTTATCAAAAAATAAACGTTATTTTAAAATTTCATGGTTACGTATGTTCGATTTTCGCATTTTTTTCTGTTATGTTGGTACACATGTCTGTTATATATGTTAGCCATATCAACTATTTCTGATTGTCAGTTTGTTTTTGACAGATAAGTTAGTCGTGTTTTGGTATGATCTTTGATTTTTTACTAAATTTACTAAATTTTGAGCAAAAACAACGTCGCATGGACTTCGCTCAGGAGCTGTTGATCATCGTTAACGACGATCCAGATTTCCTCAAAAAGGTCATAGCTGGTGACGAATTATTTTTTTTTCTTGGACCAGTACTCAGGGGATGACCCCTACATATGTAGCCCATTGTACCGGAGCTAGGAAAATGGGTTGTGAGGAGGGGGAAAGAATGGTAATGGAATCATGGGCGTATGGCTATGACATTGAAATCAAAGCCCAATCATCCCAATGGACGCGTTCAGAAGAGCCATTGATGCCATTTACTGCATAATTTTCTATTATAAAGTGACGATTTGTGAATATTTTTGATATTGTTTTGACAAGACAAATGTAGTTTTTGATAGCTTAATATTCTAAGAAGATGATTACTGCTGATTAAACATATAAACATTCCCATTTAAAAGAAATTTCATTAAACCTCTCTATCCTCTAAAAGAAACTTTAGCAAATTATTAGTGACTCCAAACAAAGTTTAACCCATTAAAATATTACATATTAAGTAGATTGTGAAATACCTTGAATAATTCTATCATTGTAATTAACGTTGATTCTTTTTCAGTAGAGTTCAAAACAATTTCTTTATATATATATTTTGTATTTATTGGAGTTAAACTACTATGCCTTATGAGCATAAAATAATTTTTTTTTATTGTACACAAAATTTAAATACTTTTGTAGAATTCTCAAGAGAATTTGAGGATAATTATAATGAATTCAAATATAACAAAGTGCATAAATTAAACTTTAACAGTATCTTATTAAATGCTACCAAAACGAGCCAACTTTAATTAAAATAATAAAACCACAGATAAAATTATTAGAAAGTTAAATTAAAATAAACAAAACTTGCTAAAGTTTCAACTCGCTTGATTCAAAATGTTCATACTCTTGTATACAGAGTTGGAAAATTTAAGCACTTGAAGAATTTAACACACATTTGAAACTATACACATCCACAAATACTACTCACTCTTTTCTCATAATCTATTTTCCTAGTTCCAGCACACAGCACACTGCATACATACATATATGTATATAATTTGTTTGTTTGTTTTATTTTGATATTTTGCGTAGCGCTACGTCCACACCTCAAGATTTTTTAATATAATACGAAAAATATAACGCCGGCAGAAATTTTATATTTATATGAATGCATTGGGGTAAAAACTGAAGATTTTACATCATGATGAATCATTTCTTGTTTGTAATGGTGGAGATAACTTGTCAAAATAAGTGTGTGTTGATTGCTACTTGTGACGCTTGTAATAGAAGCAAAATGCAGAAAAAATTTCAGTTTTGTGAAAACTCATCTTTTATTTTTAAAGACAGCTGTCTTGTTGTTAGAGATGATAAAGATGAGTTTTTCATCAGAATAAGCATAGATTGTTGTGAAATATAATTAAACACAAAACTTTTCATGAGGGCAACCACGGTAGCTCCTATGAAATGTGGACATATAGACAGCTAGGAAACACAAAGCCAAGCAGTATATATTTTTTATTTTTGATTAAGCAAAAAGTTATTTTGAACACAACAAAAACTTTTAGGAAAAAATATATCCGTTTTTTTTTTGATATAAAAAACGTTTAGCATAGAATATGCTCTTAAAAGTAAAATACGATGAAATATGTCTTGTAAAGCAAAGCATGTAAGAATATATTTTTTATATATTAACTTTATTATTTTATTTATTGAATCTACATAAGAAATGTAATGACAATAAGTACTCAATTCTTAATACCAAAAAAAATTGTGATTAAAGTCCTGCCAGTGCTGGACAAAAATTTATTTTTATGCGAATATTATTTCAGAATAGAATGGTAGCCAAAGTATCCCTCCTTCTCAGACGGGTATGACCAATAAAGTTAAGGATATTAACTGCAAGAGGATTTGGATGGAACTCAAGTTTTTTAATATATCTTGTCGCGTACTTCACAAATTCAGATTTCACACGTACGTTCAGATCTGCGTGGATTCGTGAGTTTTTAACGTACCATGGAGCATATGTAATTCTACGGAGAATTCTATTTTGACTTCTTTTTCAATGTTGGATGCCGAGGCTGTGCCCCATAATTGAATCCCATAGCACCATATTGGCTTTAGAATCGAGTTGTACAGCAAAAGTTTACAATCAAGCTTCAAGGTCGAATTTCTGTCTATATGCAATAATATGCTGTAACAAAACGATGCCAAAGTTCTCGAAAAATATACATATACACAAATGAAAAATATATATGAAAATATATAAAAAGTAAAAGATAAATATACAACTATAAAAAGTGGCATATATCATGTTTTTGGTCGCCCTACTTATTATTATTTTTGATGTTCAGTTTTTTTTTTTTTTTTTTTTGAAGAAAAATTAAATGATAGCATATAATATAGCACCCTGCTTTCAGGTGCATAGAGAAGGCTGTGTGAGCTTTATAAGCCACACGAGGCTGCCGGTGAATCGTTCCTCGTTTGTTGTAGCAAATAAAACTTTAGAAAGCGGCATGACTTATGGTTGTGTTCGACTTCTGTACCCCTTACCAAGGGTTAATTGGCAAAGCCTCCGGGGCGTGTAGCTTGCAGACCATCTCGGCTGTGATCATGGTTGGGGTGCCTACCCTGGCTGAAACGTTCTGACTTTGGTTTAAACCTAAATCGCAGGAAGGGGAATAAGTTTCCTGGATAACTACCTACCGACTACTAACCGAGCTCTTCATCAAGGGGTTTATTCATATTCCTATAAACACTTGTGGCAAAAGTAGTGAGCTTTACAAGCCACACGACGGTGCTGGTGAATTGTAAATAATTCACCCAATGGATTTGATTCATCATTAGATAAGGCCGTCGAAGCAGCGGCTGATGTTAATCAATTGCACATTCTGTACATATTATGATCTAATGTTTAAATGATTACGCTTACAATTTGAGTCTATATGTGACAATTTACAAATTGAGTCTATATGTGATAATTTTCTATTATGATATAAATTCTTTGTGATACAAATTAGACAGGTATTGGCCCCGAATAAACGATTCTATAAAGAATAGGAGAAACCAGATCAATTATAACAAAAAAATTTATTGCCAACAATTACAATTGCTCCTTCCACTAGGAATTGCAAACATGAGAAAAAAGTATATTTATCGTAAATGAACCTCAGCCAATTTAGTTTTTACTAACTGCTAATTTAAAACCAAAATCTCCAAAATCAAAAACCTTTCATATCATTAAAAGACACTTTTAAAAGTTATTATTTTACTACAATAAACGATTTATAACCTGAAAACTTAAAAAACAGTTTTCATATTCAACAAACGAAAGTTAATAATTTGCTTTTTTAGAGTTCGCGGACTATAGTTTATAGAATTATTTATTTTTGAATTTGAAAACTCACTATTTGAAGTCTATTCCTGCAGACATGTCATTTTGAAATTTAATTTTAATCTAAGTTCAAATGTGTGCTAAAGCTCCCCAATCCTGGCAAGGTACTTTAATTTTCGTTTTGCTAAATGTATATTTTATGAAATATGGAAAAATTTCACATATGGTTAACAGACTAAATATTTTTTGAAATGTAAGTCAATAATCACATCAAACCTGAAGCAGCTGTAAATGCTGTAGTGATGTCGTGCTGCTGTGATGTCATTAATGGACATCATATCGAAAGTTTACATAAGATATGAACATGGAAGGAAAGTGAAAACAAGTTTTGTGTGTCTTCTTTATTTCGCATTCTCAAAGAAGCATCAAAATTTTATTTGATTTTCTAGATTCTTAAACAGAACTCCCTACAAATTAGTTCGTGTGTGTAAATCCTAAAGCTTTAAACACTTACGGCTGTATACATAAAAAAATATAATATGTTTATTAAACTCTTCTTTATATGTTTATTGGACTCTTCTTTCTATAGGAAATTTGTCAAATAACAGTTTAATAAACATACAATATTTTTTATGAATAAGGCGACAGCAGACTTCAGACAGGTTATAAATGAAGTTAACTTCAATTGCTGCCATCTAGTCTGCAACATAATTATTTCAAAGACATCAGTAGCAGTGCAACACATACTTGCCATATTTGACGATTTTGGATGCTGAAAATAGTACTTTGACGATTTTTGTCGATTTTTGTAGATCACATTTTTACTGTCATATCTTTCAAGCAACTACATGCATACTTCCTTTTTTTTAAGATAATTTATGTAGGAAATGAAAGTAATATTTATGGTACGTAAAGATACCAGTATGTATGTTTGTAACACTGAAATATTATGTGATAGTTATTTTAGAGTATACATATATTGTATATGATAGAGTTGAATTTAAAATGTCATATGTGAATAGCGCTTCAAAAATTTATGAGCTAAATATTGTACAAATTTGAATGTAAAAGCGTGTGCATATATTTTAAGGAGACTAAATGTGAAATGAATTCAAAAATTACACCTCTACAAGTCCCTACAATATTATAAAAGAAGAAAGTGTCTTTTTTCTAACATAATGAAAGAGTTTTCTTATTTCATCGTAGAATTCGAAAGACGAGAAATTTAATACCTATGTCACAAAAATAAATGAATGGTATACTAATGAAATTAAATTCATGTTTGTAGGAGTACAGATTTGTTGTTTAGCTTTAAATGATGTAGTTTCTTATTAAAGGCAACCATGACTTGTTTTTCTATACTTTACGCCGTTAAATTAAATCTTTTCTTCCAAAATAATTACTTTTACTAGCTGACGATTTTTTGACGATTTGCAATAATCATATTGACGATTTTACGATTTTTCTCGTCGAATTTGACGATTTTAAACCAAATTTATCTGGCATCTATGCTACAACAATACAAATTTCTGAGGTGCCATATATATATTTTACTTGAATAAAATTAAAATTACTGACTGAAAACGTAATAATATCACGTAAACACATCAACTTATTTATTTATTTTAATTTAGTGATTTATTTTCTATAAAATACTACAAAAAAATTTTAGTTCGTTTTGCTGCCAATTTATGTTTATAGTGGCATTTACTTTTGCTGTTTACGAAAATAGAAATTAGTCTAAGTCGGCAGCAGCAGCAAATATCGCAGAAGCAATAAAATAATCGTTTGCATCTAAGCACTTGTATTTTATTTTTGACAGATTGCTGCTTGCTGTTTGCTGTCGTCTATGTGTTTAATGCTTAACTGGTACAAAATAGTCCATACCCAAATAAACAAATTAATTGGAAAATAGTGGAAGGCGTTTGATATTCAATTCGTTTACTAATAATTTATTAAACAAATTGACTTCGTTATTGAGCTAACATGCAATTATTTGCTGTTATGGCATTTAACATTTTCTCTCTGCTGCGCCGCATTTCTTTATTTGTATACTTTTGCAGTCACAGTCAATTACTTTGACTACCTAAATAACATTTTGCGTAAATGGAGAGACTACTGATGATTTATAAATAGTCTTTGAAAGCCAATCGAGCAAAAAGAACACAAATTGATTTAAGTACTTTCCTTTAAATACCCCAAACAGAAAACAAATTGATTTAAGTACTTTCCTTTAAATACCCCAAACAATTCTTTTGTTAATTACCGGTTTAGTTTAGTCAAGTAAATACTCATAGTGTAATATAATTTCATTGCAGAAAATGAAATGCAGAAGAAACTTTTATGGCAAAGCGGTTTAAATGCAATATTTCGCTTAAACACAGGGTAAATAACGATATACAATTTATTTCTTTAAAATAATACTACACACATGTGAGCTCCCTCGTAAGACTTTCGTTTTTTTGTCTATGGAATGACCTCTGCATACGAGGGCGGATTGATATTAAAGCCACCTAAGTAAGAAAAAACATTTTTTTTTTCCAAAACCCATTTATTTATAAACATAGTCTTCGTTTAGCTTAATACACTTAGTAAGATGATATTCCAACTTTTTTATACCATCTGAAAAATACGATTTTGGCAGCCTCTCAAAATACGCGTTAGTTTCGGTAATCTCTTCTTTTCGTTTGAGATGAATCTTTTTTCCGCGATCCATTTTTCGACATTGGAAACTTAAAAAGGTCACTAGGAGCTAAATCTGGACTAAAAGGTGGATGATCAACCAATTCACATTTTTCATGTCTCTAAAGAAGCATTCAAGTGCCTCGGTTTTTTGAAACGGCGTAAAATGTACTTCACTCCATCCGACCTCCTTACTATTTATACCACCTACATCCGACCGAAAATGGAATACAACTCTCATGTTTGGGCCGGTGCCTCAAAGTCTATTTTGGGGTTACTCGACCGTGTGCAGGAGAGAGCGAAGAAGCTCATGGGTGACAGTAGGGTATCCAACTCTATTGACTCACTGGAGCATCGACGCAGTGTGGGGTGCGTTACTCTGTTCTATCGTTACTACAATGTATTTTGCTCTGACGAGATTAGGGATCTTATTCCCGGAACTCGCACATTTTTACGAAGCACACGTGCATCGTACAGAGCTCATCCATTTGTGGTCGATTGCCCAAGGAATCGTACTACGCATTGCAGAAAGAGTTCGTTTTTCAGCCGTACACTTCGCCTGTGGAATATGTTGCCTGCAAACGTGTTTCCTGTCTGTTATAATGTTGGAAAGTTCAAGTCAAATGTTCAAACAGTACTCCCCCTTTCCCCCTCCTCATAACCTATTTTCCTAGTTCCGGTACAACGCACTGCACACGTAGGGGTCATCCCCTGAGTACTAGTCCAAGACAAAAAAAAAATATAGTGTTGTTAAGTTTACTTAATCGCAGGAATAAAGCTCCCTCCAACACTCAAATTACAATACTGTGGGATTTAATATCCCCTTCAGCTATCATTATGGTCCTATCAAGCTGCCATCCGAAAGTGCTTAACCCCTACAATTGATTTGCACTGTAATCGCTAAAGGTTGCATTAGTAAAATTTACATCATACAAATATTTCAGTTATGTCATACTATCGGATTTATTCTAAAGAGTAAAGAAATGAAATAATGTGTATGTATATGAGTATATAATATGGGAATGCTCAATTCTATGAAATGCGGACACTACAAATTGCAGCCTACAATTTCTTATAATGAAGTGAAAAGAAGAAAACTTAATATAATACTTTTATTTTTAATTAAGCAAAATGAATGATTAACTTTGCATCCTTTTAAACAAAAAAGAAACCAAAGTAATCGGAAAAAACAAAAAAACTACTTATTAAAACGCAATCATGGTTTTAACTGTTTCATGGGAAAATAACTTTGTTAATTGCTTCTTATGTATTTCAAACAGCAAAACTTTTCTTCTCAATTTAGATTATAGTGTATTATTGTTTTGTGTTGGCTCTTTTCAAGTGCCAATTAATAGAAGGAGATGGGACAACTTAAATATCCCCTTCGCCACTAAATTAGATCCATCCACGTATGTACTCGTATGTATACTCTCAACAAGTTTCTGGATGTGTTATTTAGTATTTCTTTTATAGATTTTATTGCAGAAGTTTATTTTTTTTTTTCCTATCCACTATACCATTAAATGAAGTGAATTAATGGTAACTTGAAAGCAGGCGGCAATCGAACAAATTTATTAGAGAAACTACAAGAGAATATTTTTGTGGCTTTTATACTTTGGCGATTGCTAATGGATTATGCTCCTGTTAGCTAATATTTCATATAAGCAATAGGCAGATGTAGATTATTAATTAATAAAATACTACTCGCAAAAGATATTTAAGAAGCCTTTCTAAAAAAGAATGTAATGTATACGCCAACAAACAAAAAATTGATGCAATATTATTTATTTAAATTATTTTTCTATGCAACATGCAATGTAATGTTTTTTATATACTATATGTAATATAAAAATGTAGTTTTTAACAAATTATTTTTGAAAAATTACAAATAAATACGTTAAAAATGTTGACTAATTTATTTTATTACGAAAAAATATTACAATTGAATGATTGTTAGGTGACAGCTAGTTACAAAAAGTTGTTTTTCACCTATAGTGTCAACAATGATTTAAAACTAACTAGCTTATGGTTGACTTAAAAAGACCAGAGGCGTTGGCTACAACGCTAGAGTAGTGAAAATATTGCTAGGTTCAAAAAGTTAACTGAACATTTACCAAGTTAACTGTAAGATAGTTGAAAAGTAGTGTAGATTCGGACAATTGACTTCCTATGACATCACAATCACGACGATCTAGAATTCTGCACTTAATTCAAGAATTTTATACTTATTTTAAGACATCGTAGGATTGGTTTTCTTGAATAATTTCATTTTCGGCTTATTTCAAATACACATGTGTGTTATTCGTACTTAAGTTTTTGAGTACGATGCGTACTAAAAGCAAGTAAATAAAACTTTATTTTAGTACGAGCTTCCCCTTTAAAATCAATATGGAAATTATTTCTTTTTGAAAATTCAAGCCAATTTGATAAAATTTATTTCTCACAGCTTTTTTAATATTCACTAGGTATTTAAATAAACTTGTTTTCATGTCCACTTTGGCATTTAGATTTTCGGTAAACTCTTTAAACATTTTAGCTTAAAAGCTAAAATGTTTAAAGAGTTTATAAATAACTTTTGTTTCAATCTAATTTCCTTTTAAATCTTTTTATCGTACAATTCTCGATTTGCACTGTTGTGTTCATCAAATAAAACAGAAATATAATTTTCGTTTGAGACAATTAAATTTAACTTTTAGTGCCTTCGCTGAGTACTTCGATAATGCATTCACTTTAAAACAATTCCTATCATTATAAAATTAAATCCACAAATTAAATAAAATGGGATTTAAAAAATTAACACTAAACAAGCCAAAAATAAAGGTAGATTAATATGTTCAGGCTTTTTTAGAAATTATTTAACTCGATAAATTTATAGGGTCTGTTAGCTTTATTTGCAGACAATTTTATTACTTTTTTACAGCCGCTCCGGAGAACACAACATTAAAAATTAATTTAGTGGAACAGAGAAAAAAATAAAATTAAAAGAAAAATTGCATTTTAAAATGATTTTTTATTTTAAAAAAATTATAATTTACAAAGCAAAACTGTGTATCAAAATCTCTCAGAATGAGGCGGAAGTTAAAAGTATAACAAAATATTTTAAGAAGAAGTACAACAGCGATAAAGCAACATAATAGTAACATTGGTTTTTCTAGTGGGTGCTGATTAACAGTGTAGCGACTGCGAAACAGCTAGTTGTCCCCCAGCTTTAGTATTCAATTATTTTTTCCTGTCTTCTTTGATCAAGAGTTATTGATCGCGGCAATTGTTGTTATAATTGAAAAATAAAAATATTTCTTGGATTGAACTTGAGCCAGACGAATGATACCATCAGATAATATTAGAAAGATTGGTTTCCCTTTGATTTTAGAACACCATGTAGGACAAAAGACTTTTAGGATTGGTCTGCTTTTTTCAACTAAAGTTTAAGCAGTAGTCTCAGCTGACATTTTTAATCATAGAAGACTCCACTGGAAATCTCATGAAGAGTGTATATGATCGTCGAAGAGTTCATTTTTTAATCACAAACGGTCTCTCGCACGGAAGTAACTGTTACAAATGCTAATTCTTCTATGAGACTCCTACACAATTCACCAAAAGACTTTTATAAGTCGTCTGAGACTCATGTAGATATTATCCTACAATTTCTCAAGAAATCCTTGTATGATTCAAAAAGGAAACAGCGCAAAGCTCATTCGATATTTTCATACTAATACTGGTGTAATTCGCTCAAGCTCACCACCATAATCCGTACCCGCACTTTTTATATTCAAAAGGTTGTTGAACATTAAGAAAAAATATTAAAAGCTGTTTTCTTTTCTGTCTATCTATAATATAAAAATAATTTAAAATATAAATAAAAACTATAAAATTTTCATCGTCTAACAAACATTCCAAAATTGTGTGACGAGCGCGTTAGAAAATTTGTAAAATATAAATAAAAAAGTAAATGTTTTTGTTATTGCTACTCGTCAGATAATCAACAGAAGACTCTTTTGAGGATTGTATATTCAATGCAATCGTCTAACAAACAACGTATGCTAGCTGGGAGTGTTTGTCATATTATCTACACAACACAAATACAAGTGCATTCATAAAGTTACTGGAAACAAGACTCATCACCATTTTTTTTTTCAACAAAACCTTAAATATTTTTAAATCGCTGTATCTATTGAAACACGGCTAAATACACAAAATATTTAACTTTCAAAATTTTTTTAATTTTTTTAATTTATTTATATATTGAATCTTCAAAATTAAGTATGTTGCATGCAAGAGGATTTGGGTGAACCAGCGGAACACACAGATCCTTGTGCATTCGTGAGTTTTTTTATGTACCATGGAGCTGCAGTAATCGTTCGAAGAATTTTGTATGTAATCCACCTTTGATACCTATAAGCCAATTTAGTTCCGCTGCCTTTAATTTCAACTGAGTAACTTTTGCATCAATGTGAGATTTCCAACGGCCGAGATGAATAACGAGGTACTTTTTATTTATTTATATATATATATTTTTTTTTGATGCCTCCTACGTGTGCTGCGGAGTAGGTGAGTTGTTAATTTGGATAGGCGAACATGTTTGTTTACACAGTGTGAATGTACCATTAGTACATTTTTATTCATTAACTTTGATTTTCCAAGGTTTTAGTCACTTTTCTAACATTACAATATATTCCTGCAAATTTGTGTGATGGTGTTCACAAACACCGGCATGTCAGAGGCGTAAATCAAATATAAAGTAGGTCCCAGTATGCTACCTTGGGGATCGAGGATCTCCTGCCTAGATTGGCTGAGTTGTTCTTATAAAATCGCCTTCTCTCATAACAAATTTTCGACCACATAAGTTGCTTTCCAGAAACTTGTGAGTATTTGCAGGCAAGTTCAACTTTATTTTGTGCACTACGAGCTGAACCATAATTTTTTCTCTCAAAAGTCATTCTTATGACATTTACTAGTCTACGTGTTTCTTCTATGATACTGTGTTTAGCCCGGAAGCCGAATTGATGGTCAGGGATGCATCCTACATCATTCAATGTTGAACTCAACTTCGCCATTAACAGTTCTTCGCACAGTATTGAAATTGTTGACAGTAGACTTATTTGTCTATATGACACTACGTTATTGGGATCCTTACCTGGTTTGGGTATGATAGTAACGATGGACAATTTCCATTCTGCAGGATATTACTCTAGGCGCAAAATGGCGTTAAAAATAAAAAGAAGAATTCTTCTAGCCACACGAGGTAACTGTACAAGCATTTTACCAGTAATTTTATCAATACCTGGCGATTTCCTGAAGTTTATTTTACTTATACCATTTTCGAAATCCTGAAAACTAACAGCCAGTTATCAATTTGGAAAGAAAATGAATGCGAAAGACAGCTAGTCACTCGCATAAGAACCAATGGGGTTTGCCTATCTCGCTATTATTAGTCCGTATATTCTTATGTATTTTGATTGAGTTTTGACATATCGTTCGCATAGAAAAAAGTTAAACGAACCCAAATCAATTCTCTTTCGCTTGGATTGCAAACGCAAGCACGCTGTCGAGATTGGTAAACTGGCTGTAAGTCTCAAAGGCTCAGCATATGGCGCCAAATCAGCTGCATGATTCGCTGTATCATTTGTAGTAAAAACATGTTTCAAATCGTTAACATACACCACCCCCTTTTCAGAATCGGTTCTTGCTTAGTCCCCAGTTGAAGTTTGTTAAGGTGGCTTCTTCTTCAGAAATCCAATGGTTTTTTCTAGTGCAGCTAAACTCTTTCTCAGAGTAACAGCTGATAGATACACTCACGCAGATTTTTTGCTATTTTCTTTTTATTTGCACTTAAAGAAATATATTATATATATTATATATAAATTTTCACTAAGTTTTTTTTATATAAGTTCAATCTTTTCACTTATTCCGGTTTTATTTAATGCTGTTGTGCAGTCGTGCTGTGATGTCGTTAAAATAATCGTGTGCATCTAAACACATGTATTCTATTTTTGACAGATTGCTGTCTGCTGTCGTCTATGTGCTTAAACCTTTACGCTGCCTTTTCGAAAGTCACACAAGTTACTGAGAAAACTTATTCTTTTTGTTATCTCTTGTTGAACTATATGTGCACTTTAACTTAAATATGTTGTGTACTCGCATGTAAACAGTTCTTCAACGTTAATTGATGCATTTCGCTCATAAAAAGTATCTTTAAATTTATTGCATAGTCTGCTATTAATCTAATTCTTTTTTTTAATTCTCAACGAGAGAATTTGTCTTGCCTCAAGAATTTATTATGTGTCACTTTTTAGGTTTAGCATATCGTTGGTATCATGCAGAAAGGCCCTAACTCGCATTTTTCCTGAATTGAGCTTTTTTAGCGATTCTAGTAAGTTTCGCACAAATACACAGTGGTACGAAAATTTAATTAAATAATTTCATACATATCGCTCTTGCAGGCAATTGAATAAAAAAGTTACTTTTAGATGTAGCAAGGTATACAGATTCCATTACGTTTTTTACTTGTCCTGCAAAATTGCAATTATGTTTGTTAGGGCCTTTCTGCATGAGACCAACGATATGAGTATAAGCTAGAGCATATACCCGTACTCATATATATATGCTTGTACTTGTAATTATACCCAAAAGAAAACATTACCTACCATTATTCATTACCTACCATTATTTATTACGAGAAAACTTCAAAATAATATGTGATATGTTCTTTCCAACTGCAAAAACGTTATTTGTCTTTATGTTGTTGGTTACATAGAGAAAGGGCATATCTCGAGTTTCTCAAAGTAGCACTGCTTTTGATTGCTAATAATAAGTTTTCGAATAAAAGTTTCTTGAAATAATAAAGAAACATAAAAACAAAAAAAAGTAAATTGCTGAAAATTTCAAGTTTTCCACGGCTCAATAATATAATGTCCATCGTAGTTGGTGAGATCAAAAACTGCCTACTACAATTTCGTAAAAGGTTAACGAGAGCAAGTTTGCTTGTCTATTCATCTATTACAAAGTATCCGGCAAGACACAATATTTTAACACAGCAGTTATAAAATAAGACATCAAGTTTTAATATAAAATTAAATGTAATTTTGTTACCATCCTAAGAGCTTTGGGTTTCTACTTAAGGTTGAGGTTCTCAAATAACGAAACCAAAATATCTGCCGTCCTTCCCATATCAAACCTTTGACCTCAATCAAAAAGCTCATGTTCTTTTTCAAATTTGGTCATTTTGTGTGCAAAAGCAATGAACTGAAACTCTACGGTAATTAAGTTTTATTGCTAAAGAAAATCTCATTTAACTTAATTTTATAACTTAAGCCAACAAATTAAGCAAATGTTAGTGGTTAGGCCTAATTGATTGTGTGTCACTTTAAGTTATTTTATAATCTTATATTGCATTTAAAATGCGACACAAATTGTTTAATTGAATAGGACATAGGAAAGTAAATAGACACGATTATGGCTAAAGCCAAAATTTGACACCCAGCAACGATTTTCTAACATTCTGATTGAATTATCTATTTTCTAAAAACAACGCAAAGAAAATTTCTTTAAGTCGGACTTTTATATGATTAAAGCTTCTGAAGGAATATCACACCCCCTTCCAAACATCTATCACAGATCCCTCAGATGGTCTTGCCAGGTAAAACATCTGATTCCAACTTTTCAGCATTTGAAAACTATTTGTAAGGGTCACATCGTTTTCAATTTTTTTAAATCTTTTATACTTTTTTTTTATTCAAACCAACGTTGATTTAAAAATTATTCTTCGTGACAATTTTTATACCTTTTCCGTTTTTTTACACTTTTCATTAAACAGAAAATGCTTCTATCTCTTCTACAGAAATGTTTACACAGGAAGATTAATTGACAGTAAATTTGTAGTAGTTTGACAAACTACAACTCGTATGCAAAAAAAGTAAAGTAAAAAAAAATAAAAAATTCCTAGACAAATACATATTTTTTTTTCAGTTAATATTTTTGCTGAATCAAGTTTTTTTTTCTTTTTTAACATATTGCATCAGGTTTTCTGAACATTTGTGAAATTTCCATAATGTTGCTTAATGTAATATATGTATAGCAAAAGAATAATCCTAGATATCATACTTTTTTTTTTTTTTTTGTAGGAAGAAACATCGTAGCAACCAACGGTTGTTTATTTGCTTGAAAGGTCTACTGATGATTAAGGTAGCTCCTATGAAATGTCGACATATAGACAGCTGGGAAACATAAAAAACTGGCTGTTTATCATTTTTTGATTGGTATCAATTTTAGAAGCTAGTATAGTGAATAAAACTCAAAATAAATGTAGTTTGAAAAACTAAAAAATACGCTTCGATATCAAATTTCAAATTTTTCATTCACTACTGTTTAAGCTTCTTCTTAAATTATCCTTTTAAGCAGATAATTATACGTGTTACGCGTTCCGAGTTTTTTGGAACTCCCAAAATCGGTTTCAGGAATCGACAAAATCCCCCCTGCTCCGGGAATAATATGGTAACTTCAATTTTTGCACCAAATCAAATTAATTAATAGTTCAGATACACATGCCGCAGCAAAAACGCGCACCGAATATGAAAAACCTGTACCAAACCGGTTGCCGAAGTGAATCTGACTTTTTTTTCGAATTCCCAAAATCGGTTTCGTGAATCCCCACAATCCCCCCTTCCCCAGAATAAATACAGCAACTCGAGCTTTGACACTAAAGTGGCAGTTTTATACACCTACATATATATGTAATAATCACTTATATGGCATGGGTTTCAAGTGTTGTAAACATACAAGTGAAGCTAATATAAGCGTGCTAAAAATACGAGTAGATACAGAATTTTTGTTTGTCGAATTCTTTTAGAGGTTCAAATAAAAGTATTGACTGATTCAGCGAATTGTGTTGTTGAATTTGAAAAAAAATACAGCGTTACTGACTGATGGATTTATTGCAAAGCTTAATTAAATTAGAATTAAAAAAAAAAAAGATTTAATGTGGAAATTTTAAATCAATATAAAATATAAATTATCTCTGCATTTTCACACGCAAGTATTCGTATACAAATTTTATATACGTATTATCAACGAAATACGCTGCGCTATGTGAATCTTTTGCCATTCGCTTTTCTGTTTACACATGTCATTGCAATTTCATTTTTAAAATTTCGTCAAAATGTTTATTTCAAACAATTTGTATACTTCACAAATGTTACCTCCGCTATTAAATTTATCTTCTCTTTACAAAATAGAGCTACCAAGTTCATCACATGAATCGCTTAACATATGTATATTATTAGTAATATTATTTTGATAATCTAAATGGTTTATACTCAATGAAACTGCGCTTTATATGCGCGTATATCAACGAATAAATTTTAATAATGCATAAGAAAATCTAAAATTGTGATTACATTTTACTGTAAACCAGTTAATTTGGATTAAGTTCTTGGCAGGGTAACACTGTTTAACATATTAACATTCAGTGGCATGAAAATGCCGAATTTTCACTCGGCTGCCATATGCTGCCGAAAAATATGAGTGTGTTAGTAAACAATTGTAAATGTATTGAGTTTTTCGAACTTGCAGTGACATGTATAAACTGTAAGTTAAACTTGAGATCGAATACCATCAATCAAAAATAAATTGCTGTTCGAGTTGCTGATATACATACTTACATATATATGCTTGAATACATGCATATTTTAATATATTTTAAGAAAAAAAAAATTGTCTGGTAAACGTAATGCAAACAGTTATAAATATAAATAAAACTTTCAATTATTATTGTCTGCATTGTTCAAAAAGTAATCGGCTGGTATGAGATTATGCTTAATTTTCCTTTCTCACTCCTTTCTATCTCTCTCTCTCTCTCTCTCTCGCTATTTTTGCATTTCATTAGGGTGCCGGCATACTAATACGAGGAGAGTTTACTAATTTCTTGGCTTTCTGAATAACACAAAATTTTTTAGCAAAAATGCTTTTCTTGTTATTTTATTTCTTTCAAACAAAAGGATTTCTTAAGATGCTCAAAGACGTTTTTATGATAACTCACAGACCCACTTTAATCTGCTTTTGGCCATGTACACCTACTCGGCGTATTTCCCCGCGTCAATTACTCTTTGATCTCCTGTATATCGCGATGTATCCATGTATCGTTACAAAATATAACGATACATTTTTTTCATTTCCCATCTATATTCTCGATCCCATTTTTTACTTCTTCATAAGACCGGAAGTGCTGGTCAGATAGGCCGTGTGCCATTGATCAAAACAAGTAATAGGCCGAGAGAACAATGTCTGGAAAATACAGCGGGTGGAGTAGGTTTTCTCATTTCAATGCATGTCTTGGCCATTTTTTCAACCTGGCGTCGAGCAGTGTCATGCTGTAAAATCACTTTATCATGTCTCTCGTTGTATTGCAGCCATTTGTCTTTCAATGCTGGGAACAAACGCTTTATTTGCATTCGATAAAGATCGCCTGTGGTTGTTTCAGTCGGTTTTAGCAACTCATAATACACTACGGTGAGTTGGTTCCACCAAATGCTGAATACCTTGGAACCGTGAATACTGGTCGTCGAAGTGGAAGCATGGCTGGGATATTTCCATGACTTTTTGAGCTTGAGATTATGTAATGATACCATTTTAATTCCCACTCACAATGCGGTGCAGAAATTCCTTTCGCCTTTTCTTTGCAATTGTTCACAAGCATACAAACGCCGTTTAGCGTCTCTCGGCTTCAACTCGTACGGCACCCAATTTTCTTGTTGCTGAATAAATGGCTTTTTGCCATTTCATCATTCCAATGATCCTGCCATCTTGTTGCGTTTGACAAGAGCCCTCCAATTCTGCATTTTCGAAAACTATACCTCTTCCACCGCCATGCTGGGCCTTCAAAGTCAAAATCACCGTGCTTGAAGCGTTAAAACTACTCTTGGCACGTTCTTTCACTAACAGCGGCCTCAGGCCACAGGTATTTGGGAACATTCGGTGAGCCTCAGCCGCAAATTTTTTCATATTATCGCAGAAAATTAAAACCTCCCGCATATGGCGAGAATTTGGCTCGCAAGTTGATATGGTTAATCCAGAATAAATTGATTATGCAGGCACAAATCGACTAATATTTCGATGACGTTATGTTTACTAGTATTATCTAAGCTTATTGTCTAACATCTACATCAACTACTGTTTACCGCTACAGTCATCTACTGCAAAACAGCGGAAGCAAAGTTGTACACCTAATATACTATTTTATTATAGGTTTCCATTCCATTTAACTTGTTTAAAATTTTGTTGGGATTTTTCATTTTTCTTTATACAACGATAAACAACTTTTTGCCGTATGCCCGACCTTAAAGAACGCTAAGCAAAAATGTCAAATACTTTAGTGATGCCACCTAGTTAAATGCATCTGGGTCTCAATCATCTCAAGCACTTTTTTCCATCGATGCTCTAACATCATTCCACGGATTTTATCGACTACATATTTCTACGGGGAAGTGCTTTTTAAACGATACGCTTCAATGAACCTGATGGTACATAGTTTCTCCCATAGTTTTAATTAAGCCTTAATTTGGTCTCACTGATACGGTTTTAAAAGGACAGTTGTGCTCATGAGCATACAAAATTATTATTATTATTTTGATTTTTGTTTTATTTATAAGGTTGCCAAATTTTCAGTTAGTGATTTTGAATTATATACGCATAAATCGTCACGAAATTAGTAGACTGCCCTCGCATATTTAAGTTTTGTGTTCTGCTTACGCATAAATACATTTTTGTGTAAATTATTGATCATCTATGAACTTTTTTGATGAGCTTTATGGATATTGGGCTATTAGTTTTGTGGTATGAACTACATTTTAGTAGACTTATACAAATAATAAAATTCGGTAGTCGCTGGTAGTTGCCCGGCCATTTATTTATGTCTTCACAAACAAAACACCCAAAAACAATCTAAATAATATTCATTGACTTTTGCTGGAGTGGAAAAGTAATCGTATAATTTATTTTTCTAATATGGCTCACTCAATAAACATCTACATACATACAAATATACATGTATTTATAAACACAAAGTTCAATAGTTCCATTTTAATAAATTCCTTGCCAAGTTTGTTAAATTTAATATACTTATATGATCTGTTGAAGAGCGCATCCACCAATATTCAAGGACAAGCTGTATTGGCTCGAAAAGTTATTAAATTGATTCAAAAATTATAACAATCTATGAAATAATAATGGTTTTGTCAAGCAATAAATACAAAAACTTATTAAAATACATATAAGAAACAAATTTATGTACTTACAGCTAGTTTATCTCCGGCTAAAAGCATCATAGAAATATGACACAAAAATAAAAATTGCCTCGATGGGCAGATTGGTAGAGTACTGAATCAACAGCCTAGTGGTCGCAGGTTCGACTCCTGCCAAAGACTTTGGATGTTTCTGCGGACAAGCATAAAAGCTTAGCAATTTTTGTGTTTGTTTTATACTCGTACAAGAAAAAAATCTTTCCCGTATTTAAACATGCACGTATAATAAGCAATAAAAATTTAAAGGGTGTTCTTCCAAAAGATACACAACTTTGAATAAAAATGTTTGAATGATTAATTTTGTTAACTGACTTGCAGTTCTAGCATTATAATTTATATATTACTTCCATCATTTGACTGCTGCGGCTAGCTCAGACATACTCTAATCTGGAGGTCCAGATTGTGTCCAAGATTTGTAGCCGTATACCGTTACTAACCCGGCTTAGGTTACCCTCAAACTGGTCACTGGTGTTCGGCTTATCGGCGTAGAATAGCGATTTTACACATCCCAGCACAAAATAGTCTAGCGGTGCGCAACGTGAAACTATGCAGTTATCAATAGTTTCCTTTAATAAATTAATTGTGGAATGATCTGTGTGACTTGTTGCGCCATTTTATTGAAATCATAATTCATTCACATCGGCGTTGCCAGAATGAAGACTTTACTTAATATGGAAGATTTTCTAAGCAAAGTAAGATTTGAAGATTTTTTCTCTTTTTCAAGTTACATGAAACGCTTTTAATGCGATAAGTTTTTTTGTTGTATTTGAAGTATTTTTGAAATGAAAATATTTTTTAATACAAAAACTTAAAATAGCAATCCACGGCTCAAATATTCATGGCGATAACTTTGAAAAAATAAAATGATCTGCTGCTATCAAGAAGAACAACGCTTAAACGCGTGCAAAGGTAGAACGTAAACCTACTTTTTGCGTCGTACGCGTCTATGTGATGCGTAATTTGTACTGATTCTACTTTTTTGACAGATGTTTAGAACGTGTTAACGTGTTGTATGGACCTTCAACTTAAGTGTGCGAAAGCGGTGAGACTTGAAATAATACTTTAGGTCTTGGTTTCAAACCTTTTGCATCTAATTTACATATACATATATGATGAATATAAATATTGCGCATGTGTGCATACGAGAGGTTACTTATACTACAATTTTAGAACGAAATTTGATTGAATTGAATTTGTTTCGTTAAAATTTTGTTTAATCTTCTTGTTGGATTAAAATAGTCATTATTTAATAATACGAAGTAAGTAAACGTTATTTTTATTATTTAACATTAAAATAAAATAAAATCATTATTTTAAATTTTTTTCTAAAATTAAGATTTTCTATTTGGAAAATTAATAACTCTACCAGCCCATAAAGCACACCAATCAGTCACTTTTTCTGGACGTAACAGTGTCTCAACATACACTTGAAGATTATATGACAGTTTTGTTTATTTATTGGGTATCCATTCTACAACAGTGGGCTTCATCGGTAAACCAAACTCGCTTATGAAAATCGGGATAAACGGCATTCTTGTTGTGGGCCCATTTGCACAATTCGGAAGCATTCAGTCATCAGATTCTTCATGATAAAATGCCAAACCAAACTAACCATACGAGTACATCACTTAACAGCTGAATATATGACTGCCAGTTAAAAAAGCATTGCCAACTTAAAAAAATTGTTTACTTCTATAAAAACAGCCTATACTTTAGTGCATACACGTATTTGGGTTACATCGAATACTCAAGAAATTTTTTGATATACTTATGAGTAGAACATCAGCATAAATTAGCAATAGCAGAACCGGACAGCTTGATTTTGCTGCATTTGGATTTACGACTACTACTTCTTTTCAGTGCGATTCCAAATCAGTTACTACATTCAAAAGCTAAGAAAATCTTATTTTTTCTGATGATGATAAAAGCCGGAAAACGTTGTTCAACATTTAACAGATGTTTTTAACTAAAACCATAAAACTTTTAATGACAAAAACAGTGGTCTGGACTTTTTTCAATATGAAAAAATGTTTTATTACTTAAGTTATTAAACAACTTCTAATTAGAATGCTTATCAAGAGACATTGTTAAATAAAATAATAATCATCTAATGTTTAATCACTCAATCACACTCAGTATTAGTGTGTTTAAATATTTTATTATTTCTTCTAGTTTCGAAACGAGCAGTTCGAGTTAAACTGAAATCAACAAATTACTTCAGTTTTTCTAGCAGAAAGCTGGCAAATACACTTCCTGCCACTTGCAGAAGGAATCAGATTTTTTTAACTTTAATTAAGTATATCTTCTAAACTCAAGTTCAGAAAAAAATAATTTTTTGCACAACCAAATTCACTTTACTTTCCAGCTGAAATAAAAAATATACAAATTTTGTTGTACTATGGTACATTTTTCGTGTGTGACTTGAATAAGAAAGTCAAGTACATACATTAATAAGGAAGGCTATGATGCAGTGCAGGCATCTACTGTAAAGGCAACGGACCCTCGGGAGGTTTTAGTCCCCGAAAAAAGCCACGCATCAAATAATTATCAGGTATACTAACACCCCCTTCCTGGGTTGAACTGCATGCAGAACCACCCGGGGACATGTACTTACATCCTCGTTCTGCCAATTTGTACCCTTGGTAAGGGTTTTGGAAGTCACGCCGCTTCCTAGAGTTTTATTTGCTACAACAAACGAGGGACTCCTTCCTTCAGGTATACTAACACCCCCTTCCTGGGTTGAACTGCATGCAGAACCACCCGGGGACATGTACTTACATCCTCGTTCTGCCAATTTGTACCCTTGGTAAGGGTTTCGGAAGTCACCACAAGATAAGTCACGCGGCTTCCTAGAGTTTTATTTGCTACAACAAACGAGGGACTCCTTCCCCTCTTTACCCGAAGAACAGAATGCCCTGGTTTGGAAAATGCCAAGGCAAAACCTGTTCCCCGGGAGAAGCACCCGCGAAATATAAAATGCATAGTGTGTATTCTTAAAATTTTTAACCGCTTGCAATGAAATTTGTAACACCAATTGATCTTAAACTGATAGAAGGCCGTATTATAAAAGCAACCAACCAACTCCAACCAAAAAATATTCGTGAAAACAAAAACCAAAATTTTTGTGCTTAAACTCGAAAGTAATATTACACTTTAGTTGCTTTCACTCTATTTCGGCAGCTGTAGATTTTGAGCATTAATTTAACACTGTATTTTGGTTTTAGGTTTTTCGTAGAGTATAGAACTAATCACTTATGTACGAAAAACTTTTCGAATGTGATGGTTTTTAAGCATGCAATCAATAAAATTCCTTGTTTTTAATAATAAATTAACAACAACTTTGGTTTTCAAGCAACATTTTTTATGTGGAGAAACAAAATAAATTATGAAAAAAATCTTAAACCCCACCCGGCTCAACAAGTCATTATTATACTCGTTTTAAAATGCTTGTTGTGAACAACAAGTAATTTCACTTTTTTAATTAAATTTGATGTTGCGTAAACATAAACTTTTGGTATAAGTGCGACTATCCCCTTGGATTTCTCCCACCTAAGGCTAGGAAAAGGAGACGACACCATAAGAGTTAAAAGAAAGAAGAATGGAGTAACGATCGGACTAATGAGCGCCCGCATTAGTCCGATCCGCGCTATTGTAAAGCCAGCCCACTTGGGTCCAGTCTGCTCCCGTTGTGTTGCTTGGATGTGATATGTTTTTTCTAGATTAAATTTTTCAGACAACTGCTTTGACTTCTGATAGACATATCGCACATGTGCAATTAAATGGGCCTAACCGAGAAAAACGTTTTCTGAAAACTCACTTTCTTTCCTCCTTTTTTGCACCATAATTTGTTGTAAATAATGGCACAGCATACTTAAAAATCAAGTTTATTCACTAGCTCGGCAACATTTCTTAGAAAATGATTACTTCCACAAATTCAGGTAAATAAGAAGAAAATTAATTACAAGTGCTGGCTGGCATCCCCTTGTTTTGTGCTGATGTATCATTTTTATATTCTATTGATTAATTATGCTTCGTTAGGCAGCTTAATTCGCATAGTTAAGTTTCATTGCAAACTTATAGACAAACCAGCATTATAAATGTATGAGCCAGAGTAGCAAACAACAACAAACCAAGTGGAAACTTTGTGGAAATTGGAAGCTTTATGGCTAGGCAAAGCCTACATTAACTTTAAAGCAAAAGTTTTATTGTGATTTTTTTTTATAAAGTTGCACAAACGATGGGAAACGAAACACATTTCTTTTATTGAATTTAGGATAGAAAAACTAAAAACACAGAATTTATCGTCATGAAGTCTTTTGAAAGCTTTATTGATGCAATAACAAATAAATATAGTTTAAAAAACTAAAAAGCACGCTTCGATATTGAACTAAGAAGTAATAAATAATATTAAGAATAATCTTAAACAATAGTGAATGAAAAATATTAGTATTATTGTGAATTGAGCGCGGGGCATTTTGTGTCATATTTTTCGTATTTCGAAGAATATAACGTATATGTAGCGTTCGATACATGAAAAATATGACACGAAGCGCCCAACGCTTAATTCACAATAACACTAGTACTTTTCATTCGCCATAGTTTTAGCTTATTCTTAAAATTATATCTTACTTTTTAGTTCGATAGACATATAATTGTGTGAAAATAACTGGCAGAGATAAGCAACTTAACTAACACATACATAAGCACGTAAGTACCTAACTACCACTTAAATTGTGGTACTATTGCCAGAAGTAGCGTTTAACGATAGTATCGATAGTTCTTCTTGAAGCTATCGAAAATATCGATGAAGACGACAATCGATAGTTTTGCAGCTATACTGCAGCGGATCTAGAAAAATATGTTATAAGGCATTGGTCTTAAATTGTCCTTACAATGGAAGCTCAAATGTTAACTTTGCTATGCTCATTGTAATAATTTTAATATGTTTTGTAAAAATCAAAAATTGAAACGAAATAAATTTTTGTTGAAAATGTGAGAGAAAAATTGTTAAAACAAACCTAAACAAAATTTAATTTTATGCGAAAATTCTGTAATAATATTGTAGATGACATGTTTTTATTAGAATTTTTAGCCTAAATGTTGTCATAATTTTTTTTTCCTTTCATTTATCTCATTGCTAAGCAATGGGGCAGGATTTCCTTGTTCTTTATTTGTTTTCTTTTTTGCTACTCAAAAATCAAGCCGAAGATAAAATGAAGAAAAAACGAATTTTTTCTACTCCAAACAAACCAAAAAAAAAAAAAAAAAAAAATGCATCTCTAATAAGAAATCTAGGGATTCGCCACAGCAACAAACTCTGTGATTTGTTTGTATTTCCTATTTTATGATTTTGTATTGCTATGTGCAGGATATGTAACAGAAAACTTATCTGTTCCTTTCAATTGATTTTTTAAAATGGTTGAAAAAATACAATCAAATGAAAATTGCCAATCTAAAGCAGAACGCCTTAGGCGAACTTAATTTATATACTTATTGCTGACCAGCATATTGCAGAGAAATGGAAAGTGTTTGCCATCGTTTTCCTTCTACTGACATTAAATACGACAATCTATCTGGTAGGCTGTAGTAGTCCTATGATTTGTTTAGAGCAAAAAATATGATATCCACTAAGTGGTTGGAATAAGTCCCACAGCTACATAGTCAGCCAAGTGTTTAAAACGTTTGCTGAAATCAACTTCCGACAGCCGCAGAGTTCTTTTGTGTTTTTGCATAAAAGCTTTTCCCAATTCTTGCTTTCTTTTTTTTAAGTGCTTAATATGAGAGCAAAGAGTCAAAAGATTTTCCAAGCGTTTTTACCTAACTGAAGCAGAACAAAGGATAAGCACGCCCCAAAGTCTTAAACAAAAAGTAAGAAATAAAGGAAATGCTTTAAGTTGCGTTTTTTTTAGAAAACCACAAGACAGTGAAAATAAAATTAGTTTTATTTGCAGCATAAAACTGTACATATAATTTTTTATTTGTTTAGATTTAAATTAGTTTTTTTCGATTTTATTGCCAACTAGTTTGGCCACATCGAAAAATATTTTGCAGCTAAATCGGCTGTAAAGTAATGCAAAAACCTGCTAAAAATAATTCTAAACTGCAAAAAAAAAAAATGCTAAAATTTTATTTGTTTATAAATGATTTATTTTTCATAATTCTTCCTTATAAACACTTATTGCACATCATTGCAAACAATAAAATACTTTTAATAAAATAAGTTCTAAAACTACAAAACTAGTATGTGTCGGGTCATTCATTTTAGTGAACGGTGACTTTTGTCCAACTATAAAACACGAAGCCGTTTGTTCATTATGTTCAACCATTCACTTTTAACAAGCAGTTTGGCACCAACAATAGTGGAAGCCCAGCGGATGAAGAACACCCTAATGTTTTATATTATAAATTAAGAGATATAACGAAAAAAATAATAAATCAAACTATACAATTTATGTAACACAAAAAAGGAGCTCTCCATTGAAGATCCGTTCAATCTAACCAGTTCGCTCGTGAACGACACATCTCTAATTCTTACCGTTTGCTAGTACTTCGCCCATATCTATATTATAGATATTATGATGATATAGATATAAAATATATATGTACAATAAATACAAAAAATACAGCTAATATGAAGCTTTCTTTTCTGATATTTAACTTCAATGCTGGTAGAACTTTCTGTAACAGCTGCGAAAGCGTTGATAATTTTGTTCAACTCAGGTTTACTACTGTCAAATAATGCGTTATAATCTACTCTCTGGAAGCAGTAACGAGTTAGATTTTTTTCCCCACACATAAACATTGTGAAGCCAGATTCACATTTTTGTTCGTGTTATGGCCGAGTTTACATATATGAATGCGTAATCAAGAAAAATTTGTGGTAGATTTTCAAATTAAGATTCCTAATTTAAATATTCTTAAATGAAATAAAGTCAAAAATGTTAAATATATAGTTGAAAAATGCTAAAAATAATGGCAACTGCTAAATAGAAAAACTGCAGCTAATAAATGCTAAATTTAGCTGCAAAAATGCCAAAATGGCCACGCTGTTGCCAACACAAGTCCATTTTCAAGCTGAATATTTTATGCAAGTAAATTATTTTAAATTATAAGTACTTCATAAGTTTCAATACTAACTTCTCTAAATTATTCTCTTAATTCTTTTTCTGTGGAATTTAAAACGAAAGATAAAGTTTTGAAAACACACACACACACACTCAGACAAGAGCTTCTTCAATCCTTTTGCCGAAGCCAATCAAACCTTAATGGTTTGTTTGTGTACAGATTAGAAGGAAAAATTTAAATAAATATACAAATTTCAGACAATATATGCAAACTCTACTCATAGTCATGGATATATTCTATTCAGAAAAATACTCGTAACATACAAATCGTTTGATTATTTTCTCTTCATCTAGTCAAAATGAGTTTCTTATAAATTACGGCAATTGCATACTTAAAGCTGCAAACATTTTGCCCAAAATAAATAAATACATTTTTCTTTTTATTCTTTTTATTAAAGCTTTAGAGAAGGCAACAAATAAAGAGAGATTAAATAAATTCAATCACGGTTCAACTGGCTGAGGTCAATAGATTTTCACTTCCAACAGTAATATTTAGGAATTTATTTCTTTTTCATTTTTTGTGTTGAGCAAATGCTTTGAAGCCAAATTAAAGTTTATGGTTAAAAGGTTCGTACAACATAATTTAACGCAATTAAGTGCTTCACTTATTTGAAATTCAACCTATGACGAAGGCTTATCTTCAAAGAGACACAATTGTCTTTTAAGACTAGCTACAGTTTGTGTTGATGCTGGTTTAGTAAGAGGTCCATTAAATAAAACATTGTTAATAACAAATTCGAGCGGTATTTCCGCAAAAGGAACAAAAAACTGTTGTAAAGTGTAGTGCTTTAAAATACATTATTGGACTATATTCCACAGAATTTTAATCAAGTTCTAATCAACATTATGTCATTAATTTTATAAATCTCTTTCAATTACTGATTGTTTGTTACGGATTAAACTTTTCTACATGAATTCTCTAGAAGCTTGTGCCTTCTTTCCAATAATGTTTCCTTGCCTAGAGCACTGGAAACAAGTAAACAAATTTTGATTAGAGACCTAAATACGGGGAGGCGTAAAATTATCTAAGAGGCTTAATTTCTTATACAGATATTATTAGAGCATTTTTCCTTTCATATTCTCAATAATTTATTTAGGTTGTTGGAATATAAAGTTTAATGTTTCAAAATATCTTTCAAAAATTTCCAAAGTCTAATGATGATTAGGGTAGCTCCTATGAAATGTCGACATATAGATAGCCGGGAAACATTGAAAACAAGCTGTTTATAATTTATTATTTATTAACCTATTTCCATGTTTGGAAACATCCTTCATGTTGTTGGATTGGTTTGCAAAATTAAAATATTGTTGTACACTAAATGAAAGCAAAAAAAAAGTCTATCAAAATGTACCAATAACACTTTCCACACATGTCAAACAAAATAAATTTACATAATAAATGAAATGTTACATCCAAGTGACATTTCAATAGAGAAATTTAAATGAATTGAAGGCAAATAGAATAAATTATATCAATAGAGTAAAAATATCAATAGAACAACAATACATACGAGTATATTAGGAACTTATAGAGCGTTTATTTCAAATTTTACAAACAATTGAACTTTACACTATGCTGACCCTCTGATAAGTGCGAATTATAAAGGTAAAAAGATGTTAAAGTACCATTTATGTTTTTTTTTTGTTTTTTGGAAGCCAAATTTTATTTTCTTTTCTTGTATTTTTTCTTTATACAACTTTCAAAGTTCATCGACTCGAACATACTTTTGCTGGTTGTACCTGTCCTGGCGTTTCTCACTATGAATAATCAATACGATTAAATGTAGAAACAATGAAGCGATTCTTTTGGCATTGATTCAGTTAAGAGATTATTAAAAATAAATTTTTTAGCTATTGCTGGTCATTGAGCTTTCATACACTTATCTTATATCTTATCTTTCATACACATATATTAAAACAAAGATTACTACAAAAGACTATACAAATTTTATTAAATTGAAAAAGAAAATTTCTTGAAAAAGTTTTAATTAATATTTGTGTTTTTAATTAGAATACATAAATGCCCCAAAGAAGGTTTTGTTACATGAAGAATAATGTTAATATTTTAAAGACAAACAATTAAACAGATTTCAAAAAAAAAATTCAAATTTATATTATCTTTGTGAGCCCTGCTTTTAAAGTAAGCCTATTAGAACATTTTAAGTTTCAGGTGTCAAAATTTATTTGAATGAATATCGTGAATGAACTCTCCAATGGATTATCAAAGCCGCCATATGGTTTACCAGGCAATTCCTTGCAATATGATAGACTTGGTCATGTTATAAGCCTATTGGTCGGGAGCTCTTTCCATATGCATGTGATTCTCTACATAGGCGAGGAAGTCTAGGCATCTGAGCTGGCAGCCTGATATCCACAATAAACAGACGGGCGAAATGTTTCCTATCAAGTTCCTTACTATACAAGATAGCCTCTATAACATATTGGACCCACGATATTATCAGTAAGCATTAACATCTCTCTGCGATTTAAACTTCAAACCATTGTAAAGTTTAGTTTAGATGCATATTCACCGCCATACATTCCTTTTCTAAGATTCGATTGGAAAGCCTAACCGACGAAGCTCTTCTCCATTTGCCCCAGGTTAAGAATGCCCAAAAGCCAAACCTGGTACTCGACTGATGTTTTCAGTTACTGTAAAATTGGGTTAAAATATAATCATATTTGAAGGGTTTTTTATATAACTTGAAAACTAATTCTGAAAGCGTTTATCTCCTTTCAAATCCGGATTGAACGAACAATGTTCCAAAGTCAGTTGAAAGATACATAGAAATCAATAACAGTTTCCTGCTTTCTCTCTCTCTCTCTCTCTCTCTCTTTTAAGCGCATAAGCTTAATACAAAAATTATGGTGCCCTTTCTTTAAAATCAATTCAAAAGTTTCGAACTTAAAAAAAGGCGTGTTATTAGGTCCTTCCGGATTCGAGTTTACCCCTTTTTATAATGCAAGTTTTATTAGTATTGAACTAAAACTCTTTCTTGTCTTCCTCTCACCGCTCAAGGCTTGAGTATGTCCAGAAACTGGACTAGTTAAGTTATAAGCAGTAATTGCAAGTCCCGTTCACGTAACGTATGCGCTTGTAATAGCCTGCATCTCCTAAGCCCCAATGCCCCACAAAGGGTGATCAAGTGCTACATTGAATCCTCTTCCTCACCGCAGAATCTGAAAATGTCTGTATTAGAAATGCCCATCCTGTACAGATGATTAAGGCAAGCATAATGCTTGTCAGTGTTCTAAGGCTTATCCTCTCCAGATTTCGGCCCTCTTTACATCAACGCTTAAAAATTTCTTGGAATTTTCAAAACCAGTTGTCTCGTTTCAATCTTGCTCCGTCCATTTCTTCAACTCTTCATTAAGAAGACTCTTGTTGAAGCCAAATGTTGGAGTGGGGCCAATAAAAGTCCCCTCTGCTCCTTTTTCGGCGTAGATGTTTGCCACCTCATTGCCATAATGCCTCTCATGTTCTGGCACTCACAACAGAGTAACCTGGTTCTGACTAGCCAACTCATTTAGTCTGTTGTGACATTCCAGTGCTAACCAGGACGTAAAAATACAACTAATCATGGCTTTTACGACTGATTTACTATCAGAAAGTATTTTAATCAACACTTTCTTGTGTCCCCTATACAAAGTACAAGTACAATCACCGCTTCCCTTATTGCGTATAATTCCGCTGGGAAGATGGTAGTGCCTTTACTCAAAATTATATTGGAAGCGTTTTGAATCCAATCGTGTACCACTTTTGTAAATCCGAAGCCATCTTGGGTTCGTGCCCCATTCTTCCATTTTTGCTTTTGGGGTGAATACTTTTTACTTTTTACAAGCTAATGGATTAATTTATGCAAACTGCTTTCATTTTATTAAGGTGTAATAAGTCAAATTTTAATCAAAAATTGGTAATAACTGGTTTTCGTTCTTTGCTCATAAATAAGACAGCAAAATTAAAAAGGACCCAGAGTTTTGTTCTTTAAGCATTTTATTTTATCCGCAAGCCAGCGAAGTGTTTAGCCATAAAAAGTTATTTGCACGTTAGAAAGAAAACTTACTTGAAAACTGTATTTTCTTTTCGACACTTTTCGCGCGCTATTTCTTTTCTTGCAATTTCTCACAGAATTTATTGTCTTCTCTCGAATTGCACCAGTACAGCAATAGATTTAAGTTTTCTGACTTCCTTTATGCTTCAAGTAGTTTAAGCACTTTTATTTAACGCCTTGGAAATTTTATGGCAAAAATCGAAAAAATAAACAAACTATTGAAAGTGGTTTGGGCGATTTCTATACAGTGTTGCGCAAAATGTTGTTCTGTTTCCAGTTAACAAAATAAGCGCGTATCTGCTTTAATACAAAATTCACAAGTAACGTTAAGCTTTTTTTTTCCTTAAATAAATAATTATCAATCGTAAAAGTTAGTTGCGTTCAACATTTTTTTCTTAGTTAATTTTAGTTTTTGTTCACTACATAGGGGAAGATTGTGATTTGAATTCTCTGCAGCACGTGCTGTTTCTTCATAATAGATAAACTGATTCATCTGAGTCAGCAGAACGAATCCAACACCCTTAACCTTTATGAACTGTTGAATTCTCTAAAGCACAAAAAAGTTGAAAGAAACTTAAGGATGATTTGATCCAAGCGCCTAAAAACAGGAAACAAAACTACAAAGATGATAATAAAAAAAGATTCTATTTATTTTTATTATTTTGATACAAGTTAACTCAAACAAAGACAAACCTACTATGCTATTAATCAAATGAAGCAATGAAATTGGGGAAAAACACAAAATGAAATATCTTCAATTGAAGTTTTTCGTTTAAACAACATTTTTACACATCTAACCGCAAGTTCGTAATAAGTAAAATTAACATTACAGTTTCTTTTTATATCATTGTCAGGAAAATGCACTGCTAGTCCATTTAAGAAACATCGAAAAATTTTGCAGGTTGCAAAAAATCTATTCCCAGCATTTTGGTGACACAAATACAACTAATTTTACAAGGTGGCATCACAGCAACAGCTGATTATTATATTTTACCTTATTTTAACGCTGCATTGTTTGTGTTTTACAGGCCCAATGCTTTGATTCCGCTGCTTAATTTTACAATCCATTCAACAGCCTATCAGCTTTTTGTGCAGCTTAATTTGCCATTTCATCATAGAAAAACTTAAACTAGAGCAACGCTTGCGAATGGGCTGAAGCACACATATTGAAATTCCATACATAATTTTGTTCTCCTATAATCAACAAGCTTTTGCCGAAAGTTTACACAGAAAATTTATGTTTATACCGGGAGTCTAGTATCAGATTGACACAACGCTTTTCTTAGAGCATTAAAAGATAAAATGAAAAAAAAACGAATTTAATTTTTTAAGGAGTATGTCATCCAATTGTCCTCCATAGAGTTGAACAAATAAAAGCCTTGTGTTTTGAGAATTTTCAAAAAAAATCATGGTCCAATTATCTCATGCGTGGATAAATCACACTAAACAGTTACCCTGTGGCAATGCACAGGTTTTTAGTGTTTCAATCAAGGTTTGCGTACCAGTAATGGCAGTTTTGCTTGTTGACGTGGCTGTTTAAGTGAAAATGAGCCTCGTTGCTCTCAAAAACTGACAAATTCGCACAGTCGATAATTCCATCGGCGCCACTCTCCACACGTACTGCTTATTACTTTTTGAAATAATCGTATGTATTTAAAAATATAAATTTACACCAAACACCCTGTATATTCCTTTATAAACGATGGTGGCCATTACTTCGTTGTCATTGGTGAACAGCTCAGAAACATGATTAGAAAACTGGTTTTATTTTAACTAGGTGGTATTTAAATAACGTCCGGCATTCCAGCACTGATCTCGAAGCAGTGCTCTTATCGCCTGCGCGCCCTCTAGCACGCCTTTTTAGCAGATTTTACCATGTTGGAGAACTACCATTCTGTTGGATCGCTCTGCCGACGATCTTTTGGCATATCTCTCAGAGACTGTGTTGCCAGAATGAAGATTTTACCTTCATTTTTAAGACTTTACCAGCAAAGTAAGATTTGAAGATTTTTTATTAAAAGATCTTAAGATTTTTGTGACTAAAAACTTTAATAAATATGTGAACTATTTTCAAATATTCAACGAAATTTGACTGCTTTCTTAAAATGAACCTTGAAGTAATTTTTTCACATTACAGTAAAATTTTAATAAAATAAATTATGAAAGTCCAATTTGCTTAACACGATTCAGTGCTAATGAAAATAATCTAAGAAGAGAGAATAAAAACAAAGCTGCTAGATTTGCACTGACTAATCGATTTTTCACTTTGACTTTAAGTTCCATTTAGATACAAAAATAAATTGTTCACTATAAATTTGAATCGAACTTAAATGTCCAATCTTCTTCATTTAAGTATACTCGTATAGCTCATTTACCATATGACTTTTGGATGTGACAACAGCACAATATGATATTCAATTAAAAATAACATCGTATAAAATACAATCACCTAGTTTTTCTTTGCCGGTAACGAATTAAAAAATGTCTCTTAAGAATACAACAATCAGCTGCTTTATGGCACATTTGCCATAATATATGGAATTTAATTGAAGCTGCCACACTTTCATCGCATTTCAATAAGAGCAATTACTTAAGTCTGAAAAACTGAACTTGCAATTAAATACAAGTTAAATTTAAATGAAAATTAACTAATTTTGTATTTAAATACGAAGTCAAAAACTGGGCCTTAGGTTTTAATTATACATTTGTTTATTCAATTTGATAACACGAATGCATGTAGGAAGCAAGCAAGTGATCAATTAAACATTTAAGAATAATCACCAACTCATCCCTCTTCTTAAAGGCTAAATTAAAAGTAATCATTGATGTTGTAATATAATTCTTGCTGATCGTGGCAACACTGGCTGGGAATTTATCTCATGACATACAATAATGTTCTTAAAGGCATGTTTACATGGTAATACAAGATATTTAGATTTTGTACAAGGAAAATATTACGAAATTCTCTTCGTACATAAAACAAAAGGTACAAATATGTGTTGTAAGTATTTTTCACGTTTACACTTGTGGGATAAGTATATTTATAATTATTATGAAAGTCTAATAAATTTAGTGATGGTTACAATTCTACAACATTTACAAAAACAACATGCAATATTCTGGAATTGCAATTGTTTGAGTTTGTAAATGTTGCACCACCTTCAGTAAATACTTGAAGTGCTGATAATGCAAATTTAAAAATACACCTCTGATGTGATGAGAACACGGAGTTTTCTAAAATGGTTTAGTAAATGAAGATTTACCGACCGCTTGTCAATTTTTGCGTTTGGATTTCTGGAGTACTTTTCTCAGAGAGCGCAAAAGTGAGAATAATTTAAAGCATAAATAATTTAAAGCATATTATTAATTAAGCTATTACATTTGCAGTTTTGCTGCTCATGATTCAGATTCTTATTGCAAAATAAGAAATTGAAAATCTCTTGCTTGCCCAAATATAATAAGGGATGGCTAAATGACTTCTTAAATAGGAGCCAGATGAAAGCTTTCAAAACGATTTTTGTTGTAGAGTATTATATACAGAGTCAAAAATGTGCTGAATAAAATGTAAAATAAATTTCCATAAACAAGTTTTTCTCAGAGTCTTCGTCTTTTGTATGTAAATCATAAATGAAAAGGAAAGCACACAACAAACATAAGTATAATATTTCTTCAGCACAAAAGATTTGATAAACTACCAAGAATAACAAAATTTTGGCGGAGTCAAATAAAGAGCAGCAAAAGGATTTATAATGTTAATATCAGCATAAGTATTGTGTAAATTCATTTTGCGAACTTTAGCTGCCTAAAAAGCAAACGCGACACAAACGGAAAAGAGTAATAGAGTTTTTATTTATTTAAAATTCAACAGCAACATCAAGCTGTGACCGAATGGCGGACGTTGCAGCTGTGTGTGTCGTGTGGAAAGCTGCAATACTCGTAAGAATGGGACAGATTTAAGAGAGTGTTGAAGGCAATTCATCCTCAACTATTTGCGGTTGTGAAAACACAACAGCTTTAGTCTAAAAATAATATATTTGTTTTTCTTAACATACTAGTTTCATTTGTCTTTATAATTTGTGCTTGCAATAGGATATACTTATAATGTCTGCTTAAGTTAAAAATCTCTAGAAGGGCAAAAAGCTTTTGTCTTCCTTTTTGATTTGTTGCCTTGATTACTACCTCTTTTTGGCAATGAAATTTATTCAATTGCTGTTAAGCATGTGTTTTACGTGTTTGTGGTTTAGTTGCGTGACAAATATTAAAAAAGGAGTGCGTTATAAGTAGAGTATAAAACTTGTTTAAAAAAATTTAAATTTTAAAATCTATGCATCTACTATTAAACTTTTTACAACCACGAATAAACTCTACATAAAGTTGGTCACCATAACGCTGTGAATAGAAATTTTTCTCGAAAAATCTTCAGTTTCTAATGAGGAAATCTTAATGTAAGAAAAATATATGGGGCCACAGCGTTGTTGGTGCTTTTCAAAATTATTTGTGCGAAAAATTCTTTAGTCGGTGCGTGTGGTGAGGTTTTTTTAAATTTTCGGTGCGCTTTTTAAATTTCGGTGGCACCAAAGCAAATTCAACTCAACTTATTGTTTTTATATAAGAAAAAAGTAAGACAATCTTGCTGCATTATACATATTCTCGAAAGAATAAGAAACATTACATTTTAAAAAATTTGATGCATGTTTTACTAATAAACGATCAAGTTCGTCAAAATTACAATAAATGCAGACAACGAAATTCATACCTATGAAAGCGCGAGAGAGAATTCGTTACTGCTTTGGTAATTGATAAATTACTTAATTATTAATAAAATTATAGTTTTTTTCACAAACGTTTCCATTAAATATTGATTATGGTAAACTTCATCTTTTATTTTTTATAATTCTGGCAAATTTTCGTATATATCAATAAATTCCTTTAAGTACACCCATTCTAGCCAACTGATTTTCAGTGTTGGCTTACGAAAACACAAATGAAATTTACATTGTGTTTGATAAAATTGCTATTAATATAGTTCGATTGCTTGTTGTGCGATTCTGTAACTTTTCATGATCCGATAATAGTAAATTTCTTCGACATATATCATCCCCTGCAGTGGATGCTCCCGCAATATAATTTTGGGGTGGACTGGATTTATAATAGCTGGCAGCCTGTTAAACCTAATATAATTTTAGCGACGAATAGACAATAGCTGATTTCGATCGACAGCGAATATAACTAAATAATGTTGCTGAATAATAAAGTATTGTTATAATTACTGTAGATATAACATTGTAACAGAATCTCACTAGAGGCCAAGTTTGACAAACACGAATTGTTTGCCAAACTTGGCTATTGAACGAAAATGCTGTTTTATTATCGCGTTTTTAATATAAAAATATTATTTTTTATAATACAAAACACATTTTTAAAAATGAAAAGAAAAATTCAAAATTCGGTGCGTTTTTGTTGAAATAACGCGCTTTTATCCCCATTTCGGTGCGTTTTGAAATTTCAAAGTTGACAACGCCAAACAAAAAAAGGGTAATTTATCTGTTATCTTTGAAACATGCGATCTGATCATAAAAGAATGTAAATAGCAAGGTGGTTAAAATTTCATTATTCTTAAAGCCTATTTTCACCTCTATGATTCCTTCATACATTGTTATATGACCAGATTGCACGTTTCAAAGATACAGATTTATTACCCTTTTTTTGTTTGGCTCTACTGTGCGCCAGTTTATGAAAAAAGTTCAGCTTCATTCAATGTTTAAAAATAGTGCACATATTTACCAGAACACTCAATCTAGAATATCTTTATTTTGAGAAAAATATCCTTAAATCTATTTTGCTGAAAAACTCATCAAAATTAAGGTAACATGAAGGTGCATTAATGTATACATGGTGGCAGCACTACGGCATGTGATAATTTTTTGCTACTGGCAATATAGTAAGCTATTTACGTCAAATGTATTGTTTACATTTTTGAAAGTGAGTTTAGTGTTTTATTCTGAATAAAACATATGCAAATTATTTTGTGAACATATAAATAATTCAAATAAATATAATTTATAATTATGAAAAGGTACATTCATAGTTTATAATTGTGAAAATAGTTGCAAATATTTTTGATAAACATAGCTTACCAGATGGCTGTTTTTGTTGTATTGTTGTAATTTTGCTCTAGTGCTGCCACCGTGTATACGTTAATGCACCTTGGGTAACATCTTCATGCTGACAACGCTGCCGATGATGTTTATATAAAAAAACACTCCTAAAATGATATAACCCATGATATTAAAGTGGTAAACACAATCTTATGCTCATTAGTTTAGTCGCCAATGAGACAGCGTCGAATGAACATACGCGCGGGTGTATGAATTTATTCCTTGTTCTTTCTGTGTATTTTGCGTATTTTTTACTTTTTTCGTATAAAATTTATTAAAAATAGTAAAAAAAAATAAACTCATATATTTATTCTTTACTTTTACTTCAATTTTAAGTAAACTGTAAGTAAAGCGATATTTTTGAATTATGCACTTTTTCTCCCAGTGCAAATTTATTTACACTCAGAGCGTAACTATCGATTTCTCTTTATACATCACTACTCTATAACAAAGTATGTAGTACTTTGAAATTTGCAGGCAAATCAATATTGTGGCCTTTAAAGGAGCAAACGAACGATTTTATTTTATAAAATTTTTTGACATCTCTTTTTAAAACTTTTATATTTTTAGTATCTGTCAGGGGAACAACTCAATATAATGTTTTCCCTTTAATAAGCTTAACCTAATTATAAACTTTTTTTACTATTCATTTTTTTCTACTATTCCTAGTAGAGTGAAACTAAATTACTAAAAATATGTTAAATATATTCTATAGGAATATTTGTATTTTTTTTTTTTTTTGTACCAAAAAAAATTGCCTTGTTGAATATGATTTTCACTTTTACTTTTTTTATTTGCATGCTGTGTTGCCCTGGTGCGTAAAGCTTAAGCTAGATTTAATAAATTTACAGCAAAAACCGTCTATAGCAAATAACTCTGAATGATTTGTTATAGTGCTGATTTCTACACAACTTCTTCCAATTTGCGCTCAGCGTCAGATATTGAAATTATCTGCAAAATTTATTGAGGAGAATCATAAACATTTTAAATTGTTGCGTTTGGGAGATAATTTTGAAAGGTATGGAGGAAGGTAAAGTCTTAAGTTGATACTTTTTTATTACTTAGTGGTAAACGATGGACTTATTTTTACATAATTACAGATTTGGTGTTGGAAAACTAAGATTTTTTCTGTGAAAAAGCAAAATTTACGAAGAGTTCTTTCATTATATACTTATCTTTTCGTTTTTAAATATTACATAAATCCGACCGTAATGGAAACCGCGTCGTAGTCGAAGTAAAATTCACGGCTCGACTAGAAATCATTCTTTCAGTGTTTTCATGCTAATTTTTTTAAATTATTATTTGTATAAAATTGCAGACTGGGAATTTAAATTTGAAAGATGTTAAAGATGAAAAGAGTCTAAAATCTGTCCATTCTTCCTGACGGATATTTAAAGAGATTTGCAAGAATTTAAACTGAAAACTGTCACATCTTGTAAAAAATTAAATTTACTCCTAACTTAAGACGCTTTTGAAATTATCTTTTACAATCATTTTTTGATTTAACTCTTGTTTCTACATACGAATACATACTTATTTTGAAATCCCATTTCTATATGCAATCAATTTTTATGTTTGCAAAAGTCTTAGGTTTTGTGAAGGACATTTATGTACATACAACAAAATATTTTTTAAGGTCAATTAAAAAGCGAAATAAAAAATGTCTAGCATTTCATCCCGAGCAATAAAATTTTTATTTTTTAACACATGGCATATTTGTACGAATAAAAAATGTTTTTTTAAAAACTTTAACCGCTGTCATTTTAAAAATTATGTGTTCTGAACATGCCAAAAAAAAATCCATGGACTTCATAAGTGGATATATTACAATTTCAAGGTTTTCAAGTCAACATCGTAGAATTGTCCTTATGTAATAATTTAAATGGAATTGAAAGTTGTAAAAATAAACATAAGTAAATAAACGTAAAAATAAAATTAACTGGGGGCGGGTAAATTTTGTTAAACAAAAGTGTTAAGGAATCGCAATCTGTTAACTATTCTTATAATACTCGTACTTCACGAAGAAAGCACAATCGATTTTTGCTTTATTTTTATAATGAGTTGTTTCGCTAAAACCTACAATACGTTTCAGCAAGTTTGAGGTACTTCAAGTAAAATAAAGAATATCCCAAAAACTTATGGCAACACAAAACCATTATTGAAAGATGTTGGAGGAGTTACCCCTAGTTCCAGCAAGGTGGAGCCACTGCTAATAACATCAGCTAACCGCTTATGACGGAGCTCCCACAAAAACTACCCACTAGACTTTCCGCGGGCTTTCAAGGTCAGCTGAAATGACTTCATGGGATTTTTAATTGTTTTATGTCAAGAGATGTAGAAAACGTAACAAAGGAATTTTATTGAGTTGAAGCAGTCCATTAAACCAATAATTGAAGCAATTCTGGCTCAAACCGGATCAGCTGTCACATGTGAGAAGATTAGCATGGAGTTCGTTTACGTTTTTCAAAATTATATAAAATTAAATTAAATTTCCTCAAAAGAAAAAGTGTAATTCATAGATTGAAAAAAAATTTCATTTTCAAGCTAATAGTCCCAACAGCTATGATCTTTCCAAATTATATTTTATTCTTAGAATTTATTCACAAGATTAAATAAAATTAATGATAATAATAAAATTTTAATTTCGTTTTGAAGTCATACATATACTTGTGAATGATATCGCGTTGCCGCTAAATATGATGCACATTATACATGCAACATTTTTACACTCTTTTTCAAAGGATTGATTTGCAATATGCTCAGTCAGAAATGTTATACCGACTGTAAAGAGTTTTGTGGAAGTGCACCATTTTGTCGAAATAGAATATTAAATAGCAAATTTAAATGCATTTTTATTTATTATGTGGCAACCTAGACGTGCTGGTAATCGATAAAACATGCTAGATATTCAAAAATTATTGATTTACATATACTACAGCTGAACAATGCAATCAAAAAGTATTATTCCATAACAATTAATAAGAAATGAAATTAATGGCTGGATTAGTTCCATTACCAATCCAACTAAAAAAAATTAAGTCCTTGCTACTGTTGTCAGTTGCTGAAAAGTTATCAATAGTGATATTTTGACAGACTAGCGTGGTGTTTGTGTTATAATGCCCAAATGCGGGGAGTTTTCGAACTCAATATGAAGTCCGTCAGGAGTTTTATTATTTTCTAGTACACTGGCAGCCCCGGCTGTGGTGATCATCTTCGGGGGCAACGTGGTGTTTGTGGTATAATGCCCAAATGCGGGTAGAGTTTTCGAACTCAGGAGTTTTAGAAAGGCGCTGCCCCACACTATGGGGTGAGCATGCGCCATTCAGAATGTAATCGCAAATAATACATGCATGCGCCATTCAGAATGTAATCGCAAATAATACCTGGTGAGGAAATCACCGTGGCGTCATGGTATGAAACCACATTAAACAGCTTCAGATTCCTAAGGATACCGGGGTGTATTGAAGAATGGCCTCCTTCAGTTGCATGCAGGTTTCTTTTGTTTTGGGCCTTCTTCTCTATTAACTTTGCCTTAAAATGAACTTTTCGAGCAACGTGAGGTTTAGCCTCCATCTTGCCATCTGCAACTGGCAACGCAACTAAAACTCGCTTGCTATCGATAATCAAGCCCCAAATCCGAATTATTTTTATTATTATTAATTAATTGTATTTAATCTTTATTTTATTAAATATAATTTTTTTGAAAGAATATGGCCGCATTATTTAAACAATTGAAATAAAAGTGTTTATAGAATATGAGTACATACATACGAGTATATACCTATGTATGTATTTTGAATTTTATCACCAAATCAATACAACACAGAGAAGCGCTGAACAGTTTGTAAACAATATTTTTAAAACTAAAAAATAATATTTTTTTCTCTTCTTTCTTCTTTTACTTTTTATTTTATTCTATTTTACAGCAACTGGTTGATCAAAGCTTATGTTGTATAAAACGAAGATTCTTAAATATAACAAAAACGTGTCAGCGCCGTTCCGCAAATTGCATTACCATTACATTCAGCATACGGTCAATCGGTAAACAATATTTATGTACATTTCTCTCTGGTAACAAATAGAGTGTCGACATGAGTGTTTATTTCAATTCAATTCACTTTATTAATCATTTTTAAGCCAAAAAAAAAGGCCAAATTGATTACATAGTTTATATTATTGACACTTATAATTACATCAAGCTTTAAGCTTATCATTACACTTATATACTCTAAAATAGCGCAAGTATCTTTAACAAAAGCAACTCTTGAAAAAAAATAAACAAAAAATTAAGAATTCCTGTAAAACAACATGAATATAAACTTCATAAAAAATTTCACACAATATCATAAATACACCACTCTTAAAAATGAGAAAACAGAAACCCAATTTTAGAGGTATGATAAAATTGCATTTCTAAATTCAGAAAGCGAATGAGAAAAATTTATCACTATAAGGTAAAATTAAGTTCCAAATTCAACAAACTTTGACCACAAAAAATCTCTGCATAATTTGAGAGGAAAATTTGTACATAGTAACGTATGAGATCTGGAAGTGTTTCCAAAGTCAAATCTGGATGAAATTAAAAACTTCACCAAATTAAAAAATGTATTAAATATCATCATCAAGCTGAGTCTTAAGAAATCATCAAAGGAACATCCTAGGAAATCGTTCACATAAATAGACACATGATTTCTTGCCTTAAGCTTGTAAACATGTCTTAATATCCCATTGAAATATATTTTTGGACTTTCAATATTGGCTTCGATGGTTGTAATCGAACGAAAGCCATATTTACGTTTATTATGTTCATAGATATATAAATATCTCTCGCTGTGTTCATTTACCAACAAACTGTGAATTAATACAATTTATGATTTGTATCGAAGGAACCGAACCCTCAACTTGTGTTGTGTACTGCAATCATTATAGTATTTGATCCAACCTGTATTCCACCGTAGGGTATCACAATAGGTCCTTGACTGTGGACCTTGTTAACTCACGATGGTTGAAAATGATATAGTTTTCAGAGAGAAGTTTCTCTTTATAGCCAACTCTAGTCATTCATCAAACAGGTGAGAGACCGTTTCTTTTAACTCTATACCCTTATTCGTTACAGGATCGTGCAACCCGGTTTGCATATCTTCCTAGTATCCATTGTCCAGTTATTACTGTCAGCAACCATTAAATATAGAAACTTTTTTCTTTCACCATTCTATCACCCCATCGCTTTATGGGTTTGCTATTGAAATTCAGAAATTCAGTAGCTGAGATATATCCAAAATTCCGAAAAAAAAAACAATTTTTTTTTTGTTGCAATTTTGCATGAAAATATTTGAAAAAAAGATTTTTGTTTTGCTACAAACTTCACACAATTATTAATCAAGGTGATTATAAGGCAAAAAAAAATGTTTTCCCGATATTGGTCCATATATGTATATCCGAGATATAGCCTAAACCGATTTTTTAATGAAAATGTCGCGTAAACGACCTTGAATAACTTTTTTTTTTGCTTAAAACTAGTTCTGGTTATAAAAGGAGGTTACTAAAACACAGAAAATGAAAATTTCCTATAACGGTCTATATATACCCGAGATATAGCGTAAACCGATTTTTGCATGAAAAAAAATTTTTTTGTTTTGCTTAGAAACAGTTCTGGTTATAAAAGGAGGTTATTACTAAAATACAGAAAATGAAAAATTCCAATATCGAGATATAGCCTAAACCGATTTTTGCATGAAAATTTCCATAAAAGATGGACCCTCTGAGCATGGCGATTACAAGGCAAACAAAATTTTTTTCCCGATATCGGTCTATATATGTTTATCCGAGCATATTTAGATGAAAGTTGTAATATATACTATACATATATGTGACTATCGTGAAGGGTATTTTAGATTCGGTCCAGCCGAATATACTACACTCTTACTTGTTTTCATTCTTTTAAAACTTCTTTTCGCTCATTAAGTCAAATTTATCACTTAAAACTTGCCCAACTACGAATAGAAGTTATTTTGTCATATACATAATCATTTCTCTTTTTACTTATGGTTATAAAATATTAATAAATTCAGTTATCGTTAGTGTGTGTTTTAAACGTGACATACAATCATAAAATTAAGATAAAATCTCAGCAGTTATTGGCACATTTTAAACAAAAGTAAAAATACTATAACATATTAAATTCCTATAAGTTTCTTAGACATTCCAAAAGAGATAAACAGACAGATATTAAGAAACACAACTGAAGTTCAGATTATAGCAAAATTTCAAATAAAAACACAAGTATCAGGGAAGAGAATATTTATATTGAAATTTGTGTGGAGGGCCACGTGTACATACATATATGTTTGTTTTTCTAACTAATTTGCTGAACTTATTCGTATTAAATGAAAATTTCCCAAGAAAAATCAAAAATATTTCAAAGCTGCCAATTTTTAACGTCTTCAGTAGCTTCTCCAAAAAGTAAAGCATTAATTTAATAAGAGGTGATTCAAGGCGAATTTATGCAGGGTGTTTGCAAGATTGAGTTGTTTGTGCAAAAAGTACCTTAAAAAATCATGACAAGATTTTGATGATTTGATAAGACGAAAACAATGCTTATCTGGTGATAAATTCGCTTCAACGAGTAGTACAGAATTCCATTGAGATACTCCACTGTTCATATAATGTCATACTCGTATGCAAACTCGCTTTCATTTCAAAACAAATGAAACAAAATTTACAAAATATGACATACAAAGTGTGCGCCGAAAAGGTATCTACTCGCAGTAATTCCATTGTAATCCTGGCTGTATGCGATGTGGCACCGTATTGTGGATACCGCATGTTAATTAAGCCCAAAGCATTCAGATATGGCGTTAAAAAGGTTTCAATCATATCGCAATATCGCTCCCCATTCACAGTTACAGTTAGGCCGTTTTCATTTTCAAAGAAATAAGGTCCAATGATTCTTCCTGGCCAAGCTGCACACCACACTGTAACTTTTAAAGGATGTAAAGGTGATTGATGAATAATTTGAGTTGCCCAGAACCGTCTATTCTGTTTATTCACATTCAAATGAAGATGTGCCTCGCAACTCATTATGATCTTTTCCTAAAAAACCGGGGTTGTCATGGCCAAGCTGTAACATCCTATTGGCATATATACGGTGGCGAAAATGGTCTTGCGGAAGAAGCTCTTGTGTCAACTGAATCTTAAATGGAAACAAACGCAAACTGTTGTGCAAAATCGTGGCCAAATTTGGTCTTTAAAGACCAAACTTCTGAGCACGGCGTTGAATTGAGGTTGATGAATTGTTTTGAACACTTTCTTGAGAAGCAGTAATATTTTTAACCGATCTTGCAATACGTTGTGGTGCTTGCTTAGACCTATCAGCTACAGCCCCTGTTTCTTCGAAATCACCCACTACACGACAAATAGTGCATTTTATTGGCACGTTGTTTCTCCCAAAAATTTCACTTAACTTTCTCATCGTCACAGTAATCGATAATTGATTTTGATAAAATGTTTTAGCGATTAAAACACTTTGATGTATTTTTCCATAATAGATTTGCCACGTGTCTACTTCACGACTGCCAAATATGAACTGTTAAGACTAATGTTTACCAGGCTGCCGGTAAAACAAACACCTTTCCGGCGGGCACCCCGTATTAGCTTTTACCCATAACTTTGTCTACGGAAAGTAGCTATCTTCAGTATTCAGTTTCAGTTTTTTCGGACGAATATTTTTCGCCTTTAGAATAAAACCTATTTTATATATTTTCCGGACTTGCAACGCAGTTGGTGTTAATGAATTGTTGGCATAGTCATTACACATGTATTCTCGTACATTGTTTTGATGGAACAACACCAAACGTAGTCGTTTTTGTAGAACCAACAGCATAATAAATTTATCCGGTGATTGTTCCAACCTTCCAAACAACTTGTTGCCTGACAGCACTACCTTGACCTTCTTTGGTGCACCTGCAGCCGGAGAAATTGATTTCTATATGATCTCTGGGTATATGATGATCTATGAGAGCTATATAACGGATTGGAACTGGCCAAATACTCCTTTAAAGTGATCACACTGTTGCCTTCAGTGTCAAATGTAAGCGATTGTGGCACGACATCTAACTCACGGATAGTTTTTCTATGAAAGCGTATAACTCTTAATCATATTTTTCAAATAAAAATTTGTCTTAGCTTTCGTCCATTCTTTCTAAGGAAATATACGGAACGCGATACAAAAAATTAAAGTAAAAATAAAGGGCCAGTTCACGGATAACGATGCTGGTTGGTTTGCTCGCATAAATACACTTAAAACAGAAACCAACGTTCAAAATTATGTTATTGTTTTAAATGTAATTGTGCGAGTGAAAGAACAGCACCGTTATCAGTGAACTGGCACTAAATCAACAAAATATTTAGCTGAAAAAATAATTTGTATATGTTTACTACATGTACGAGGTCTGATCACAAAATAACCGTTATTTTCAATTTTTTCAAAAAGTATTTATTTGTTCATTAATAACTCTCCTGTCCCCTTTAAAGTAATCCCCATCAGATATAATACACTTATGCCAGCGATTTTTCCAATGCTCGAAACATTTCTGAAACGCGCTTTGTGGTATCGCCAACAGCTCCTGTTTCGATCTCCTCAATCGTAGCAAATCGCTTTCCCTTCATCGGTGTCTTTGGGAAGAGGTAAAGATCAAAGAGTGCCAAGTCCGGTAAATACGGTGGTTGAGGCATGATAACGATTTCGTTTTTGGCCAAAAACTCACGCACAAGCATCGACGTGTGAGTTGGTGAGTTATCATGGTGCAAAATTCATGATTGTTTTTTCCAGAATTCTGTGCGTTTCTGACGAATTGCGCAAACGGCGCATAGTTTCAAGGTAGTATTCCTTATTGACCGTGGATCTTGATCTTGTGGCCAGAGTTCATAATGCATCACGCCATTTCAGTCGAAGATCACAGTGAGCAAACCCTTCATATTTGACCGGACTTGACGTGCTTTTTTCGTCTTGTCTCTTCTAGACGCTTTCATTGGGATAATTGGGATTTGGTTTCAATGTCTTAGCAATACATCCATGATTTGTCAGCAGTTATGATCTTTTTGAGGAAATCTGGATGGTCGTTGACGATGTTTAACACCTCCTCAGCCATGTCCATGCGACGTTGTTTTTGCTCAAAATTTTGCAATTTTGAAACAATCATCGCTGCCGAACGTTTCGTTCTTAAAACATCAATAAACATTTCTTTGCATGAGCCAAACGATCAACATCATTAGCAACCTCTCTGATAGTGATTCAACGATTATCCAAATTCATTTTCTTCACTGCTTCAATGTTTTCATCGGTTGTTGACCTGCTCGGGCGACCAGAACGAGCATCGCCATTGACATCTTCTGGGCCTTCCTTAAACCGGTTATACCACAATTGAACTTGTGTTCTGCTCATAATAATATAGTTTCATATGGATTTAGTTTATGAACTCAATTTATGTCATATGATTTCTAGATTAAGTAGGCCTAAGAGCTTGTAATCTTTTTGATGTAAATAAATAAATAAATAAATAAATAATAGACTCGCCAAATGCCAGAGTCAAAATTTTAAATGTCCTTGAGGATTTAATTTAATTTTTTACACAAAACTTAATACAGTTTCTTTGATCCATTTTTTCGAGTAGTAAAAAATCGAACAGCACACCAAAACACGACTGACCTTTTTATTTATCAAAAACAAACTGGCAATCCAAAATAACTGATTTAGCCAACATATATGCCAGACATGTGTACCGACATAACAGAAAAAAAATGCAAAAATCGAATATACATAGCTCACGAAATTTGAAAAAACGGTTATTTTTTATCAGACCTTGTACATATATAAAAAAAATAACCTTAGATATCGTATTTTGTTGTTGTTTTCGATCAATAATTATTTTTATTGCACTTTTGTGTGAATCCACAAATTTTTTTATAGATCCTTATTCAAACAAAATATATTAATTGATTCAGCGAATTTCGTTATTGAAGATGAAAAAAATGTTTTTCCTTGTAGGAAACAGTCATATGTTATGATTACTTTATTTCATCTCACCGCTTTTGTTTAACGCCCATGATATCACTATTTGCATTTCTATACGATCGATGTGATACGATGATAGACAAAAATTTATGTTTTCGAAACCCATGGCGGTTCTTCATCAAACCAGATTTATACATATGACCCAAACTGTTTCTATCTCATTGCACAAAATAAATATTCGTACAAGAAATAAACAGAAATTGAATTGAACTTTGCTACATTAAATATATAGTATAATTGTAGATAAAGCGCAACTGAAACCACAAGAAACTGCTGACAACAAAACTATATAAATTATACTTAAGACTTTATGATATAAGCCTGATACGTCTGGCACTTCCTCTTTCAAAGTTCATAGTAATGAGTACTACTGATTGCATCCCGATTTGTGTGTTTATTTCATTTTAAAACGGTAAGACAATAAACATGACTATAAAAATATTTTTCTAAGGGCAATTTATCACAATACAGGAGCAACCACAATAGATTGCAAATGTAAATATTTAATTCGCACATAAACCAAGCAATAGTAGGGAGAAAGAAAGAACACACATGACTCAACTTTGACCTTCGAAACTGATTTAATAAATACGAGTATTTATTTGAAAATGCGGTAATGCAATGTAATGTTGGCATATTTTTAATGCAACTTTGTATGGTAATAAATTTTAGTAAGACAATTAATACGTCATCGCTACTAAAATTTTAAATAATTGTGCTTTTTTCAGTATGTTTAAAAAATGTTTCTGTCATCGTAATTATTTCTTAAGTGCGGTCGGATTGTTGTTGTTTTTTGACCTTCGAGAGTTTTGCATCTCACTCTCATTGGCTAACTGTCTGTCTCAACTAACTGTATTAGTTTACAGTTTTTGTGAGGTATTTCGTTGTTAACCACGCGGCAACTTCCTATGCGAAGGCATAGGTCGGTACAGTCAGTCACAGCACCGCAAAATAAATATTGTTAATACCATCGTGGGCATAAGGTCTACGTTACTGCGTCCATGCTGTGCATCCTACACTTTGCAACTTTATAGTTACAAATACAAACTACTACGCAAGTAGAAATTTTTTACTAAATTATTTTTCAACTGATGCAGTTTCTTTTTCTTTTGAAACGATTATCCAATGTGAAGTATTATCCAGCATCTTATCAATTCAGACTAACTCTGTAGGTTCTGCTCTACTTCCATTCATTACTTTCATTTTTAATCAAATAATAACATCTAGTCAGTATGCTTCTATTTGGAATATAGCGAAAATAGTACCTATATCGAAAAATAATAGTGAATACAGACCCATAGCAACTCTGCCATTCTTGTAAAAGGCTTTTAAGAAAATTTCACATTGCCTGGAAAAAATCCGAGTTTAGAAAAAATAATAGTTGTTTAACTGCCTTAATTGACGTTGCTGAGGATATATGCAGGGAGGTCGATGGTGGTAAAACTACGTTTCTTATTTTACCCGATCATTCATAGGCTTTCGACACTGTAGACCATAATATCTTGTGACACAAATTACGTAACTTTTTCAATTTTTCTTCAACCGCCATACGATTAATGTCATCATATATTCTTAGCAGCTACCAATATGGTGAGACTGACCTAGGACAATCAAATGTACTCCCAGTAGTAAGAGGTGTTCCACAGAGTTCAATAATTGGCCCCCTATTATTTTCTATGTATTCCAATGATCTGCCTAGCATAATTACAGACTGCAAGATAAGAATGTATGCTGCTGATGTACAACTTTATTCAAGTTGTAACAATTATGCTATAAACTGGCATATTTTTTCATTAAATCAGCAACTTTCTAAAATTCATGAATGGGTCTCAGCAAACGGTTTAGAGATAAACCCGAAAAAATCAAAATGTGTTATAACACAAAAGCGGCTCTCAAAATCGGTTATAACACCAAGTTTATCTATAAATGATCAACCAATAAAGGTACTTAAATCTACAAAAAACCTGGGAATGATTTTCAATAACACATTAACATGGTCTAATCATGTTAATTATGCCTGGGGGCGAGCATTCTCTATGCTGCGAACAATTGGCTGACCCAATATTATACTCCGTTAAGGATTAGAATGCTCTTGGCTAAAACTTTTCTAATGCCCATTTTGTTGTGAACTTTTTGCTTCTTGAGATTATGTAAGTAAAAGAAAATCTTATTTACATATAATAACATCATTAGATATGTATTAGAGGGCTGCTCAAGCACAATAAAAATGTCTTACAAAACGTCATAGTATTTTCAAGTACTATCCATCGTCTTCTTTCACATTTCAAAACAAACACTTCAGTGCCGAAATGTTCTAAACACATAAACTGTAAACACATAACTACTGTCTTATAGGCATTTAGAACAAACAGAACCAAACACAAGTAGAACCAAATGAAATTGAACAAAATTGAAGTAGAACTTCAAGCAATGTTCTACTTCTGTTTTGTTTATGGTTTTTGTCTTTGTGTTAGTACACAAGTGCTGTATGCACAGTATGCTAATGCGTGTATGTTGTTGTTATTCATGGTTTTTGTCTTTGTATTAAGCACAAATATTTAAAAGGTAGTATGCTCAAATGCCAATGTGCTTGCTATGAGTCATCCTTTATTTGCTTTATTTTGATGTTTTGTTTTGGATTTTGCTGTGAAAGAGAATTCAAGTACAGTCAAGCACTGCCGTGAAGGCGTTTCAAAACTATGAAGTTTTTGTTTTGTTTCTAAATGTTCTATAGCTTGTTTGTTTTGTTTTAAGAATTGTTTTGAAATACACTACTTGGAACTACTACACAGTAGTGTGCAGTGATCTTTAGAACATTCTGTGCAGCCCTTTAATATGTATATGGCTGAAATAAACGATCAAGGTTATTTATTGTAATTTTAATTTTTAAATTGTTTCGTTTTTGCATAAGGATTTTTAGTGCTTCCTAAAGTTCAAGCATTAAAGTTATACATTATACAAACTTGTTTTTAGACATGTTAAGCTTGATTAGTTCTTTAACTTCATATTTTCCTTTAAATTGTTTAAAATAAGTTTGTAATATTTGTGACATTAACTTTTTTTGTATTTATATATATTGTTATATTATTAATTTTAATCTGATCATGTAAAAATCTCTTCTTATACATAGTTCCACATTTCAATATAAGATATTCACCCCTATCATGAGTAATTTTTTCCCTAAAATGTTTCCCCATTTTACAAAAGTGCGATCATGAATAATTTTTCCCATAAAATGTGTTCCCATTATCTGATATGTAATTCAGTGGTGAATGACATGAACAAAAAAAATGTTCCCATTAAAAATTTCGCCCATTTTTTGTGTAAATTTTTTCATTTTATTTTCTTTGGGGAACTAGAAAAAAATGTAAGTAGTTGTTATATTTTAATGGATATTTAAATTAACTAAAAACTATTTTTTGGTCTAAACCAATAAATAATGTGCAACGTGACATGCTTCTCAATAGGATACAAAATAACCTGCAATGGGTCGGTTATTATTTATAAATTTTGGAACTCGCTTACAGAAGAACTAAATATTGCTGGTCCTCCAATTAAAAAAGTTCATGAATGGGAAAAGGTATTTTTAAACATGCATACGAGTATGTACATACTTATACAACTTGCAATACGTGTGGATAGACCAAAACAGGTATGTGCGGTGAAAAGCAGCCACTAATATAAAAATCCAACGAGAAACGGGAGGTGGACCACACCGAAACAAAAGCTTGTCAACCAGTGTGCAGCGTATTATGAATTGATAAGAATGAAAGAGTCGGTAGATTGCTCAGAAAACTACTTCAGCTATGGTTTACCAAAAGACGTTTATGAATGCAAAAAAAATTAAACAACATTTTTACGTGCTCTTGATGACGAAATAAGCTCTGAAACACCAATCTGTTCAAAACTTTTAACACCATCACCCTTAGGCAATACAATAAGAAGAAAATCCAGTAATAAAAACGCTTCCTCCATTAAAAGAAGGAGAATTGAGCCACAGGAAAAATTAACAACTGCCGAACTTATTGAGAAAGAGTTGAATACCGAGGAAAACTTATGCTCTCCACAATCGTTGAAATGTTCGAGTCACTTTAGAACCACAACAAAGAATTGGAAGTTATCATGAAGAGGGTATATCGCTTCTTAAAAAAGAGCAACGATTTAAAATTGAAAAATATAAAAGAGTTGGAGTCTCACAACTCAGTTATTGAAAAACTTCGCGAAAAAGAAGTTGCAGGTAAAATACAAATTTGTGGATGGATATTAATTATAAAACTTATATTTAATTACTTTATACATCACTTAACTACAAATTTTCAATCATTTTTACTTTGAATTTATATTTTATCTTCCGTATTGTCTATTCACAACATATTGATAGCAAAACAAACGTTCCCATGATATTCATGATAGCAAATTTCCCTACTTGGGAAATGAAAATTTTATTTAAATAAAAATTTCACATTTTATTCACGATAGGGGTGATGAAGTCTTGTGTGTGGAATAATACTAGTAAATAGAGTGACTGTGCTTAAAAGCAATGCACCTGCAAAGAGTGAGTGCTTTTAGATTTTTTTTTTTATTTTACTCATAATGGTTACAATCAATCTTGTCACCCTATTTCGGCTTGATGTTTAGTTCTGCAACACCCTGTATTATTTTTCCTGGTATGTGTTAGTTGTGTTGGCAGAACATAATAAATTCTGAGTAGGTGCTTGGTTGGCATGCATGTTTGTAGGTATTTGAATTCTTATTGTCGAATTAAAGAATGTCAAGACAGTAAATGGAATGGGCGGGCGACACAAACACTTTTCACCACCCGCTTTAGCATTCCAACGTAACGCTGTCTGATAAGTTTGTTCTTGTTTATTGCAGTATTGAAATATTTTCAACTTTCAAATGTGGCTTTCTTTCTGTAAACCGTAATGGGAAACGATTTGCTTCATATTGCATGTTTTTTGTTGAAAGCTGCTTGAGCATTTCAATTCGTTTGTGGCAAATTCTTGATAACTAGGATTAAATTTAAAATAACAAAAAAAAGTTCCGAAACTTATGTAATATTGAATAAAGCAAAAAGTACAAAACTCATTCCTTGGCTATCAACTGTAAATGTAGGAGAGATTTTTACACATACAGAAAATTCACTTTTCTTAGGTCTTTAAGCAAAAAAAAATAAAAACCATTTTGTTTACACTGCAAATTTTGATGATATCCTGTCGAAAGCAAGTGTCGTTGGCACTTACTCCTTCCAATATAATCAGAAGTTAACACTGTTTCTTACTATGATTTTAGATGAAAATTGTAACCATAACGTTTCAGCTAAGCTAGTCATTTCAACCTTTGATCAGTGGCAGAATAACTTTTCAGACATATCTTGCTGACGGACTGATATAAGCCAATTATTTGATGAAGGTTTTGAAAGTTCCTGCAAGGCTTAGAGTTTTGTTTGCCAAATTGAATTAATATTCCTTTAAGGCCCAATCAGACTATTATACAAGTATAAATACTTTCATTAGATTTTGTGAGATAAAAGTCTAAACACATTTCTAGCGACTATCAAAAAGTCTAACGTAAATTAGATTTTGCATTCACACCATCACACTTGATATAAACCAACATAGATGTGCTATCATAAAACTTTTCACGGCGCAGGTGCGCTATTCGTCGTAGGCAATACACGTGCCGGCGCGTGAAATTCTTCAACAGTTAAAATAATAATTATGTATAACACATGCAAATTCAATAGTACAAACATATTTTATGTTCTAAATATTATTTTTCGTATGTATAACGGATTACATTCAGACTATCAGACTTGCACGTATTATTCGAATTTTTGACAAGTATTAATACAAAGTATAATAGTCTGAACTGGGCTTTAGTAATATTGTGAGAATGGGCTAGAGAAAAATGTCGCAAAGTAGGTTGAACTATTTCCGCATTACTATAAACACAAGGAGTGTTTATCATGACCTGAATTCTTGGACCAGGATGGATGAGTGCAGCGTAGCGACTACGGAATTGCAAGATACGGCATCCAAAAATATTTTGGGCACCACTATCGCAAATATCATATGTGATCAGCCATTATTTTTGCGTAGTAGCGTAGAACACTTATTTTACCAAGCCGAAGTTGCTTTTTTACACCCTATTTTTCTCTTTATCCTGTTGCGTAGAACACTCATTTTACCAAGCCGAAGTTGTTTTTTTTAAACCCTTTTCTGCATATAGCTCCTGAGCAGGGGCTAAACGCTCTATATAAAAACGACTTTTTTTCCTCTTCTCATGGTGAAATGCTTGCCTTAAAAATAGTAGGGTATATAGGGCTTTGTTGTGTTTCGCAACTTTTCTGCCTCTAGTGCTAAAATTGTCATAAAACATTTCTTGTCTATTTAATGTCTTTATTCAATTTTGCAAAAAGACAGTTCACGATGTTCTGCCGAACAATTTTAAGGTGCTAACAAAGTAAATACTCTTAAGTGTTTCTGTTTGATACCAGTAATTGATGCGAGTAATAAACTTTTTTCAAGTTTTTGGTAAAAGACAAACAAAACAAATTATTTCTTAGCAGTGGTTTTAAGCGGATTAAGATTGTCATAAAGTGTTTTTTTTTTTTTTTCTGCGGGAAAATTTGGTATAACAATGAAAGCTTTTACTTTATTAAAAACAGCACTTTGTTAAAAGAGCTATTTGTTCTTAAGGGAAAGTTGTAATGTAAATAGTTCCAAAAATTTGTTTGATACACAAACAAAAGACAAATAGATACAAATCAAATACTAACGACAATATAACTTCCTTAAGGAGCAAGTAAACTAATTAAATCTTCTTTTAAATAATAAAACAAAGCATTTACGGAGATTTTTTATTTGTCATAAGAACCAGGGGCTACGACGTACATTCCTTAAACACAAAAGCGCGTTTTTAATACTGGAAGATACTGTTAACAGCGATTGAAACTGGAAGCTTATGTTGACTTCATTCAATAACTCTTGAGTAATGTAAATGGGGGGATGTGGCGCTTTGCTGCCGGCCTAAGTCGTTTCCATAATAAACATGGTTAACATACGCCTCATAACTACACAAAGAAAAACTCTACACTCTATAGAAATTTTCAAGAAAGATTTCCTTCAAATCATTCAGTCTTCGTAAAATTGGTAGAATCACATTTGAATATTTCATCCAAGTAGTAGTGCTTACGCCAAACGATACGGTAAAAAAAAACATTAGAAAATGTGAAGAAATAAACCGAAATGTTTCTTTTTCTTTCCAGAATATGTATACAAAACCAAGATTGCCGTACTTTGTACATATATGACGCGTTTTTCATATTGTTACTCCGTGTTTTAGTTGTGCTCTACAAAATGAAATGTGAACATTAAAAAATTTATAATGCATTTTTCAATATTTCGTCTTCCTTTGGAAGACATCTTCGTCCTCCAAAAGAAGACGAAATATTGAAAAATACATTATAAATTAAAACAAAAACAAGAAGGACCATGAACGGAAGAAATTTATTGCAAATATTAAATGTAAACACTAAACTTTTTCCTTACATTAAAACAAAAAGTTGCATTGAATATCATTTGGTGTCACCGATATTCACAAAAAAAATTTTTTTTCGTGTTCAATAACGAAATTTGTTGAATCAATTAATAAATTGTTTGAATGCGGACCTGTAAAAGAATTCGTGGATTCAAACAAAGTTTATGAAAAATAATTATTGATCGCAAACAATTATTTTATTAAACAACAACAAAATACGATATCCAAGGTTACTTTTTTAATATTTATGTATATGCATACAAATTATTTTTTCAGACAAAAATTTTGTTGATTTTATTTTTACTAAAATTTTTTCTTTGTTCTCTTTATCGAGCAGACTATAATTCTCTAAACTATTCGTTATACAAATTATATTTAAATAAAATTAAAATTAAGCTTAACCGAGATCCGAAGTCATTTTTCATGTTCGTCAATTCTAAGAGAAAGTCTAGCGTTTATCCATCTGTTATGAAATATCTTAACTGTGAATCAAGTGATAATGATGCAGTTTCTAATATGTTTGCAGACTTTTTTTCCACTACATACAGCAGTGATATATATTTATGACAGTAATATTATATACCCATATGATATAAGTTCTCACAATACGATATCTTTTCTCTCTGTTGATAACAGTAATGTTCTTCATAATTTAAAAAAGCTCAAGATATCATATAAAAGTGGTCCTGATGGAGTTCCAAGCTGTATTTTGAATCGTTGTGCTGAGTTTTTAGCCACACCTCTAACACTTTTATTCAATATTTCAATAAAATATGGCTATTTCCCTATGTTTTTGAGAGATTCTTATATTATACCTCTTTTTTAAACTGGAAATAAATCTGATGTTATAAACTACAGGGGCATAGCAAAGCTAAGTGCTATTCCTAAATTGTTTGAGAAACTCATCACTGAATATCTCTGTCACCAATCTTCTTCTTTGCTGACAATAAACCAACATGGCTTCAGAAAAGGCTGCTTAACAACAACTAATGTTTTGCTTCTTACGACTTTAATTAATGCTGGATTTATTGAAAATAAACACACAGATGCTGTTTATATTGACTTCAGCAAAGCTTTCGACAAAGTTAACCATGACTTGCTTCTGCCCAAATTAGAATTGATGGGTTTTACCGATGTCTGCATCAACTGGCTGAGATCCTATTTAACACATCGTAAGCAGAAGGTAATATTCAATAACTCGTCATCAAGAAGTATCGCAGTTTTGTCTGGAGTCATCCTATGGCCCTATTCTTTTTTCACTCTTCATCAACGATCTTCCTAAGGTTATTCAGTTTTCGAATATTTTAATGTATGTCGATGATGTAAAACTTTTCTATAGCTTCAATTCTCATGCTGATCACGCAAATCTACAATATGACCTCGATAATTTCTTTTTATGGTGCAAGCCCAATATGATGGTGCTGAATTTGAAGAAATGCAAATCTATCCGTTTCAGAAACTCCCTCAATTCTGTTGAATACTTCTTAGGTAACCATCAATTCTTGTTGGATCAGAAACTTAGCTTTATATCTCACATTGAGTCGTTGTTTAGCTTCGATAGTGAACGGACGTGTTTGTTTTTTGATCGCAAGTAAAAAAAAAATAAAACGGGATTAAGTAAAAACCGTAATAGGTGAACAGAGTGTTTTTGTTTAAAAAAAAAACTGTGACATTTTTTTTTTTTAAATACCATTTAAAATTGTAAATAAAAAATAGAAGCAATTAATTGCATGAGTGTACCTATCAGATGTAATTCTGAAAAAGAGCTTAGCTCCGGTAGAAAAAACCTTTGGATTTCTGAAGAGGAATCGGTGAAAAAATCATTGGAAAATTTCCTGTCTCTAAGAGATAGGAAACGCCCGCGATCGTGTTCGCCAAATATTGTTGTTACAACTGAAGACAAAACATATTCCAGTTTAATTGTTGATGATAAGGTAAAAATCCAAGTAGGCATGGACAGGTACATAACCGTGGTTAAAAGGCAGCGAAGCCCCAAATCAGCTCAAATATCATCTCAACCGAAATTTTCTAAAGATGATAATAGGACTTCGGCAACCGATAGCAATAGGTTTGCTATACTGCAAACAGATGAGCCAACAATTTCTAAAAAAACCTTTAAGCCGCCACCAATATATTTGCGAGAACCTACCTCTAGTGAGCTGGTAAAACAACTTATTGCGGCAATCGGCAAAGATACTTTTAACGTAACATCGGTTAAGCACGGCGGCATCAATGAAACGAAAATCCAGGTAAACAGTGAAAATGAATACCGAAAGCTGTCTGACGTTCTAGAGAAGGAGAAGCGATCATTTTACACATATCAGCTTAAAAGTGCCAAAGGTATTCAGGTCGTTATAAAAGGGATTGACCCTTTTGTTGACACGAAAGAGGTCAAAACCGGACTAGAAGACAATGGCTTCAAAATTAAAAATGTGGTTAATATTAGAAACCGTGAAAAAATTCCTCAACCCATGTTTAGGGTTGAATTGGAACCTAGAGATGTTGCCTTAAAAAAGAATGAAGTGCATCCCATTTATAACCTCAAGTATCTTTTGCATCGCAAGGTTACCGTTGAGGAGCCTCATAAGCGTTTAGGGCCCGTTCAATGCCTAAACTGCCAAGAATTTGGCCATACTAAGGCCTATTGTAAGCTGCCCGCAGTTTGCGTTGTGTGTGGTGAACTTCACGGTACATCACAGTGCAAAAAACCTAAGACTGACGCGAGCGTTAAGAAATGCAGTAACTGTGGAGGTAACCATACTGCAAACTACAGGGGTTGCCCTGTCTACACTCACTTCAAGAGGTCAATGACAAATAGGTCACCAATTTCAAATATGCCACCCCAGCAGTCAAACACCACTTCTACAAACAATTTTCCCCAGGTACGCCAGCCAACCAGCCATATACACGTGCAAAACCCCCAACAAATTTCTTATGCGAATGTGGTAAAATCCGATAAACCAAATTTGAATCAGGAGCCCAAGCCTCAAAACTCCGACCAAAATTTTAGCAATCTTGAGGCAACTCTGCAGACTCTTGTTCAGTCCATAAACACTTTTACGGTTTCTATGACGAACATGATGCAGGAAATGCTGAAAATGCAATCCACTATTTTGCAAGCAATTTTAAACAAATGAATTGGTTAAAAATATGTTTCTGGAACGCAAACGGCATCCGCCATCACAAAAATGAACTTGAGCACTTCCTTATGGAAAAGCAAATCGATATAATGTTGATTGCTGAAACTCATTTGACAACCAACAGTTTTTTCAAAATTAATGGCTACATACTGTACGACACAAAAGATCCCCGTGGAAGATCTTGCGGAGGATCGGCAATTCTAATAAAATCCAGAATTAAGCACTATTTAATGAACGAGACACGTGAGGAGTATATCCAAGCAACTAATATATGCATTGAATATTTTCATGAAAAAATCGTTATTTCCTCGATTTACTCACCGCCCCGATTTTCAATAACAGAAAGCCAATATTCAAATTTTTTCAAATCACTTGGGCCTCGATTTTTAGCGGCTGGCGACTATAACGCTAAACACACTTTTTGGGGATCACGCTTAATTACCTCGAAAGACCGTGTGCTTTTTGACACCGTTTCCAAAATGGGCTTAGATGTGGTTTCAAGCGGACACCCCACTTATTGGCCGACAGACCGACGAAAGATCCCAGACGTTATAGATTTTGGAGTTGCGAAAAATTTTCCTTTAGAGTGGATGCAAGTGGAGCCTTCATTAGATTTGTCATCAGATCACTCTCCCTCTATAATCTCTATTTCGTTCCCTCAAGAAATTGGCTCACCGTTGACTGTCAATAGAGTTAATTGGTTAAAGTACAAAAAATTTTTGAGCACACATTGCACTGAAAATATCGCCTTGAGAACGCCTGAGGATATTGATGTGTCAATTAACAATTTTTCTGAAAACCTCAAACTGGCCGTACAGCATGCTACCACTAGTCATTTAAGACCTAGAAATGAGAGCAATAGAACTTATTCATCTGAAATTGAGCAACTTCTGTCAGAAAAAAGAAGAGTCAGAAGAGAGTGGCAACTTCGCAGGTCGCCCCAGCTTAAAACTAGGCTACGGGAATGCATAACTCAGCTAAGAAATCTGCTTGAAGTCCATAGAATGGCTTCCCTTAAAACATATTTGGAAAGCCTTGATGGTACCCCTCAATCTGATTATTCCTTGTGGAAAGCGACAAAAGGTTTAAAAAGACCCGTAATAGGTAAGACACCTTTGCGAAATTCAACTGGCGACTGGGCAAGAAGCGATTCTGAAAAGGGAATGTTGTATGTCGATCATTTGCGAATGTTTTTATCACAAATGATTCAGAGAATAATACAGCGGAATTACCACCATATGTTGTTAGACCTCCTGTGTCTTTGAGATTTAATTTTCAAGATGTCGAAAACGTTATCGGTAATACAAACCCCAGGAAAGCTCCAGGAATTGATCAAATTACTGGTAAAATGCTTGAACAGTTACCTCGTGTAGCTAGAAGGGTTCTACTTTTTATTTTTAACGCCATTTTACGCCTTGAGTATTATCCTGCAGAGTGGAAGGTCTCAATGATTACTATGATACCCAAACCAGGGAAGGATCCCACTAAAGTAGAATCATACAGACCAATAAGTCTACTGCCAACAATTTCAAAACTGTTCGAAAAATTGTTAATGGCGAAGTTGAGCCCAATATTGAACAATGTGGGATGCATCCCTGATCATCAATTTGGCTTTCGGGCTAAACATAGCACTATAGAACAAACGCACAGACTAGTCAATGTCATAAGACAAACCTTTGAGGCGAAGAAGTACTGCTCAGCTCTTTTCATTGATATTTCTCAAGCATTTGATAAAGTGTGGCACGACGGCTTGATGCACAAAATAAAGCTAAATTTGCTGCAAATACACACAAGCTTCTGGAAAGCTACTTATATGGGCGGAAGTTTGTTATCAGAGAAGGCGACTTTATTAGCCCAACTCAACCAATCAAGGCAGGAGTTCCCCAAGGCAGCATACTGGGGCCTACTTTATATTTGATTTACGCCTCTGACATGCCAACGACATCTGGAATCCACACTTCTACCTTTGCAGATGACACAGCGTTTTTGAGTGTTCATGAAAACCACCATTTAGCATCACGAAATTTACAGGAATACATTTCAATATTAGAGAAATGGCTAAAACTTTGGAAAATCAAAGTTAATGAACAGAAATGTACTCATGTTACATTCACACTGTGTAGGCAAACATGTCCGCCTATCCAAATTAACAACTCACCTATTCCGCAGCACAACGAAGTCAAGTACCTTGGTATTCACCTGGACCGTAGGCTAACATGGAAGTCTCACATTGAAGCAAAGGTCACCCAGTTAAAAGTAAAAGCAGCGCAGCTAAATTGGCTTATGGGCAGAAATTCGACACTGAAATTAGATTGCAAACTTTTGTTATACAACGCAATACTAAAGCCTATATGGTGCTACGGAATTCAGTTATGGGGCACCGCCTCAGCGTCAAACATTGAAAAAATCCAAAGGCGACAAAACAAAATTCTACGAACGATTACTGCAGCTCCATGGTACGTCAAAAATTCACGAATTCATAACGATCTGAGTGTTCCGCTGGTAAAAGAGGAATTTTATAAGTACGCGACAAGGTATATCAGTAAACTGGAGCTTCATCCAAACCCTCTTGCTCGCAATATACTTAATTTTGGCGGCCACACTCGGCTTAAAAGAAGGGATACCGCTGCCACCATCAGATTGCTCAATAGGTGATTTTACCGAAATAGCTCCCGCATAATAAAACTTTTGTCTAGCATTGGCCGGACTTTAGAATCACATTTTTTTTAATTTTAAATTTAGTATTAAGATTTGAATACTTATTGTTAGTTCATTTTGAAGATTCAATAAATAAAAAAATGCTCAAAAAAAAAAAAAAATATCTCACATTACAATGACTCTAAATAAAGCAAGAGGTGTTCTTTCATTTATAAAGCGCTGGACAAAAGAGCTTACCAACCCTTACGTTACTAAACGGCTTTATATAGCACTGGTGAGGCCTATTTTATAATATGGGTCAGTAATCTGGGATCCTTATTATCACTTCCATTCTAAACGTATTGAATCTGTCCAGAAACAATTTTTGCTGTTTTGTTTGCGAGGTATGAATTGGAGTAATATGATAAATCTTCCACTACTACACTAGCAAACTCGCTTTAATAAAGCTTTTCAACACTTGAAAGTTGTCGTAAAATGTTGAATGTATCTTTTATGTTAAGTCTTATTAATGGTACTGTTTATTGTGACTTTCTTTTATATAATATTCGATTTAATGTTCCATCTTATAATACACGAAGTTACAAACCCCTACATGTTAATATCTGTAAAACAAATTATACTCTCGCTGATCCGTTAACGCGTTTATGTAATGATTTTAATGATCTGTATTCTTTTGTTCACTTTGGCCTAAATGTTAATATAATTAAGCAAAAAATTATTATGTTTTTAAATGTCATACCACGAGTTTTAAATTAGTGTAAGTTCTTTGTAATAATAGCCTGTAAGGATTATATTCATTTGCTAATAAATTAAATTAAATTAAAAAAAAAATTAAAGACTAAAGAATTTTTCGCACAAAAAATTTAAAAAAGTATCAAAAACAGTGCGAAACGCACCGAGTTGACAACGCTGGCGGTATAAATAGTAAAAAAGTAATAAACGGTGCGGTCGGATGGTGGTATTTGTCAGTCACGATGCTGGAGTGGTCGAGTGAGCGTCGCACGTTCACTGTGCAAATATTTTTGTTGGAGCATTTTCGCACTGTAAATCCCATTTTTTGGCCACGTCAACAAGCAACACTGCCGTTACTGGTTTCGCAACCCTCGATTGAAACATCAAAAACTACGAGTACTCGTATTGCATTGCTCCAGTGTAGCTATTTGGTGTGATTTATCCACGCTTGAGATAAATGAATCACTTTTTCCAAAATTCTCAAAATGCAATTTTCCGTTTTGAACAGTGTGTTCAACTTGACGGAAGACAAATATCTTCATACATAAAATCATTCTATTGTTCAATGGCTGTTAATAAAACTTTGTGTCAATTATTACGCTTTTTATGTAAGTTTGAAAACATAAATCCGCTACAAGACACCTTGTATGTATTCATTGCTGCCATATTTTAAGATTTTTCATGTATTCAAAATTCTTACCCTGTTTATCAATACTATTTTATATTTCTTAAAGTTGAATCTCCCTAAAGGAGTGGCACATGTTTGGCTGGTTGAAGTTGTATATCGATATGTTTCTTTAGCTGGTTTAAGGTTAAGCAAGTTGGTAAAGTGAAAAGAAAAAAAAAAAATACAACACCAAAGGATTTCCATAAACACTAGGACATGGAATGGTTGATTCTGTTACCAAAACGTCAAAACAAAACATACCGCTAAAAACAAAAATTCATTTTTTTAAGGCACAAATGGAATTGATTGTCATTGAGTTTTTATGCAGATAAATTAATTTCAAAATATTTTATGCACATAGAGTTCAAGTTTTGCAAAAAATTTTTGTCAGAAATGTTGGTTTGGTAAGTTTTTGTCTTTCAAATTGTCTCCAACAATTTGCATAATTTGATTGTACAGAGCTCTTATTTATTGCTAAAACTTTTTCCATCGGCTTAAGATTGTAGAAAGTTATGATACGTTAGCATTTTTTAACTTTTAGAATGATTTCAAGTACTTAAAGCTTAATGGCAAAGAGACAATGTGCTTTACATATTAAAAAAAAGCAAATTGTTGTAAGCCTACATACAGAATGGGATGCTGTTTTATCCCTCTTAAGCGGAATGAAATGCAAAAGGAACAGAAGTAAGGTTTTATAAAAATAAAATGAAATAAATAAGATGATTGTTAAAGAAAACTCGTTCCGAAATAAAACGTTTTTGTGTTTACTTAGTGTAATATAATAAGTATTGATGTTACAGTATTGTGTAAAGTAAATCCTAACTAAGTTTACATTATATACTGTAACACCCAATGTAACAGTGTGTAAATGTTGCTTAGTGTTTATTACTTTTTATGATATAGTACTGTTATTAAATATACCTACATAGTTACAATATAACATTTAGTTTTAAAGCACGTAAAAAATAAATAAAGAATCATAAAACTAACTGAACTAATAACATCACACTTAGAACTACCGATTATATGTAATCAAAGACACTAACGACGTTATGTATAATAAAAAACCCTTGTGCTAACTAACTTGCTGCTATCTTTCCCTTATGGGAATTTACACATAAAAAACTTAGCAGCTAATTAGTTAGCATAAGGATTTTTATTATACATAAGGCCGTAAATGTGCAATTTGTGTTTTACCAAAATATATAAGACTTTTTAGGAAAAGCTATAACTAATAAAGGGAATGAAGAATTTGAACTAGGTATATTAAACTGTTTTACAACAACGTCAAAGGCTCATGACTCCTTGATAAAATCGCAAAAGCTTCAACTCACTTTTCAATTCAGTTAAAATTCTCATTGGCATATTTTTTAAACTTCAAAATCTATGATTAAGCAAGTGCTCTCTTTTAACTGCGTTCAAACGGCGGGGGCTAACATTTCCTCGAACCATTCGGGATACAAAACTGTAGTAGCCTTTTTTAGGACTAGTTTTGGCCAGAAGCTATTTTGTTTTGTTCCCACCCAACTTGGATGAGGTCCTTCGGGGGCAACGTGGTGGCTGTACTTTAATGACAAAATACAGGTTGAGTTCTTTACATTGATGTGGAGTTAGACCGCAACTGGGTGCCGAGTTCCTCAGATTGGCAGTAGTGCTATCTATGAAGGCTCCACTGCACATCATGGGTAACAGCATCTTCAATCAGCATGTAATCGAAAATGCCACCAGCATACTTTATAATCTGCCATGCGAGACAGTAGGTAGGAACTATTCATTTGTTATAGCAAATAATAATATAGCAGATCCCAGCATGATTTAAGTTGCGTTGGGACTTCTGAAGACCCTCATTAGGGGTTAATTGGCAGCACGGACATCAGCGCACACCCAGGAAGTTCTATTTGCATAACACCCAGGAGCTGGTAGCGATTAAAGTACCTGTATCTTGGCTAAAACGTAGAAAATGTTTTTTAGTACACCCTGATTATTGTGATGTGTTGTTGTCTTGCAAATAAGGAACTAGAAGTAATACATAGACAAGTGGATTGGTACAAGACTGATGTTCTTTATAAACTTCTGGTTAACAACTCGCGAAAGTTAGTTTTCCTCTGTCTATCTATAGAACTGCGTAGAGGGGGAATTAAATGTCCCGATCCCTTCAGCAGGTTCCTAGTTCATATGAACAAACGTATAACACAAAAGTACCTTGCAAGCCAACTGGGAGTACTTGTAAACCACGAAATATTTTACCACCATCGCCAGACTAGTCCATCATAGCAGGTACTCGTACTTATGCACTCACCCCGACAGCATTCCGAAAATATCACACCGACTTGTTTTTTGTTGTAAACTATATATGCATCTCACCATATCTCTTTGTAAAACTATATTTGTATAAAATATCACTTATTTTTTTGCTTTCTAAACGGAGTATTTTTAGCGCCTTAATTCACTTAAAATTATTTTATAATTTCTGCACGCACCAGTAGTGAGAGACACAGGGCGTATGATTGTGTTTCCTTCAGTTTTATGTGCAATCGATTTTGCAGTTGTTCACACGAACAGCTGTTTCTCCGTTTAAAATCAAGCCGGTGGACATTAAAAGGCAACTAAACTTTAATTGTTTAAAAATTGTTCCATTTTATATTTTAAATAATTGCATTTGTTGTCGTTGTCGTTTTCATTTTGCCATTTTCTTTTAAGTTGTTAAACCTGTTGATTTAATAGGTAGAGAGTTTATTGTGCACTTAAAAATTTAATTTGTTTTTCTTTCTTTTTTTTCTATTTTCTCGCATCGTCAACTGTTTTGTTGCTGCACTTGTAGAGTAAAATTTTATTCTTTAGCCTGCAGTCTCTTGATAGTCATTGAGTCTAAGTTAAATAAGAAAATATTAAGGCCCAAATTATTTTTGAAATATATATGTATGAAGAACTTTGGTTAAAAATAGTACCAATTCGAAATTCACTACTCTTTTAAGTGCTTTATTTTACATAAAATATTAGCTTCAAATAATTTCGAAATTTTTGTATGGAAATGCCACTCTACATCGTATTTTAAAAATATTTCTTTCTTTTGATCCTAATCTTTTTTTCAGCTTTTCTCACAAATTTATTTAGAATGTTTTCTATACTGTTGTGAAAAAGATTTGCATCAGCACCTGCCTTGCGGCTTTTTCTGATGATGGAAAAGTTCTACGGAGTGAATTATTCACGATTCACCAGCGCCCCCGTCTGGCTCACGCAGGTAGCAATTTATGTCATATGTTTGTAGCCATATGAGCAACTTCTTGTTGAGGAGTGCGGGCCTTCTAACCCCTCCTGTATGCAATTTCCCAACAATCAATGGAAGACAAGGCTTATTGAGTTGGTAGGCCAAAGCCCACTAGTAGCATCAGCCCATAAACCAACTTACCCGTCAACCATCACCACTGGTTCCTTACGGTACAGGTATCTTTTGTAAAGGCAACAGACCCTCGGGAGTTTGTTAGTCCCCGAAAAAAGCCACGCCAAGCAACTATCAAGGATACTAGCACCCCCTTCTTGCGTTTTAGGTTGCAACCACAGCCAGAACGTTTCAGCCAAGGTAGGCACCTCAACCATGATCAGCCCGGGTTGAACATGGCGGAGGCCATGCTCGATAAATACATATGCTCCTGCCACTTTTCCCCGAATTTTTTTTATTGCAAAAATTGATTGACTCACTGCTGGCGACTACTTTCTCGCATCTTTCGTGCAGTGTACAAATCCCGCGTTGAAAAAACTGGTCAGATATTGAAACGATCTACGAATCGATCCAATTTTTTACTTCTTCATAGGATTGGAAGTGCTGGTCAGCCAGGCCGCGTGCCATTGATCGAAACAAGTGACAGTCTGAAGGACTTCACATTTCAATATTCCCAAGTATGTCTTGACCCCTTTTATAACTTGGTTCGAGCATTACCATGCTGTAAAATCACTTTACTATCTCTCTCGTTGAATTGCGGCCGTTTGTCTTTCAATGCTTCGCTCAAACACATTAATTGCGTTCGATAACGATTGCCTGCAGTTTTTTCAGACCGTTTTAAAAACTCATACTGGCCTACGCCGAGCTGGTCCTACCAAATGCTGAACATGCGCTTGGAACCGTGAATATTCGATTTAGTTATCAACGTAGAAGAATGGCCGGGATACCCTTATGATTTTCTGCGCTTGAGATAATCGATGATTTACAGGACGCTTAATATTTAATATATGCAGCATAGGCCTCAAACAGGCGATTTTATATTGCCCCAATAAATTCCGACCGTATGAAAAATTCAAAACGTTATATTATTCTATTTATAATTCGCTTTTAAATTCGTTTTATATTTGGAGCCCTCTTGTTGAGTTCTTAAATATATATCACGAGAGAAACCAGCTATCTTATATGGTCTCTAATATATTTGGCTTTTCAAATTGAACATTTTATTTTTTTTTCTCTGTAATAGAAATGTTTTTTCATGTACAATAACAAAATTCTCTGAACCAACTAATAAATACTGAATCAAATTGAATACGGACCTATAAAGAAATTCGAAAAATGTTTGCATATTTATAAGTGAAATTTTAATTTGTATTTGCAATGCAATATTAAAGGCCCACTAAAAAGACTGATATATAAGAAGTCTTTGTTTACCGTGGATCAGCACAACTGTTGCAAACGTTTTCAACACACACCACAAGACAGTAGTTTTCCGCTGCCAACGCATTTAATGAGCTTAATTAAAATAACTGACTTTTCTCTGTATTTAATTTCTGAAACGACAGGCATCGTATTGTGGCCAACGCAAACAGTCGAAGTTCAAACAAGTGTCATAAACTTGAAACGTTTAACATGGCTCAATTACTTAAAACTGGCAACAGAGAAATTCGTATTAACTCAGAGCAATACACCACAATTCATTAATGAGCATTCAAAAATATTTTATTCAAAAAATAATATTTTACTAATGAAATATAACTAATGTATACCAATCGAAAATAAACAACGAAATGTCACGTTTCTGAAATCGGTAAATAACTTAAAAGGGCAAAGCTTAAAAAAAACTGGCATGATGCAGTGCAGTACAGTAGCAAGCGAAAGTCAGCACATATTTAGAAATTTTATTGAAAAGTACCTGCAAAAATTAAAAATGCATTAAAAATGTTTCATATTTGTTCATAATAAGTTCATAAAAAATAGAGTAAAATTGCTGTGTATTTTGTTAGTTTAGAGTAAAATTATGCTAAACCTTTTTGCAAATGGAATGATGCAATACCATTTGCACGAGACTGTGAATAGAGCAATAATGTTTTATAAAAAAGGCCTCCAGTTTGCAAATTGTTCTATTCGAAATTAATAAAATTTCTAAACATGTGTTCACTTTTGCGCGCTGCTGTACGTCATAGTGGAAACCTTAAACTCTAATTTGAACAACGCAGTAAAAAGAGCTGATTCCTTTTTTTTTATGTTTGAGGTGAACATTTTAATTGAAATTTTATGACTTTTTTAAATAGAGTAATTAAAGAATAATACTTTCTGTATTCAACACAATATTATCAGGAATACCGTCTTGCCAGTACTACGAGTAAATATAAGTTGAAATCATTATTTGGCTGCACTCAAACATAATTAGCTTAAATAACTGTTTATTAAAGGCTTAAAACTATTTTTTAATCTTAAGCAAAAATCAACCTTAGTAAGCTTTTACAAAAGATTTTAAAGGCAGCCAGACTATTTGTGGGTAGCTACTCGTAGTATGACGCTCATCAGGACTACGAAAATGATTGTATGTATTTGACAAAGAAACCCCCCGTCCTGAGTTGCTAATTAGCAATTATATTCCAACGAGCAGCTAAACAGCTGCGAAAAGAAAAGTAAACTCGCATCTTTTACTCTTAAGCTTCATGATGTAATTTTCTTTTATTTTTATTTATTATAAAAAATTAAACGATTAAACAACTTAAAGCAATTATTTAAACGTTAAAATTAGTGTAAATATAAAAATATAAAAATTTTAAATTTGATTTTTTTAAATTTTAAAGAGACGAACAAAATGGTTTTGTTACTTGCAAAATTTAGTACTCAAAAGTACCAATCAATCGATAAAAGTCATTTGGAATAAAAACTAATAAAGAGCTTATGTGTCATCGCATTGTAATAAAAATAAAATTGATTACCTTCTATAGTCTTTTTGTTTTCAGAAACTTTTTACAACTTGCATGCAAAGCAAAAAGATTTATGCAAATCTAGTCGTATGTGTATGTGTTTGTGTGTCGTTGACAGGATGTCATGATTACAAAATTATTGACATGCCTTGTAGAATCATTTGCATGCTTACACGTAAATGTTTAGAAGGAGTATGTAAAAAATCTGCATCTTGACATGCTCTTTACATAAATATTTTGTAAAAGTAACAAATGAAGATAAATTTCCATACACAAAGAGGCTGCATGAATAAATTCATTTCTTTACATATACACCGGAAACATCCAAATATTGAATACTTTAAGAGAGGTTAACTGAGTTAAAAGAGTGCGAATAGAAAAGAGAATGAATTACCTTTTAAAGTTGATCGCAATAAATAGGGCAGATGAAAGACATGTACCCTTTTTATTTAGATGTTTATATACTCAATTTGCGAATGCAAAGACTTGCGTGCCTTTACAGTTTTACTAATTACAAAAAATAGCAAATCCATTAAATTAGAAAGTAATACATTTTGATAAAACGATATTTAAAAGAATTTTGATGGTATATGAAATACACACAAAATATATATAAAACTTTATTTATTATATTTTTTTATTTTAAATAATAATGCTTATTTTACTCCAGGAGTAGAGTTATTATCTTTACTCTTTCGGCTTGTGTATTTATTTGTATATTACTCGTATTTTAATACGTAATCAAATCGTTTGTGGTACGAAGTTTACTTACTCAAAAAGCAAACGAATATATTCAAATGCCTTTCCAGCGTAGTCAGGCAGAGTCTACTATACGAGGTCTGATAAAAAATAACCGTTATATTCAAATTTTTCAAAAAATGTTTATTTATTCATCAAGTAATCCCCCTCAGATATAAGACACCTATGCCAGCGTTTTTTCCAATCCTCGAAACAAGGTTTTTAGTATCGCCAACAGCTCCTTTTTCGACTCTTTCTTTTATCTCCGCAATCGTAGCAAATTGATTTCCTTTCATCGATGTCTTCACTTTTGGGAAGAGGAAAAAGTCAGCGGAGGCTAAGTCCGGTGAATACGGCGGTTGAGACATGATAACAGTTTTGTTTTTGGCCAAAAACTCACGCACGAGCATCGATGTGTGATTATGTGCGTTATCATGGTACAAAATCTATGAATGTTTTTTCCACAATTCTGTGCATCTCTGACGAATTGCTCCGCGCAAACGACACATAACTTCAGGGCAGTATTTCTTATTGACCCTACGACCTTGTGGCAAGAATTTATAATGCACCACGCCATTGCAGTCGAAGAAAACAGTGAGCAAAACCTTCACATTTGACCGAACTTGACGCGCTTTTTTCGGTCTTGGTTCTTCTGGACGCTTCCATTGGGATGATTGGGCTTTAGTTTTTATGTCATAGCCTTACACCCATCATTCGTCACCAATTATGACCTTTTCGAGGAAATCTGGATTGTTGTTGACGATGTTCAACAGCTCCTGAGCGATGTGCAAATTTAGTAAAAAATCAAAGAACACACCAAAAACCAACTGACAATACGAAATGGCTGATATTGCCAACATATGTAACAGACATGCAGAAAAAAAATGTGAAAATCGAACATACGTAAGTAACTCACGAAATTTGAAAATAACGGTTATTTTTTTATCAGCCCATGTTTATATTATTAAAATATATTATAAGTTATATTTTTGTTGTAATTAATTATCATTTGTATATATTTATGCTAATTATAACAAAAATATGGTTGTATTACAATAAAGCTATTTGTGATATTAGTATTATTATTCCATGAAAGTGCTAATGAGAGAAGTATGAGTTGTTAGCATAATAATATGGTTGAGTATCACAATTGTTACTTATTATTATAACAATGTCGAACTTTTACTTGTAGCATAATTACTTAGAGTATTTTTTACAACTATTGTGAGTCATCCCAATGACATTTTAGATATTGTATAACAATATAGTATTATCAGGTACAACCACATAATTCAAAAACTGTATTATGCCCCTAGCATATTATCGTATCAACCGTCTATTTTTTCCACGTCGCTCTACTGGCGATCTTATGGCATATCTTTCGGAGAAATGGTGCCACTCAATCCATCATTTCGGTGAAAGCAAGGTGGTGGCTCTAGATATTTCCAAAGCGTTTGACAGAGTGTGGCATGCTGCACTACTGGCAAAACTTACTGCTTTTGGTGTCGGTAACGATTTCTCTCGGTTTATATCGAGCTTTCTCAGAGACCGCACTATACGAGTTGTTATAGATGGGGTCTCATCAAACGAGTTCAAGATTAATTCAGGGGTACCGCAAGGCTCCGTTCTTTCTCCTACTCTATTTCTTATTTTCCTCAACGACCTTCTCTATCAAACTTCCAACCCTATCCACTCTTTCGCAGATGACAGCAGCATTTGTCACTCGTACTCTTTTGGTCATAGGCCCAGCCTATCAGAGATCACTGCCAAGAGGCTAAATATGACCGATTCACTGAACAGTGATCTTCTATTAACCCCCGAATGGGATCGTAAAAACAGGGTCACCTCTAACGCTCGTAAGACCCAATGTTGTTGTGTGATGTTCGCTGGACTGAACACATTTTTCATGCCTCTAAAGAAGCATTCAAGTGTCTCGGTTTTTTGAAACGGTGTAAGATGTACTTCACTCCACCCGATCTCCTTATTATTTATACCACCTACATTCGACCGAAAATGGAATACAACTCTCATGTTTGAGCCGGTGCCTCAAAGTCTATTTTGGGGTTACTCGACCGTGTGCAGGAGAGGGCGAAGAAGCTTATCGGTGACAGTAGGGTATCCAACTCTATTGACTCACTGGAGCATCGACGCAGTGTGGGGTGCGCTACTCTGTTCTATCGTTACTACAATGGATTTTGCTCTGACGAGATTAGGGATCTTGTTCCCGAAACTCGCACACTTTTGCGTAGCACGCGTTCATCGTCCAGAGCTCATCCATTTGTGGTTGATTGCGCGGGGAATCGTACTACGCATTACAGAGAGAATTCGATTTTCAGCCGTACGCTTCGTCTGTGGAACAAGTTGCCTGCAGACGTGTTTCCCGTCTGTTATAACGTTGGAAAATTCAAGTCAAATGTTCACAAACACTACTCCCTCTTTCCCCCTCCTCACAACCTATTTTCCTAGTTCTGGTACAATGCACTGCATATGTAGGGGTCATCCCCTGAGTACTGGTCCAATATCAAAAAAAATATATATATATTTTCTCTACGTGTATATGCACACAAAAATGTTCTTTACTCATACTTGGCCACACTGTTATTCTTTTACTTATAGTTAAGTTAACAAATATGCATATTTTTTTTTTTTTTTTTTTTTTTTGTTAGTTTAGTACTAATTTGATTGTCGTATTGCGCCTAAAGTACTGAACCGAACTGATTGAATTTCAGATTGTGCTTATCTGTCTAAAAAAGTTTTTTAACTATATAAGTATATATTTCCAATATCGGTGATCTAGTACTATTAATTATATAGATATGCAAAATCACAAAAAAAAAAAATTGCCAGAATTGTGCGCTGCTCCATTTCTTTTACCAACAATTTTTTTACTCTAGATACTGTAGGCCATGCGTGGGATACTTCCTAACAAGCATACTTCCCTGTGTCGAACACGCATGATTAACTGTTTACTCCTTTATATATAGCGATTATATAAATGCCTTCTTGTACATATTTAGAATATTTTTGTGAGTCTTAACTGTACCATTATTTTAGTATTTTCATCTTTAAATTATTACTCTCATATAAATTATACAGTTAGACATACTCTCTTCATATTCCCTTTTGTTGTACTCTTTTCTTGTATACAAATTGTATAATTTACTCATAACTAGCTGTAAGTTAAAGCTTTAAACACATAGACGACAGCAGACAGCAAGCAGCAATCTGTCAAAAATAGAATACATGTGTTTAGATGCACACGATTATTTTAACGACTTCACAACAGCATTTGCTGCTGCTGCCAACTTAGATTAATTTCTATTTTCGTAGGCAGCAAAAAGTAAATGCAGTGCTGCCACTATAAATATAAATTGCCAGCAATAAGAACTAAAATTAGTCTGAAATATTTAATAGAAATAAACATCATATAAATAAAATAAACAAATAAATTGATGGGTTTTTATAGTTTTACGTGATATTATTACGTTTTCAGTCAGTAATTTTAATTTTATTCGTGTAAAATATACATATGTATATGTGGCACCTGTTGAGGACAAGAGCCTTTTCTTGCCCCTTTTTTATAAGTTGATAAATTTACCTTAATTTACCTTTGTTGTTTTTTGCAAGTAAGTCCATATAAGTTTTTATATGTTCATAATTCATTTATTTATAATATTCAATTTATAATTTCAAACGCGCTGGAAGAGCTTGTTGCTTTTACTAAATACATAAGTTTTTAATATGTTTTAACGAGGCAAAATCTTTTCATATCAAAAACAGAATTAATACAAAAAAATGCAAAAAAAGAGTTATTATTACTTGTCGCGTTAAACAGTAAATTTATCAATTTGTTGTTGCATTTTATTGTTTTGTTCTGTTAACGACAAGTGATCGAATAATGATATGCAATTATCAATTTTTTTTACACATAATTGAAATGAATGTCGCGATAAGCTGTAAATGTTAGTACGCATTTTTATGTTGTTGTTGTATATGCTCTGCTGCAGCAAAAGCAAATGTTTAATGCATTGCTTTTGCCTAAACTTAATATAAATAATATATCCATTAAGACCCAGTAGGAAAGTTTAAGTTATGAAATCCAACAGCACCTCTGAATTTTGTATTGTTTAAATACACATAGTGCTGCTGCTGTCTTTAAAATAATTATATTGCTGACCTGACGGCAGCATTTGAAGCTAACTTCATTTGTACTCGTGAAGTTGTGAAGTCTGCTGTTGTCTAAGTGTTTAGAGCTTAACGTTTAATTAAATAAAGAAGTCGTCTGTTCATAAACGCCAAACCAGCAAGTTGTTTAATTTTAACTTGCTTCAATACTTTGATCGTTATTGTTACTATTTGATTATCTTAAATCTTACAAAAAAAATGTTATAAGTGCCATACGATTTAGGAGTCTGTTTGAAGATTTCGATTTTTATCCTGAAAATGATATTTTTTATTAATAAATTATATACAGCGTTTGTTTTTTATTCGCACAGGCCCTTGTATTTTGTTTTAGGATTTTTTTCTGTTTCGGCGTGACATTGTGTTCTGGAGCTTCATGTATATTTTGCCTAATTTTCTTATATTAACCCAGCAATCCACAAGTTATTACAATTTGCAAAGCATCCTATTGTAAGCGATTGTGTCAACAGAAAAAATCAAAATAAACACATCCAACACAACAAACAACTAGCATCCGTTTCAGATTAGTATTTTTCTACTCATTTTGTTAAATTGAATGTACATAAGAAGCAAAGAAGAAAACAAATGCTAATAATATAGATTTGAACTCATCCAATCTTCGCTTACAATGTATACAGTGTTGGATGTATCTTACGGCCTAGGCCATCGCTGTGTAAATGTAAGTAGGAATTGTATACAGACTTCGGATGGGTCGCACTTACATTGTCAATGCTCTCAGATTGAAGATGTATGTGACAAAAAGTTCACTGGGAAGTTGCACTTGAGTTTAAAAGTGGATTGTTGCCAACAAGAGGATGCTTTTCTCTAAAAGTTTGCCATAGTTGACGTTCGAGATCGTGAAACAGGCCTTAAATTTTACTTAACTTGGCATACGAGTACACATGTTTGTACTTTAAGTTTTATTCAGCACTTTTTACTTCTCAAATCAAAATGTTGAAACAATGTAATAATAACACTTGAGACAATTTTACATCTCGCGGTTATTTTATTTGCTTCTTTTTCATTTTATAAAAACAAGTAATTAAAAAGGAAAATATTAACAAACATTATTTATTTATGTTAAGTCTGTTCATTATTGTGCAATCAAACAAATGAAGTAACAGAAATTAACAAAGACATTAACGAAAAGCATGATAATTAATTACAAAACATGCAGAAGTCTTATAAATTTTGATTAATCATTAAACGAGCATTAATTACACAAACATTTTTATAACGTTTTCATTAAGTCGTTAACAAAAATAGTGGTTGGTGGAATATTCAAAAAATTACACAAGATTTTAATGAAGGAATAGTTAGAAAATACGTTTAATTTGTTGCCAAATGAATACGGAATAAACAGCCCATCTTCTGAGCGATTTCATTTAAGATATATAAAATAAAGTAGAAAGTGCTTAATATTAATATTTACACCATAATTTAAAGCCATGTCTAAAAGGCAAGTATTTTTTTTCCGCCAACGAAAAAAGACACGTTTCCTGTTTTTCATGGTTTTCCCCCTTCTCCTTATTACTTATTTAGTTATAATGTTTTATATTCACTCCTGTGTAGCAAGGTGACTTACTACATCGTTACAAAAGGATGAAAACATAGAAACGTCTTCAAAATCAACATGAGCATGTGACTTGATTTTGGTAGCATCTTTGGAAAAAAAATACAAGAAATACATAACCTTAAATCATCATACAAGCTTTTTCTAAGGCTTACTTACGTTGGGTTCTCAGCTGTTATACACACATTCCACTATATTTCAAACACCTACTTTTTCCGTGCAAAATTAATAACTTTTGAAATATTAAACTTTTAAGCGCCACATTAAATAGATTGTACAGTTCATAGAAGTTGATCTCAAGGCATCCATTGTGCCAGGAAATAGGAATAATAATTTTAGTAAAAACAAATTTAAATTAACTCCAAGTCTTTGATATTCATTTTATAAGGAACGTTTTTAGTGAAAACAAAAATTTTTTATTAATATTTGTTTGTGGTTTATAATTTGTGAATTAAAGAGAAGGAAGTGTTTAAATAAAACATTGCACTAAATTTGTTTATTCAACATCATTTTCTGGTTACGCTCTTTAATAAAGCGATTCGAACGCATTAAACTTTTTCCTTTGATAATGATATCATTGAGCAAAGGAATAACATCACCAGCTTGTTACTAAGCAATTTTAAAGTTTTATTTGAAAAACAAAAACGTGACAGAAATTATTTTTGGATCAAATACGAACAAATAATTGTAAAGCAATTAACTTGTCCCTGCGAGTATTCACTATAGAAATTTTATGGGAAATTTAACTTAAACCACGAGCAATTTATTTGTGGTTTTGGCAGTTGGTGCAAATTGGCGTTATTTAAATTAAGAACGATGAATTAACTCATTAAACGAAAACTTTTTGCTATTAAATGGATGGAAAATGAAACCTGTTGCTCGATGATTTCGGCTGTTGCCGCTGAGCATTTTAAAGTTCAATAAATTTGTAGCAATTTAACATTAGTATGCAAATATTTTGTGAAAATCATTAAACTTTCTCAAAGGGGGTTTATCTGTTGTTTACGTCTGCTAAGACGTTTCTTTCACAATTTCTTTTACACGTACACGCAGAAAAAGTATTATGTATATAAGCAAATGTTTTTTACAGAATCAAAAGAAGAAAATAATATCAAAAGATATTTAGCGGAATAATATTTTATCTTTAGCTAACAAAAAAAAAAATAAGAGTCTTTGCTGATTTGTTGAAAATAAAAACTTGATTTTTCCAAAATTTGCAATGATTTTAATTTTTTTTTCGTTTGTTTCAAGAAACAGCTTTATACCAGTAAAAAATTATAAATAGCTTGTTTTCTATGTTTCCCAGCTATCTATATGTCGACATTTCATAGGAACTACCCTAATCATCAGTAGACTTTGGAAATTTTTGAAAGATATTCTCAAACATTCAACTTTATATCCCAACAATCCAAATAAATTGCTGAATGTTTGAGAATATCTTTCAAAAATTTCCAAAGTCTACTGATGATCAGGGTAGTTCCTATGAAATGTCGACATATAGATAGCTGGGAAACATAGAAAACAAGCTATTTATAATTTTTTACTGGTATAAATGTTAGAAGCTTAAATAGCGAATAAAAAATTTAATTGTTTGAAACAGCTTTTATTTAATGTAATTATTTTGAAATGAAAGAAGAACTTCGTAGGACCCACGAGAAGGGTTACAAGATTTCTTTTGAGTTGCATCTTGAGATTGGAAATTTTCATTCCCAGAATTTGCCAGAATTACATTAATATTGAAGCAAAAAACTTATTAAAACGAGTGAATAAAAAAGTAGCTTGTAAAAAAGTACCTTATACATAGCTTTCAGTAGTAGCACTAGCTTTATCTTTTCAATACTAACTAAAGCTACTTGTTAAAACTAGACTAGTGCTATATACATAACCTGTGCTGATAAATTATAGCTAAGGCTGGAAAATTTAGCAGCTGGCAGAATTTATTTATGTGTTGCAAATTTTTTAATTCTAAAGCTGCGTATATTTAATTCGGAATTTGAATGTATGTAACGTGCATTTACTTAAACATAAAATAACTAATTTTAAAAATTAGTTTTTGCCCGCGGCTTTGCTCTCGTTAAGAAGTATTATTATTAATTAGGTATAGTTCTTATGCATTCAAAGTCATATCCTGATCGCTTTAAATTTGACAAAGTTTCGTACAAACTTTCATCTTCTATTTTATCCTCTTGAGCGTAGAATTATACTAAAAACCTTTCTTAGCGGATACCTACGTTATAACATCTATCCGCAGCTAAATTTCAGCCCGATCCGTCTAGTGAATTGCGTTTATAGATCACTATGTCAGTCAGTCACTTTTGAGTTATATATTGTTACGTTTTTGCCTCTAAAAACGCTTTTGCGGATTCTTCAATTGTAAATGACACTCACACTTCTTCGTTATCCAGTACGAGTACTTATATAATTCACAACTTTATTTACACTTGATACCACTGTGTACCAAAACACTTGACTTGCTTGCTTTAACTTTTTTCCAAAAAATGGTTCGCTAAACATTTTACATTTTTATGTTTCGAATTCTGTATAAACTGAAATAATCTCGTGGATGAGAATGTGCCCTAATGCGGTATTCCTTCCTTTGCGAAGGTTTATAAAAGCTGGCATAATTAAAAATTGTAAAACATTTTGTTTTTTTTTTTTTATATAACAAACCCAATTTTAAGCACCACTGCCGCCATATGCTTAAAAAATAGTAGCATAAACTAGTATTTTACTTACTCACTTTTTTTTTAAGTCACCATTGGAAAAACTAGCTTATGCTAGTAAGTATAAAGTACTAGCTTTAGCTGAATGTTTTTATTCACTTCAAAGCTAGTTAAAACCTCAAAATTTCCAGCATAAGCTTTAGCTACCAATTTATATACGCCACTCCTTTGTAACTTTCTTCTGTAGAAAGAAACATAAACTGTATAACTACCAAATAAAACCTAAATCGGTGTCAGGTGTTGTACGAGTATAGTCTTTTTATTCTGTTCTTTTTGTCTTTGACATATTACGAAACTGTTTAATCAATAAATAATAATAGAGTTGACTTTCACGATGAAGAGAATTTTAATATTTTTATTATTTGTAGTAATAAAAATACATTAAATTAATGGCCCTTCTTATAATGGGCTGTTAGTCTGTGCACTGAAATTATCGTTTTGGTTAAAAATAAATCATAAAATGAAAAAGTAATAATAATAAAAATAAAAAAATGTAATAATTTGCCACCAGTGTTAACAGTTAATTGAATACGAAAAAAAAAAATTCTTACATACGAGTATGATTCACACCCGTTCTTTGATTTCAAATATAAAATTCATTTTCGCTTGTCAAGCACAAGATGATTTGCTACCAACATTCTTTGAACGAGATATCCATATGTCTGTTCATTCTTTGGCTTACTTACAAAGAAGTCACATTGTACAGAAATTACAAACAGCTTGTTTTCTATGTTTCTTAGCTGTCTATGTGTGGACATTTAATAGGAACTACCCTAATCATCAGTAGACTTTAGAAACTTTTGAAATATATTCTCAAACATTCAACTTTATATTCCAATAATCTAAATAAATTATTGAGAATTTAAAAAGCAAACTGAGGTTAAATAGTTATATATCTGTCTCACCATACTTTAAAATAAATTCATTAGTTTTCATATTTGTATTCAATTGCAAATTCATGTATTGTGTGAGCTCAACATCAGAACTGCAGGGCTGATTTGTGGCTTAATAAAACTAATTTGCTAACAAAAGTTGCCATATTTGGTGCAAGAAATCACGATTTTTATTACTGTAATCAACTTTTAACATTATGATCATTGCAAGAAACTCAAAACATCACGTTAAATGAATTGGAATTCATATCTAATTGTTAATAGTCTATTGATTATTGCATAGCTTCAAAATTAAAATGTATAAAATATGGATGGATTACAATGAAATGAATTTAATTTTTACTCAACACTCATTCACTTCCGTTTAATATGTCAAAGGCAAAAATACACTGTACGCTTTATAATTTGAATTGAAAGAAAACTTCTTTGTTTCTAAGCAAATTGTTATTATTCACATATATTTTTTTCACTTTAATTTAAAGAATTTAAAAATTTAACTACTAAATTACGAAACAATTAATCACATTAATGCATTGAAAGCATATGAATATGAGTGAAGTGATGGTTTAATTTTCTACGAACACGGAAAAAATTATAGTAAAAATAAATTCAACAAAAGTTTTGTCCGAAAAAATAATTTGTATGCATATATACATAAATATCAAAAAAATAACCTTGGATATCGTATTTTGTTGTTGTTTAAAAAAATAGTTGTTTTCGGTCAATAATTATTTTTACTAAACTTTTGTTTGAATCTACGAAATCCTTTAAAGGTCCGCATTTAAACAATTAATTAATTGATTCAATTGAATTTCGTTATGGAACACGACAAAACATTTTTCCTGTGAAACGTTTGCAGAAATTCTGCTTAAAAGGTATTCAAAAATTTGTTTTTGGAGTCCGCAATCGAGTGATTGATTTTGGCTTAAAAACATATGCATCTATTCACAAAAAATATTGTATATTTATTGAAGCTTTATTTGACAAGCTTTGTCAAATAAACCTTCAATTTTCAAAATGAATAGTTACAAAAAAAAGTGTGATGAATATATTTTAATCATTTTGGGAATATTTACTTCTCTTCCTTTTTTTTTGAGAGACATTTTCGATTACTAATTTAATCCTAATTGTACTTTATATATAAAAACAAAAATCATTAAAAAATGATCTATAAAACATTTATAAAACGATAGTATTCAGAACGATCGGTTGTCACCACATACCTGAATATATATAAAATATATTTTTTGAATATGACCATTAATTTTAAGCTTAACAAATTTAAATTTTTTATTGTTATTAAATATTTTTTATCTTAATTTCTTTCTGTTCATAGTCACGAATTTAAAAATGTTTTCTTGCACTTTGCTAAAAATAGTGGTTTATGTCTCTACTCTCACATTGGAATTTATCTCTGCGCACAGTTTTGGAACAAATTTAATGCTAGTTAATAACGCAAATATTAAATATATATAAACGAATATATTCAAAAGTCAATTAATTTTGTACTCTGTTTTTAGTACTGCGTCGAAATTTTTCTGAAAAGGACGTTGACTCCTTTACTGAACGACCTTAATGGTTATTCTCATTTCTTTTTATTGATGTTTGATGTTCGTTTAATTAAATTAATTTGGCTGCTAATGCTCATAAGATTTTTCAAAGCTACTAATATTGGAACAAATTTATCATCAGCGAAAATGATTTCATAAGTCCCACTTAACCAATCCAAACAGAAGCTATCCAAGGCAGTATATTGGGTCTTATTTTATATACTATTTTGAGCTCCAAAATTCACACTTCAACTGTGAGTTGCGCAAAACATCTTCGACCTACTTACAAAGTAAGCGAGATTATATTCGGGCTGTCTACTGGCGACTTATAGAGTAAGCGAGATTATATTCGAACTGTCTACTGCCGACTTACAAGGTATACGAGATTGTATTCGAGCTGCCTACTAATAGCTTACAATGTATGTTAGGAAGTAATGAGCTTTTGTTGGATGATCACCTCGCTATCTCGCTTACTGTGTGTGCAGGTGATCGGCAATGTGTTTGAAAACGTGTGCATTGCTGACTGGATCATCGCTTGCTGTTTTGTTTTTTTGTTTTTTTTTGGTAATTAGTAATCTCGCTGTAGGTGGTTTCAGACTAATTTAGTGATTTTACCATTTATTTAATATATCTATTTAGTGGAATTTACTACACAACGCTTTTGAACATTACTGTTCATGAGACTACGTTAATGCTCTTATTTAAGATACCTAGTACAGCGTAAAATCTAAGCGTTAATTATATTTGCGGGAATATATATTTATATTGGAGTAATGGCTAAAGCTCCGGGTAAACAAAGTTATTAAAGAAAAATTTGTATATGTTACGTTAACACTGTGTAATAAAATATGCTCGCCTATCAAATTATTTCGCAAGACTGTGAATTCAAAAACGCTGGTCTTCACTTCTACCATCCGCTTACGCAGAAGCCTGACAGATAAAACTAAAAGCGGTACAATAAAATGCGCTGAAATTATTCTTTGAAATTCGATTGCAAACTTTTGCTGAACAACGCAATCCTAAAGCCCATATTGAGTTGTAAGATTTAGTTGTGGGGTACGGCCTCGGCATGTCATATTGAAAGTATTGAAAAAGGCTCAAAATAATATTCTTCGAATAATTACTGTAGATCAGCACAGGAATTCACAGATCAGCTCAAAATAATATTCTTCGAATAATTACTGTAGATCAGCACAGGAATTCACAGATCAGCAACTTTAGTAAAGGATGAATTTTCAAAGTACGCGGTAAGCTAATATAGTTTGTAATAAACCTGGATTTCTCTCAAATCTTCTTGCCTGTACTATTCTTAATCTATGGCAGCCTCCGTAGAGAAAAAGCGATAATCTTGCCACTATCAGATTTTTAAATAGGTGATTTTGCTGATAGAGTAATATGAAAAAAAACTATTTGTCTAGTATTGGGAAGTAAAAGAAAAAGAACTTCTGTAATATTGAAGTCAGTTTCATTTATTTAGTATTACGATTACATGCGGTTAAATCTTTATAGAATATTTAATAAATAACTGAAATGCTTTAAAAAAAACCCTGCGAAAGAAACAATCTGAAATGTGATTTCATGTTTCTAGTAGTTCAAGGGCTTTCTCTAACAAAGGCAGATTATAAGGGCATTACTCAGGCTGAAAACCCAAAAGAAACAACTATGACAACAACATTAGCGCGGTAAGTGAGGAATGAAAATATTGCAACCCAGATGAAAATGAAAAAATCCTTTTAGTGTTCCCGGGGGAAGGAAATTAGGCCACCTGCTTAAAGATGGCGACGCAACGCTCCGTTCTCAGTGGAAAATTTATGGGTTTTGTTTGTTTGTCTGCCTGCATTAATTTACATAAGGATGTAAAACTCAATTTACTGAACATAAATTAACAAACCGTCTGTCCGTCTGGATTTTTCTACGGTCAAAGGCAGTTCAAGCAAATCATTTGAATTCATTATTCGACTGTAATAAGCCTTTTTGCAGCCTATTACAAAAAACATTAGGCCTATTCACAATCTTGTACATTTGGGTTTGCAAAGTTGTACAACTGCTAATATTTGCTCTCGATTAAACAAAAAAGCTATTTGAATTTATTGCCCTAAATTACTTAATTTTTAGTTGAGTTAAGGTTGTCAAATTCGTATTATAGATTTCAACTCAACTGAACTTTCAAGCACCTCTTGCTTTAGTTCTCTACGTTAAGTTGTTACCCAGTTTATGATTTACGACTACAATAATATTTTTTTTTAACAATTCAATTATTTATTGTATTTTCTAAAAGAACTAACAATAAGTATGCAAATCTCAAAACTAAAAATTAATTAATTAATACAGAAAAAAATTAATTAATATTGAAAAATTTTATTTACTTAGGGTCTAGCCAATGTTAGACGAAAAGGTGCTTCTTGCCTGTATATTACTGCTAAATCGGCTACAATAATATAAGTTTTTATTGTAAAAACTAAAAAAATCTAAGAACTGCTTTTTGTGAGTAGTTGTGTTTTGGAAAAAAAAATGAGAAAAGCAAAGCAAGTCTGTAGAAAAAAGAATAAAATATATGGAAAATCTACCCAGAAAAGATGTATTTCGCATTGATAAGCTTTCCAATACCAGTTTTACAAATATGCCTGATTAATGCGCAACCTGGATGTGGTTGGCGAAAATCGGAAATGCTTTTTAAATAAAATCTTTTTTGATTTTTTTTTTCAATAATTTATTTTGCACGTATTTTAGATCGCTTCGGAGTAGGTAGGTTCAGATTAAGTTATTATTTGAATGAAAAACTAAAACTATCGCTAAAAAAATATAGATGTGATACGCATACTTCTAGGGTACTTCGCAAGAAGTAAAAATTTAGCTGAATTCAGTTAAACCAAGATTTTTGCTGGGTATGTACACTATTCCAGAAAAATAAGAACTAAACAGAAAATTGAAGGCGTGACGGTAATGACACTATGAGAAAATCCGCCTGGATATCAGAAAGACTTTTAAGTGTTTAATTGAATAGCCTTGACGGTACTTTTAGTCTTATACGATAAACCTGGAAATCAAAAAACACGAGTAGTTCCATTTTTATGTGCTTAAACCATTAATCCATCTGGGTGCCCATTTGACTTAGATGTTCGAAATGCACTTCATTCGACTGCTAAATGTTCAATAATGAAAGTACATTTCTATTTTAAAATATACAGAATTGAATTTTTTTTTTAATTAATAAAAAAAATATTACAAAAAATTCTATTTCTTCTATTTTATATTATTAAAGCTGCCACACATCAGACTACAAGTTTTTGTTTTGGATTTTTTGACATGTATTCATTTAACATGCCTGTTAAAATTGTCATTTTCATGACAATTAATGTACATTAGCTTACAAACGTACATTACATTTACGTCTGACATTGTTTCTGCTTGTTTATTTTGCTTCTTCACTTGAATATCAAAGTCGTGCTAATCAAATATTGAAAAATGCTTGCTTACGACTCAAAGTCAGGCACTGATATTTCAGCAGATTTTTTCTTCTCTCAGTGCGATAATAGCAAGTTTATACGAGTATTAAAAAAAAATAATAAGCGATTTAAAAATGTTTAATAAATATTGTTACTATTATGAAAAAACATTTTAAAATATAATAAAATATTACTGGTGTAAAATTTTTTCTTTCAGCCGACTAATGATAACTGCCGAAGATCTACTGCGGCTAAATCTTTCCCAAGGCACAGATTTCTAATATCAGGTTTGTAAACATATCAAAATAGAACACGCTCTATATGAAATTTTGTCAGAGGATAATGTTCATGTGTTATACAGAAGCAATGTTTTTGAGGTAACAGATGACATGTGTCCATTTTATGGCATCCACATTGCTAAAAACATATCGTGTGTTATCTGCTTTAATCAAACTTGTGTATCTGTTAGTAAAGTTTGGTTTGACTTATGGTATTTTCTTTTCTGATTAAAAGTGCTGCCCTCTAAATGTTTATCATTTCTTTCCGACTGCCATCAACTTCAAAAAGTCGTACATTTGTTATTAACACAAAAGAACCAAAATTGCTAAAAAGACAAAATGCCGTTTAATAATAATGTACACTTAGCGGTTCAAATACATCATCAGACATGTTCTGAGAAACGCAAATCGCTTAAGTTTAGCGTTTTCGATTTGAAATCGACAAATAGGTACTCTGGTAAACACATATCACTAAAAGTAAGCGACTTCAGCTCGCATGTGTATATTGAAGTTAACCGATTGAATTTGCTAAAACTGAACCTGCAAAAGGAAATAAAAAAATTCACAACTGAAAGTTAAAATGTTTTCTTTTTATTTCAATAAGAAGTTCAATGTTTTTAAAAAAATTAAAAAAATTTCTTTTTTTGTAGTCGATTTTTTTTTTCGTTTTATATAACTAGCACATACATTTGTACGCATGTAAAAAATGTTGTCCGAAACACCAGTAAAGCGCGCGTTCATTAGAACGCCAAAAATTCAATTAAGCGTTTTTTAGAACGCTTTGCGGTTTCAGATCGTGCGTTTTTCGAAACATGTCGGCATGATTACTTTTAACAAACCAACGTTTTACTCACTATTTTCATCAAATAAAAGCTATCATTACCCTCACCGTTTACTCATCAACAATACCAAAACATTACAATAACAAACGTATGTGTTTATGCAACCGATATCTGCATAAATACGTATCAAACAAGGATGTAAAAAAGGGCAATATCTCCACCTTACTCGAAGTACAATGTAGGACATGCTGCATTTTTAGCCAGTTTTATGTGCAACATGTTATGAAAAGAACATTATACCCTTTAAGGCCCTGATACACTATCCTACACGATCATACGATTCATTCACAGGAAAATATTTTTAAAATCTGGCAGAAGTTACAACATCGCTTCAAAATTGCGTTATTGTCTACTCTATTATACAAGTATGATTGCTATAATTATAAATATAGTAAACAAATTAAAAACTACTATTGGAATAGTAATTTTACATTAATTTAATTTACTTCTCGAGGCGCCAAGAATACTCTCATATTTTTCACAATATATACCACATACTACAGGAACATTTACATAAAAATTTTCAAATCGCACGATTTGTCAAAAACTGTCACACAGTTGCATTTTTAGTACTTTTCAAGCACATATCGCTCCTTTATTGCAACATAGTCATATCTCAAAAAATTAGCTTTTCGGGTTACCAATCCAAAATTTTTAACAGTACTACCTTTTACGTTGTGCCAAAAATTTACTCAAATTGTTTTTAAACTGTTTCCTTTAAGAGATATTTTCAAAAAAAAAATTCTAAGACTTGCCTGGAAACTAAACATATCGCTCTTTTATTGCAACATAGTCATAATTCCAAAAAAAGCTTGTTTCGAGAAAAACACACTTCAATTTTTTAGCTTCCATACAAGTCTTAGAAAAAAATTTTAGAAAATATCTTCTTAAGGAAACAGTTTAAAAGTAATTTGGATAAATTTTTGGCACAATATAATTCTGCATTGATAACTCGTATGGTATGATAACTCGAAAAACTCATTTTTTGAGATATGACTATGTTGCTATAAAGGAGCGATATGAAATGGGTTTTTCTCGAAACAAGCTTTTTTTAGTTTTGACTATGTTGCAATAAAGGAGCGATATGTTATCATTGGTAGATCGTACGATTGTGTAGGATAGTGAATCACGAACTTTAATAGTGTATCAAATTTTTTAGAAAAGGCGTAAAATTTTTTTGGAAAGGAAAGAACAAGTGAGTTTTTGGTTGGAAAACGTTTCATTGTTTGATAAAGTTTTCTTGTTTGTGAAAAAGAGGGTTTTTTTAACCTAGGTATGTCTGAAATTCAGAAACCTTAAAGTAATTGTTTAATTTGTAATTGTTTATAAATATCATTTAATTCCAAAATAAAATTAATTTCTCTCATTTTTAATTTTATCTTCCTCAACAAAAGCATTGATATTGTAGCTGCCAATACCACATAAAAATAAAATTTGAAGAAATCACGCGCACACACACATCAAACTAGCTTCAAACTCCTGCTGCGACATAGTAAAAATCTATATTATTTAGATTTTCGTCAAACTCACATCAAACCAAACGTGTGAGTTTATTCTTACTAACCCAATCAAATCTAGGTTAGATTGAAGAAACAGTTTGATGTGTGTCCATTCCGCTCAACGAAGACAACTTACGAGTAAATTGGTTGTGAATAGTAAAACCAAAAATACTTGGATTTAGTGAGTTGTCGCACAGACAACTCAAATCAATTGAGTTGAGAATCATAAATAGCGCGCATATTATTATAGCGCAATTGGTGTTTAAATTGTACTTTTCGCCTAACACATGTGCCAAACTGTTGCTCGTTGGTTTTTCAAATGCTATGAAGCAATGTCATTTGCACAAGATTGTGAATAAGGCTATTCAATTAAAAGTATGAAATGCTTTCTTATTAAATAATTTGCCAAGAAAATTTCAAAGAAAATTACCACTCATTTAAATATGTTCAACCAATTTTCCAGTTTTCTGTTTTTACAATTTTTTATTGGCCTAGTGGTAGACATTTATGCTTTAAATATAAAACTAAAATAGGTAAGTCATTGAAATTAAAAACGTTCGTATGACATTAATAGCGTCGATTGTTTTGATATTTAATTTACTAAATAATTTTGCTGGTGACGAATAGTTGGCAATCAATCACTTCAACTAAAACACAGGTGAAGGGTTAAAACTAAAAATACCACGCTAAAAAGGAAACGTTTACGACTTTTTTATAACGTATTTTTGTTAAAGACAGCAAACATGTTGTCAACCTTTTATATCCAGGGCAACAAAAGGTGCGGCTTAAACTACTTTTAGATTTGACGGAGGGGATGGCTATTTCCCGGTGCATGATGTCATGTTTAAACAAACTCTTTGTTTTGATTTTTTTTACCTAATACATTTTATATTGATTTATAGATTGTTGAAGTAGTTGAAGCAAAGGCATTCGGCAGTCTAAAAAATAATATATTCATATGGAGGAGCTTTGCAATTACAAATGTCTTTCTAATAACTTAAAAAAACTAAATATTACTGTTTTATGTTGGCTTGGGATTGTTTGAAGCCCCCTTTCCAAACACAAAATTCAAAAACAAACTTACTTAAGCTTTAACGCAAACGTTAGTTATTAAACACCTTAACACTACAATTTGTTTATGCAAAAACAGTACGTTGACTATTAAATATAGTAAAGAATTTAATTGTTTTATTCCTGCAACAAGCTCAGAAAACTCTATAGCGCGAACAATTATTTTATTCACTACATATGTTTTCAAAGCTTTTAGGCAATATTGAAATACATTAAACTCGATTTTTTTGGGGAATCTCCTCATATGAAAAAATATGTGCAGTATGTTCTAAACTATATTTTTGTTTGGAAACGAACAATATGTAGAATTAAACAAAAAAAAAGAAGAAACTTTAAAACATGTAAACAGTACAAAAATAAGCAACTTAAAAATGTGTAAAGGTGTAAAGAAAAACTTTAAAGACATCAGAGCTTCCAGTTATGACAAGAACACTTTACCGTTGGTTCATCCTAATGAGTGAATGGAATTCGCCTGCAAGTGGGGTAATGCTAAAACAAAAAGGTAAGGAATTACGTTTCCAACCTTAAAAAAACGAAAGCAGATTCAATGTTAGTGATAGATGACTTCAGCGGTTTAAAAAAAGGTACGGAATTTGACTTCTTAGCGTATTCGAAGAAAACGCCTCTTCGCAGCCTGAGTTAGTAAATGCATGACTAACTCTATAATGGTGGTAAGTCTGGTGTACTCTGGAGACTTACCAGATAAAACGTACGTTGCACTGCAAGAAAAATGTGTTCCAGAAACAAAGACGAATAGATAAGGCCAAAAATCTGCGCAGTTTTAAAAACTTCATTTGTCGTACGGATTATAAAAATTCCAAATCAGTCTGGATGACTTCAGCCTTTTTTAAGTACTGTTTCCATCAATCCTTTGTACGACAGATAAACAAATTCTTTATAGAATAAAAAATATACTTAATTAAAACACAGGTTTCTAAAGAAGAAAAATTTGCCAAGACAACAACAGTGAAAATGATTTACATCAGTACCTGCCTTGACGGCCTAACCTGATGGTGGATCAGTTCCACGAAGTGAATTTTTCACGATTCACCACCGCTCCCGTGTGGCTTGCTAGGCTCACACAGGTAGCAATTCTTGTCATATGATTGCGGTCATATAATAACTTCTTGTTGAGGAGTTCGGGCTTTCTAATCCCTCATGTATGCAATTTCCCAGCAATCAATGAAGGACAAGGCTTAATGAGTTGGTAGGCCGAAGCCCATTAAGAGCATCAGCCCTTAAACCAACTCACCCGTCAATCATCACCACTGGTTCCTTACAGTACACGTATCTGTTGTATAGGCAACAGATCCTCGGGAGATTGTTAGCCCTCGAAAAAAGCCATCACCAAACAATTATCAAGGATACTAACACTCCCTTCCTGCGTTTTAGGTTTCAACCACAGCCAGAACGGTTCAGCCAAGGTAGGCACCTCAACCATGATCAGCCCGGGTCGAACCGCAAGCAGAACTTCCCGGGGGCCATACTGATCCCCGTTCTGCCAATTTATACCCTTGGTAAGGGTTTCGGAAGCCAACACAACATAAGTCATGCGGCTTCCTAGAGTTTTGTTTGCCACACCAAACGAGGGACCCCTTCCCCTCTTTTCCACGATAAACAGAGCGCCTAAGTTAGGAATACGCCAAGGCAAAACCTGTTCCCTGGGGGGAATTTGCCAAGACAAACAGAATTAAAAACTAAACATAATTGCCATGTTTATGTGGCATGCAAATGGCAAGCCCCTTATCCAATCAATGGATCAGAATGTGATTAAAATAACAAAATTATACTGCAGAAATAATTTGTTAGCTTCGATAGCAGCTAAAAGCACTGCTAAGCTTCAATCAATGAGAACTGTAACTTTGAAAAATGCTGAAAATATACTTTAAAATTAGTTAGAAATCAGAATGATCCTGAAGATAGGTTCTGAAAGAAAATGGGATGTAGAAAAAAATTCTTTAAATCGAATGTCAGTCGATCTCCTTCAAGTCCTCAGGTAAGAATTTTACGATAAACTTTGATACCTTAATTAAAGCATTGTTTTACTAACTCTTAGGTAGATGTTACATTTCCAATGGTTCAAGAGTGCAATAATGATCCTTGTGTTGATGATACGACAGATATCCATGAAATTGAGCAGAACGAAGAAAGTGACGACGATGAATGCATTGCTGATGAACCTGTTTAAAAAAGAAATTGTCGCAGGTAAGGCAATTGAAGTTTTGAACAAGGCATTTCAATGAATGCGCAGGAGATGCAAGGGTGGATCAAAGTGACATGAGTGTACTTAGACGCTTAATGCCTATTATCTGCCTTTTTATTTCTGTTATTAGAAAAAAAAGCAACAGAGCAAGTAATGAATTATGTTATTTTCTACGTAGTTTTAGTTCATTGGGTATTTCCTCGTGATGTCGTTTTGTTATGCAATGAATTTTAATTAATTCAGAAATTAAATTAATAAATTTATTTTTATTTATCAAGCATTTAAAAAGCATATTTTTTCATAAAAATTTACAATTACTAACGAGAACAATTTTATTAACATGAACACATTTGGTTTTCATTAGCTCACGTTACCCCGAGCGCACTGTATTTATTCTACGAAACGAGAATAGAGCTGCAAAACTATCGATAGTCGGTCCTATCGATATTTTCGATAGTTTCAAGAAAAACTATCGATACTATCGTTAAGCGCTACTTTTGGCTATGAATCTGTAACTCAAGTGGAAGTTAGTAAACATAGATACATACATACATATTTATATAAAATCTTTACGTATTTTTATTCTATGATAAAAAATATAGCTTTTAAATACTTTTCTTTTTATTTTTGCTAGACTTTGAACTGCAACGTCTCCTTCATGCAAAGAGGACAAAGTGTTTTAAGTTGCAGTCGACATTTAGCTGCAGCCGGCAGATATAAGTTGCCATATTTAACTAACATTTTTTATATAAAAAAACTATTTTTTTATTTGAGATAAAAGTAATAAATAATATTGTACACTTTAGTTTGATATATAATATATTTTCATTTGTAAATTACGCTATAGTTATAAAAATTTAAAGGCGGCTAAGAACCTGCCAGAATAAATGGCCATAAACGTTATGCCGGCTACATGTAACCGGCTTCGTATATACATACATATGTACGTTCAAAAATTGTCGATATTATCACTATCGAACGAAAACAATCGATAGTTAGCTAAAAATAAAACTATCGATGCTATCGAGAATCCTGGCAAAATCACAGCCCAACAAAACTTTTAAAAATCTTCAGGCCAAATTAGTAGAGCAATAATAAATTATAAATTTTTATTTTTATGTAGAGTATATCGTTGCAGCATACCACCATTATTCTAACATGTTTTGTAAATTGATACGTATGGATGGCAGAATGTTAGTCTTTACAGATGTACATCACTCTTCTCTTCATTATAGAATGTTCCATTTTACAATTATTAAAACAAAAAAGCCAAATCTTTATTACAAAATAGGCGAAAATTTATAGCCACAATGAGAATAGGCACACAGCTCATTTATATAGAATATACAAATATAATCCATGTAAATGTGCTGCACTAAATATAAATAAAGTTCACTTTAAAATAAAAATAAAAAAAACTCAGCAATAAATATTCATTTCATTTCATTTCATTTATTTCAAAAATATGCAATACAAAGCCTCAAGGGCCAATATAATTATATTACATCATAGTAGTATATAGCCTGAATATACAGCTTTGTTTATAACAAAAATAAAAAATAATTAACAATATATTATAAAATTAATTAAAATAAAAAATAAAAATCATATTTGAGAATACCAGCTCCCCAGCTGAGAAAAATAAGAAAGAAAGCATTTAGCGCGGAAGATATAGGTCCAAATCAGTGGGATAACCACGGAAAGAATATGTAGGTGAAAAGCAAAATATTTCAATGCATAGATGAAAACATTAAAAGTTTTAAACGAAACACGTTATTCGAATGAGAAAATATGCGCAGGGAAAAAGGTAAAAAATTCCACCATCTAGCAATCCTAACCACAAAAGATTTATCAAAAAAAGAACAAGAAATTCTCGGTATCAGCAGCTGAGGATTCCTAGAAGAGCGCAGAAACGTAAATGAACTATACAATGCTAAAGGTGTGGAAGTCTTCATAATCTTGTGAAACAGGACCAAATTACGAATCATTAGAAATTTCGCAAAACTACAACCAAGAAATCGTTCAAAGAAAGGCGAGATATGTTCACGTCGGCGAACATTATAGACAAAACGTACAACAATGTTAATGAGACGGTTAATTCTATTCAGATACATTGAAGACGTACCCGAAAAAATTTCAAGACCATAAAGGATGTGCGACATTAGTAATGCCCATGAAAGTTGCGATCTGATACGAAGGGGAAGTGAAAGATTCGCAGAGTAGATTCTACGTAGTGTACCGAAAAGTTTTCTACTTACCATATCGATATGGTATGAAAAGGAAAGTTTTGGGTCAAGTATTATACCTAGACATTTAAGCTGATCAACAAAAGAAATGCGCACCCCATCCAAGAATATATCAAGGTCGAAAAAGAAGCGATGACTGTATCCAAAAGTTATTGCCTTAGTTTTAGCAGGATTAACGTTCAAGGAATTGTTTGACATCCATTCGAGCACCCGTCCTAGACAAAAGTTAATGTTCGCCTGCAGAACATCCGGAAAATCTAAAGGACTCTTGAATAACAAAAAGACATCGTCAGCGTACAAAAAGGTCTCACATGTAGTGGAGTTCACAAATCCAAGTAGACTGTTAATGTATATAGTAAATAAAAGGGGACCCAGAACTGAACCCTGGGGAATACCGGATAGAAGAGTCCGCAACCCAGAGCTAACACCATTTAGCACAGAAAATTGAGACCTATTTGTCAAATAAGAATAAATGAGCTTACAAGCCGATCTGGAAAACTTAAACTCATTGCTAAGCTTGTCTATAAGTAAGTTATGGTTAATTGAGTTAAAAGCTTTAGAAAGGTCTAGGGAAACAACAACACTGAAATAGTCGTCATTAACGTTCCGCCTAATACAGTCAGTCATAGTGAGAAGTAGTGACGTAGTATTAAATCCCTTACGATATGCATATTGCCTATCGTAAATAGCATTAGATACGAATTCCAGAATCTGGTCTTTAATAATATGCTCAACCACTTTCGATACAGCAGGAAGTAAAGAAATGGGTCGAAGATCCTCCGGACCTTGAACTACCTTAGTCTTGGGAATTGGGATTACCCTAGCGGTTTTCCAAAAGCAGGGAAATTCAGAAGAAGTCAAAATTGTGTTAACTAAGAATAAAAGATATTCTGAAATAAAGGGATAAATAGTTTTGATAAACTTAATAGGAATGTCATCTGTTCCTAGTGACTTTGATTTAACCCTACATAGGGAATCAAATAGAGTCTGCTCAGAAATACAACGAAATGAAAAGTACTGAGTGTCATTACTGCAGGACGCTAAATCGAAATTGGAGTGAGTTGTCGTAGAGCCCATAGAAGAAAAAAAATCATTTAATTGGTTCACATCACCTTCAAAAGGAATCCCGTCATCACTTGCAAAACCAGATTTATTTAGAACTTTCCATATGCCTCCAGTATCTAAACCCTGGAATAGTCTAGAAAAATGTCTCCTCTTAACCTTACGAATTCTAATGGGTTTTATAGCCAATCAGTTAAAAATAGATGTGTCTATTTTCCTATTTGAGAGATCTCTGCAAGAGTGTGTGTTTAAAAAACGAGCAATTTGCATGTGTTTTAAATTTCAGTTTTATTCCCTGGAGTTAAGAGCATATTAAGGATATAAACCAGAAGTAAATTTTTTCAACAAAAACATTATTAAAAAAAATTCATTTGCATACACTTTTTGTTCCATTTTCAATAGTGTCGGTGATTATGAAACAGCGTTGTCAACTTTGAAATTTCAAAACGCACCAAAATGGGAGAAAAAACACGTTATCTCAAAGAAAACGCACCAAAAATTTTTTTTATTAATTTTATGCGTTTTTCACAAATTTTTAAAAATCTGATATATTTTCATTAAAAATTAACTTATTGAAAGCATAGAAATTTGCTTTTTTACTTAATATGGTGTTTACAGAACACAGGCGTACAACTCGTCTACAAAATTTGCGTGGAAAGCAATCTGAAAAAAATCTTTTCAAACAAATTTTCTAGATGTGTTGTTACCTCTTACACCGCTTTCACATACAGAAAGTTCTTTTCTTTTTTTTTTTATCTGGGACCAGTACTTAAGGGATGACCCCTACATATGCAGAACATTGTACTGGAACTAGGAAAATAGGTTATGATGAGGAGGAAAGAGGTAGTAGTGGTTAGGGTAGGTAAACTAATTATAAATTTATTATTTAAAATATTTTTTGATATATACAATAAGTTCTCCTCACGGAGAACACGCTGACAGACTGTTGGAGCGGTAAAACTAGGCTGATCTTCCGACAACTCGTATGGCAAATAATTTGAAGTTATTCTAGTAGAAATTTTTACCGACATTATTGTTAAGATAAGCACCACGCTGATCAGTCTGGCTATAAAAACAGCTGATTTAAAACGAAGGCAAATAGTGCTAAAAACTGTTATAGAATAGCGAAAACATCAAAGCTAGAGTTAATTTCTCTAAACGAATTTTATTAACAGGTTAGTGAATGGCACTACAGATTAACAACAATTAACTCTAAAGTGGTAACAATTAGACGATTAGATAAATATTTTATTAAAGTACACCTGTTACTTGGGCCACTTTGGTTTGGATTTACCAGAGTCGTGAGTTTTTTTATTTTCTTTTTGTTTGATTTTTACGATTTTTTTTATCATCATTTTCTTTTGGTTTATTAGGTTTTTTAGTTATTTCCTTATTTTTATCCACGGCACTAGAATTTTTAATATAATTAAGAGTATCTAATTTAATTTTTCTAAATGAATTGTTTAATTCTTTTTCTAAATCCATCGATAAGTTTTCAAGCTTTTTTTCTAATATATTAATTTTTTCATTAAGAACCTCATCGTACAAGATAATTTGATTTATATCCTGGGTGCTCTTAAGAGATTTATTTTCCACAATTTTTAGTTCTAGCTCTTTGGTTTTGCTTTCATTTGCTATGCTCAATTGTTCAACACCATCCTTTAGAAGTTCCAAAGGCTCGCTATTAGGTCCTTGAAGCTGCTTAAAATGCTCTCTGTTTTCGTTCAGTTGTCTTATTTTCACTTCTAAAGCTCTTTTTTCATTATCAGCTGCAGTATATTGGTTCTGAAGTTTTTCATTTTGAGCCTGAAGTTCGTTTATTGTTTCATTGCAAGTTTCTAACTTCTGCTTCAATTGTGCCAGTTGTACTTTGCAAAGAGAGTGAATTTTTTCCCTTGCTAGCACTTAGTTCAATACAAGCGTTGCCAAAACGAAGATTATACCTTAATTTTGAAGATTTTATAAGTAAAATAAGATTTGAAGATATATTTCCCAAAATTGATATTAAGAAAAAATGTTACTCAGCTGTTTACTGGTTCCAAACTTTTTGTACGCTACACATACACAAATGTTACATTTATAGTGTAATTGACGAATCGTGCTATACGACAAAATGTCTATTATTTAAACATGTTGGATGAGGTTTTTATTCAGAACTCCACCGAATATGTATCCACTTTAACTGACACATAGTCAGATCGGTTATAGCGGAGCTTGAACGAAAACTCCCAGCTACACTTTCTACAGGGTCTTCAGGTCAGCTGACCTGATTGCACTAGACTTTTTTTGAGTTATGTCAAGCAAGAGCTGTAAAAAATAAAACCAAGGAATTTACAGACGCAATAAATAAAACTCTGATCAGGTATCACGATCATGGGTGCCATTTATCATATCATAGTCTATCATCTTGTTATATATTATCACTTCCCCAAAAAAATTCATATGTAAATAAAATACATATGAAAAAGCTTGTTTGTATTTCTTTTTGCAGCTTTGTACTACTCGTACGAGTACTAATTTTGAAAGGACATTTTATTGAATTGAATTTTAGCTTGAAATTTTCACTTTGATCCCATTGTTATGTTAAAATAATCATCATTTTGTAATAATTAACAAACGCTACTTTCTGAGTTTGGCATAAGAAAAATCAAATGAAACCCCTTTTAAGATATTTTCCTCAAAATTAGGAATTTGTTTAGGCAAATGAAAAAGAGTTTCCGATACAAATTTCTAGCACCATTGCGCAAGATATTACAAAGTTAACTTTCCGTGTGTGTAATTGTACGTGTTGTTGATGAAATGTGCAACTTTTCCACACTTGTGTAAAATTTTATTGAACGTATTACAAATGTATAGTGCAAAAAGTTGTTTCTTATATTAGAACCGAAAGTTATGTTGAAATTGATATGGTGCCACGGAAAATTAAAAAATGCACCGAAAATTGGAAAAAAGCGCATAGCGCACTGGCTAAGGATTTTTCAAAAAGCACCAAAAATGGTATGAAACGCACCGAGTTGACAACACTGTTATGAAACGACAATAACAGCACTAATTTTAAACTTGCCGAAATGAGCAATTTTTTAAGTAAATTAATCATTTGAGATCTTGCTTAAAGCTTTATCTGCTGAAAACGGAAATATGCGTATTATTATAAGCAACCACATAATTGTGTTCTTAACAATAAAAACCAAATATCTTTTTTACATATTATATCAATATCTATATATACGTACATACATATGTATATGTACGTGTGTATATAAACGCATTTAATTATGTTTTCGGTTGACAAGTTAATTGATAACAATTGACTTGTAATTTAATTGTGATTTACAATATTTATTTGTTTAATTAAAGGACATTTTTGCCATTTTAAAAATTATTTATATTACGAGTATTTTAATTTCCTCTTCAGAGTTAAATTTAATAAAAGATTAATTAAATCCAGAACACAACAATATAAAATTTCACTGACTATTTGCATCATAACAATTTTCCCTGTCCACAGAGAATATGTTTGTTTGTTTTTTTAAATGGAGATATCTAGTATTGGAAAACATATGGGTTTATACGTTAGGACCTCAACAAAATACTAGGGTGATCGCTTATTCGACTTTTATCGAAAACCGTTTTTCGAATAATTCGAATAGTGGCAATTTAAAAAAACCCCGGTTACCGAATAATAATTAAGGAAACGTCGTTCAAGCCGGATTTTTACAATACAATAATTAAAAACCAACTTGTTAGTAAAATAGTACTTGAAAAGAAAACAAAGTAATTCACAACCAAGGCGAATTCATTACTAGGTGGATGCATCGGCGAATTCAGGCGAATTCATTTAATATGGCGGCACTTTCCCTGTCAAGTTTTGTTTACCTTTTCGGCACAATTTAAATTTTTTAACATGTTAGTTATCATCTACTTTTGACAGCTTAAGTATGAATTCGCCTTTTTACACAAACAAAATACCTGTTGTTTTTTTTATTGTTGTATTGTTGTAGCGAAGCGGCTACCTTGTTTTTTGTATCATGATTCACAACAAGAACAAAATGAAAAAAGCTTAAGAGTTATTTAATAAATTTGTTTTTTTATTTTTTTAGTTAGGAGTTTGCCGCTCACCAATTTTTCATGCTTTCAATAAATGCTCTGGAACGCGAAAAATAATACGTCACACATTCGAGACATGAGATTTGTGAAGACAATTCTGTAAATGGTTCAAATCCAGAAAAAAAAAAACAGAAATTTCAAAAAATATCAGCAGAACATGCACTGGATAGTGATCTTTATTTTTTCGGGCAGAATACCCTTAAAAATTAAAATTTCCAATTATTGCGTAATGGGACAAAACGCAGTACTCATACGTATCTGACACCCACAACATGATGTATATTCTCATGTCCTTGGTTCGATGTGCATCGTTGGTCTTATGTACGAGTAGGAAAGCCCTAATTTGCTTTTCTCCTAAATTAGTGATTCTAGTACATTTCGCAAAACTTTAATGACAATAAATTATATATGTATGTAATTATGCGTTTCCAAAGTACGCATTATGTTCGGAAACGTATTACGTAGTAATTTTTTAATAATAAAAATGGAAATTAGGTAAAAAATTTAGCATTCTTTTAACAAATGGCATTTGTACGACAAATTTCACTTCCTGTCTATCAAAGCAAAAAGCCTGAATTATATTAAATCTTTAATATTAAAATCAAAACATCTGAATTTGAAGAAAAGCATTTCTAAAGAGTAGCAAATTTTTGGCAGACAACAAATTCTCAAGTAAATTAAAAGATACTTGTATACAAGTGCGAAAAAAAAGATTCCAAAATTTTGAATGAATGAATTTTTGAAGAGTAGCAAATATTTGGCAGACAACAAATTCTCAAGTAAATTAAAAGGTACTTGTATACAAATGCGAAATAATAGATTCCAAGTGCGAAATAAAAGATTCCAAATTTTTGAAGGGCCATTATTACAACTGACGAATAGCTAACATTAGGATTTTATCTTACAGATATTTTTTTTTGTTTTTTTTTTTTTCTTACGATTTAAGGCCCATTTAGCCGACTGTAGAAATTGTAACTGTAACGTAAATGTAACGTAAATGTAAATGTAGTAGCACTTATAGAACACGTAAAACCGTATCATGTGTTTTTGATACAAACAAAAAAACAAAAGTGCATGTTAAGAAAGAGGGTTCACTTATTAATGATTTACAGAAAAAGTGTTCTGTTTTTCATTTTTATATTATTGTATGTTAAAGAAAATAATTAATTTTTCATCACCCATATCTTTATATCAAATAATTTACAAAAATTAAATAAAAGCAAAGCAGCTGTTCATAGCAGTGATGAGAGTTCATAGTATTCAGTACAGTACAAAAGGTACGAAAATTGTTTAAATGGTACCTAAAACTTCTAATATTTCTTTTTCTGTCTATTGTCGACATTTCATATGAGCTACAGCTGGGAAATATAAAAAATAAGCTGTTTATAATTTTTTGATTAGTACCAATGTTGGAAGCTATTATAGCGAATAAATCTCAAATGTTTGAATTTTTGTTCTTTGCTCTTTAATACTTCTAAAAAAACAAATTTAATTGATTATAATATATAATAATATTAATATATAACCGGAGCGTAGTACATTCGGCTGTGTCAAATCTAAAATACCCTTCACGATAGTAACCTATATACATATATATAGTATATTAAAAATTTTAACAAAATATGCTCGGATATATATGAACCGACCTCGGGGAAAAATATGTTTGTCTTGTAATCACCATTCCAAAAGGGACATCTTTCATGGAAATTATTATGTAAAAATTGGTTTAGGCTATATCTCGGTTAAATATGAACCGATAACGGAATTTTCCATTTTCTGTATTTTATGAGTAATTACCGCATTTCATAATCAGAACTGATTTCAAGCAAAATAAATTTTTCACTAAAAAATCGGTTTAGCCTATATCTCGGGTATATATGGACCGATATCGGAAATTTTCTCTATTGGGTAACCTCCTTATATTATCAGAACTTCTTTTAAGCAAAAACAAAACAAAAAACACATTTATGGAAAAATCGGTTTAGGTTATATCTTGGGTATACGAGTATATGGGCCGATATCGGAATTTCTTTTTTCTGTATTTCTCCATTTATTACTATAATAAGTGTGTGAAGTTTAAAGCAAAACAAAAAATTTTTTTTCAAAAATGTTCATGCAAAATTGCAAAAAATAATGGCCTTTTTTGGAATTTTGAACATATCTCAGCTATATGTGAACCGATATTACTGAATTTCAATAGCAATCTCATGACTCGATGGGGTAATAGAATGGTGAAAGAAAACCGTTTCTAAGTCTAATGGGTTTCTCAGAAACGGTATTTCAATGACCGACGGAAAGACATCGCTTTATCGACTTTTCTATTAATTCTGATTCAGAATATATATACTTATACGGTCGCAAATAAAAATTGTAGAAATTGCAAACGGAAAAACAAACTTATATATACCCTCTACATTTTTGTGCTTGTTATACTTAAAAAATATTAAAAATTTTTATTATTACATTTTCATTTCATTACAGACCTAAATTTATACTGTATTGCTTTCTTACACTTATATCAGCATAACTCTATATTATAAACCAATTTTTAAAATTAATTTTATCGTTGGAAGATTGCACTTAATAAATATATTTTTGGAAATCGGCCGAATAAATGTTGTGGTTACATATAATGTGACAGTTGCAAAAATTGTGTATTGTGTATAAATTATGCTACCATGTATATCCATTTTGCGTATTTTACAGAAAAATCTTAAATTTATTAAATCATATTATGTGTGTATACAAATATAACTGCTTAAACAGTTCAATTATCAAATAAACAAAAAGTACGAAAACAGGGTTTTTGTGCCATCCTGACATTCACAATAATATATACCATCACTGACTACATTTGTCACGTAAACACGTAATGAAATTCTATTTTCTACAGGTTGAGACGTTACGGTTACATTTCATTACAGTCAGATAAGCATTTAGATTGTTTCTCGTATAACAAAAACGATCAGCTGTTCCGACTACATTTACATTTCTACATTTACGGTCGGCTAAATGGGCCTTTAACATTAATCTGAAAAGTTGCTGATAACTTAACAGAAGGTTTATGCTCATGGTAAATTTCAAAGTTAACTTTAAGCATTTGAAGTTGCCATATTTTCTGCTAAAAATATTGTAACTTCAGTTGTCGAAATTGGAAATTTTTAATGGTGACTTTATCGTTTACGTTAACTAATGTTAAGGTTAACTATCAAGAACTTTATCGTTAAGTTGTAATAATGGCCCTAAATGTAATTGTGCGAATGAACGAAAAGCTTCGTTATCCATGACCTGGCGTACAGTTCAGTACTGATTATAGGTTTGTTTGTTTACTTTGCTGTATGTAGTGAAAGCGTGATTTTTCTGTAAATTATAAACATTACTATAGTATTACTAATATAGAGGTAATTGCAGGTCTGTCTAGCTAAAAGTTAAGGTTGACATACATCTTTTATTAATTGCAATCGTTAAATTTGTAATCAGATACATTTTTCTCTTGTCGAAAAAAGTACGCGAACAGAAAAATATTATAGTAAAAATTCTTAAAGTTTATTAAACCTATTTTCCTAGTTCCAGTACAATGCGCTACATACTGGTCCCAGAAAAAAAATAAAGTTTAGCTGATGAAATTAATAAATAAATTTTTAAGAAGAACAATCATTTACTTCTATGTTTTTCTTCACTTTTCTAAAAATATATGTATATATGTATATGGTAATAATATAATCTAATTAAATTTTAGTGCAACAAAGTTTTGCAGTAAAAATTTGCAAGTAATCAGTAAAATAATTATCACTTTACTCTCTTTATTTGTGTTCTCACTTACAGCAACATTCAGTAAAATGCATTAAAACACTGTAAAATTTTTACAATTTTTTAGGTAAACGAACGAACGGAGTGGCATACGGATGTGATGGCTGTTATAACTTTTCCTTACAAAATGTCAGAAAATCTTCTTTTCTGATTGGTTAGCATTAGTATCATTTAAATGTCAGATGATTGTTTAATTTGAGCAAGCTTAAGAAATATCATAGAAATGTTTTTTGCTTGAAATAAACAAAAAATTTAAAAACTTTTTCGGAACAAAAACCTATTAAAATTCCCCAAAAGAAAACAATAGCCTTATTCATGTTAAAATGTTCAATTAACATCATTAAATAAACTTATTGTTAACATAAACTCAACAAACAAAACAAATAAAAATGTTCATAAGAGATTAATTTTCGTCAACATCAAACAAAATATTACAACTCAATTTGCAACCAGGACTATATTGTTAAAATCAAAAAGTTTGTATATATTCATAAATAATTTATAATAAACATTTTTATGAATAAAATTATTTTGTTTTAGTAAAAAATTATAAATAGCTTGTTTTCTATGTTTCCCTGCTTTTATATAATTATAATTTTTTGTTGGTATCAATGCTAGAAACTAAAATATTGAATAAAACACTCACTTGTTTGAATTTTGTTGTAGAAAATTTTCCAAATGACTTTTATTTAATACTAATTTTTTTTTTATAGTGTAAGTAAAAAACTAATGCTATTAGAAAAATTACTAGGACTAAACTGAATTGATTGTACGAATAATCACAGCAAGCACTCTATATCAAAAACCAAAATCTAAAAGACGTGGCTTCATTGTATCTTTGGCTATATCTTCTCATCGGGCGGCTCGAGCGAGGGGCAACTGAACTTTTTACTAGAATATTTAGACACCTTCAGCCATTGCAAAGCTAATACTAAGCGTTTTTTTTAAGTTTACAACTTTAAGTTGACAACACTGATTTGTTTGACAACTCATTTAACAGCTGATAGGAACTTTTTGTTTAGTCTGGTTTAACATTTTATTGCAACGCTTGCAAATTGGTCAAACTTTTTATAAATGTAATGTTCCTCAAACTTGATATTGAATTTTCATTTGAAAATTTTTTTCTGCGATAAAGCCCGTTTTTGGTTGAATCGGTACGTAAATTAGCAGAATTTTCACCTTTAGGGCGAGGATAATGCATAAGCTTTTATCGAAGCACATTACATTTCATCTACAGAAATTGGATGTTAGTTGCGCTTTATGGCCTGGCGGAGTTATTGGTCTAAATGTCATGCACAACGATGTTGGCCAGTATGTTAGACAATGTTCGGTATTGGGGCATGATTAGAAATGTATTCGTGTCTAAAAAAAAAAATTATGTCAATTTTGCGAATGCGAGTGAGTAGTAAAATATTTTATAAATTAGCAATAATAAAAACTTAAAATGTCATTATTGGTGATTTGAATGAACAAGGCACTAAAATTTTTGAGCTGGTTTTAACTCTTAATAAGAATACTAACCCTTCTTCATCAGGAAAAAAATTTCGATACAAAGTTTTAATACTGAAAACCAAATTAAGAACGTGTTGTTGCAACAATGTACAAATGCTCTCTGCCACGAATTGACTGGTTTACTCTTCTAGAAAAATGAAATAAAGAGCAATATTTCTAACAACCGAAAACAAGTTGCTCCAACAAGTAGTATCCAACAACTTATTTCTCCAACAAAAGATGTTGAATTCGCCACAAATTAATACAAGAGAACAAACAAAACAGCTGATGCAAATAAACTGTTATCCGGCAAAATACTGCCAGAGTATGTAAACAACCGGGTCAAGTTGAAAAAGTATAAACACAATAACATGTGCTTATACAAATGGTGTGTGCGCATTACGAAAAGCTTTAATTTTCTCTGATTTAAGAAATAAAGTTTATTAAAGCTTTCCATTCATAAATAATACACAGCGTAGGCAGCTTTGAAATTTCACTACGCTCCGCAATGGAGAAAAAATGTATTATTTCATGGAAAAGGCACCAAATTCTCCATTTTATTTAAAATTTTTATGAAATTGATTTTCCGCGCAAAATTTCTTTCTGTACATGGCAACCTTTTATTTCCCCACCTTAAAGAAGGTGTAAAAGCCGTGTCAGATAAAACTTTTGCTTAGCTTTGCGTTGCAAATTCGCTTTGACATCTGAGATAAAATATATATACTTATATGAAACATGTCACATAGAGCACTTTTAACGCAACGCGAAGCGAAAAGTTCGGCAACTCTCATCTTTTCACGCGTTCAAGTTTTTTCTAAACGCTTTATACACTAAGAAAACAATTAGAACCAATTTCAGTAGTTCGTTTAATAATATTTCTAACTTCTATTATCATAAGAAATGATTAGATGTAAAATTAACAAACATTTTTTTAGATAAATAAACAAATCGTGAGCGTTGCCAAAGTTTTTTTTCTTTGCGCTTTTCTGTTAAAGTTTTACGGCCGTATTCATAAAAAAGTTAAACAGCCGTTCAAACCATTTTTAGGGAAAATTCGATAAAACTGTATTTATAAACGAATTTTACGTTAAAATGTTCTTTTTAGCAGTTTTTTAAGTCAACCATTTTTAAAACTGATTGCACCCAATTTTAAGACAATTTTAAGGTGATATTTGTGTTTATTAGTTGCTGTTACTTATATGTTGTGTAAATTTTTATTGCATATTTATAAGAAATCCCATGATATTGATAATAATAGATGTGTGTTTTTAATAGAAAATATGACCCAAGCTTTGAATAGCTGGCAACAGAAAACTATCAGGGAAAGAAGTTATCTATTTTATTCTGGATTCCAGATAAGCAATTTCGCTTTACATTTCTTCTTATTTTAGTTATTACTAACATTTTATTTATTTAAAATAATATACGTTAATAAAATGCCATGTAAAAAGCTCGTTATTCATATTTTTTCCTACGCGTAAGCAAAAGGAATCAAAGTAAAACTTTTCTGACTCAGTATTTTTTGCTATTTAATTGAAAGACAAAATGGAGTTAACATTTATTTATTTGTTTTAAAGTCGATTTTAATAAAAAACAATACAAGACATTTCTTTGAATGACTACTATGTGAACAAAAAACCGTTTTTATCGCAGCACTATGATTCAGATAAGAGTTGCATATGATGGCGTTGCCAGTCACAAATATAAAATTTCAATAAAATGATTTTTAGCTAAAATGCTGTTTATGAATACGTTTTTATAAAATGTGTTTTTTTGCTGAAAATTCTGTTTTAACTAAAAAGTTGTTAAAATGCAGATTAGTGTTTTTTTATGAATACGGCTGTTAAACTTCACGCAAAGCGACAAAGTTTTATCTGACACGGGCTTAAGAATGGACAGGGTTATCATTTTTTGTTATTTCCAACCAAATTTTGTAATATTTTTCTTCAATGTGGAGATGCAAATATTTTTTGATTTTGGTTACTTACTTTAAGGCCCATTTAGCCGACCGTAGAAACTGTAACTGTAACGTAAATGTAAATGTAACGTAAGTGTAAATGTAGTAGCACTTATAGAACACGTAAAACCGTATCATGTGTTTTTGATACAAACAAAAAAAACAAAAGTGCATGTTAAGAAAGAGGGTTCACTTATTAATGATTTACAGAAAAAGTGTTCTGTTTTTCATTTTTATATTATTGTATGTTAAAGAAAATAATTAATTTTTCATCACCCATATCTTTATATCAAATAATTTACAAAAATTAAATAAAAGCAAAGCAGCTGTTCATAGCAGTGATGAGAGTTCATAGTATTCAGTACAGATACAAAAGGTACGAAAATTGTTTAAATGGTACCTCAAATTTCTAATATTTCTTTTTCTGTCTATTGTCGACATTTCATATGAGCTACAGCTGGGAAATATAAAAAATAAACTGTTTATAAGTTTTTGATTAGTACCAATGTTGAAAGCTAATATAGCGAATTTAATATATAACAGGAGCGTAGTATATTCGGCTGGGCCGAATCTTAAATACTCTTCACGATAGTCACCTATATACATAAATGTAATATATATTAAAAATATGAATTAAGTATGCTCGAATATATATGGACCGACATCGGGGAAAAAATATTTTTGCTTTGTAATCACTATTCCAAAAAGGAAATCTTTCAAGGAAATTATCATGCAAAAATTGGTTTAGGCTATATCTCGGTTAAATATGAACCGATATCGTAATTTTCCATTTTCTGTATTTTAATTACCTCGTTTTATAATCAGAACTGATTTCAAGCAAAAAAAATGTTTCACTAAAATAATCGGTTTAGACTATATCTCGGGTATATATGGACCGATATCGAAAATTTAATTTTCTCTGTTTGATCACCTCCTTATACTTCTTTTAAGCAAAAAAATGTTTAAGTTCGCTTACCCGACATTTTCATTAAAAAATCGGTTTAGGATATATCACTAAAATAATCGGTTTAGACTATATCTCGGGTATATATGGACCGATATCGAAAATTTAATTTTCTCTGTTTGATCACCTCCTTATACTTCTTTTAAGCAAAAAAATGTTTAAGTTCGCTTACCCGACATTTTCATTAAAAAATCGGCTTAGGATATATCTCGGGTATATATGGACCGATATCGAAAATTTTTATTTTCTGTATTTAAGTAACCTCCTTTTATAATCAGAAAAAAAAAATTATGGAAAAATGGGTTTAGGCTATATCTTGGGTATACGAGTATATGGACCGATATCGGAATTTCTCTTTTTCTGTATTTTAGTAACCTCCTTTTATTACTATAATAAGTGTGTGAAGTTTAAACAAACAATTTTTTTTTCAAATAATTTCATACCAAATCGCAAAATATAATGGCTTTTTTCAGAATTTTTAACATATATCAGCTATATGTGAATGGGGAAAGAAACTTATTTCTTTCCCCATTCTAATGTAAGTCTAATGGTTTAAGTCTAATGATTTTCTCAGAAATGGTATTTCAACGACCGACGTACGGACAGACGGAAATCGCTTTATCGACTTTTCTATTAAATCTGATTCAAAATATATATACTTTATACGGTCGCAAATAAAAATTGTAGAAATTACAAACGGAATCACAAAATTATATATACCCTTTACATTTTTGTGAAGGGTATAACAGTAATAAATTACTAGTTATATATAATTATTAGCTTATTATACTTAAAAAATATTAAAAATGGTTTATTTATTACTACATTTTAATTTCATCACCGACCTAAATTTATACTGTATTGCTTTCTTACATTTATATCAGCATAACTCTATATTATAAACCAATTTTAAAAATTCATTTTATCCTTGGAAGATTGTACTTAATAAATATATTTTTGGAAATCGGGCGAATAAATGTTGTGGTTACATATAATGTAACAGTTGCAAAAATTATTACGTATTTTACAGAAAAGTCTTAAATTTATTAAATTATGTGTGTATACAAATATAACTACTTAAACAGTTCAATTATCAAATAAACAAAAAGTACGAAAACAGGGTTTTCGTGCCATCGTACCATTCACAATAATATATACCATCACTGACTACATTTGTCACGTAAACACGTAATGAAATTCTATTTTCTACAGGTTGAGACGTTACGGTTACATTTTATTACAGTCAGATAAGCGTTTCCATGGTTTCTCGTATAACAAAAACGATCAGCTGTTACGACTACATTCACATTTCTACATTTACGGTCGGCTAAATGGGCCTTTAGTCATTAACATATATGCATATAGATATAAATGTTTTATATATTTAACTTGTTATACTTACCGACCGCGATATTTATATTAAATTGTTTTAAATTAAATTGATAAATTTAAAATTTTGCCACTCAGAAGTCGCGTTATCTGTCTTAAAATCAAGCGATCATCGAAGAAACTCCATTCCAAAGTTCTAGATACCGAAATACCAAGAACAATACAGAACGAAAGCTCTAAACCTCACGCTACAGATAAAACGATATTCCTCTTCATCGCGGTTACTGTGTTTTTCATTTTGCAACGAAAATAAATGAAGACTGACTACAGAAATGATCCTGTGAAGTATAGTCTTAATTTTTCGTAGGCAAAACTCAACTATTTTAGCAGGTGTTTTAAACAAATGAATGAGAATTAATTAAAAACATTTGTCTAAATACCACGGAGTATCTACAATATACGTTTGTGTATATGTAAATGGATTTTTAATATCTCTGATGTTATCAACACAAAAACTGTAGTGGTTGATTTTTAAAAGTATTTATCATGCGCCAGTAGCAGGGATGGAATAAGTATTACCATTATATTTCAGAACGTTAAACGATCGCGTCAAACAAGACTTTACGCCAAAACAGTAAATTTGTTGAGTTTTTTCCTATATTATTTGTTTGTTTGGTTGAGTTTTGTTGGTTTAGGCCAAATTAATGACATTTTATATTTCTCATATACATATGTATGTATGTATGTATTTTTATACCCTTCACAAAAATTTAAGGGGTAAAGTCTTGTGATTCCGTTTGTAGTTTCTACAGTTTTCATTTGTGACCCTATAAAGTATATACTTATATATTCTGAATCAGAATTAATGGAAAAGTCGATTAAGCGATGTCCGTCTGTCGGTCGTTGAAATACCGTTTCTGAGAAAACCATTAGACATAGAAACTTTTTTCTTTCACCATTCTATTACTCCATATTGCCATGTGTTTGCTATTGAAATTCAGTAATATCGGTTCACGTATAGCTGAGATATATTCAAAATTCCAAAAAAAGCCAGGAATTTTTGCAATTTTGTATGGAAATTTTTGACAAAAAAAGTTGTTTGTTTTGCTTCAAACTTCACACACTCATTAAGCATGGTGACTCAAAGGCAAAAAATTTTTTTCAGATATCGGTCCATATATACCCGAGATATAGCCCAAATAGGGTTTTTAATAAAAATGTCGCGTAAGCGAACTGAAACAACTTTTTTTGCTTAAAGGCAGTTCTGGTAGTGAAATAAGGTTGTATAAATATGGAAAATTAACATTTCCGATATAGGTCCATATATACCCGAGATATAGCCTAAACCGGGGTTTTCATGAAAATGTCGCGTAAGCGAACTTAAACAACTCTTTTAGGCTCAAAAGCAGTTCTGGTAATGAAATAAGGCTATAAAAATATGCAAAAGGAAAATCTTCGATATCAGTCCATATATGCCCGAAATAAAGCCTAAACCGGGTTTTTCATGAAAATGTCGCGTAAGTGAACTTAAACATCTTTTTTTTTGCTTAAAAACAGTTCTGGTAAGGATATAACGTTATATAAGTATGGAAAATGAAAATTTCCCATATCGGTCCATATATACCCGAGATATAGCCCAAACCGGGTTTTTCATGAAAATGTCGCGTAAGCGAACTTAAACAACTTTTTTGTGCTCAAAAGCAGTTCTGGTAATGAAATAAGGTTGTATAAATATGGAAAAAGAAAATATCCGATATCGGTCCATATATACTCGAGATATAGCCTGAACCGATTTTTCCGATAACATTTTTTTTTTTTTTTTGCTGAAAAGCAAATCTTGTTATAAAAGAAGGTAACGAAAATAGAGAAAATTAACATTTCTGATATCGGTCCATATATACTCGAGATATAGCCTAAACCGGGTTTTTCATGAAAATATCGCGTAAGCGAATTTAAATAACTTTTTTGTGCTCAAAAGCAGTTTTGGTAATGAAATAAAGTTATATAAATATGGAAGATAGAAATTTCCGATATCGGCCCATATATACCCGATATATAGCATAACCGGTTTTTTGATGAAAATGCCGAGTAAGCGCATTTAAACAACTTTTTTGTGCTCAAAAGCAGTTCTGGTAATGAAATAAGCTTGTATAAATATGGAAAAAGAAAATATCCGATATCGGTCCATATATACTCGAGATATAGCCTGAATCGATTTTTCCAATAACATTTTTTTTTTTTGCTGAAAAGCAAATCTTGTTATAAAAGAAGGTAACGAAAATAGAGAAAATTAAAATTTCTGATATCGGTCCATATATACCCGAGATATAGCCCTAAACCGGGTTTTTCATGAAAATATCGCGTAAGCGAATTTAAACAACTTTTTTGTGCTCAAAAGCAGTTTTGGTACTGAAATAAAGTTATATAAATATGGAAGATAAAAATTTCCGATATCGGTCCATATATTCCCGAGATATAGCCTAAACCGGGTTTTTCATGAAAATGTCGCGTAAGCGAACTTAAACAATTTGTTCTACTTAAAAGCAGTTCTGGTAATGAAATAAGGTTATATAAATATGGAAAATTAAAATTTTTGATATCGGTCCATATATATCCGAGATATAGCCTGAACCGATTTTTTTTTCCATTAACAATTTTTTTTTTTTTTTTTTTTTTTTTTTGCTGAAAAGCAATTCTCGTTATAAAAGAAGGTTACTAAAATACAGAAAATAGAAAATTCCGATATCGGTTCATATACAAACGAGCATATTTAGGTCACATTTTTAAATATAGTATATATATACATACGTGACTATCGTGAAGGGATTTTAGATTCGGCCCAGCCGAATATACTACACTCTTACTTGTTTGAAATTAAATTGATAAATCTATAATTTTGCCACTCAGAAGTCGCGTTATCTGTGTTAAAACCAAGCGATCATCGAAGAAACCCCACTCCAAAGTTCTAGATACCGAAATACCAAGAACAATACAGAACGAAAGCTCTAAACCTCACGCTACAGATAAAACGATATTCCTCTTCATCGCGGTTACTGTGTTTTTCATTTTGCAACGAAAATAAATGAAGACTGACTACAGAAATGATCCTGTGAAGTATAGTCTTAATTTTTCGTAGGCAAAACTCAACTATTTTAGCAGGTGTTTTAAACAAATGAATGAGAATTAATTAAAAACATTTGTCTAAATACCACGGAGTATCTACAATATACGTTTGTGTATATGTAAATGGATTTTTAATATCTCTGATGTTATCAACACAAAAACTGTAGTGGTTGATTTTTAAAAGTATTTATCATGCGCCAGTAGCAGGGATGGAATAAGTATTACCATTATATTTCAGAACGTTAAACGATCGCGTCAAACAAGACTTTACGCCAAAACAGTAAATTTGTTGAGTTTTTTCCTATATTATTTGTTTGTTTGGTTGAGTTTTGTTGGTTTAGGCCAAATTAATGACATTTTATATTTCTCATATACATATGTATGTATGTATGTATTTTTATACCCTTCACAAAAATTTAAGGGGTAAAGTCTTGTGATTCCGTTTGTAGTTTCTACAGTTTTCATTTGTGACCCTATAAAGTATATACTTATATATTCTGAATCAGAATTAATGGAAAAGTCGATTAAGCGATGTCCGTCTGTCGGTCGTTGAAATACCGTTTCTGAGAAAACCATTAGACATAGAAACTTTTTTCTTTCACCATTCTATTACTCCATATTGCCATGTGTTTGCTATTGAAATTCAGTAATATCGGTTCACGTATAGCTGAGATATATTCAAAATTCCAAAAAAAGCCAGGAATTTTTGCAATTTTGTATGGAAATTTTTGACAAAAAAAGTTGTTTGTTTTGCTTCAAACTTCACACACTCATTAAGCATGGTGACTCAAAGGCAAAAAATTTTTTTCAGATATCGGTCCATATATACCCGAGATATAGCCCAAATAGGGTTTTTAATAAAAATGTCGCGTAAGCGAACTGAAACAACTTTTTTTGCTTAAAGGCAGTTCTGGTAGTGAAATAAGGTTGTATAAATATGGAAAATTAACATTTCCGATATAGGTCCATATATACCCGAGATATAGCCTAAACCGGGGTTTTCATGAAAATGTCGCGTAAGCGAACTTAAACAACTCTTTTAGGCTCAAAAGCAGTTCTGGTAATGAAATAAGGCTATAAAAATATGCAAAAGGAAAATCTTCGATATCAGTCCATATATGCCCGAAATAAAGCCTAAACCGGGTTTTTCATGAAAATGTCGCGTAAGTGAACTTAAACATCTTTTTTTTTGCTTAAAAACAGTTCTGGTAAGGATATAACGTTATATAAGTATGGAAAATGAAAATTTCCCATATCGGTCCATATATACCCGAGATATAGCCCAAACCGGGTTTTTCATGAAAATGTCGCGTAAGCGAACTTAAACAACTTTTTTGTGCTCAAAAGCAGTTCTGGTAATGAAATAAGGTTGTATAAATATGGAAAAAGAAAATATCCGATATCGGTCCATATATACTCGAGATATAGCCTGAACCGATTTTTCCGATAACATTTTTTTTTTTTTTTTTTGCTGAAAAGCAAATCTTGTTATAAAAGAAGGTAACGAAAATAGAGAAAATTAAAATTTCTGATATCGGTCCATATATACTCGAGATATAGCCTAAACCGGGTTTTTCATGAAAATATCGCGTAAGCGAATTTAAATAACTTTTTTGTGCTCAAAAGCAGTTTTGGTAATGAAATAAAGTTATATAAATATGGAAGATAGAAATTTCCGATATCGGCCCATATATACCCGATATATAGCATAACCGGTTTTTTGATGAAAATTCCGAGTAAGCGCATTTAAACAACTTTTTTGTGCTCAAAAGCAGTTCTGGTAATGAAATAAGCTTGTATAAATATGGAAAAAGAAAATATCCGATATCGGTCCATATATACTCGAGATATAGCCTGAATCGATTTTTCCAATAACATTTTTTTTTTTTGCTGAAAAGCAAATCTTGTTATAAAAGAAGGTAACGAAAATAGAGAAAATTAAAATTTCTGATATCGGTCCATATATACCCGAGATATAGCCCTAAACCGGGTTTTTCATGAAAATATCGCGTAAGCGAATTTAAACAACTTTTTTGTGCTCAAAAGCAGTTTTGGTACTGAAATAAAGTTATATAAATATGGAAGATAAAAATTTCCGATATCGGTCCATATATTCCCGAGATATAGCCTGTTAAGGCCAAATGCCTTAACTCAAAATGATTACAAACCCTGCGGTTAAGTTTATATTGATATATATATACAAAAGTTGATTTGTATCTAAAGAAGAGACAGCTTAACATATAAGCATCTATCTCTTTTATATAAATGCCTACCAAAAATGGTCAATATGCCTAAAAATGGTACTTCCGTTTTTGCTAAGAAAAAACACGGAGTCTTATTTCGAACACACATAGAGTAAGCAGGTAAATATCCTAATTTCCATACATATACTCCTAATAAACACTCCTTGTTTCAAACAAACCACTAATTCACTTGGTTTTATTTTCTTTCCTTTCTATCGGTCCATCTGTAATCGAGGGTTATTCTGTGTCGACGAGTTGAAGAATTTCCCTCCATTTCAGTACAACGGCTCAGACAAAAACTTACTTCTTCCTTTCACTCCAGCCTGCCATCCTTTCCAAAAACTGAGCTAATCATTTGATCCTATCGAACCGGATTGGAAAAGAATAAGTTCTCTGGGATTTCGTACAGATTGGATTGTCATCAATAACATACAAATTTCCCCTCTTCTAAACTAATAAGGTACGTTTCATATTTTGCTTTATACAGCCTTAATTAGTTGGTAGAGTGCATTTCGGGTTGTATGTTCATAAGAACATTTTTGTTTAAATTTCGAGCTATATTTTGTACGGAAACAAAAATTCTAAAAGCGGGAGTGTTTAGTGTTTTCATTTTTACAAAAAATCATTATTTTCTATTAAATCCAAAATAGAAAAAAAAAACGTGAAAAAAGAGCCATAAAACATATGTGTGGTATATGAATACATACATTTGTACATATATACAGTTGTGTAAGAGTGAAACAACACAACGAATTACATAACGAAATCAGGAGGCTTTGCTCAAGAAGCCTTAGCCCTGATACCAATCCTGCCAGTCGGTCATGAATTTAATGATAAAAATCACAAAAAGTTATTGTGATTTTTCCCCTAAATAATCATAAATTTTCCTGTGAATAATAAATAATAAATTTATCAAAATCCATTGCTTTTGGTGTTGTTGCATTCATCTCGTAGAGTATATCGGTATTTTTGTGCTTTTTCCCCTCTTATATTTCAGATTTCCAGGTTAATATGTATGAAATTCTATGCCTATGAGTTTTTATGTTTCTCCTCTTTCAGCTTTTCCCCTCAGTTGAATAATTTTATTCCATTAAAATTTTTTCCCATATTACAATTTCCCGTATAAATAAATATATTTACGTGTTTTTTCCGCATTAATAAATAGAAAAAATAGTAATATTTACGTACTTTTTTCTTTTATTTTATTCTTTATTTGGAGCCTTCCCCTTCCATTATTATTAAAAAATCATTTTAAAGTTTTTAGTTAATACTCCTTAACACTGGATTAATTTCCCCTTACATCTACATCAAAGGATCATTTTGCATTTTTTTTCTGTTCCCCTTCTTTTTAAATAATTTCCAAGTCACAACATTTATTTTTGTTGGTTGTATATTTCTCCTATTTTTTTTTTTCATATTCAATAAAATCAACAACAACTTAAATAATCGCATTCCATTGTAAAGAGAGAAAAATTACGGTTTGCATACAAATTGCATAGGTGCGTTCGTGATTTGATCCTACTAAAAGTTTGTAGTATTTAGTGGAACTAAAATACATTAAAAATTGGTTTTATATGAAAAATTAAATAGCAGGTGAAAAATAAATCGAAACAAAACACAGCCATTTCTTAATAAATTTTTTTTTCACTAACTATATATGTAGCAAAGTGAATTATTTTTGCTTCAATATATATTAAAATTGTTCCGCGAACTTGCATATTTTAATATATTGTAATTTATTACAATACATTTTTCTGAGCTGCGGAAATAAGTTGAGTTTGTCTACTCGGTTTAAATATATAATTTTTTTTTTTTTTCATTGCTGAAGCCGAGAAGACCTAATGTTTTAAGTTTATTCCAGACAGATTTTTTCACTTTCCCGTACGTTTGAGTTCAATGACCTTTTCAAAAATTTTGCATGAGTACCAGCTGATCAATTTTGCAGATCACTAAGTGCATGTAAACATTTTTAAGCAAATTTGTGATTTTTTTCCTTGTAATTATTTTTTTTTTTTTTTCGATATTTGCCATAGTTTCATTACGTCCATAAATTATTTCGGTATAAATTCAAAAGATCATTTGTTTTTTTTTACGTTCAGTTTCCACCCTCCGCAATAATCGAAAATTAATCCTATTTCTAGTGGGTTAGAGTTGGTAAAATCAAAACATTTACATTTTCTGTGTTGGTAAAATCAAAACATTTACATTTTCTGTGTTTTTGAAAAATTAAAGCATGGCACTAGAACAATTTATTCGTATGACAGACTCGGTAGTTGAATTTGAGGTTGATCTTAATGAAGACTTGCTGCCTGTCACTTCGATTCACGCGCTTGAGGTTCACCGTGCTGAATTGAAGTCAGACTGGGCTCGTATTAAGGAAGCGTATCATAAATATTTATTTCAAACTGAAGAACTCCCGAGTAAAAAGGCTGGTAGTCAAAAAGAAGACTCAGTAGAGATAGAGCCTATTAAAGCAAGGTATAAGAAAACCTACGCAACTTACTGCAACTGCCTGACCAAATTATCAGAGATCGAAGAAGGTCTAAAAGAGACTTCATCCAATCTTGAAGAAGCAACTGCACACGGTGATGATACGCGAAAATCTAATGGTTCAGAGCTGCGTGGCCTAAACTTGCCTCCGATCGATATTGAGCCCTTTCACGGAGATTATGCTTCTTGGCCATCATTCCGCGACATTTTTACGGGTGTAGTTGCTAATTCCAGGGCCAGCAACGTTGAGAAATTATTTTATTTGCAACAAAAAACCAGAGGTGAGGCCAGGGAAATTGTCAAGAAAAGCCCACTGACAAATCAAGGTTTCGACTTGGCTTGGAATAATTTGGCTTTAAGGTTTGAGAATCGTAGAGTGCTTGTCAATGGCCAGCTAAAACTTCTTTTTAGTCTGCCTGCTATTTCAGCAGAGTCGGGAAAATCCTTGAAACAATTGCAGAGAGATGTTAATTCCTGCATATCAACACTGCAGCTCTATGACATCGACATAGAAAGCTGGGATCCAATTTTTGTTTTCATTTGTACGAACCGGCTTCCAGATACGACGTTGACTCTGTGGGAACAGGGGTTGGGGGATAAAACTGCTATTCCTAAATGGTCCGAATTAGATGAATTTTTGACGAATCGGTATAGGACATTAGAGTCTGTATCTGAAGTTCGTGCTTCAGGGAATACAAAAGAAAATAGTTCCAAGTTCAGAAACACCTTGGATCCTGGTAAAAAATTAAGAAGTTTCCAAGTTAATATTTCTAGTCCCAAATGCCAATTATGCCCAAAAGAAAACCATATCATTCGCAAGTGCCCAAAATTTTTAAGTATGGATTGCACCCAGCGGGTAAATGAAATTAAAAGGGAAGGTTTGTGTTTGAACTGTTTCTCAAAAGCTCATTGTGTCCGCAATTGTAATAGTAAGCATAATTGTTTCAAATGCAAAAAGAGGCACAACACTCTACTTCACGGAGAAATGGAGGCTAATAAATCAGCACAAGGGCCTACCACAGGACGAACTACTACACTTAATCCACATTCTGCACCTTTTAGTAGACCCAATTATTCACATCAGCCATCCGTTGCTCCCTCAAGCTCTGGTATAGTTCAATCGTGTTTTGCTACAAATTTAAAGGATGTTCTTCTGGGTACAGCGATGGTTAGTATTATCCATTTAGGCGTTAGATATAGTGCACGAGCTCTGATTGACTCAGGGTCGCAGGGAACTTTTATTTCTGAACGCTTATTTAATTTGCTAAAACTTCCATTTGTACGGACAAATGCTCAAGTCTCTGGGCTAAATAATTCAATTTCGGCAAAGGTCCAACGCCAATGTTCTTTCCTGCTAGGCAGCGAGTTGAATAAGAACATTGAAATTCATACAACAGCTTTAGTAGTGCCACATCTATCCGCAAATCTCCCATCGCAGACTATATCCAGTAGTTCTTTTGCCAATCTTCCTGAAATTCGACTTGCTGATCCGTCATTCTACCGCAGCTCAAAGATCGATTTGCTTATAGGGGGAGATATTTTTCCAGATGTTGTCTGCTCAGGAGTACAACATAAAGTTTGCAAATCGCTAATTGCACAGGAGACCATCTTTGGATGGATATTGATCGGCCCCCTAACCGACAGCTGTGCGTCGAGTTCTATAGTTTCACATTTCTGTGAAGTTTCCTTGGACAAGGCAATTTCGCGTTTTTGGGAAGTGGAGAATCTTCCTACGAAGAACATTATGTCATCTCTCGATCGCGAATGTGAGGATCTATATGCCAGAACAACGAAGAGAAGTGCGGAAGGCAGGTATATAGTATCACTGCCTTTTAAAGGCGGGTTTCCGAACTCTGTGAAAATAGGAAACTCGAGGGCCTCCGCGATGGCGCAATTTTTCCGCAATGAGGCTAGATTGATTCGAAATCCAGATATGAAAGTTGAATATGATACTGTCATTAAGGAGTATTTGGAACTTGAACACATGACAAAAATTCAGCCACCATGTCAGTCTGAAAATCCAAAATTCTATTATCTACCACATCACGCGGTAATTAAACCTGAGAGTGTTACCACAAAGGTCCGTGTGGTATTTAATGCGTCGTCTCCGTCTTCAAATGGATTGAGTTTAAATTCTTTGTTGCACACAGGACCCGTTTTACAAAATGACTTGATGATCTTGATTTTGAAATGGCGATTTTTCCGATATGTTTACAATGCGGATATTCAAAAAATGTACAGGCAGATTTTAGTTGATCCAAACCATACTCCATACCAGAGAATTCTATTTCGCGATAATCCTAACAGTCCTCTCAGTGATTACGAACTGCAAACAGTGACATTAGGGGTAAATTGTGCTCCGTATTTAGCAATTCGTACTTTACTTCAACTCGCCGACGATGTGGAAGATATTTATCCAGCAGCTAGTTCCATAATTCGAAGTTATATGTATGTCGATGATGTTCTGGCTGGCGGCCATTCTAAAAAAGAGTCTGTGGAAACTAGAAACCAGCTTACTCTAGCTTTTCAATCTGCTGGGTTTCACCTAAGAAAATGGACATCTAATTCCAAGGAAATTTTAGCTGGTATTCCTAAAGATCACTTGCTGCATGAAGACTTCCTTAGATTTGAAGAAAATAGCTCTGCAAAAACGTTAGGAATTCGATGGAACGCGAGCTCCGATGAATTTTTCTTCGTTCCAAGCCAGTTAAAAAATACGGATCAGTACACGAAAAGAGAAGTACTCTCACAAATAGCGAAACTGTTCGACCCAGCCGGCTGGTTGGCTCCCTGTATTATCGTTGCCAAAATAATAATGCAAAAAATATGGATTGATGGGACTGATTGGGACGAAACTCTCTCCCCTGAAACTCTAAAACAATGGCATTCTTTTGAAGCAAGCTATCCTGCTGTTAAATCCATACGTATTCCTCGATGGATTAACTATTGTCCAAGTGCTGAAATCCAATTCCATGGTTTTTGCGATGCCTCTGAGCGGGCATACGCGGCAGCACTATATGTCCGAGTATCCACGGGCAACGCTATACATACACACTTAGTCACTTCCAAGACTAAGGTGGCTCCTCTCAAAACATTGTCCATTCCGAGACTCGAGTTATGTGGAGCAGTTCTGTTGGCAGAGATGATTGAGAGCCTTCTTCCAAGGTTTGATGTCCACCAATATAGTACTTACTGTTGGACTGATTCAACTATTGTCCTTTCAGGGCTGGCGAAACCACCCTGTAGTTGGTTGACTTTTGTAGCGAACAGGGTATCCAAAATAATACAAATTACTAACTGCTCCCATTGGCATCATGTCGGCTCTGACACGAATCCCGCAGACCTAGCAAGCCGTGGTTGTTGGCCAGGGGACCTGGCCGAAAATGATCTTTGGTGGCAGGGACCTGAATGGCTTAAACGTTCGCCAACTGAATGGCCTAAACGACATATGCCTGATGTTCCTGATACTGAACTGGAAGCCAAATCTCTTCGCGTGCACTTTTCCTACTTTGAAGACTACGAAGATGTGCTAAAACGTTTTTCCTCATATTCAAGGGCAATGCGGGTAATGGCGTATGTCTACAGATTTTTATACAGAAATCATCCAAAATGGCGCTCCAGGTTCTGTAAAACTTCTTTCAATCTTTCTAGCTCCGAAATCGTAACAGTACGTGACAGCCTCATTTTAATTGCTCAAAAAGCAGCCTATGCAAAGGAATACAAAGCTTTAGCGTCCGGGAAAGAAATTTCGAGTTCCAGCTGCCTTTTGAATTTGAACCCGTTTCTAGATCCAGAAGGCATAATACGCTCTTGTGGAAGGTTAGAAAAGGCTCCAGGGTTGTCCTATAACGAAAGGTATCCGATTATTATTCCATATGGCTGCCAATTTTCACGACTTTTAGTTAAATTTATCCATGACATCTGTTTACATGGCGGAAATCAGCTAGTTTTACGGCTCTTACGCGCACAGTATTGGATTCCAAAGGCTAAAAGCCTAATTAAAACCATATGCAGCAAATGTAAGCCATGTTTACTGTATAAGAAAAGATGTCAAAAACAGCTTATGGTGGCATTGCCACCTGAACGGTGCGATATTTCTCGTCCTTTTACAGATACAGGGCTTGACTTCGCTGGCCCTTTTGATATAAAAAGTTATTCTGGACGAGCTTGCAGAATTTCTAAAGGATATGTTTGTATCTTTGTGTGCTTTTCGACAAAGGCAATTCATTTGGAGGCCACTTCGGATCTTTCTACTCCGGCTTTTCTAGCCGCTTTCAGCAGATTTGTGGCACGACGAGGATGCCCTTTGAACTTATATTCTGACAACGGGACTACGTTTGTTGGCGCTTCCAGGGTCCTTGCGAAGGAGTTCATTAAGACTTCCCAGCAACGTTTACTCGCTAATTATGCCCATCAGAACATCAACTGGCATTTTATTCCGGCTGGTGCACCCCACATGGGCGGACTATGGGAAGCAGGGGTAAAAAGCTTCAAAGCACATTTTCGGAAAACGGCAGGATGCCACAAATATACCTATGAGGAGTTATCTACTCTGCTTTCCAAAATTGAGGCATGTCTTAACTCACGACCGATTTCTCCTGTGTCCACCGATCCATCAGATCTTTGTGCATTAACTCCAGGTCATTTCCTCATTGGTTCACCAATTTTGGCTCCAATCGATCCACAAACTACTGAATCCATTTCGACTGCCAATCGATGGCAGCGCTTGAAAATAATCCATCAGAATTTCTGCCAACGCTGGAAAGCCGAATATCTTAAGGAATTGCATAAACGGATTAAATGGAAACGACCGGAACAGAACTTAAAGGAAGGTGACTTAGTCGTTGTAAAAGACGAAAATCTACCTCCTAATTCATGGCGACTTGGCAGGATTGTAAAAGTGTATATGGGATCCGACAATCGCGTTAGGGTGGCTGATATTTTAACTCAACGAGGCATCATAACACGGCCCATAGTGAAATTAGTCCACTTATGCACACCATCATAAATTTCGTTCTCTTATTTCCCATTATTTGTGTTCGTTTTTGAATTTTTTTATTTTATTATTTCATTTCTTGCTACAGCTAATCATGCCTAAGAATTTTTCCCGTTCTGCTAAAACATACAAAAATGTATTGGCCAGTGAGTATAACGCGTTTCCTTGTCGGCTGTGCACACGTCCTCATCCGTTACGAGTATGCCGGAAATTTTTAAATATGAAAATGAGTGATCGTATCCGTGCAGTTCGCGAAAACAACTATTGCCTTAACTGCCTTGCCCACGATCATTCACAAGGTACGTGTTTCTCCAAGCATGGATGCAAGCACTGCAAAAAGTTCCATCACACCTTGCTCCATGTCCATCCAAGGCTAGCACGAGACTTATTGTCTGAAAGACTTGCGACCAGGTTGTCGTCTCCAGAGCCTCCACAGTCCAGAAACCAGAGCAAAGAGCCTCGCAAGCATGTCGCTGCTGGCGCATCCGCGTCCATACGATCCACTTCGCCTCCGTCCACGTCTAAACCGTCCTTGACATCAATCCTGCGTCAGAATATGGTGATTCTCTTACCAACCGTCGTAGTGAAAATATCGTCCACTAATTCATACGCTCGCTGTTTACTTGACTCTGGGTCTCCCGTCAGCCGGGTATCCAAAAAGTTAGTTGACAAACTCCATTTGACGGCTTTTACCCTACGTGAAGAAACGGTTTGTCCCATAATTCTAAAGTCCCGGTTTGACCCGTCGTCGAGGATAGAAGCTACGTTCAGGGTCGATAATCGGATAAGCATAAGTACTCCGTCTGATTCGCTTCCAGAATCTTATAAAAAACACTTTTCTAATCTTTTTTTGGCGGACTCGAAATTTTATGAATCATCCGCAATTGACATCGTAATTGGGGTTGATATTTATCCAAAAATTATACAAGATGGAATTTATTCTAGACCAGGGTTTCCAACTGGCCAGAGTTCTATCTTTGGCTGGGTTGTGTATGGTCCGTGTAACTTATAAGTTTAAAATGCACTCGAATTTAAACAATGGCTATGCAAAATATTAAACGTATTTTCTACTTAATGAACTTTTAAATTTTTTATTTATTTATTATATATATGTATACATTATATTTTCTTTATTTATATTTCTTTATATTCGTATTTAATTCTTTTAATGTATATTTAAAATTTGGAATTGAGAACTATATGAATTACTACAATATTATTTGAATTATTTGAAGTTTATATACACACAATTTCCATTTGAACTGTCTAAAGTACTATTTTATGGCACGACCACTAGTAAATAATTCAACTACCAGCCATCATTGTATATGTACTGCAAGGCGGGCGGCAATGTTAAGGCCAAATGCCTTAACTCAAAATGATTACAAACCCTGCGGTTAAGTTTATATTGATATATATATACAAAAGTTGATTTGTATCTAAAGAAGAGACAGCTTAACATATAAGCATCTATCTCTTTTATATAAATGCCTACCAAAAATGGTCAATATGCCTAAAAATGGTACTTCCGTTTTTGCTAAGAAAAAACACGGAGTCTTATTTCGAACACACATAGAGTAAGCAGGTAAATATCCTAATTTCCATACATATACTCCTAATAAACACTCCTTGTTTCAAACAAACCACTAATTCACTTGGTTTTATTTTCTTTCCTTTCTATCGGTCCATCTGTAATCGAGGGTTATTCTGTGTCGACGAGTTGAAGAATTTCCCTCCATTTCAGTACAACGGCTCAGACAAAAACTTACTTCTTCCTTTCACTCCAGCCTGCCATCCTTTCCAAAAACTGAGCTAATCATAGCCTAAACCGGGTTTTTCATGAAAATGTCGCGTAAGCGAACTTAAACAATTTGTTCTACTTAAAAGCAGTTCTGGTAATGAAATAAGGTTATATAAATATGGAAAATTAAAATTTTTGATATCGGTCCATATATATCCGAGATATAGCCTGAACCGATTTTTTTTCCATTAACATTTTTTTTTTTTTTTTTTTTTTTTTTTGCTGAAAAGCAATTCTCGTTATAAAAGAAGGTTACTAAAATACAGAAAATAGAAAATTCCGATATCGGTTCATATACAAACGAGCATATTTAGGTCACATTTTTAAATATAGTATACATACGTGACTATCGTGAAGGGATTTTAGATTCGGCCCAGCCGAATATACTACACTCTTACTTGTTTGAAATTAAATTGATAAATCTATAATTTTGCCACTCAGAAGTCGCGTTATCTGTGTTAAAACCAAGCGATCATCGAAGAAACCCCACTCCAAAGTTCTAGATACCGAAATACCAAGAACAATACAGAACGAAAGCTCTAAACCTCACGCTACAGATAAAACGATATTCCTCTTCATCGCGGTTACTGTGTTTTTCATTTTGCAACGAAAATAAATGAAGACTGACTACAGAAATGATCCTGTGAAGTATAGTCTTAATTTTTCGTAGGCAAAACTCAACTATTTTAGCAGGTGTTTTAAACAAATGAATGAGAATTAATTAAAAACATTTGTCTAAATACCACGGAGTATCTACAATATACGTTTGTGTATATGTAAATGGATTTTTAATATCTCTGATGTTATCAACACAAAAACTGTAGTGGTTGATTTTTAAAAGTATTTATCATGCGCCAGTAGCAGGGATGGAATAAGTATTACCATTATATTTCAGAACGTTAAACGATCGCGTCAAACAAGACTTTACGCCAAAACAGTAAATTTGTTGAGTTTTTTCCTATATTATTTGTTTGTTTGGTTGAGTTTTGTTGGTTTAGGCCAAATTAATGACATTTTATATTTCTCATATACATATGTATGTATGTATGTATTTTTATACCCTTCACAAAAATTTAAGGGGTAAAGTCTTGTGATTCCGTTTGTAGTTTCTACAGTTTTCATTTGTGACCCTATAAAGTATATACTTATATATTCTGAATCAGAATTAATGGAAAAGTCGATTAAGCGATGTCCGTCTGTCGGTCGTTGAAATACCGTTTCTGAGAAAACCATTAGACATAGAAACTTTTTTCTTTCACCATTCTATTACTCCATATTGCCATGTGTTTGCTATTGAAATTCAGTAATATCGGTTCACGTATAGCTGAGATATATTCAAAATTCCAAAAAAAGCCAGGAATTTTTGCAATTTTGTATGGAAATTTTTGACAAAAAAAGTTGTTTGTTTTGCTTCAAACTTCACACACCCATTAAGCATGGTGACTCAAAGGCAAAAAATTTTTTTCAGATATCGGTCCATATATACCCGAGATATAGCCCAAATAGGGTTTTTAATAAAAATGTCGCGTAAGCGAACTGAAACAACTTTTTTTGCTTAAAGGCAGTTCTGGTAGTGAAATAAGGTTGTATAAATATGGAAAATTAACATTTCCGATATAGGTCCATATATACCCGAGATATAGCCTAAACCGGGGTTTTCATGAAAATGTCGCGTAAGCGAACTTAAACAACTCTTTTAGGCTCAAAAGCAGTTCTGGTAATGAAATAAGGCTATAAAAATATGCAAAAGGAAAATCTTCGATATCAGTCCATATATGCCCGAAATAAAGCCTAAACCGGGTTTTTCATGAAAATGTCGCGTAAGTGAACTTAAACATCTTTTTTTTTGCTTAAAAACAGTTCTGGTAAGGATATAACGTTATATAAGTATGGAAAATGAAAATTTCCCATATCGGTCCATATATACCCGAGATATAGCCCAAACCGGGTTTTTCATGAAAATGTCGCGTAAGCGAACTTAAACAACTTTTTTGTGCTCAAAAGCAGTTCTGGTAATGAAATAAGGTTGTATAAATATGGAAAAAGAAAATATCCGATATCGGTCCATATATACTCGAGATATAGCCTGAACCGATTTTTCCGATAACATTTTTTTTTTTTTTTTGCTGAAAAGCAAATCTTGTTATAAAAGAAGGTAACGAAAATAGAGAAAATTAAAATTTCTGATATCGGTCCATATATACTCGAGATATAGCCTAAACCGGGTTTTTCATGAAAATATCGCGTAAGCGAATTTAAATAACTTTTTTGTGCTCAAAAGCAGTTTTGGTAATGAAATAAAGTTATATAAATATGGAAGATAGAAATTTCCGATATCGGCCCATATATACCCGATATATAGCATAACCGGTTTTTTGATGAAAATGCCGAGTAAGCGCATTTAAACAACTTTTTTGTGCTCAAAAGCAGTTCTGGTAATGAAATAAGCTTGTATAAATATGGAAAAAGAAAATATCCGATATCGGTCCATATATACTCGAGATATAGCCTGAATCGATTTTTCCAATAACATTTTTTTTTTTTTGCTGAAAAGCAAATCTTGTTATAAAAGAAGGTAACGAAAATAGAGAAAATTAAAATTTCTGATATCGGTCCATATATACCCGAGATATAGCCCTAAACCGGGTTTTTCATGAAAATATCGCGTAAGCGAATTTAAACAACTTTTTTGTGCTCGAAAGCAGTTTTGGTACTGAAATAAAGTTATATAAATATGGAAGATAAAAATTTCCGATATCGGTCCATATATTCCCGAGATATAGCCTAAACCGGGTTTTTCATGAAAATGTCGCGTAAGCGAACTTAAACAATTTGTTCTACTTAAAAGCAGTTCTGGTAATGAAATAAGGTTATATAAATATGGAAAATTAAAATTTTTGATATCGGTCCATATATATCCGAGATATAGCCTGAACCGATTTTTTTTCCATTAAAATTTTTTTTTTTTTTTTTTTTTTTTTTGCTGAAAAGCAATTCTCGTTATAAAAGAAGGTTACTAAAATACAGAAAATAGAAAATTCCGATATCGGTTCATATACAAACGAGCATATTTAGGTCACATTTTTAAATATAGTATATATATACATACGTGACTATCGTGAAGGGATTTTAGATTCGGCCCAGCCGAATATACTACACTCTTACTTGTTTGAAATTAAATTGATAAATCTATAATTTTGCCACTCAGAAGTCGCGTTATCTGTGTTAAAACCAAGCGATCATCGAAGAAACCCCACTCCAAAGTTCTAGATACCGAAATACCAAGAACAATACAGAACGAAAGCTCTAAACCTCACGCTACAGATAAAACGATATTCCTCTTCATCGCGGTTACTGTGTTTTTCATTTTGCAACGAAAATAAATGAAGACTGACTACAGAAATGATCCTGTGAAGTATAGTCTTAATTTTTCGTAGGCAAAACTCAACTATTTTAGCAGGTGTTTTAAACAAATGAATGAGAATTAATTAAAAACATTTGTCTAAATACCACGGAGTATCTACAATATACGTTTGTGTATATGTAAATGGATTTTTAATATCTCTGATGTTATCAACACAAAAACTGTAGTGGTTGATTTTTAAAAGTATTTATCATGCGCCAGTAGCAGGGATGGAATAAGTATTACCATTATATTTCAGAACGTTAAACGATCGCGTCAAACAAGACTTTACGCCAAAACAGTAAATTTGTTGAGTTTTTTCCTATATTATTTGTTTGTTTGGTTGAGTTTTGTTGGTTTAGGCCAAATTAATGACATTTTATATTTCTCATATACATATGTATGTATGTATGTATTTTTATACCCTTCACAAAAATTTAAGGGGTAAAGTCTTGTGATTCCGTTTGTAGTTTCTACAGTTTTCATTTGTGACCCTATAAAGTATATACTTATATATTCTGAATCAGAATTAATGGAAAAGTCGATTAAGCGATGTCCGTCTGTCCGTCTGTCGGTCGTTGAAATACCGTTTCTGAGAAAACCATTAGACATAGAAACTTTTTTCTTTCACCATTCTATTTCTCCATATTGCCATGTGTTTGCTATTGAAATTCAGTAATATCGGTTCACGTATAGCTGAGATATATTCAAAATTCCAAAAAAAGCCAGGAATTTTTGCAATTTTGTATGGAAATTTTTGACAAAAAAAGTTGTTTGTTTTGCTTCAAACTTCACACACTCATTAAGCATGGTGACTCAAAGGCAAAAAATTTTTTTCAGATATCGGTCCATATATACCCGAGATATAGCCCAAATAGGGTTTTTAATAAAAATGTCGCGTAAGCGAACTGAAACAACTTTTTTTGCTTAAAGGCAGTTCTGGTAGTGAAATAAGGTTGTATAAATATGGAAAATTAACATTTCCGATATAGGTCCATATATACCCGAGATATAGCCTAAACCGGGGTTTTCATGAAAATGTCGCGTAAGCGAACTTAAACAACTCTTTTAGGCTCAAAAGCAGTTCTGGTAATGAAATAAGGCTATAAAAATATGCAAAAGGAAAATCTTCGATATCAGTCCATATATGCCCGAAATAAAGCCCAAACCGGGTTTTTCATGAAAATGTCGCGTAAGTGAACTTAAACATCTTTTTTTTTGCTTAAAAACAGTTCTGGTAAGGATATAACGTTATATAAGTATGGAAAATGAAAATTTCCCATATCGGTCCATATATACCCGAGATATAGCCCAAACCGGGTTTTTCATGAAAATGTCGCGTAAGCGAACTTAAACAATTTGTTCTGCTTAAAAGCAGTTCTGGTAATGAAATAAGGTTATATAAATATGGAAAATTAAAATTTTTGATATCGGTCCATATATACCCGAGATATAGCCTGAACCGATTTTTTTTCCATTAACATTTTTTTTTTTTTTTTTTTTTTTTTGCTGAAAAGCAATTCTCGTTATAAAAGAAGGTTACTAAAATACAGAAAATAGAAAATTCCGATATCGGTTCATATACAAACGAGCATATTTAGGTCACATTTTTAAATATAGTATATATATACGTGACTATCGTGAAGGGATTTTAGATTCGGCCCAGCCGAATATACTACACTCTTACTTGTTTGAAATTAAATTGATAAATCTATAATTTTGCCACTCAGAAGTCGCGTTATCTGTGTTAAAACCAAGCGATCATCGAAGAAACCCCACTCCAAAGTTCTAGATACCGAAATACCAAGAACAATACAGAACGAAAGCTCTAAACCTCACGCTACAGATAAAACGATATTCCTCTTCATCGCGGTTACTGTGTTTTTCATTTTGCAACGAAAATAAATGAAGACTGACTACAGAAATGATCCTGTGAAGTATAGTCTTAATTTTTCGTAGGCAAAACTCAACTATTTTAGCAGGTGTTTTAAACAAATGAATGAGAATTAGGTTAACAACATTTGCGTAAATACATCGGAGTATCTACAATATATATTTGTGTAAATGTATATGTATTACATCTATGATGTTATCAACACAAATATTGTGGTGGTTGATTTTTAAAAGTATTTAGCATGCGCCAATACCAGGGATGGAATATGTATTACCATTATGTTTCAGAATGTTAAACGATCCAACGTTTTAAGTCAAACAATACTTAGCGCCATAATAGTAAATTTGTTCAGCTTTTTTCTTCATTATTTGCTTGTTTTGTTCAGGTGCGGATTCTGAAGAAAGCAAAATAGGGTATTTTACCGCCAAAGTAATGAAATTTTATATTTATCGTGTATGTATTTTTTAAACTTGCTTTTGTTCAATTATTTATTTTATTTTATAATTTTATTTTTCTGAGGATGCTAACATATTATTAACCAAATATTGAATATTTCTTGTATATACATAATATAATTTTCCATGCCTGTTATTTCGTCACACGTAGCAGCCGTAAACAAGTTTTTATATTTAGAAAGGGGTTGTTGTTGTTTTTTTCATTTATTGCTTTAACCCAGCAAACCTAATTTTACCATTTGCGACATTAACATTTTGTTATAAGACATTGGTTATATTTATAAGTATATTATACGTATGTACTTATTTATAAGTACGTACAGTAAAGCCAACCACAGACGACGTCTAGTTTTGTATACGTAATTTCATGGCTTTTTCATGTACATACATATGTCACTCACTACCAGTTCGAAAAACTCAATACATCCAAAATTTTTTACTAATACTTTCATATTTTTCGCAATGGCAGCTCTAGTGGCAGCAAATTTTACAGGCGAGTAAAAATTTTGCATTTGCGTGCTAGTGAATGTCAAAGTGGTGAACAATGTTTCCTGCCCAGACCAGAACTTAATGCAAATTAACTGGATTATAGCAAAATGTAATTTGTAAAATGTAGCTTTTCACATGTGTTATTGAAATACGCACAAAATGAAGTTTCGTTAGTTATAAAGCATTAGATTATTACAATAATATTAATAAAAATGAATGTTAACCATTTTATGTGATGAGCCATATTTTGTAAAGAGAAGATAATTTTAATATGGAGGCAAAATTTGAGAAGTTAACAAATTGTTTGAAGAATACGCATAGACGGCATTTTAGAAATGAAATTGCAATTGCATGTGTAAACGGAAAAGTAAATGGTAAGAAAATCGATTATTTCGAAATAATTTTCGTTGATAATACGTACACAAAATTTGCTTGCCACTAGTTGCAGCGTTAAACCTCCAGAAGTCAACCGCCGCAGAATTGTTCGCAAGGTTTATAGTTCTAATATTAGAAGTTTAAATATAATTGTTGTTTATATGAGCTTAAGTTTAGTTTATTAATGTTTAATAAACTAATAATTGTACAAGTAACCTCAAGCTCATATAAGCAACAATTATATTTAAAAAAAAGTCGAAAAACCAGGATCAAGAAACGAATTCATTACAAATTTAAACATAACAAAATATAACACACTCTATTTAAAAATTTGTCAGATGACTTTGTTCATGTTTTCACAGAAGCAATGTTTTTGAGGTAACAGATGACATGTAGGCTTTTACATTGGGAAAAATGGCATCTACATTGTTAAAAACATGATGTGTGTTATCTAATTAATACGTGTGCACGCACATATGGATGTAATAAACAAGTTTAATGTAATTAGAATCAACACTTCAAGAGTGTTCCTTTTGAAACCAGCGTATTTAGCGTAAGATGGATATTTTTTAACAACCAAATAACAACCAAAAAATTTAAAAGTTTGCTGGGAAAGAAACTGTCAGAGACCCCAGTTGGCCATGTCTTAAAGACATCTTAAACGATGGGTACAATACAATAGAAAATCGTGGAGGACATGTTGACTACACCTCAAACAAATCGTTGACGAAATTTTCGAACAAATGGCCACGAAATCACGCAAGACGACATTTTCCCTCACCACCACGTCGAGGATGTCGTCGACGAGTACATAAGTGACAATATCGACACTATCTCGTAAATGATTGCGTCTGCGACGATTTTCACGCAGTATCAGACAGTACGTCGACGGCTTGTAAAATTGGCTCACAAACGTACATGCATTGTCTATGGTTATGTTATAATAAAACTATTTTAATTTATGTTTTGTTGAATTGCTGATCAGCCGCTTAACGGTCTGATCAGCTTAATATAAAGTTTATTATTTTAATTTTTATAATTTTATTTAGATTGCTGATCAGCCGCTTGTGCGACTGATCAGCTTTACGTTTAGTTTTATTCTCTATTAAATATATTATAATTTTCTTCTGCTAATATAAGCGTGAGAAAATGCTTGGTCGACATAAATACATGTCGACCAGCTGCAACAATGTGCGCATATCAAGTGACTTACAGTCAAACACATATAATGTGGACTTATTGCATTTACAGTCAAATACATATAATGTGGACAAATGCAAATGAACTAATTACTCACACTACAGTTATTCCTTAACCTCGAATTGCTTCTATTATTTTAGCTATTATGCACAGAGTAAAATGTTGATGACAAGTAATTTTGTTTCATAAAACAAACATGCCATAAAGCGTACTTTAATAAAAAAAAAGATACTTCTCATTCGAAATGTAGGTATATCATGTTTCATGTAAATCAAGATTTAAAACTACACTTATGCAGTTTTTTTGTTTCACCTGTGCACTTATAAAAAGTGATGTATGTGTACAGAAGATTCGTGTTCAAATTTGTAACTGATTTAATCACAAAAACTAAATTAAAACTTGTCACTTGAAAGTTAGACAACTCTGCATCAGCATCTGTCTTGCAGGCTTTATCTGACTGTGAATCAATTCCACGGGTGAGCTTATGGTTCAACAGCGCCTCCAAGTGACTTGCAATGTTCATACAGGTCGCTCCTTCTCGTCAGAGGTTTGTATCCATATGAAGAAACCACTTGCTGGAGAGCTCGAACCTTCTAATCACTCCTTTATGCAATTCTAAAGATAATCAAAGGGAGACAAGGCTTCACAAGTTGGTGGCCATAAATCAGTTCTGCAATTTTACGTCCAAACCAACCAAGGCCAAGACAATAGCTCCTCGGCGGGCGGTGAATGTTGGGCAGTGATAAAAATGGTTTCATAAATTGCTGTCCACACCTGACTTGAGAACATTAACAAGAACATCAAAATACTGTTGCTGTCAGGTATAGACTGCATATGTTACTGTTTTCTTGCCATCTTGACACGGCTGTTAAGACATTTGTTGGAAAAGCTCTGTCTTAACAGAAAATTACATTTCAATATGAAAAAAGTAAAAATAGTTCCAAATTAAAAGAAATTGCAAAAAAAAAAGTTCAAATTCGTATTTTAGATTGCAAATTTTGCAATAAAAATATATTTTTTCCCATAAACTATAAAAAAGGCATAAAAAGTGATGATGTGGTTTTGTTGAAGGGCTTAAAATAATGAAAAATCAAGACATACGTGTACTCCACCAAATAATCATCGGAACGTCAAAGGTATGTTTCAACAGTATGTCTTAACAACTTTTCATGGCTAATGTAGACGGGCAGTAATGACTAATTTTGATACAAACAAATTTTAATTTACGAGTTCAGGCTTTTGAGTAATCAACCATTAAGACAAAATAAAACTTTTGCTTTTTAGCGCAAAGTATTGCAGACGAAGTGATGATCGAACCTGACGTTTCACCAGCAACTCGGATTTTCTTCAACAAATCCTGAAGAGAAAACAAAAAGTCGAAAGTATTAATTAGTCCTTGCAAAACAAATACATATTTCCATTTATAGCTTAGCAAATACAATAATTATCTAAATGTGAAGAATAAAGATTTCATAGCAAGTTTAACGACTTCAACAAAATGTTGCAAAGTTAATACTTCGCTAAAAAAAAAACTCTTGCGTTACTTGGAGCGAGAAAAGCCACAAACTGTTTTACAACACTCAAGTAATTGCTGTGCGTGACCCCATGTTAAGCACTTTTAAGGGATTATTTTTGTTTGGTTTTTCTCATTTTATTTTCTACTAAACACACAAATAACAAAATAATTTAATCTCAGAATCATAACAAAATAATAAACCAAAAAAATATTCGAATATTCATCTCACACAGTCTTGTAATTGCAGTTTCCAACAACAAAAATCACAGGCAACAATTGAATTGTTTTTGCCTGATAAAAAGAAAACATTATTTTCAAAGTAATTTCTTGGGAAATTGTGGAAAAAGTTCGCTTTAACGACTTGAGAAAAGGATGAACTACAAATAATAATAAAAATAAATAAAAACTTTTGGCAAGAAGAACAAATGGAGATTACTTTTATGAACTTTTAAGAAGATATTCTATAATAACTTAAGCGCGTTAGAGAGAAAAGAAAAAATTTGCAACTTTAGGCAATAAATAAATCAAAGTATGTAAATAAAAGCTACTTTATATAGAATAGGTTTTGAACTTCGGTATCAAAGCTTGTATGTAAATTAATGTTTTCTTCAAGTTCGGAATAAACAGAATTCCAAGTCCATTCCGTGCTCTCCTAATTTGGCATTTACTAGAAGATGTAATTGAAATTACTTAGATTTCCACAAATTAAGATACATTATATATACATCACTTTTGAAAGATTCCAATTGGAATATGCAGCTTTAATCTGGAGTCTATTTGTCAAAAACTTCACAACCCGTGTTAGCCGAATGCGAAGAAAATTTCTAAAATGTGATTTGTTACATCTAAATTTTATGAATCCGCCGCTGTATGAGCCAAATTCAGCGGCATTTGGGAATCTATACTTCAGAAACTAATTGCAAAGTTGAGTCAATACTAATTATTTTTGACATATATGTACAGTTAAACCACTCCTATAGAACGCCTCCCATATCCGGTTATAGAACCGAGATTTTGCTGACTTTCCCTTACATAGCCAAATAAGCTGGCCTTAGTTGGAATCCACCAAAAAGAGTTGTATTTAATAAAATACATCAACATAAGTCGTAAAAAGAAATAGAACTGTTTCGGTCAATCAAACAAATATCCGAAAATATTTTACAGCTAAATCGGCAGCATTGCATAGCATTGCTTCTGCTGGCGATCTTATGGCATATCTCTCAGAGAAATGGTGCCACTCAATTCATCATTTCGGTGAAAGTAGGGTGGTGGCTCTGTATATTTCAAAAGAGTTTGGCAGAATGTGTGTGCACTACTGGCAAAACTTACTGCTTTTGGTATCGGTGATGACTTTTCTCGGTTTATATCGAGCTTTCTCAGAGACCGCGCTATACGAGTTGTTATAGATGGGGTCTCATCAAACGAGTTCAAGATTAATTCATGGGTACCGCAAGGCTCCGTTCTCTCTCCTACCCTATTTCTTAATTTCCTCAACGACCTTCTATATCAAACTTCCAACCCTATTCACTCTTTCGCGGATGACAGCAGTATTTGTCACTCGTACTCTTTTAGTTATAGGCCCAGTCTATCAGAGATCGCTGCCTCTTGGCAGTGAATGATCACTGAATAGTGATATTCTATTAATCTCCGAATGGGGTCGTAAAAACAGGGTCGCCTTTAACTCACGTAAGACCCAATGTTGCTTATTAACACACAAACAAACGACCGCAAATACTGCTTCATCTGTACTTATGGATAATATAAATATTGAGGAATCGGATGCTCTTGATGTTCTTGGAATGAAGATACAGTGATGTTCGCTGGACTGAACACATTTTTCATGGTTCTAAAAAGCATTCAAGTGCGTCAGGTTTTTGAAACGGTGTAAGATGTACTTCACTCCATCCGACCTCCTTACTATTTATACCACCTACATCCGACCGAAAATGGAATACAACTCTCATGTTTGGGCAGGTGCCTCAAAGTGTATTTTCGGGTTACTCGACTGTGTGGAGGAGAGAGCGAAGAAGCTAATAGGTGACAGTAGGGTAACTCTTTTGACTGACTGGAGCATCGGCGCAGTGTGATGTACATTACTCTGTTCTATCATTACTACAATGGATTTTGCTCTGGCGAGATTAGGGATACCGAAACGCGCACATTTTTACGTAGCACGCGTTCATCATCCGAGCTCATCAATTTGTGGTCTATTGCCCGGGGAATCCCCCCGGGGAACAGGTTTTGCCTTAGCGTATTCCTAACTTGGGCGCTCTGTTTTTTGGGGAAAAGAGGGGAAGGGGTCCATCGTTTGGTGCGGCAAGCAAAACTCTAGGAAGCCACCTGACTTATGTTGTGTTGGCTTCGGAAACCCTTACCAAGGGTATAAATTGGCAGAACGGGGATCAGCATGGCCTACGGGTAGTTCTGCTTGCGGTTCGACCCGGGCTGATCATGGTTTAGTTGCCTACCTTGGCTGAAACGTTTTGGCTGTGGTTGAAACCTAAAACGCGAGAAGGGAGTGTTAGTATTTTTGATAATTGTTTGGTGTGTGGCTTTTTTCGGGCACTAACAATCTCCCGAGGATCTGTTGCCTATACAACAGATACCTGTATTGTAAGGAACCAGTGGTGATGGTTGACGGGTCGGTTGATTTAAGGGCTGATGCTCTTAGTGGGCTTCGGCCTACCAACTTATTAAGCCTTGTCCTCCATTGATTGCTGGGAAATTGCATACAGGAGGGATTAGAAGGCCCGAACTCCTCAACAAGAAGTTGCTCATATGACCGCAATCACATGGCAAGAATTGCTACCTGTATGAGCCTGGTAAGCCACACGGGGGCGCTGGTGAATCGTGAATAATTCACTCCGTGGAACTGGTCCATCATCAGATAAGGCCGCAAGGCAGGTGCTGATGTAAATCTTTTTCACAACTGCCCGGGGAATCATACGCATTACAGAGAGAATTCGTGAAATAAGTTGCCTGCGGACGTGTTTCCTGTCTGTTGTAACGTTGGAAAATTCAAGTCAAATGTTCACATACACTACTCCCTCTTTCCCCCTCCTCTCAACCTATTTTCCTAGTTCTGGTACAATGCACTGCATATGTAGGGGTCATCCCCTGAGTACTGGTCCAAGATAAAAAAGTAAATAAAACATTTGCATTATTGGCAACAGCTTTCAAATTAAAATCAGTGCAAAATTTTCAATACATATTTATAATACCTACATACTCGTATTTATAAAATGGAAAGCCAGGTAACTATTTCATGTTCTGCTTACCACTTCACAACATGATTTTTAGCTTGAGTTATTTTCCATTTTGCTTTTACTTAGTTTTTAAACAAAACCTTTTTTTCGAATTTGCAAATTTTCTGATTACTTTTTCCATTTTATATGTATCATTCAATTCTAGTCCGAATTTGCCCAAAGAAATAGTTCGGGCTAATTTTTACAGTAAATGATAAAAATGTCTCTCTCATTTTCTCTCAAAATTGCCCAAAAATTGTTTCGTGGAACGATTTTGGACAACTTTGGACTAGTTCGCACTATTTCATTACTCACGTGGAACACACCTATTGTTTGCTGAAACAATGAATATATTGACTGTAACAGCGAAATTTTAGTTTAAGTGCAGACTCATAAAGAGATTTTGCAGAAACAATAAACCCTTTTGCTACAACAAAAAAAAAATAGTTTTCTTTGTTTCACATATGAATAAAAGATTGCTGACAAGGTAGCTTTAGCAGGATAATGGTAGATATAAGTCTTTCGTTTCCTTTGAGTAAATTTGTCAAAATATTGTTTACAAGAAAGACATATAATTCGGAAAAACACGTAGACTTCGTTGCTTTTTCAAATAAAAGAAAAACAAAATTTTGACAACTTTTCGTAATTTCTACCAACAAAAGACATATGATGTTTTTTGGTGTTGTATTTATTGTAATTCTGCCACTACCTTTTAAAGCTGCCTGGGTTGTTCACTGGATCATTAAATATTTTCCCAGAATTTTTTTATTTTGCTAGAAAGAGATTGTTTAAAACATACATATTTCGTGATAATTTTTTTCTGTGCAAGCAAAAAATTCCTTTGTTTTAACAGATTTTTTTTCACACTATAATTTGGAGCTTATTTTTGTTTAAATTTTGCCCGCTAACCGTATTTTTGTTTTAGATTTTATTTTTCGATTTCTAATAAATTCTATTCATTTTTATTACATTCTTTAGTCAAATTTATGGAAATGAAGCTCATAAATCTGTGTTCTGTTTTTTATGAAATACACATGAAGTATGAATTGCGTTTTAATAAATTCATAGAAAATTTAACAAACGTGATAGTCATTAGCCTGCCTTTCGGTCGTTTATCTCTTCATAAAATCAAGTACAGAAATGGATTTTTGTGCTACCACCATCACATCACAAACAAGCGTCAATTTGATTTAGATTTAAAAATAAGTACCTATAATAAAGAATATTTGAGAGAAATACATAAACGTCTCGTCTGTATTGCAAAACAGATTTAATATTGTTTTTTATCATTTGCCAATATGCACATATTTAAATAAACAGCGATGCTGTTAAAGATATTTAGCAATTTATTAGAAAACTAAAATATAATAAGCTGGCAGTAACATTGTAACATGAATGAGAGTGAAAGCGTTCTACTGAAATATCAGCAATTCTTCGCCCTTCAAACTGCACGTGCTTCTCTCCTCTATAATAAGCACTAGGCTTGGTCAAGAAATTTGACAAATGAGTTAACACTTTTCGTTGAACTTTCACCGGTCTTAATTCAAAATTTTGTATTTAACGTTTATGCAACATTTTTTCTTAGTCAAGGCAAAGAGATTAATTATTAGGTGGATGCATCGGCGAATTCGGTTAATATGGCGGCACTTTCGTTGTCAAGTTTCGCCTTGGTATAAGTGAAATGTTTTTTCTTCCTTATATTGTGAATTAATTTATTTTTTGACATTTGAGTTGTTATTGTGAATAGTTTTGCTCTCTGAACACACCTGCAATAGTAAATTGATTGAATTTTTGTTAGCTCAATTAAGCCGCTAATTGCGGTAATCTCAAGAATTGGCTATGTCTGAACAGGGTTAAACAAGTTCTATTGTCTCTTTAATAGGACAAACTCCAGAAAAAAATAAATGCCTGGGGCCAAATCACCGCATACGATATCGAGCAAAATTATCGAAATTTTTCATTTTGGTATCACGGCATACGATATCAAATAAACTGTATTGCAATAATATAAAAAAGTTAAAGGATTTATTTTTTGTATTCCTACTTTTAGGGAACGTATGGTCTTCAATCTATTGCATTTTGTTTAAATTACGATCCAATATGCATCGGTTGCCATAATTTAGATGTATCGTAATGTTATTCGATACGATAGTTAATTCGATATCGTATGCGGTGATTAGACCCCTGGTTTAATTAGGGCTGTTATTTAGTGTGTAGTTTATAATTCTTGTATCAAAAAGAAAGATTAAAGTACGGTGAAATCTCTATTAACGGACACCTCCCATAAACTACCAAACTTTACAGAACCGAGATTTGTCCAAGTTTTTCTATACAATACGTATTCCCACAGCGGGGTTCTTTAATAACTGGAAGCGTGCGCTTAATTAACAAAAAAAAATGTGCTTTAAATACCTTTCATAAACGGACAGCAGCAATGAAACCAAGTTGAATTAAACTCATCTTAGCCGAAACTCACGAAATCGAGTTTTACCTAATGAAAACTTATAACATGAAGTTATAGTTAATGAAAGAAAACAACAAGAGTTGTATTGAATTTATTAGAGCTGTTCGATCAATCAAATGGATTAGACGAATTTTCAATAGCAGATGAAAAAAAGATAACTATTGATAAGTAGATAGATATTGGGGCATTAAGCACTGTTGTTTGGATAACTCTGTCTAGAGACTCTGAAGTTGAGGTTAAATCTAATGATAAGGTAGTAGAACAAATTTCCCATTTGAAGCACTTTACTAGAGACGCTGGACTTTGTTGCATCAAACATTTCAAAAATATTGAAAGTCATTTTAAATCTCAACTTGAATCGATCTAAGTTAAAGCAGTGTAAAGTTTGTCAACCATCTGAGACTAGCCTAGCATTGATTTAATAAAATGGAGCTTTATGTGACAGTGTATTCGGAAAAATCTGAGAAAAACACCGTAACAGTTAGTGTCCGATTATAAGAGGTTTCACAGTTTTTCTGTAGTAAAGAACTTTTCTTGTGTTTCCTTTTTTTTCCTAATATCATCAATGTACCAACGAAAAACAACAAAGGACACGAAACTGATATCTTTGCAGATAATAATCTTTGATTTTTTTAAATGTTTCAGGGTATTTTCCAAAACAGTTTAATAATAAAAATATGTACGTGAGGTTTTCAACTTTTAATTAATTTTTTATAATGTGTGCTCGAATACTAAACTAATAAATTCAAGCGCCGATAAGAAAGCCAACATAACATAGAAACCAAATTAAACATTCTCTTATTTGTGTGTGTTTTCTTCGTTTGTGTTGCTGTTAACTTTGAAACATTTTGAGCCTTGCTGGGTTGTGTTTGGTTTAATTCTACTTTTAAGCTTTTTTATTAAACCTTATTATTTTTATTTTTAGAGAGATAAAAAGTAAAGTGAAGCATTGCATTTGCCGTTTAAGCATCTTGCCAAGTAACTTTCTAAGTAACTAATCTCTGACAATTGCGATTTTATCAGTAATAAATTATGTTGAATGCTTTGGGTATAAATGTTATTCCTTTGTAGGTGTCCTTAACGAAGAAACCTTTCTGTGTGACGAGTATTTTGTCTTTATTCAATACACATAGATATTTACTTTTGTTAAAAGAAATTCTTAATACCACTTTTACAAAGGAGCATTAAACGAAACCTGAAGCATAATCCAACATGTGGTATCAAACTGGCATACATACATATGATGAGCATTTTGCTTGGAAGGTACGTCCTGACCAGAGCTGCCGTCCTTCTTTGGAAATTTTAACCAAAATTGGTAATATTTTTCTTCAATGTGGTGATGCAAATATATTTTTTTTTCATTCTGGTTAATATTTCTTCCCACCACTCATAGGCGGAATTTTTGTCGGATTATGAGAGGTATCGTCCACTTATAAGAAGCACAAAATTATTTCAAGTTTATTATTATATAATTTCTTCGTGGGAAAAATATTTGGTTGTCAAAATTTTTTTAGTCGTGGCAGCACTACTCCAGACGAAAATTTTAAAAATTTTTAAAAGAAATAGAAATACTGGCTGCAAATATGATGTCTAATATTTTGGTCTGGCAGGAAGGTTTGTAGAGGCAAGAAAGATTTTCACTCAGAAATTTCCAAATACATATACAAAAGCAAGACAAATTAACTTAATTGGTCGCTTTAGAATTTTAAGACAAAGTAAGCTTAAATTTCCAGTATACCCAAAGATTCTCACAATGCAGCGTTTATTGTGATGCGAAAGTAAGTTCGATGCAAAATGTAAATGCTATAGAAATATAATTTGGTACTTTGTGCCGTTTACGCAAACTTTTTCTCGAAATATTAAGTAACCACTAGCTCAAAAAACAAACAATAGTTAAAACAAATTTTTGCTAAAATTTTTGTTTTAACCAAAAGTCGTTAAAACCCAGATTAAGGGGTTTTTATGAATACGACTTTGAAAATTAATGTTTCCGTTAATGGAAATGTATGCAATCAGTACTGAGCAAAAAATAACGTTTTCACTTTTGTAACTGTTTAGTTAAACAAAGGTATATGGGGATATAGCTCAGTGGTAGAGCATTCGACTGCAGATCGAGAGGTCCCCGGTTCAAACCCGGGTGTCCCCTTTTTTTTACAATTATTTTTTTCCCAAGGAAAGAAAACCCCTAAATAAAAACAATTGCATTTAAAGCGATTAAAGTAGAATTGAATTTACCCATCATTCACTTGTTGCTAATTAACACAACACAAACCTTTTTAGAATAATTTTTGTTTTCCATACGGGATGTCCCAGCACTCAACGTCAAGCCGAAACAGTGTAACAAAATTTATTGTAACCATCATAAGAAAAAATCCGGAAAAAGAAGGGCTTGTGCGAATAAAAACTATTTGAACTAAGTAATTTTTTTTTTAGATTTCTTGTTTCTTGTCACTCTGTTTCGGCTTGACATTGTATCTTCGTGGGACATGCCGTATGCCTTTTTACCCATAATTTTTCTTTAAGTAAAACTGAAGGTCTATACCACGCGAAGTTTTTTTCTTCGTGATTTATTGATTAAGAATATTTTTTGAAACAAAAAATTTCAAAAAGGAATCCACTGCATCAATATTTTTATCGGTAATACTAAAAACAAAGAAATGGCTATCAAAAACAACTATCACTTTTTCATGACATTTGCGCCCACTTTTTGCGTCGTACGCGTTTATGCGTCCTATGCTTTGTGATGTGTAACTTGTATCATACAATTGCGCTGATTCTACTTTTTTAAAGAACGTTTTAATGCATTTTTACATAATTAAAACCATTCTACATACGAGTAATTATAACCATGATATAAAAATACAACTTATTTCTGTGTTCTCTCTTCGTTATTTTTAACTAGGTTTTTTAAAGTTTGCGTTTCTTTAATCTTTGAAGGAAAAGCAACGTTTTCATTGAATCTCTTTAATGACAAGAGAATTAACACCGTCAAAATTCCATTATCTATATATTTTAAAACTGGACGAAACAAATAATTGTAATAGCCAAAATACTTGTTGCTTCGGTTGCACAAGTTTTTTTTACTTAATATGAAATAAAGTTTGTAAAAGGGCTTACTTACGTGGGTTTTGCATGAATTTTAATTTAGTATTAATTTGAATCAATTAAACGTGATATTTCTAGTTTAGTCTTGAGTTACTTTAAAATCTTGAATCTTGAGTTTATTTAAAGGTTTAGAATAAATTTGATTTCTCTTACCTATAAATCAAAAATAAAAAGAAATTATGTATGTATGTATAATTACACTAAGATTTTAGTACAAAACCTTTGCTTTATTTGATTGAAGAATCATTCATTTAATTATTACTTTTTACTATTATTTTTTATGATATTAAATGTACGATATTGACCTAAAAGACATAAAAAAAATTCATGATAAAATATGTAGTCAAAATGGAGTCCGTGTATCAAATACTGACCTTTTGTGCATAAGAAATGTTGTGGTTTTAGGCTTTCAAGCCAATTTCTCCAGGATTAAAAACCTTAACATTTCTGTCGTTGATTTTATACAAAACTTCCTTTGTGGAATAGTTGCATTCGTAAATGTTATCGGGATCTTCTACCAGCTTTTTTATCAACAACTTTCCATCTACTTCACGAAATACTCCACTTTTCAATTTAACAACTCGAATGTGCAAAGAGGCTAATTTGGCCACATTATTATCATCAAAATTGTAAACGTCGCAGTTGCTCATTTTTGTAATAATGGTTAAATTGTCAGTCGTTTCTGATAAATTCGCCAGGCAATGACAGAATTTTTGTACTTCTTCTTTCGTTGCTCCTAGATTGTACAATATTGACAAATTGTCAATTATGATGGTATTATGAATGCGTGAGGTAAAACAACTGCCGCACATTTGTTCCTTTATGTCATCCAACAGAAATTCAGTTATGCAGGCATCTTTCCGCAGCCATTTACTAGTTAGGAAGTCTTTAGCGATTTGACTTAGGGTGTCAATAACACTGAGAGTTTTTCCTAAAAAGATGTTGCAGTTGTAGCCCAGACGCATGCCAGCCTTAAAATAGTGCTGATAATTGTTTTGCAAGCACACGAGAAGAGTTCCGGCATTAGATGTGCGGAGTCGTTGGCCCAAAATAGAACTTATTAGGAAGCTGCTATCGATGTCAGATTCTTCACTGATGTGGACAAAAGAAGGCAGTTTTTGCTCATTTATACCACAAGCAAATAAAACAGAAGCAGCCATTTTATCTAGAATTTGACAAAAAGAATTATTTTATAAATTTTAAAGTTTGTTCAAAAAAAAAAAAAAAATCTCTAGACGAGACTCAGTACAGAAAAATATTTTTGTTTTTAACAAAGAAAATTAGACCGCAGGCGAATTATTCACATGTTAAGTCTTCATCTTGTAAATCGAAAGCTGACAAAATTGGCTGCACAACTGGTTACTTTTTATCTATTATTCAGGATTATACGTAACATTTTTTTTTTACTTTTCACCTTAAACAAATATTACATGAGTTATGCATATTAATACGTAATTATCGTTTTCGCCGAGATGGTTTGTTTTACTGACTATTTTAACTGCCGTGAATTCATCTCGGTCACAATTTGTCGAAGACACTATTTTCATAGATTTTTTCCAATCCAATTTAATCCAATCACGAAAAGTCTTCATAGTGCCTAATTTTGCATGAACAAATGAATTGAATTGTTTCATTTGTTGCTTACTCGCAAGTCCAGTAACGTACTTAGAAAAAAGTCGCTTCAAAACATATTTGTTTGGGTGGGTCGATTTAGCAATCAATATTTTGCCATCGATTTTTCGATAGCATTTGGCATGAGGAAATAAGTTCCACTACGACATATCAAAAAAAAAAAAAAAAAAAACACTTTCGTGAAGCCCAAATTTCACTTTTTTACTTTTCTTCAGCATTTATTTTTAAGATTTTTCTGCTTTAAATATTAGATTTTCAAGGTGAAATTTATTTTTGAATCATTAGTGATTTATTTATAAATTAAATTTAGGCGCCTCGACCATGTTTAGTGAATTTTTTCCTCATGCCAAAAGCTATCGAAAAATTGATGGCATAATATCGACAAATGTTAATCCTTCCTAATCAACCCACACTGATCTAATAGTCATATTTATGTGAAAAAATTAAAATATATTGGACGGGCATAATGTAAAAATTCTTCTTAATTAGTAGATGTTTAGAAGTCTAAATGAAAAAAAGATTTTGGCCCATGGGGGGATCGAACCCGCGACCTTCGCGTTATTAGCACGACGCTCTAACCAACTGAGCTAATGGGCCACACAGCAGATCTTGTTCAACACAATTTTTCAAATAAAACAGCAGATAGTTAAGACAAAAAATGAACATCAGAACATCCATTTGATTTTAAAAACGTGTTTTGTTGATACCAGCGTTGTCAACTTTGAAATTTCAAAACGCACCAAAATGGAGAAAACACGCACCTAATTCTGAATTTTTCTTTTTATTTTTAAAACCCCATTAATTATAACATTTTTATATTAAAAACACGATAATGAAACAGCCTTTTAAGCGACTATTATACAATAAAAATGGGTAGCATGCCTAATGGCATGCCATCAAATTCGTTTAATAGCTAGACTTTGTGTTTGTCAAACTTCTCTAGTAAGATTCCCTGTCCTTTATTTTATCTGTACAATAGTTACGTATAAAGATATTTTATCAAATGTATTATTCAACAATATTATTTAATATTTAAAAACAGTGGGTTTTCAACAGGCTAATTATGGTCAGTCCAAAAACAAATAATAATATTATTTAATTATATTTGCTGTTGACCGAAATCAGCTGTTATACAAAACTACAGATAATTACCGCCGTTAAAATTATATTGCAGGATCTCACAATTGTTACTGCAAGAGATGACATAAGCATGTCGATGAAATTTATCGGATCATTGAAATTTACAGAATCGTACTACAAGCCATCAAACTCTATTAATAACAATTCTATCAAACAAAATGTAGATTACATTTGTGTTCTCGGAAACGAACAGTAAAAATCAGTTGGCTAGAGTGGGTGTCTTAAAAAGAATTCATTGAAATATACAAAAATTTGCCAGAATTATAACAAATAAAAGATGAAATATACCAAAATAAATATATAATGCAAACATTATGGAAATATTTAACAATTTAAATATTAATTTAGTAAATTATTAATTCACACGCCATCATAAGTATGAACTTCATTATCTCTGTATGCATTTATTGTAGTATTTGACAAACTTTGCATGATCGTTTAATAGCAAAACACGTCTTAAAGCAGCAAATTTTATAAAACGAAATGTTTCTTTTTCTTTCGATAATATATGTATGTAATACGGCAAGATTGTCTTCGAGCATATAATATGGTGCATTTTCCACACTATAACTCCGTGTTCTGATTGTGCTCTGCAAAATGAAATGTAATAATTTTGCACACATGAATACTTTTTTCTTACATTAGATATCGAAATATTAAATTTGTCGCAAATTTCAAGCTGGACCGGCTTTAGAGTTTTGTGTTATCATGCGGCCTGTATACTCTGATGTTTTCCTGGGCCTTTTCTGACATGGAACGTTTGTTTTTTTTTCGTCATATTTTTTAAAAACTATCGGCCTTATGTATAATCAAAATCCTTACGCTAACTAACTAGCTGCTAAGGTTTTTGTGTGTAAATTCCCATAAGGGAAAGATAGCAGCTAGCTAGTTAGCACAAGATTTTTTTATTATACATAAGGCCATATATTTTTAAACATTGTAGCTGCTCTCATATTTTTCTATATGTCTACAGTTTTATGCAATCCAAAACTGGAGCTCCTTACTTACTTCAAGAGTGCAAGTAATACGCTATTATATTTATATATATTATTACATTTGACAACAAATTTTAAATACTAAATGAGCGTTTCTAATAATGTGTCGCATTTTGGATGATGTAACGTCATTCTCGCCGAAAATTTTATTTACCTGTGCGTCTCTTTTAACAAAATTTGAAATACATAATAATACGTTCAACATAGAACCGTAGATCTAGAAAGTATGTAACTACTATAATAGTAAAGCGTGCTGAGTACCTACCTATGATGGCGAATTACGGGACAAAGTAATTTTATAGCTAAACAAAAAATAAAAAAATTATAAAGAAACACCAAATATTTATCTATAATGAATAGCTTAACTGGCATTAAGTACTTTCTTTGGGAAATTACTCCCTGATGGATGGATAAGACTAACTGAAAGAACTGGCATTGAGTACTTTCTTTGGAATACATAATGATATATAATGAAAAAATTTAATCTTAGCACTAAAATTACTCCCTGATGGATAGATAAGACTAACTGAGAGAACGAAATGTGTGTCTGCACATTCTGCTATATTTTGGACATACTGTAAAAATTCTTCTTAATTAGCAGATGTTTTTTAAAAAACAAAAAAAGATTTGGCCCATGGGGGGATCGAACCCGCGACCTTCGCGTTATTAGCACGACGCTCTAACCAACTGAGCTAATGGGCCCACACGAAACTCGCGATTATTGTTTAATAATAACATTATATTGGTTTTAATATACAAAATATTTCTTCGAAACCATCTTAAGTTTTGTCTGACAACATTGTCAGACAAAACTTGTAAATTAAAATAATATATTTTATGAAGCTCATTTTTTCGTTTACTAAATTCGAAAGGTATTAAATTTTTTTAAGGTTTGTTTAGATAATGACAACGTTGTCAAATGCTCAATTATATACTGACCTGACAATATGAAAAAGTGGACAATGGCAACAACGAGTTTTAACACAATTGTCATATAGGTATATGACAATAATTTTAGCAGTCTGACAATGCTTTTTCTGGCAACATTGTCCGACAAAACTTGTAAATTTAAACAATTGCTAGAAAATTTCAACTAAAGTTTATATGAACGACAACTAAAGATTATATGAACATACATAATTTGCAAAAAATACACTTATTTCTATGCGAAATTATTCATTATTTAACTAAGTTTTCATAATACCAAATAAGCTGACAAAGTCTGACAATAACTTGACAATGGGACAAACGAGTATTTAGACGATTTTCAGGTAGTAGTATGATAGTGATATAAAAATATTTCTTATGTCTATATTGTGTGTTTACACATTCTGTACAATTTTCTGACAATATTATTAGATCCGACAACACACTTATTTCTATGCGAAATTTACTTTATTTTGAACAAGTTTGTTGGAACAGCTGCGCGTTTAAACCTAATATCTTTAAATTTATAGCGTGAACACAAAATCACGCATTTAGGATTTTAACTGTAAAGTGACAAAATTGCCAGGTTATGTTCTTTCTTCACCATTCGACAACCAAGCTTTAGCGCCGGGGCAAATGAATGCTTTTAAGCATGCTTTTCTACGAAACAAACAAGCTTTCAAAGTTTCTAGGAATAGAAGGTAAACAATTTTTGGCCTAGTTGACAGTCCGGGACAACATAATTATATATAATTCGTCATAAATAAGTTTATAAAAACACGGTTTTGAATTGAGGATAAAATCAAACATCTTAAAAGTGACGTTTACCAAAGGCCAATCAATATCAGATGGCAGAGATTTGTGTTAAAGAGACTTCTATGTTGTATATTCTGTACTAATTTTTGAATGTGAACTCCGAAGGTAACACGTTTTACGTGGAATTGGCATAAAAACTTTTGTATTAAGTAGTTTTTGTTTTAAACTAACCAAAATTTGTTTTCCTGATATCCACCGGATTTGCGAACGTGGCAAAACGAATAACAACACACAGCAAGAAGACTACAAGTGAGTGAAATACACAGAATGTCTAATGCTTATTAGTTGTCTCGTTCGAATTCTGTTCTACTTTGTGTTAAATGCCAGGGGAATATGAATGGAAAAATAATTGCCGCTACTCACCAATTCCAATACCAAGGTAGAGAAAACACAATAAATGCCAAAAAAGAAAAAAAACTTAATGTATGTATGTGAATATAAAACTTTTAAAATGTTGGGCAACTAATATCACCCTATCTGATTTTACTTTAAATCTTAACGGCCGTATTCATAAAAAATATTGAATGTTTATTAAACACCTATTTGACATATTTTCCATAGAAATTTGTCAAATAACAGTTTAATAAACATAAAATATTTTTTATGAATAAGGCCATAATTATTTACTAATTCCACTATTTAAAACAAAAAAAGAAGGAAATGAAAACTGGCCCATGGGGGGATCGAACCCGCGACCTTCGCGTTATTAGCACGACGCTCTAACCAACTGAGCTAATGGGCCATCTTACGCCCAGGGGTCCAAATATTTACTTTAATACTATTATTTCTTAAGCTTACCATGCTTTTTATATACGTATATACACATACATAATACACTAAGCATATGCACGATTACACTTACACTTAAAGCATACAAATTTCTGAAATTTCATCTACTTGTACGTTTTCAGGTTTTCTATTTTTTACTTATACGGATTGTTATTGTTACTTGTTTACATACAGTGAATGTTAATAAACGAAAGTGCTAATAAGTAACATACATATGTAATAGTTTTGCTTCTTATGAAAAAGAAACCCACAAGCAGTATTAAAAAGCACGGCTAAAAAAAACTAAGTACGAACATAAATGTACGAGTATTGACGAACTGCTTGTGCGTTGACACCTACTTTCTGCTATCACAACCAAGGTTGCCAGAAATGCAGATTTATCTTCATTTTGCAGATTTTTCCTCTCTAAAAACACTGAATGAAGATTTGAAGATTTTTGGCCTAAAAACGCAGATTTTTAAAATTTTTAATAATAAAGTAACTTTTTGCACTTTTGCCCTTATATTTCTACTAGAAGGAAGTTAGAACGAAAATATCAATCGTTTATGTTATAAAGTAGACAAAATAGAATAACATCTTGCACATGTTTTTGAATGTTATATAAGAAAATTAAGCAAAATTTGTAAAAAATTATAAAGGTTGAAAAAAAAAACATGAAAAATATTTTTCGTTGTGGCAATTTTCCAGTACAACAAGAAATGCCGTTTAGACATCTAAAATATTTATTTAACTATACTCGTACAGTTGCAAATACATTTGTAAAGTATGGGGGGGGGAGTAACGAAGACCTTATGCCCACGATATTAATAACAGTGATTTGCAGCGGCGCTGTGACTAACTATAACGACTTATGACTTCACATAAGAAATTGCCGCGTTGTTAAAAAAGGAATACCTCAAAAAAACTAATACAATTAGTTGAGGCTGAAAGTTAACCAGTGAGAGCGAGACGCAAATCTCTTGAAGGCCAAACAACAACGTCAAGCCTAACCGCACTTAAAAAATAATTACGATAACGCGAGAACTGTTCTCCAGCCCAGAACTGTATCTTAAATAAAGCCACTTAATTCTAACATAATGTTCAAATTCTAACCGCGTTTATTAAATACATAATGATTTTACCGCATCAGCAAATGTGCAGATAATCTTCAGCTAGGTAAGTGTTAACGATAGGATTCCGAATATACTCGTACATCGATATACTTGTTTAGGCATTAAATAATTTTAACAACTTGCATATATGTTTGTTTTCTCATTAAATCTATTTGCATTTTAATATTTTGAAATGCATAAATTCTTTCAATATGTTGTTAATATTTTAAAAATGGTTTATAAAAAAGGCATATTAATAAAAGTTTTTTGAAGATTTGGAAAATAAAGTGCAGATTTTGCAGACTTTTTCATCAGAAATTCTTGAGTTTTGAAGATTTTACCTCTTTAAATTCTGGCAACCCTGATCACAACGTATTGACGATTAATTGCTTTAACACAGACATCAGACAATGGCCTGCTAACATATATTTTGAGATATATAGCGTGTTCAGACATGTGAGACAATATTCGATGATTGAACCACATTGATTTGCTGTTCATACATACAAAATTTAGCTTACTCAATTAACATTTAACAGCTGGATACAAAAACATTTATTTTTTACTTTGAAAATTTGAGTTTGTAAATTTAAAAAATTTGAGATAAACCCTCTTTTAATTAGAGATTTATACTAATAATATAAAGCATATATACTTATATAGTAGACACATACAGTTATCGTCATTAGTGTGATCGACTGAAATGTTTTTACTGACTTATATTGTGAATTAATTAAAATTTTTTTTTTGACATTTGATTTATTATTATGAACAGTTTTGATTACTAAACTCACCTGCAACAGCAGTGATTTTCAATGTTTACTCAATTTAATAACAATTTTCTGCTAATTGCTCTATAACTTAAAGCTCTAAACACTTAGACGACAGTAGACTTCACGACTACAAATGAAGTTAGCTTTAAAAGCTGCCGTCTCATCAGCAACATAATTATTTTCAAGACAACAGCAGCACTATGTGTATTTAAACAATGCAAATTTCAGAGGTGGCACATATATATTTTACATGAATAAAATTAAAATTTATTTGCTTATTTTATTTATGTGAAGTTTATTTCTATTAAATATTTCAAACAAATTTTAGTTTTTATTGCTGCTAATTAATATTTATAGTGACAGCACTGCATTTACTTTTTGTTGCCTACGAAAATAGAAATTAATCTAAGTTGGCAGCAGCAGCAAATGCTGTTTTGAAGTCGTGCTGCTGTGATGTCGTTAAAATAATCGTGTGCATATAAACACATGTATTTTATTTTTGACAGATTGCTGCCTGCTGTCGTATATGTGTTTAAAGCTTAATTGATATTTTGCATGGAATATCGAACTAAATTAATGCGTTAATTGCGGTAATTTCAACAATTTGGTATGTCTGAACGCGATATTAGGCTGACTAATCCATATTTTTCTTTCAAGGATACTAACAAAGTATTGTCAACATTTTAATAAAAAATTAACATCTGAATTATTTAATTATGGGCTTCTTAAAGCCCATAATATTATTTTTTTTAAGCCCACATATGGTGCTATTAATAAAAATTTTGTTCAATGGAAAAAATTGTTTTTGCAAATTTTTGTCGCGAAATATCTTAATGTCTTGAAGACGTGGTCAAATGGGTTTTCGAAATTGATATTATTCAAGCAAACAAACTACAATAATAAAATACAAATATTTATGTTTAAGAAAAGTATATACTTAAAAAAAACTTTAAGACGTGATCTTAACACATTTAAATTTTTAATCTTGTATGCATACTCACACTTCAATTTACATACATATGGCTATTTTCATGTCATCATATGTAACATTTGGACATAAATGGGATCAACTGATAATAAATTGTATCGCTTTTTTCCATTTACTATACATATATGCAAAAAAAAACATGTATCACCTTGTGATCCCTGCTGTCCAAAACATCGGGAGAAATATGAGCTTATCGTATGTGACGTAAAACGGAAGCAACTTTGAGGTAACGTAAAAGTCAGAGCATGTTTAAAGCATTTTGTTTATTATTTGCAATAAATTTTTTTCGGCTTAAGGTACTTTTTGGCTTTTTTAAAAAAATTGTTACATGACAATCATTGCCATATTTGTAGTTGCAAGCCATTTTATTTCCTCAGTCGCGGTTAACCTTTCAATGGAATTGCCCATACGTATATGTATGTATATGTAAGAGTATTTTCAATTGAAGTGTTCATATTAAATAACAATTTATATTGTGGTTTTAATAAATACAACAAATAAATTATTACTATAATACTTTTCAACACTCAAACGTTCGTTTGTGCATGCATTTGTTTTCAAGGATTTTTATTTTTACTTGAAAATTTAATTTGTTGTTTTTGCGATTTCAACAAAAATCGCAAATTACATAATAGCATATGAGTAGATTTTGTAAATGCAGTTAGTTATACCTATAATATACGAATGCATTGATACCTACATATTATATCTGTTATTCAGGTGTGCGATCGATTACGATTTTTTTAAGCCAACAAAAGGAGTGGTGTATTTAATTTTGAGTTTTTGTTCTGTCGATTTCATATCTCCTTTTGTCCTTCTTGGTTTTTTTTTTTTGCCACCATAGCCATCATATGACGCAAGATATATCAGTAAGCTGGAATTTCACCCAAACCCTCTGGCGTGAAACATACTTAATTTCAGCGTACACACTCGGGAAAAAGAAGGGATACCCTTGTACGCCACCAGAGTGTTAAATATGCGATTTTGCCGATATAAAAGTAATTGGCGCAAAATAAAACTTTTTGTCTAGCATTGGCTGGACTTCTTTAATATTTTGTATTAAGATTTGAATACTTATTGTTAGTTCACATTGTAAAGATTCAATAAATAAGTAAAAGTGAAAAAATATGATACATATCAAAAATGTCAGTTTAAATTTTTTTTCAAATTGAGTTATTAAAATAAATAATCGAAGGAATTGATGAATTAATTTAGGTTGTGACGGTTATCGCCAATAGAAACACTAAATAAAACCAGTTTTTCGATTCGGGTAGCTAGAAATTGATTAATCACGATTTAAACGACACGGCTGGCACTTACCAGTCACTTTTCGGATATTGAATCTGTCCGTTCGTTTGCATAATTACATTTAAAACAAAAGCAACAATCAATATTTTCTCTTTTTATTGGCCTGTTACCCGAATTCGAACGTTAACGTTCACAAATATTTAAGGTAAGGAGAAAACAGATTTACTATACTAGGTATTTTTATGGTGATATATCTATATCCATAAACTGCCCCTTACGTAGTTCTGACTCTGTTTCAGCTTGAACACTCTTTCTACATTTTTTCAGTTATAAATTATGTACAATGTTGAAATTAGTTTTGAATTCAATAAAAAATTATAAACAGCTTGTCCTCTATGTTTCCCAGCTATCTATATGTCAACATTTCATATGAGCTACCCTAATCATCATATAGATAGCTGGGAAACATAGAGCACAAGCTGTTTATAATTTTTTATTGGCATCAATGTTAGAAGCTAAAATAGCGAATAAAAACTCAATTGTTTTAGTTTTGAATTATTAGCCTGTACAGCAGAGTGGTTCGCCTTCCATACAAAAAAAAAGTTATATGTTACAATAGGACTAAAAATGGCGACAAAGTGAACAAAATACTAAGAGGGTGGTATTTGTAGGCGTGGTAAAAAAACAAATTTTCAATTTTTTAAAGAGTTTTTTTATTCCAACCACTCTACTGTACAGTTTGTACATAGATATGAAAATTATTTGCTTGCGAGTTTGTTTTAAGTATTGTCATCGAAACCTTTTTGAGTAATTGCACACACTTCATAAAATAAAGTGGTCCTCTTTATTGTTTTCATTACGGTCGAAACTAATAATTTAATTTAATTTTAGTTTTTTATATACACTGAAAATATTTGTTGTTTCATGATTTTAGGTTGGGATTAACAAAATCCCAAAAAAATGGAGAGAAATGAGATGTATATTCCTGTTTTAAAGGCAAAGAGTCTATGTATTAGGGTGGGTCGATTTGTAGGGACTGAAATTTGTCGATGTTGTGCCATCGATTTTTCGATAGCTTTTGGTATGAGGAAAAGTCTCACTACAACACATCAGAAAAAACCATTTCCGATACGGAATTTCACAACTTATGTATGTGACAGCACTTTATCTGCAAGACCTCAACATCTACAGAGACGTAACTTTATAGCCGCAGCAATAGCATTTGCAAATAATGAAATGACTTTACGAAACAAAACTAAAGAAAAAAAATCAATCTCTTGCAATTTAGTAATTTTTTTGACTACACCAGGGATGCCCAAAAGTTCTATATGGAAGAGCAAACACCAATACATTTAAGGAAAAAGCTAATTTTATTTAATAATCAAATCATGCGAAAGTGTTGTTACTTTGAACTTGTGTGTGTATATTAAAGCGCACAGCCTATAGCTAAGTGATTTTGCAAAAACCAATGAGCAACAAAAGCATAGGTCTTGGGCCTTCTAGACTAAACGTTCAATTAGCCAGCTGGAATGGAGTGCAGCAGAATGAAGCAGCTGATCGAAATTGTTATATGTAATGTAACGTAATCGAAATATACGAATCTGCAACAACAACAATTATTCTACATTTTTAAGTTGCATGATTTTACATTATTGTCTTTTGATAAAAAATCACTAAAATAGATAACACAAATAATATCCCATTAGTTTACAAACTGGGTCCAAATTTTTGACTTTGTATTTAAATACAAAATTAGTTAATTTCCATTTAAATTAAAGCTGTTCTCGTATTTATGTAAATGCAAGCTCAGTTTTTCAGCATTAAGTAATTGCTTTTATTTAATTGCAATGAATGTATGGCACTTCACCCAATTTCCAAATATTATAGAAAGTGTTCCATAGAACAGGGGGGTTACTCTCTATTGCGATGCGAAAGAAAAATCGAAGAATTGGTACCCTGTATTGCGATTTCGTATTTTCTTTTCCCATTTAATTTTTCTTTTCGCACATTTTATTTTATCATTCTTCGCTACTGTTTATTTTGTGTTATTTCATTTTTAAACTATTTCGCGAAAAAGTTTGCGCCATCAGCACAGAATATCAAATTATACTTTTATCGCATCTACCTTTAATATAGAACTTGCTTTCGCATCGTATTAGAGAGTAACCCCCCAGTTGTTTGTTATTTGAAGCAGTATAGAAAAACTTCATAATTGTATTTCATGCGATGTTATTTTTACAGCGATATCGAATGAAAATGTATGCGAAAGAAAGCTAGTCACTCACATTCGAATCAATTTGGGTTTGTCCATGTCACTATCATTCATTCGTATGAACTTATGTATTTTAATTGAATTTTGACACATCGTTCGAATAGAATAAAGTTAGAAAAAACCCAAATCAATTTTCTTTCGCCCTGAATGCGAATGAATTTATCCTTTCGACATCGGCGAACTGGCTGTTAATTATATATCATATTGTGTTGTTGTTTGGTACAAAATTAGCAACTCATTTTAAAATTTCAGAAAGTCAATATAAATAATTGTTTCTTTTTTCTAACGACGTTATTAAACGTTTGAATGAGTCTGTATAATAAAATAGTGGAACTGCTTATTAAAAGGGGATATAGACGGTAATACAAGTCGTACGACTTGCACGGATGGTATCGTCTGAACTTAATACGTAATGAAAAAATACGACATAGAGAGAAAATACGGATGAAAATTTGAGTCGTACGGCTCTCATCGTTTTTAAAAATTTTTCAAATTCCATCACACATTATTAGAGATAAAAAAAAGGCGGAATAACATCTGTGAGCAACTGAAACAAAAAAGACGCAAACAATAGAAAAGAAAATTAATTTTTGCTGCAAATTAAGTTTAGAAATGGAATCAATAATTGAAGCATCTTAATCCATAGTTGAGGTGTGCATGTTTATATAGGTTTTTAGATCGACTGGAATCAAGAAATTGTGGGACTTGCTAAGCGCAACAAGACTACAAAATTTTCTTTGGAAAGTCTGCAAAAGTTCATAAAACTCTTTGGGTCTTTGCAACTCTTTCATAGCAGTGTATGTTAAGTCTTTGCCAATATAACGTCGTTGGAGCCATTCCCGGCACTAAATTTCTCGATTTCTTTTCGGGAATTTCTTTCTTTCTCTTCACATAAACTTATTATATCTCCAGCAAATAAAGTATCTATTGCATTTTTGTTTGCCATTTCTTATATTAAATTTTCTTAGTTATTTAAATGAACACAAACTTTATTTGTAAAATTACTTTGCGGGCACTTTTTCTTCTTTTTTAAGAAAGTTTACATTTTACTTTGTTTTGGTCTTTTACCAATAGTGTAAACGTAAAAAATCATTCATATGATTTCCTCTTTGTGATTCTACGTACGATTTGTATTACCGTCTAAATTCCTTTTAAAGTAATGAAAAAATATCACTATTTTGAATTGCCCACTCAATAACTTTTACTGGTTTTAAAATTTTTTCTTAACTGCGAAGTTGTCACTCTCTTCTAACTCGTTCTGATAACAAACGATTTGTGTTATATTATATAACGCAACAGTTTCTAACTACATAAAAAATTAAAGTGGCGTTTATGGCATACGAACGAGTGAATACGAACAAAATTTGTATTGAATACACTCAAACTATTAAGTAAATTTCATATAAATTTTCTAAACGTATTACCTATGTGTGCACCATAAACACCACATAAGTAACAACATAGAAGAAGTAAAAAGCATTTTCATTAATTTAAAGACTAAAATTCATACTGATTGTATAATTGGCTTCATTAGTTCAATTAAGATATTCGTTAAGTTTACGTAGCATTTAGTTAAACGAATTTCACACATTGTACAACACAATATAAATAATAATTCAAGAACTCTCATCATGAGGAAGTTTCTTTCAGTGCAATCAAGTATAAATTGTTAAAACTACTGTTGAATGTTTCAAGTGGTTATGAATATAAGCGGCATAAATTAATTTTAAAATTGGTATAATTTTAATTAAAAAAAAAACAACTGTGAAAAAGCAATTTGTTCAAGTGTTTTTTGCGATATGTTAATAATATCAGCTATTAAACATAAAACAATATAAGCTTCTTCTGTTGGATATAAAATATATAGGTAGAACCAAATTTTTATTAATTTCTTTTCCAAGGCAAATCGAATTTTGGTGATGAAATTACACTAGCTCTAGCTATAAATTTTGGCAAAAGAATAGAAATATTTGAAATTTAAAAATTTTATTGAAATAAATTATAATTAAAGGTTTTATAATTAAGAGTGAAAATGGAATAATACTAAATAAAATAATGACGCTATAAAAATTACTTTTCACTTTATTCATGTTTGTTATTAGTTTTTATTAAAAAAGTTTTTCATTTTGTCAAAATTTTATGCCGTGAAAAAAAATCCCTCATATTCCAACAGGCGTCATCGCCGTCACATCAAGACGACATCAAACAACACTCGCTTACACATTCGCCTTCGACAGCAATTATGTATTCTTTGATAGGCCTTCGGTGTTTCCTAGACCTAAGCGATAGGAAACTGTCGACAACATTCAATAGTTTTCGGCAACGAGTAAATAAATTAAAAAATGTTTGTGTCGACTTCATGTGACGACGATGACCCCTTACCCAGTGTTTAGACATACGACCAAGAGTTCGAAAAACTCAATACACTCACATTTTTTTACTACCACATTCACAGTTTTCGCACTCGCAGGTCTACTCGCAGCTAAATTTGCATGCGAGTGATTTTTTGGCACTTCCATGCAATCAAATGTCAAACAAACAAATGTAAAATTAAAACCTAAGTTTTAGCTAGTTTGTATGTTAATTTATTAAAACTAATACTATAGATAAAAATGTTTAAATTATAAAGCGTTAACAACAATAATATAATGATAATACAAATTAATGCCAACTATTTTCTAAAAATATTCTCAAATGAAGAACACGGCAACTCCAGTTTATAAAGACGGCCAAAGAAACAAAATATATGAAGGAAACAAATTGTTTGAAGTTCACGTGCTGACGACAAATTTAAAATGAACTTTCACTCGCATGTGTAGACAGAAATGAAAATTGCAAGAGATTCGAGTTTTTCGAAGAAATTTTCGTTGATAATACATATTCAGCACTCGCATGAGATTACTCGTATGTCTAAATGCAGGGTTATGGAATATGGGGGAATATTTTTTCACACAGCAAAAACATAAAATTTTTCTACCACAGACAAATTATTTTTCACCATAGTACTTTGCTACCGTTTCGCACAAGTCCTATAAATTAAAAAGTAGAAAAAAATTATGCACAGTGGGTTACAATGGAATTTTCGAGATTTAATATTTTGCATAAATTTCTTTCACTGTTTGTACTCTTCGATTTTTTAATAACAATTTTTTATATTAAACTTCGATGTTTACCACAAATTTTAGTGACTAATATTTTTCGGGGTAAAGCCAAACATTTGACTGTTGCAATACTAGGGGTGTGCAATAATCGGGGGTGGCAGCTTTCGATCTCACACTTTATGTGCAAAAAATCGTTAAAAAATCAATTTAAACTTCTTTAAATAAATAAAGTCATTTTTTTTATATGTATATTCCCAACAGTTGAGTACTCGTACATCACAAATACTGCTGAACAAACAATATTAACTTTTAAAAGCAAATAAGAAATACCACTCAAATTAAACAATAAAACAAAACTTACATTGTTGATATGGAACACAAAAATTATTTTAAATAAACAGATAAAAAATATAATAGGAGTAAATACAATGAACTCAGGCACACATTGAAAACGAAAAGGCAGAGAGTTAGAAAAAATCCGCTTTTAACTAAAATTTGCGATCAGTTTGAAAAACAAACGAACAAACACATACATACGTACATGCATACATATCCATATGAATTTGTTTATTAGGAACAATATTATTGATTTAATCCAGAGAGAAAACGATAGTGCTAACTAATCATGTTTGAGTGCTCTTATCGCGGTTGCCAGACTTGATATGGGACCGTAGACGATTTTTGCTTCGAGTTCCACGATTTCTTAATACTCGTAAGTGCAAATTTCGACAAGAGTTTTTTTAATTTATTTCGTGGATTCCTCTTATTTCAAAATAAAACTGGAAGAAAAACGCCTAACCCACAAAAACTTTGGCTATAATTGAGATTTTGTTTATGATTTTCTACTAATGAAAGTAGTAGGCACAAGATTAGCACAAACATCTTGAAGAAAATATGTTAGCAGAAAAGCAAAATGGCTAAATGCTTTCCGCATTTAACCATTTTAGTATTTAGCACTCTTTGTAGACTTCATGGAATGCATTCAAATGCGGAAAGCATTGTATACGTTTACAAACGAAAAAGCAACGGCTAAATTAAAGGTTTTTAAATTTTTTACATTTTTAAATAACAATAAATTTCCAAAATTACATATATCATTTAAGCATGATTCCTTTCGCGAAGTAAAAACCATATTGCCCATAAATTTAGTTTTCCTTATGAAATAAGTTTGTACTTATGAAATAAGTTTGTACTTATTTCATAAGTCGTGACCCTGACAGATAATGCAGAGATATCAGCAAAAATGAATGTTATATCGTATGACAGATTTTAATTTCTCTTTTTTGTTTTATTTGTTTTACTTAATTGCGTTTCAGACGATCATACAAAATAAATAAAAAAAAAGCTGACTACAAGCCTGTTTTAATACACCTTGACACTATGAAAACAAGTGAACCCAAAATTTTAAACTTATTTTAGTTGACAAGTCGCCTGACTATGTTTCGTTAATCTCGCTCTGAAAGTACTTAAACAGTTAGTTCATCGTTTATACTATAAGTTGTAATTTGAACGCAATAACTGCCCGTTTATATTAGACGTGAAATTCTGTTGAGGCATGCTGTTAAAACACATGTTTGAAAGGTAGATTTTTAAATGGTGGAGTGCATGTATGTTATAACTTTTTAATTTTTTTTTTATATTGCCAACAGGTTTCATAGTTGTATTAATTTTTGTTGCAAAAATTACAAGTCGAAATAAGTATTTGAAGTTTGTTTTCCAATTGCCTTTACTTTTCAACTATTTTTCTTTTCCTAGATGTTAAGGCAGAGCTTCTAACATGAAACATATGAGAATACTGTTGCCGTCTAGAGAACTAAATTGAAAAAATGGATACACCGAAAGGAATTAAGGTAATATAAATAAATAAATTTAACTCTTGCAGCTTCAGAGATTATTAACATACCTGTAGAAAAAAGAATTAATTATAAATTGGACACTGATAATAGTTAGCGCATAGTTATAGGCATTTAGTTAGCAAAATGTATATATGTATATTTTATTTGTTAGGCTACTTTATACATTGCTTCATGTTAAGCATTAAACACATTGAAGCCAGCAAACAACCGACTTCAATCTGCCAAATATAAAATACATGCATTTAAATACGAACGTTTATTTAGACAACAGCAAGACGACACGACTGCAGGTTGTTGTCCATGCTGATTTTTTGCCGCACTCGAATTAAACTAATTTCTATTTTTGTTGACTACAAAATAAAAACAGTGTGACCAGTGTATAAAAAAAAAAATAATAATAATAATAATAATAAAATAAAAAAAAAATAAAAATAATAATAATAAAATAAAAAAAAAATAAAAATAATAATAATAAAATAAAAAAATAAAAAATAAAAAAAAAATAAAATAAAAAAATAAAATAAAAATAATAAAATAAAAAAAAAAAAAATAAAAAAATAAAAAAAAAAATAAAAAAAATAAAAAAAAAATTTGGCTCTTGGAAATATTTTATTTTCTAATATAACATAATAAAAGAACAACATTTAAATACAGTTTTAAATTAAATGTTCTAAAGTTTAATATGTGCCTACATACTTATCCCCAAAATAAGTATTCCTAATTTTATAAAGGAACTAGTTAAGGGCCAAATAAACCCCACAAACATGCTAAAGCGTTTGTACTAACATTTATCGTTGTTAAAGGGGGTGTTTGCTTGTTTGTACAAATATTTGAAGCATGTTTGCACGTTTTTTGTGTGAACATCTTGAATATTTGTGTTGTCTAACGCAACATTTTTTCGTTTCAAAGAATTTTTTGTAGAATGAAGTGGTGGAAGAAGAAGCAAACAAAATGAATCATGAACATTTTTTTTTTGTTAGAATTTTCAGTACTGTATAAAAGTTTACCTTCTTTGTAGAAATTAAAAAAAAAAAAACAAAGATTATAGAAACAGAATCTCAAGAAATAGTGGCTAAAACAAATTATAAAATGACTTATGCATTGTAAACTTCATATGGCGAGTAAATTACCGCAACATAATTGTGCGAGTGTACTGTCATTAAAAACAAAAAAAAAATTATTAATTTGTGTTTGTATTTGTACCGTTTATGTGCAAACGGAAAGCGCGTGTTTGCCGAAAAGCTTGCATAATTTATTTGTCCCTTTAGATATATACCAGTTACTTGATTTGAGTAGTTTTAATTGCATATCTTTAACGAAAAATCGTATAATTTATATAAATTTTTCTTTCTCGAGTGGAACTATTCACATTTTGAAAAATTCGATATAAATTTTCAATTCTTTAATATTTGTCTCATTACAAATCACAAGAAATGTTCGATTATATTTTAAACTTTTAAGACCCGCCTAACCTGAATTAAGTGTAGCAAACAAAAGCTTTTTAATTAAGTTGCTATTTTTTCATCAAGGATTGATATAATTAACGGAACTCGTTCTGTAAAACAATGGAATTTCCTAAAGCTAAAAATTCTAACGTGGAAACACTGAAGTATACTTTCATTCAAATGAATTTATGTTGCTGACGTGTTCAAAATATTTCAGTAGTAGTCTACACAACTACAATTGCCGGTTGCAGCATTTGCTGTCCTGAAGTTGTGAAGTCTGCTGTGGTCTATGTGTTTAATACTTTATTCTGTGAGCAACATACGCCATGTTGATTTGCTTAAGGATAAGGTACAACATGTTGTAATCGTTAACAGGACATTTGTTGGTTGCAGAATAAGTTTAATTTAAATTATGTTATATTTTAATTTTTCAATTTGTTTATACTGTTAAGAATTTTTCTTTGTGTATGAACTAAGAATTTTTCTTTGTGTATGAAATTTTTGTATATAAGAATTTTTTTACAATAATTCTTCAAATTAAAATTTTTAATTACATTTTAATTTTCCTGACGATGATAACAAATTGTTATCGATATATCGTGATATAAAAGATTTTTAATTGTTAATTTTTTATAAAAAACAAAATCTGAATATAATTTTATATAATAGTGTGACACCACAAAGCCATTTTGAAGGGATTTTTAAAAGTGGATCAGACTTTTGTAACAGTTTTCTTTAAATGAATCATACGATCGTGTAGGATAATGAATCAGTGCTTTTACAGTTGGAATTTCTTTCGCCAAATTATTTGGTAGAGATGAAGTCGTATATTGTAGTGGTATGTTAAATGCGGTTCTTAGTCTGGCAACTATCGTGCGTAAACACAAGTATTAATGTATGAACTAAATGATAAGAAAAGTATTCTCATTTGTTCTCTGGAGCGTTATGGTAAAATATTTTATGACTGTTATCAATGATTAGGCAGAAAATGAAAACACAAGTCAATTCAGACAAGTGAGCGTACGATCTGTTCAAAATACACCAGATGAAATTCATCTAAAAGCAGCACTTCTCAAAGATAAATAAATAAAATATAATTTATAATTACAATAATACTATAAATAATATTGAATACTCGGTATTGTTAATTGAATTTTTTTTCCATTATTTTTCTCCAAACATTAAAAATTCAAATATTGGTTGTATAATTATATTGTTGAACAACTCAAAATAATAAAAGTTGATTGAACATAATTACGCAGAATCATGGAAATTGTTAATCATCGGCAGCTTTTTCAAGAAAATGTTTAGCACATGAGTTTGTTTAGCACATGAGTGCGTATGTAGATAAATATGATCTTATGTACATATGTTTATTTCATTCTATTCATATTTGTTTTTTTTTTTTTTTTGTTTTTGAAATGCGTTTTGTAAAATGTCTATGACTGTGTCTGCCGGCAATTCGCCTAATGATTATTTGTTTTTCAGAGTGGAACTATTGGAGCGTTTGAGCATTTAGTAGATTCGAAATATAATCAGTCAGAGCTTGCATTAGTTTGCGGTCGCCGGTCGTATGATTTAATTCGTTTTGTTTTTACTATTTGTTTGTTTATTTATTTATTATATTTTTTGAGGGGAAGGTTAGTAGTAATATGTATTACAAAAGAAGCGTGCAAATTGAATTTTAAAATGATCTATAAAAAAACATTGAAATTAAAAGCAGATGTATTCATTATTAATTAAATATTAGAATTAAAAAAAGAAAGAAATATATCCAAAACTTGAATTACAATCAAATTTCAAATAACACAGGTGTGAAAACTAGTTTCAAAGTTCAAACGCTTTTGGAGGTAAAGTTGACGCATAAAAAGTGTATTGCTGCAACTTGAAACAAAAAATTATTTAAAACAACCATTTCAACATAATTACTGCAACGTTCGATTAAAAAAGCAATACATACACGAACATTCATTATGTACTTAAATGTTTATTTCAAGTTATTATACTAATTCGGTTTTGTTTTCATTTTTACTAAATTTATCACGTGTTTGATGTCACTTGAAATTTGAGGCACCAACTGAAAGTTCTTCATATTAACTTTTGCCACAGTTAACTCATCGGCAGCAATTGAAGAACAAGAAATTTGTTATTAAAATTGTTTTATTAAGTGTTACGGCCAAGTACGTGCATAGCTAATTATTATAAAGCAAAGCACAGTTCCAAGGTATAAATTGTAAAATCATGTAAAATTCTCTTTTTTGAATATTTACGAATATGTCGGTTTCACGTAGAAAGGCCCTAACTCACATAATTGTAACTTTACAGAAGGAAAAAACATAACCAAAACTACTTATCAATATGCTTGTGAAACTATTCCATTAAATTTTTGTAGCCAAGTGTATTTATGTGAAATGTATTATTAGAATTACCAAAAATTTATATTCAGCAATAATGCGAGTTAGGGCGCTTCTACATGAGACCATCGATGTATAACTTAAAAAATTTAGCAAACTAATAAAATTTATGCTTTGTTTTCAAAAGTTTTTACACTGTTGGTGAGATATAAGAGAAATCAAGTGTGTATTTAGAGGAATTTAAAGAGATTTTAGTAATTTTCGGGTCATAAAATTTTAAATATTTCGCGTTAAACTTCAAGATTCCAAATTTACGCAAATTATACAAATTATTTTATACCAATATTTTATACCAATAAAAAATATACGAGTATACAGGTTGTTTTGTAAGTTTGAAAAATATTTTTAAAAATTATAACTACTAGCGGTCTGCTCAAGCACAAGAAAAATGTCTTACAAGACATCGTAATATTTTCAAGTACTAGCCATCCTCTTCTTTCACATTTCAAAACAAATACTTGAGTGCCGAAATGTTCTAAGCACATAAGCGAATACTGTCTTATAATCATTTAGAACAATCAGAGCCAAACACAAGTAGAATCATACAACAATTGAAGTAAAATTTCAAGCACTTAAGTTTTCAGTTTTGCTTTTTGGGTTTGTCTTTGTGTAGTTCCGTATACACAGATGCTCATGTGCCAATGTTTAGTGCAGTCGCTATGTTTGGTTTTTGCTATGAAACTGAGTTCATATACTGTCAAGCACTGTCGTATATACCTTTCAAAACTATGAAGTGTTTGTTCTGTTTCCAAATGTTTTACTGCTTGCTTGTTTTGTTTTAAAGTTTGTTCTAAAATATGCTTGAAATTACTGCATAGTAGTGAGATGTGTTCTTTAGAACATTCTATGCCCCCTTTTAACAACTACATATCCCATTATATGGCGTGCGAAAATATTCAGTAACAGTTGATATCACTATGTACATATATCGTTAGATCACTATCGATAAAATAAATTTATTAAAAAAGTTCGGTAGGTGTTGCCCTAAGAGTATACACCAATATTGGTCACCTTGCTATGATTAAAAAAAACGTGCAAATAGTTGTTAAAATATTGAATAATGTTAATAAAAGTATGAGAAACTATACAATAGGCATATCGCTCCTTCATTGCAACATTGCCATAGCTAAAAAAGCTTGATTCGAGAAATCCACGTATCAAATTTTTAGTTTCCATACAAGTCAGATTTTTTTTTTTAGAAAATATCTCCTAAAGGAAACAGTCTTAAACTAATTTGAATACATTTTTGGCACAATACAAAAGGTACTGTTAACAATTCCGCATTGTTAATAGAAAATCGCATTTTTCGAGATATGACTATATTGCAATAAAGGAGCGATATGTATATCGTTGGTCTCATGTAGAACATAATTGGAACTTTATGAGAGAGGAGAAAAACATAATAGAACCTGTACTTATCAACATGGAACTTTCTTTATACAATTGCTGGTAAATCTGTTCCTTATTAAACTATTACATTAAAAAATCATTGCTATAAAATGTATTTGTGTGAAATGTACAAACATCACTAAAAATTCAAATTCAAACGATATACCAATATACATACGAGGATGTACATATCGCTCCTTTATTGCAACATAACTAAGAAAAGCTTGTTTGGAGAAAAACACATTTCAAATTTTTAGTTTCCATACAAGTTTTAGAATTTTTTTTTAGAAAATATTTTCTAAAGGAAACTGTTTAAAAGTAATTTGAATAAAAAATTATAAATAGCTTGTTTTCTATGTTTCCCAAGTATCAATGTTAGAGGCTAAAATAGTGAATAAAAAACACAATTGTTTGTAATTTGAATAAATTTTTGGCACAATTCTGCATTTTTAACTAGAAAAGCTCACTTTTTGAGATATCACTATGTTGCAATAAAGGAGCGTTATGTACATGCATACATAGGTATGTATATATAATCGATGTATTTTTATATTGAAATTTAACTTTTTACATGTTATAATTATTTTTCAATAATTTTTTATTACGAAAGAATTTAAAATTATTTGAAACAAATATTTCTTTAAACAACAAAATGTTAAATAGGTATTTTTTAGTTGTATGGCATTGTTTTTAAAGAGATGGCTAATCAGAATATGTAACATTAAAAAAAGCAATTGAAAGACCATTCAACAATAAATATAATTCCTGCATAAAGTTTTCTGTTTTAATAAAGGCAAAACGTCAGACGAACTTTATTGGTGACAAAAATTTATTTAAAACAAAATATATATAAGGAACTCAGTCGTAAAGCAGCTCTGGGCTGAAGAACAGCTCTCGCGTCATCGTAATTATTTCTTAAGTGCGGTCAGGCTTGTGTTTGTTGTTCGGTCTTCGAGAGTTTTGCGTCTCGCTCGCACTGGTTAACGGTTTGCCTCAACTAACTGTATTGGTTTACAGTTTTTTAGAGGTTATTCATTGTTAACCACGTGGAAACTTCCTATGTGAAGGCATAGGTCGTTATAGTTAGTCACAGCTACGCTACAAAAGTACTGTTAATACCATCTTGCGCATTATGGTCTTTGTCACCCCGCCCATGCTGTGCATCCTATACATTGCAAATTTACTTTGCAACTGTATAGTTACTAAATAAATAAATAAATATAAGGAACATATGCACGTTTCTAAAAACCGCGTGATACGTTTCTGGGTTCATAATTAACTTACTCGTACATACATATGTATGTGAGCATAAACTTTTTAAAATAAACCCGAGGTTTGCTTATAAAATTTGTATTTGCATTTTTTTCTGTTCGGCTGATGGTTGCGTTAGAGAGCATTAAATAAATCTTATAGAATTGTCTCAACTACAGAAAACTCAGGAAAAGGGCGGTCGGGCAGTAATATTTTACGTATGTAAAATTAAAGAACAAATATAAGGAAATTCGATCAGCATTTTAAAAATGAGAGTAAAAATCTTAAGATAGATTTTTTACGTTTGTATGATTGGTGAAAAACAAACTAAAAATTATTTAAAAATTAAAATATAACACGTAGTGGTTTTGGTTTGCTTGTGAATAAAAAATGTTTGCTTGAGCTAATTGTGGGTGATGATTTTTGTAGAGTTCCAAAAAAAAAAAAAAAAAATCCATGTATAAATGCGATTTTTTTAAGTGTCGAAAAGTTTCATTATATAGGTATTATTATTATATTATTACCATGGCAGCTTCAAAACTGTATTGGGTCTACAGTGATGTACTCCTCGAAAGTTGGAAATAATTTTGAATAGAATTATTGTTATAAATTAGTAACAGAAATGATACACATTTGACGTCAAATACAGATATTTTATGGACCCCGGTACAAGATGTTGGCAGAATTTTTTTTATAAAACGATGAGTATCCGTATTGACCCTATGCCTAGCATGCACGGGTGTTAACAAAAGAATCTGTAAGTATGGAATATGATAATTAAATGACCCCCGTTTTCAGCACGGAAGTGAATAGATTCCATTAATTCAGAAATTAATTGGCCAGCGTATTCGGCAAAATTCTCAGCACACACTTGTTTTTAAGTTATTTATTTATTTGTAATACAATAAGCCTTCAGGGACAAAGAAGCGTATTACTAGATAAATGCATATAAAGGGTACTATACTATACGGGTACTATTTCAATAAATTACCATACTAATAATAACTATATTAACGGGCGAGGTAATTCTACTCATTAAGTTAAAGAAATGGAATAAGCGTAATTCAAGTAGGATTTTCGCGAAAAAAAAACAGAAGACGTTTTTTGTACGAATTGTTCACGAGGTAAATAGGAATCCCATATTTTATGGTCGTGTAGAAAGCTACATCCAAGGAAGGAATCTAATATGTATGAGCATGTAGTAATTTATCTGATGTAACTATCGCCAGTTTGTTCGTCTAATAACCGCTAAAAAGGCAGTTTCATTATTATGTTTATAATACAAAATGGGCTTTTAAAAATAGTTTATTTATTTATTCCATTTTAATACAAGTGGCCTATTAGCCAATACAGAATTTGTATTAAATATACTATAAAATAGAGCGAAATTCATTTACATACACTTATATAGATACATATAAAAAGGAAGAAAAACTCGATAAAACAGATCATAAAAATAACCTTTCCGTACCATCCTAGCATCACTCAATCACCACACGCAACCAATATTGAAAAAGAGGAAAAAAAGAAGACAAGAGAGAAAACTAAACTTAATTAATTAAAAAACTAAACTTAAATAATAATTAAATAATTAGTGGCCATTGTTGGTCAGATATTGTAAAAGATGACGTTTAAAAGTAGTCACTTAAGTTAAAAGAAAAATTCTAAACTTGATGCGTTTTTGTTGAAATAACGCACCTTTTTCCCCATTTTGAAATTCTTAAGTTGACAACGCAACAAACTAGTGATTGTGATTCCCATAAGTAAAAATATAGTCCAAAAGGTGAGAACAAAGAACTTTTTAAGCATGCACAAATTATGTAGATACCCATATTTCAAAACATGCATACATACGAGCACATAAGCATCCATATGTACCATGTACGTGTGCACACCTTTGTAACTCATTTTTACTCAACAAAGCGTCAACCACTACAGTTTCTTTGAATTAAAACAAAAAATCGATTAAACCTACCTTTAAAATTTCGTTTATATTTGAAGCAAACTTGAAAAATATTAAAACTTGATAAGAAATACACAATTAATGTACGAGTACGCGTAGTTTACTCCAATGCAACAGCTGACTAATTAAGCGGTTGATTTTTGGCTTGTTATTAGTGTTGGAAAATGCTTCGTTATTAAAGGCAACCGGGAGAGAATTAATAGGTACCTTTACGTGCACAGCTGTTTGGCAGAAACAAGTCAAAATGTTGTTCACTACTTGAATGAGAAAACACATGGTTTTGTTTTTACTTTTGCAAGCAAATGAACTTATTTGGGTAATAAACTATAAACCAACTAAATATGTGTGATACTTATGTTTTGTCTGTATTGTAGAACTGATTTGTACTTATTGTACAAGCTTCTAGCTTTTGGCTAAACAAAAGGCTAAATATATTCCACTCAGTCATTTTCTTTACACTTTTCGCTCTAAACGGCCTATGCTAAAAAAATGTGTGTTATTCTTATTTCTCTATTTAGGGTATTCAAAAATTTGTTCTGCATTCTGATTATCTTAGTTGCAGTAATGACAATACTATAAAAACCGTTCTTTGACTGAGTACTTACTTATTCTAACTGCAAAAACCATTTGCACCAAAGTTCAGTAATATAACTAGCAAAGCTGTTTTTCCCCCTAGAAAATTTTTAAAATATGGTTTGCAAACTTCATAAGTAAAGAAAAACACTTGACATTATTCCAAGGTACATCAACGTCTACAAGGTTGCAGCGCTACGGCATGTGACGGTTTTTTGCTACTATACTATATTGCCAGTAAGCCATTTCCGTCAAATGTATTGTTTACATTTTTGGAAGTAAATTTAGTGGTTTATTCTGAATTAAACATTTAAAAATTATTTTGTGAACAAAAAAATAATTAAAACAAAAATAATTTATAATTGTGAAAAACCATTATCATAGTTTATAATTGTGAAAAAAAAGTTATATTTTTAACAAGCATAGCTTACCACATGCCTGTTTTTGCTGTAATTTTGCTCTAGTGCTGCCACTTTGTAGATATTAATGCACCTTGCAATATTCTGTACATTTCTACCAACAAAAAAGTATGATTTTTTTATGTAATTATTGTAGAACCGTTAGTAGCTGGCAAAGTTGCCTAGTTTAAAACATTAGTTAAAACAATAAAAGTAACAAACAAAAGCAACAATTTTCAATAAAAGAAAAGAAAAAGGAATAAGTGTTTATTATTTTTAAATATTATTTTAGAAATATAAAACCAATTATTGCCTTTGTTAAAAGTTCTTTAATTATTCTTACTCATTTTTATTTTTTTTAATGTTTCTGGAGAATATTCAAAATCTAATTTTCTTTTTTTGCCAGGCTCCATAATTTTGCACTAATGTTTTACTTTACTTTTTTATGCTTTTTGTTTACTAAGCTTTTTCTGGAGTTAGAATACTTAAACTGTTCGGTTATCAATTACTGTACTTTTTTCATGGTAACCAAGACAGAAAAGGTTCAATTACAAAAATTTATTTACATTGGGCAAATTCAAATAAAGCAACAAATTAAAAACATTATATCATAAAAATTTTATCATGTATATTCGCATGTGTACGTATGCACTTTGACCATCATAACATTACATATTTTTTTTTTATTTAATTTTGTATTTTAACAAAAATGGTATTGAGTATCAATATTGAAACCATTAGTTTGGATTTCTTATTTAAAACAATATTGTTTTAAATCAGCTGTTACTAAAATTTACTTGGGGGTTACACGACCAAGTTTTGCCTTTCAAGTTTTAATACACTCTCACTTTTATATTAATACATTCATACTTTAAAAACTTGATGTGAATTTGATACGGGTTTGCTTTAAAATTTGCTTTCCAACTCTGTGTTCAAATTTATAGGCAAGAAAACAGCTGATAGCTATTTTAATGAACAAATTTTTAATTTTTGTGTTTAAAAACTCTGCCGCCATAGCTTTTTGTGTTAATTTATTAGAAAATAAATTAAACTTGTGCTGGTTTATTAGAAATCAAATTTATTAATTTTAAGGAAGCAATTATTTTTAGTTGTTTTTTTTTTGACGCCGGTATCTTGAAAATAAAATTGCTTTGAAATTGCGTGCAGCCTACGTCACAGCCAAGGCGAATTCATTCGCCTTGGGCACAACTTTAATTTTTTTAAATTTTGACAAGCAGTATGTGTAAAAAACTTGATACTGAATTGAAAATAAATTTGATGGTGTAACTGTAGGGTTACTTTAATACTACATTATATTTGCTCGTTTACCCAAAAAAGTTTACATATTTTTAAAGTTTTTTACTACATTTTACTGAATTGCGTTCGTTTACCCAAGTTGCAGTAAATGAGAACACAAAATAGGGAATAAAGTGACAGTTCTTTCACTGAGTACTTACAAATTATTTCTTCAAACCCTTCTTGTAATAAACTTTAGTGAGATTAAAACATATGTATATAAAAATAATAATTTCGAATAGTTGAGAAAATAGTGGGAGTATATAATTATTGTGCTTAAATATTAATTTGCAAACTATTTAAACGACAATAAAACAATAGTTTGCTTGTGTTAACAAACAAACCCCAGTAACTAGTTAAAAATATAGATAAAAATGTGACGCTACACATAGGAAGTAATATTGTAATGTATTACGAACAACTAATTCTAAAAGTTTATAATAACTTAAACTATATTTGGTTTATATACAACTAAAGTTTATATGAAGTTCAGCTATGTATGAACGTGCCGTTTACAAAACACATACGAGAGACTTGTCTACAAAAATTGTATGGAAAACAAAATTTGTATGGAGCTGACAAGAGATATAACTAAAAGATTTATTTAGATATTTTACTACACAATTGCAAAGTATAGCATGGCATGGGCGGAGTAATAAAGACCATATGCTCAAGATGATATTACCAGGTATTTTCTTAGCGTCACTGTAACTAACTATAATAACCTATGCCTTCACACAGGCAAACAGTGCCAGTGAGATGCAAAACTCTCGAAAGCCAAAAACAACAAGCCTTACCGGTCTTAAGAAGTAATTAAGATGGAGCGATAGCTGTTCTCAAGCCTAGAGCTGTTTTAGTCTGCTTTTACATTTGTACAGACGATGGGCAGACATTTTTTCAATTCTCTTTTGGTCTTGCCTAAACCTTTTACATTTAAGAAATTAATAGACAGACAGAAACTTTTCGTTTTTCTTTTGTTGTTGTTGTTTTTTTAAGCACAGCTAGTGTGTTTGTATGAAGTTGATGTTGATATGAGAATAATGATATGAAGCAACAACATAAGAAATACGAAAAGTTAAAAAGAGAAACAAAGAATGTCCAGAAATGTCTAGTACAGAGAGTCGTGTACTACACACTCTCCCCCACCGAAAATTTTCGTTACCGCACCATCAAATTTCGTCTGTCTGCCCGTCGTCTGTACAAATGTAAAAGCTGACTTACGACTGATGCTAGGAACACAACTGCGACGAACAATGAATTTCACTCATCGCAACGAGTTCGTCGGCAAATATTCGTTGTATAAATACGTTGTGTGACGCATAATGCCAACGAACTTTTGTGTAGATAAGATTGTTAACACATAAATATTAAGGGGAACATATTAAGTCATCCTATGCAAATCCCATCCGAAAGGTGGATTTTTGATCAAATTATCTAAGGTACTTTCTATTTTGAAAATATCTTCATAAATTTTTTACTACATGTGTTTTAACGAGTTTTAGGGTGCCAGAAAATGCATAAGATGTATGTAAAATAAAAACGCCGTAACTTTTCATAAAACGTTACAAATATCGGTATTTATTTCTTTCACTTTTTACACTAAATATTTAATAGCGAATAATTTGTATGCATAAAAAAAATGAATCTTTTAATTTGAGTTTGGTAAAGATTTAATTATTTCACTAATAATCTAACATTGATTTCCCGCGAGATCAGACTTAATAAAAAAGAATTTCTTATTTCTTCTTGTGACGAACGAACTTAGAAAAAACCGATTGTTGTTGAACCACTCGTTGCACTCTTCACCGTTGGTTGAATTAGTAGGAATCATGAGGGGGCATTGTTACATCAGAGATGAGTCATTTGTTCACGGCGTGAACATCCTCCCCGCCTGGAAGTCGATTGGCAATCCAACAGCCGTTCCTTGTGTTCGGAAGTAGTTTTGGACATCATAGAAGTGGTTTGTGGTTCGCTGTGTTGTTGTTATCTCGCCAATACGGACATGAAAAGAGATTTAATAAATGGTCAAATGTTAAGTAGATGTGTAACTGAGTGTATGGGGAAGCAGTTAAATATAGATATAAAGTTAATTTTATTCAATACTGTGTGGATGAGATATAATGTTCAAAGTTGGTGTTTATAAGAAGATGACTTGAGTATAAGCAGATGAGTTGAGTAGCATGGGCTTAAGTAGTGGGTAAAACTACCACTTTGGCTATCGGACGCGTTAAATTCCCAGTTGACGTCCTCAGTTCTACAACCCTAACTCTGGAGTCAGGCCCAGGAAAAACTTTGACGACCCGTCCCATAGACCATTCGTTGGGTGGCAAGTTTTCCTGCTTTATGACAACTAAGTCATCTACTTGGATGTCTCGGGTAGGGTGTTTCCACTTATACCTCTTGTGTAACTCCTTGAGGTATTCATCCTTCCATCTTCTGCAAAAGAAATAGTGTTGAATTTTTACTTTCTGCCATCGATTCACTAAGTTGATGTTTCCATCACTGAAATTGGGTTCTGCCGGAGTTAGCAGTGGTGAACCAATCAAAAAATGACCTGGGGTTAAAGGGTTTAAATCTTGTGTGTTTTCGCTTGATGGGCTTAGTGGTCTCGAATTTAAACATCCTTCAATTCGAGCGAGTAGAGTAGAAAATTCTTCAAAAGTATATTTGGTGGTTGTAGTCTTCTTTAGATGACTTTTAAAGCTCTTCACACCGGCTTCCCATAAGCCTCCCATGTGTGGAGCTCCGGGTGGAATGAAATGCCACACCAAGTTCTGAAAGCTATTTATGGCCACCACAGAATTTCTGAGTTGTCTGATGAATTCCTGCCGCTCCTTTTTCAATAATTGACTGGCACCTACAAAGTTTGTACCATTATCCGAGTAAATAGCGGCAGGGCATCCCCGTCTCGAAAAAAATCGGGCGAAAGCAGCCATAAAGGCTTGGGTAGATAGATCTGACGTTGGCTCTAGGTGAATTGCTTTCGTTGCAAAGCACACAAAGACACAAACATAACCTTTGGTAATTTTACACGATCTGGCGGCATAAGCTTTTATCTCAAAAGGTCCAGCGAAATCTACTCCAGTATTACAAAAGGGTCTTGATAATTGGGTACGTTCTGGAGGCAAAGCAGCCATTATTTGAGTAGCTAGATTGTGTTTGTATCTTGTGCATTGAGTACATTGATTAATTATAAATCGAATTAAATTTTTGAGCTTCGGTATCCAAAATCCAGATCGAATCACTCGCAACATTGCTTGGTTTCCTCCATGCAAGCTGATCAAATGCACGTGTTTTGTCAATAATCTTGCAAAACAGCTCTTATAGGGTAGTATTATTGGGTGCCTTTCATCATATGATAGACAACGAGAGTTTGCTAGACGACCATTTGCTCGTAAAATGTTCTTAGAGTCTAGAAATGGGGTAAGGGTAACAAGCTTACTTTTTCTGGGTATTGGGGTTTTATTCTGTAAGCAAACGTATTCATCTGGGTAATAGAGAGTTTGACATAATATTATTAGTTTAGTCTTTGTGGAGTTGATATCATCTGCTTCAAGTTGTATGCTTGGATGTTTGAACAACAGATCAAGCCTTTGCTTACTGTCGGCATTATTTAAAACGAGTTCGAGTTTCTGATGACGATTCACTTTTCTGCGTGTGGTGGAGGTACGATCACAAAAACGGTAAACATATGCCAAAACTCTAAGCGCTCGAGACCATTTGGAAAAATCTACTAGAGTGTCTTCACGGGTTGACACTATGTTTGTAAAGCATCGAGCAGTTTCCGCTTGAGTAACAAAGGGTTGACTTCTTTTAGGCCATTTTGAGTCAGACTCTTTTAGCCAGATGGGTCCGTTCCACCACAAACGGTTATCGAGTAATTCAGCAGCTGTGCAACCACGACTGGCTAAATCGGCAGGGTTTTCATGTGAAATAATGTGATTCCAGTTATTCACACCAACAGTGTCCGCAATAGTCGCTACCCGATTCGCCACAAATGTCTCCCAAGTTTTTGGGGGTTTATTCAGCCAACCCAAAACGATAGTCGAATCTGTCCAAAAATATGTTCGGTGTTGGGTAGCGCTAAGTTGAGTAAGAACACTAGAAACCATATTAGCTAACAGAACTGCACCACATAGTTCGAGTTTGGGTATTGATAAAACTTTGAGAGGTGCAACCCGAGTTTTTGCAAAGAGTAGCGTAACCTTATTTTGGCCAGTATGGGTCGTAACTCGTGCATATAGAACTGCTGCGTAAGCTTTTTCTGAAGCATCAGAAAATCCATGAAATTCGATGGTTGACGTGGGAGTGAAGTTAATCCAACGAGGGATACAAATTTTGTTTATATCATTGTAAAATTCTAAGAATTTTTGCCATTTTGTAAGGGTAAGTGGGTTCAGGCATTCATCCCAGTCCGTGTTGTCTTGCCATATTTGCTGCATAATAATTTTTGCAGAAACCACAATTGGTGCTAACCAGCCTGCCGGGTCAAAAAGACGAGCGATATCAGACAAAACTGTGCGTTTAGTGTAAGCTCTTTCTTTCTCAATTTTTGGCACATGAAAAAAGAAAAAATCTTGCTTTGCGTTCCACTGTATGCCTAAGGTTTTTGCGTTCCTAGACTCTGAGAGAGTGAGCAAGTCTGCATCAAGTAAATGTTCTTCGGGTAAAGTGTTCAACAGATCAGGTGTATTTGAGATCCATTTTCTTAATAGAAATCCAGCAGACTCTAAGACTGTGATTAGCTCATATTGAGAGTTTTTGGCTTCTTCTATGGTATGAGCACCATATAAAACGTCATCTACATACATGTTATTTTTCATAATATGAGATGCAGTTGAATGGGTTTGTTCAACATCTTCTGCTAACTTAAGAAGAGTTCTTATTGCCAAGTAGGGTGCAGAGTTGACTCCAAATGTGACTGTTTGGAGTTCATAGTCTTTAATGGATTCGTTAACACTTTCACGAAATAATATTCGTTGAAACGGGGTGTGTTTATTGTTTAACATGATCTGCCTATACATTTTAGTAATATCAGCACTAAAAACGATTTTACAAAAGCGCCATTTAACTATGAGCATGACCAAGTCTTGCTGCAGGGTAGGACCTACGTACAGAGCGTCATTTAAGCTATTGCCGTTGGAGGTTTTACTGGAGGCGTTAAAAACAACTCTAACTTTTGTAGTTACACGGTCGGGTTTTACAACAGCATGATGAGGTAAGTAATAATAGGTTGCAGAGGAGCTTTGTGGGTTGAAATTAATGGGTTTCATGTGTCCTAGGTCTATATATTCCTGTAAAACCATATCATATTCTTTCTTTAATTGTGGGTTCTTTAGTAGATTTTTCTCATTTCGTAAAAACTGAGCCATTGCGATATGGCGGGAATTTCCTAACTCCAGGGGTGGGTTCCGAAATGGAAGATCTACCTGATAACGACCATTGGGTAGTTGTAGAGTAGTTTTTGTATAAATATCTTCACACAAATCATCTTCGAATGATTTAACGGGTTTGAGCGGGATTTCTTCAATGTCCCAAAATTTTGTCAGAGTTTTATTAAGATTTACTGCGCTAAAATAAGATACTACTGTGTGTGTTCGATGTGTCTCTTCAACGGGTCCAGTCAAAATCCAACCAAATTCGGTATCTTGGGCAACAAGCGTGTTAAGAACTTTTCTTTTAACGCCAGTTTTTAGAATTTGAGGATAGAAATCACTGCCAATAATGAAATCGATGGGCCTGCTTGTATGAAAGCTAGGATCTGCTAACCGAATACTTTCTAATTCTTTAACATTGTTAGGGCTTATGTTTTGGGTGGGTAGGGTTCGAGTTAGCGTTTTCACCACTATTGCTTGTATTTCTAAGCTAAAATCTTTTTGGGTATTGGATCGCAGAATGACACTACACAGTTTGTTTGATCTAGCTGAAATAACTTCATTCAGACCAGATATTTCTGCCATTATGGGTTTCGTGGGTAGCTTTAATTTCCGTCTGAACTGATCCGAAACAAACGAAAAATCAGATGCAGGATCTATAAGAGCACGAGCCGGAAATAAAGAACCATGAACGTCCACATTCAGCTCTGCTGTTCCAAGAAGCTTCTTCCTGTTATCTAGTGCTATTGTGTTTGCTTTAGTTTGAGTTGAAAATGACTGAGCAGATGTTGATGTGGAGGGCAATTCATCGGGTGGGGTTGAGATAATGTTTACTTTTGATGAAGGCTTGTGAAGAAGGGTATTGTGTCTACCTCCACAAAGTCTACAAGTAAAAGAGCTAGCACATTCTTTGATGCCATGAGATATAGCTAAGCAATTATAGCAACAACCGTTATTTTTGACAAATGTAATTCTTTCTGTTACTCCCATTGAAGTAAAAGATGGACAGTCTCTCAACGTGTGCTTTAATTGGCATAGCTTGCAATAAGAGCCATTGGGTTTACTTGTGTTTTGCATTTGAGTATTGCTCGAGAAATTCTGTTTGGGTATCAGATTTTTTTTTATATTGGCATCGTGTTTGGGTTCACGTGTAACATTATTTACGAATGTGCTGCCTTTTCGTTCAAAATGGTTCTTGTTATCTGAAATGTGCTTATTTCTTGGGTAAGGGTAAGTATTCTTAATATCATTAACTGATTCCAGGCCTCTGTATTTATTTGTTAAAAATTCATCTAGTTTATTCCATGCGGGTACAATTGAGCTATTGGGGAGACTTCTTTCGAAATCTTCGAGAGTTTCTTTAGGTAATTTGGACGAACAGAGATAAACGAGTATTGGATCCCACGTGTCTGTATCTATGTGCAGCATATTCAAATTTGAGATACAACTGTTTATTTTTCTTTGTAATTTTCGAATAGCTACACCGCACTGAATACTAACCAAGGGTAAATTGAAAAGTGTTTTCAACTGCGCATTAATTTGCATGCGTTTGTTCTCATATTGAGAACATAGATGTGTCCATGCTAAAATAAAACCATCATTGGTAAGGGGTGCGCTATCAACTATTTCTCTGGCTTCTCCACGCGTTTTTTGCTTTAAATAAAACAATTTTTCTACTCCGCTAAGGCGAGAGTTATTTCCATACATGGCGCTGAACATATCTCTAAAAGATGTCCAATGCCTATAATCTCCATTAAAATCCTGCATATCGCAGGGTGGAACGCTAAAAGATGGAGTAGGTATCGGGTTGGAGATTTGAGGAGAGTGGGAATTTTTCATAATCTGTTGTTGGGAATATTCTTCGAGTATTTCATCTATCGAGATAATACGTGATCTGTACAAACTTTTTGCTCGCATATATTCCTTAGTAAGTTCCTTCAGATTAATGGCTTGTGCTAATTCGTCATCCTCGAGTTCCTCAGATTCACGAATTTCCTCATATCGGGTATCGATTTTATTCCAAATTGTCTCGAGTTCATTTTTCATGTGACGAGCTGCGGTGATTGTCAATTTCTGATCCTTTTTCTTCTGGTAATCATCTTCAAACGATGTAAAATCCAGTTGGATATAGCGTAAAAGCCCGTTGGTTAATGATTTTAAAGACGGCATATTTTTTTTTTTTTTTTTTTTTTTTTTTACGTGACAAAAAAGAGAAAATAAAAATACAAACTATATGTATTGTCGCACTAATAATGCTGGGTGTGGGTTAATTTTTGCTGGATGTAGGGTACTACCTTCAAAGTATATATGTATGTAAAGGTGAATGTACTTTTTACTTGTTGATTCCTTTTTGTTCGTCTTCCCGCTTTGAGTTGATCAAGTAACTAGTAAGTGTTGTTGTTGTTTTTGGAGAAGTACATTTAATTTATTGCAATGTAACAATAAAAAGGTATTTTAATTTGAAACAGTTGTAATCAAATATACTTATATTCATCGATACAAACACGTATACTTGGCGTATTCTATTTTGGATTTTTTTAATTTTAATTTTTGAATTTAATGTGATGTTTATGTTTTTATCAAATGTTTTTATACTTTTGTCTACTTTATTTATTGAAAAATTACGACTTGCCAATGCATATGTATAATTGTTTGCTTATTTGAAAAAGTATTTTAAACAATTTTTGTTTGGCACTGCTTATTGTTTTATTATTTAAGTTGTTGTTTTTATTCTTTTTAACTAATTTGTTTTTATAAACACAATTATTTTCAACTTTTAATTTTTATTTATTAACAAAATTTTTATGTGTTCTTACACTTTTCCACAATGTAATATGGAATTTTATGGGACGTTTTTTGTTCTATTATTTTTTGTGTAATAAATCTATTTTTGTTTTGTTTGTGGACTGTATAGTTTTTTTTTTATTGTTTTTAAATGTCACTGCTTCACTTGAAAGGTCGAATGGACCAATGTTTTAACGAGTTTTAGGGTGCCAGAAAATGCATAAGATGTATGTAAAATAAAAACGCCGTAACTTTTCATAAAACGTTACAAATATCGGTATTTATTTCTTTCACTTTTTACACTAAATATTTAATAGCGAATAATTTGTATGCATAAAAAAAATGAATCTTTTAATTTGAGTTTGGTAAAGATTTAATTATTTCACTAATAATCTAACATTGATTTCCCGCGAGATCAGACTTAATAAAAAAGAATTTCTTATTTCTTCTTGTGACGAACGAACTTAGAAAAAACCGATTGTTGTTGAACCACTCGTTGCACTCTTCACCGTTGGTTGAATTAGTAGGAATCATGAGGGGGCATTGTTACATCAGAGATGAGTCATTTGTTCACGGCGTGAACAACATGGATTAATATAAATATAAAAAGTATGATTTCGTGAAAAGTGCTGTTTTATATAAAAAACCTGGCCACCCAATACATTTTTTTCTTCGTTCGCTAACGAAACAATTAGAATATATATCTATTTCAACTTTCGCTGAGTATGACGAATTTAGACCAACGCCACGATTGTGTGAATTTTCATATACACCAATGTGTTTTATTTTTGGCGACGAATATTTGCGACCAAAAATTCGTCGTTCGTCGCAGTTGTGTTCCTAACATGACTGAAAAGAGTTTGATAAACTTAACTTTTGGCTAGTCAAATCTGCATTTACGCTTATGTGCGCTGTTGCATATTGATGTAATTTAATGAATTGTTTTGCACGTTATATCTTTCACAGTGGCTTTTCCAACTTTCGATCTGTAATGGCGCATATTTTTGTAAAAAATTACAATTTAATTTTGTTTTCACACTTGCGTTTTCAATAACGTCTGACATAACCTACAATATTAAAAGACGTCTATTTATTATATATGTCTATTTATTTATTTTTCTATCGAAATTAATATTTTTGCATATATAATAAAGTTCTTAAAAACTAAAATAATTGCAATTTGCAGCACAATTTCAAAAAAAAAAAGTATTTGCAGAACTGCTGATGTTAGGTGCTTTTAGTTTTTGGGTTCGTATTTAAATGTAATTTAGCTTTAAGTTCCATTTATATACGAAAATCAATTTTTCATTACAAATTTGAATCAAACTTAAATGCTCAATCTTCTTCATTTAAGTTTTATTTTAGTAAGTTTAGTTCATATACCGTATGGTTCTTGTGTGCTTGCTTTTAGTACAACAAATGTAAACATATGTAACAAATACACATATGGACAACTAAACGATAGCACAATATGATATTTAATTAAAAATAACATCCCATGAAATACAATTATTAAGTTTTTCTATGCTTACGTCTACATTAGACATGAAAAGCTGTTAAGATATACTGTTAAAACATACATTTGCGGGCCGATTGGAGTACACATATGCCTTGATTTTTGATTATTTTAACTCCGTCAACAAAAGCACATAATCACTTTTTATGCCTTTTTTATAGTTTATTGAAAAAAAAAATTTTTATTGCAAAATTTGCAATCTAAACTACGAATTTGATTTTTTTTGGCGATTTTTTTTTTAATTTGAAACTATTTTTACTTTGTTCACATTAAAATGTCATTTTCTGTTAAGACAGAGCTTTTAAAACAGACGTCTTAACAGCCGTGTCAAGACGGCAAGAAAACAGCAAGATTTGCAGTCTACACCTAACAGTAACAGTATTTTTCTGTTCCTGCGTTCTCATATCAGGTGTGGACAGCATATTACGAATTTTTTCTGTTTTTCCGTGCAACTATTTTTTTGGACAACAATGTGCTGCAAAATTTCTCATTTAATGCAGAGTAAACGAACCAACCTATTGTTTGGCAATCAGCTGTTTATTAAAGTTTAGGAATTGTTGCTATTTTCGCAAGGCCCTGCGAATGAATTTACGTACACACAAACACTTGTTTCTTATTTGACATTTAAAGCCGGCAGAGAAAAATATATTCATACATTTCGGTACTATATAAAAATTTTGCATTTATTGTGAGAAAACGTTTATATCCGGTGGCTAAGCCACCAAAAATGTTATTAAATTGCACAAAGGCTCAACTACAAAAAGTTTTCAGTATCGACAGTTCATTCCATTTCAAACAAGAAGATGCACAAATCTTATATATAAATTTACTTATCTTTCTCCCGAAAAAGTCCGTCCAGAGCTTATTAAAATTGTTTCAATAAAAACAAGTAAGTATTTTTATATTATTGTTGATTTAAAAACTGCAATATATAATTATATATATATGTATATACATTAAGTATGTGTGTATGTATGTACATACAAATGTTCTTCAAGGCCGAGGCCATTCCTTAACTGCATTTGCTGCCACATTCATCTTTAGAGATCAATAATAATATGCTGACGTGTACCTACAAAATGTTAAATGTATGAATGCATAATGTACATATGCACTTAAATACACATATGTATGCACGTATAAAAACATTGTGTATTTACAAACGTACGTATGAACATTATGTACATACATATATTCATGAATTTGCATATGACGTCATTTTGAACAATAACAAGTTAAACGTTTTTTTTTCAATTAAAAATTTCATTAATGCATATAAAATGTGTTCTTATAAATACATATGTATGTACCAATTCCATTCAATTAACAAGGTGGTATTAAGTAGAAATTACAAAATTTTCGCCTTGTGCAAGAAATCAGTTAAAAACATTGATACCTAGATATGTGCATATATAAAAATTTCTCATTATTACATTGGTATGTAAATATGTATGTACGTTTCATCGCAAAGTTTAGATTGCGATAAATTTGGCCTAAAATCGTCAAATTCGAGAGAAAAATCGTCAATATCGTCAATCTGATTATGGCAAATCGTCAATAGGTAAAATTAATTGGTTTTAAATAAAACACATATTTTAATAGGGTAAAATATAACAAAACAATTCACGGTTGCCTTCAATAAAAGAAACTACAGCATTTAAAGCTATAACAATAAATATGTACTTTACAAACATGAAGTTAATTTCACTTATTTAAATACGACTTTTAATATTTTTAAAGTTCCTTTTATATAGCATATTTAAGAGTAATGTACACGTTATTGTACTAAACTCTTTTATTAAAGCGGACAAATTGCAAATTAGTCTTTACTCGTAGTGTATAACATTTCTTCTAAAATGGTTCCTTCATATAGGTATTTTCTCATTTTGGTTTTGCGAAAGTTTATGTATCCTGGCACAAAACTCTCACATTTGCAGAATAACATGATAAGACTAATGTTAATGCTATAAATCTAGACAAAGAAAAAAATAGTGCAGAATAGTTTTTGATACTTTATTCTAAAAATCTAGCATCTTCATATCTGTATCATAAAACCAATTTTCCAAATTTCGGCTTTGTTACTACGATGAAATCAGAAACTCGTTGATAATATCAGAAATGAAACACTTTTTCTTTTATAATATTGTAAGGATTTGAATTTATCTTCAAATTGAGATTTTTACCTTATAATTTGTTTAAATGCCGTTCCCAACTAAATATCACACAACATTTCAGTGTTACATACATAGTTACGTCCACATTTAACTACCATAAATTTTGCTTCCGCAAATTAATTTATTAATATGAAAAATGTACAATAGACACTCGTACTTATAAAAGCAAAGTTGCTTGAAAAATGTGAAAGTTAAAATGTGATCTGCAAAAATCGTAAAAACAGGCCTTAAATCGCCAACATGCTATTTCAGCGCCCAAAATCGTCAAAATTACGATAAATCGTTAAATATGGCAACCGTATTGCGACTTGGTATTCATGACGTTTTCGGTCATGGTCTGACACTCGCATGACATTTGCGATTGTGACTTGAACTCGCAAGAAAGGTGTTCTATAAACCGTAATCGCCAGACTCTTGGCGACTTCAAATCACAAGAGTATACCAAAGTGAACTGATGAATTAACACTAAACTAAACCTTAAACAAATAACAGAACGACGTATATATTAAATTAAATTTGTTTTCTTTGTACTAGAACAAAACCTAGACGATTTTTATACAATTTTTGCTAATTACATGCAATTATTAAAATGTTCTTAAAACGCGAGTCAAACTCATTATGTATTTTTGGAAATAAACTTATAAATGCATAATGTGAATGCTGCTTGCAGTTTCAATTTATTTTTTAGTTTAATTGATTTGTTTTTATCATTCAAATTGTGTCAACTCGCAAGCAAAACACGTGAGTCACAGAACGAACACCTAAATATCAATTTGGTGTTTTCAAGTCGCCTGGCGACTTTGAAAACTTGCGAGTGTGGGAACATGCCACAAAAAAAAAGGTTGTGTGTGTTCGAGTCCAACTTCAGCCGAGAAGAAATATATTTTTTTTTTTAAATTACAATGCAGCATACATACGATGCAATATTGAAGGAATGGTTGTTAATAAAACATCAGCTCTCGTTTGAAGTTAAAACGCATATTTTTTTCAATATTTCAGCTCTCGTTTGAATGTAAAACGCATATTTTTTATTCTTTTTTTTCAATATTTCTGTGGCTCCATGGTTATCAATATTTTTATACTCGTTTAGCAATTTTTCATATGCTGCTGCTTTTTTAAGTTTGTTTTTATAATGAATTGACGTTATTTACCATAATTTTGGCAAATTTCTATATAAATTTATAAAACTTACCCAATTTTAATTATTTTTAATTGCTGACATTTTTTGAATTTATTTACTTTTAATATTTTTTATTACACTCTGCTTTAAAAGCTGCCTTGACTCTGTTTTTGCAGTACGACTGCAAAGCAGTAAACTCGAATACAGACGAGGGAACATTGTTTTCGAAACATGTAAAATATCAAAAAAAAAAAAAAATTTAAGAAAAATGTTTATATTGATGTATTTGTAACTATACAATTGCAAAAAAATTTGCAAAATATAGGATGCACAGCATGGACGGAGTAACGTAGACCTTATGCCCACGATGGTATTAACAGTACTTTTTTGCGGCGCTGTAACTAACTGTACCGACCTCTGCCGCGTGGTTAACTGCGAAATACCTCAAAAAAACTGAAAACTAATGTAGTTAGTTGAGGTAGACAGTTAACCAATGAGAGTGAGACGCAAAACTTTCGAAGGTCAGACAACAACGACGAAACTGACCGCACTTAAGAAATAATTACGATGACGCGAGAGCTGTTCCACAGCCAAGAGCTGCTTTACGACTGTTGTTGTAAATTAATTTTTCAAATTCCTTTAAAATGTAACGACAACCAATTTTTTTTACATAGTTGATTTCTTTTTTGTTTCTTTTTGTAGAGTCGTTGCTACCAGTCAATACTCGAAAGCATTTTCCCATTTATTTTTTTATTTATTGTTAATTCATTGGAAGAATGGCCGCTGCAAGTGTTGATAAATCCAAGCGTCTGGGACGTTGGTATTTTGGTGGTCTGGCAAGCGCTGGCGCTGCCTGTTGCACCCATCCTCTCGATTTAATTAAGGTCACACTTCAAACTCAGCAAGGTAAATTGTCTGTTGTACAACTGACAGCCAAAGTAATACGAGAGCAGGGCGTTGTTGCATTGTATAATGGTTTATCAGCATCTGTGCTACGTCAAATGACCTATTCCATGACACGATTTGGCATTTATGAAGTTGGCAAGCCCTATATAAACACAGACACTTTCCTTGGTAAAATTGCACTGGCGGGCTTAGCGGGCACAATCGGTGGTATTGTTGGCACTCCTGCTGATATGGTTAATGTTCGCATGCAAAATGACGTCAAACTGCCACCAGAACAAAGGCGAAAGTAAGTACACTGAGATAAATGCTTACTTATTTAAACAAATTTTTACGCTCTTTCATATCTTTTCAGTTATAAAAATGCTTTGGATGGACTTTTCAAAGTTTATCGCCAGGAAGGTTTCAAGCGTTTGTTCTCGGGAGCCACAACGGCCACTGGTAGAGGTGTTCTAATGACAATAGGTCAAGTTGCATTCTACGACCAGGTATTTTCTTCCTTGCAAATCATTCTCTCAAATAATTTTAAAATAAGCTTTACCAGGGTAGTGGTATAAGCGTAGCGTATCATTTGCGTAAATTTTTTAAAAATACATAGACTTCGTTGCTTTTTCAAACAAAAATTTGACAAATCTTCGTATTTTCTACCAAGAGAATACCTGTCATGTTTTTGGTGTTATATTTATTATAACTCCGCCACTACCTATTAAAGCTGTCTTAGAGTTGAAATATTGTATTCTGGAATTAACCCTATGTAGAAGTGTTTCAGACCCAAAACGAAGATAGGCTGAACTAGTGAGTTCTGAATATTAAAAATACTCTTGTAAAATCTCAAAATCAAAGCAAAAACCAGAACTGAAAATTGTTTTTATTTTCAATGCAAGTTTTAATAACAAATATAAGAAGAAATAAGAAGAAAAAGTCTCAAATATATTATTCGAATGAATGTAAGTAGTATTCGAATAGGATCATATTTATGTGTTAGTAATTTATTAAATAATTTTTTTATGTTTATGAGTTTGAAATGTAAGTGCACAAGCATATACTTACTCGTATGTGGGTGTATCTTTGCAGTCATTTATTAAAGGAAATAAGTAAAATTTGATTAGAAAATTAAAATTATATGCGTATTTCTGCCTTTATTCCGCACACACTTTAAAAGCAAATCGCATTGTAACAGAATTTTCTACCTTATAGTATAATGATGTAATGCACAATCGAATAATATTCAATTTATTCATTCATTCATTTATTCGATATTTTTTGTACTGAGTCAACCTGTAATCGTGTATTTGCGTGAAGAACTAATTGACAAATTATTATTGGAATTAAAAGGATTAAATGAAAGAATCTATTACGATCAACTTTTAAACGCAATCAATTCTCTTGTCACTCATTTTACTCTGTACTCAATATTTGAAAGAATATTGTGTTTCCAGTGTGTATTTAAACAAATGAGTATATTCATTCAGCCTATTACTAGCTACCAATATTCATATAATTCATAAAATATACGCAGCTGTTCTTTCTGTTTCCGCGCTATATAATTGTAGCAAGTCTATATGTCGACATTTCATAAACACTAAGCTAATTAAACCATCAGTGGGTTTGGAATGGAGCCCAAAAAAAAAATACTGTTGTTGTTTCTTCTCTATTCTCATTATTTTATTAAAAATAGTGCAATTAGAGTTAAATAGTTAAACATATTATACAAAGGTGTGCAAGTCAACTGATGATAAGGTTAGCTCCTATGAATTGGTGATATATACCCGTAGACATCAGTCGCGCCAAAAACTTTTGTCAAAAAATCTTCTCTTGTTATATCAAGTCTTATTTTAAAAAAGAAAAATAAAGTTTTTAAAATATGTTGCATTGCGATTAGTTTGTTGATGCTGTCGAAGAGCATGCTAAAGACGAATTGCATGCAGAAAGAACTGCCATTCAGACACAAGGCACTGATACTTGGAAATTATGCTCGATCGAGGAGCAAATCAAATATTTTCAAATAAATATTTTGGTTTTTGGATGTATATGATTTTGTGGAGGAAGATTAATATTCTTATCTTCAAGAGAGATTCTCAAATATTACACCATATCGCTCCTTTATTGCAACTTAGTCATAATTAAAAAAAGCTCGTTTCGAGAAAAATGCATTTCAAATTTTTAGTTTCCATACAAGTCTTAGAAAATTTGTTTAGAAAATATCTCCTGAATGAAACAGTTTAAAATTAATTTAAATAAATTTTTGGCACAATATAAAATATAGTACTGCTAACAATTCTGCGTTGTTAACTCGAAAAGGTAATTTTTGAGATATGACTATGTTGCAATAAAGGAGCGATATAATGTTTTAGCATATAACGAAACATAGTCGTGCCTCTTGAGATTATAAACGCATCTTATTTTATCTATGCTATTAAATAATACTTCAAGTTTCCTGTTATTGGCACTATCACAACTAGAAAACAACTCACAGGCATATATGAATATCAAAAACCTTATTTTTGAGAAAAAAAATCTTCAAATCTTATTTTATTTGAAAAATTAAATTAAGATCTTCATTCTGGCAATTTCTTTTCAGATTAAAACAATGTTATTGGAAACCCCCCATTTTGAGGATAATTTGATTACACATTTCACCGCTTCTTTAGCTGCAGGTGCTATTGCTACAACTCTGACTCAGCCTTTAGACGTCCTAAAGACGCGTTCAATGAATGCTAAACCAGGCGAGTTCAATGGTCTCTGGGACATTGTCAAATTTACAGCACGTTTGGGTCCGTTGGGTTTCTTCAAAGGCTACATACCAGCATTCGTTCGCCTTGGCCCGCATACGATCATAACATTCGTATTCCTGGAACAATTACGTTTGAATTTTGGAGCTTTGCCACCGATTAAACAGAATCTGGCTTAATTGTGAACAAATTTTCGCGTAACGCTTCTTATACCTACATTTAGTTATAATATATTTTTTAGAAAAAGTTTACAAAAGCAAACAGCTTAAGCACACAAATATTTAATATTTCGTAAATGTGTTTTATATACAAACATACATAAAATAGAATGGCAACATTATTTTTGTATAAAAATAGATAGTAAACAGATGGCTAAAGATTGTAAAGATTTATAACATTCCTGCAATAAGAGTACTAATACTTGCATATATGTATATGTGTTTTAGATTTATAAGTTTTTTAAAACAAAAGCTTCCAAACTTTTATTTTGTATGTATAATATTAAGAATTGTTGAACTATTTTGAATTGCGCGAAAATAGCTTTTATTTATTTTTGTTTCCTTTTTTAAACGAGCAAATGAATCGAACTCTAATTATTGCTTATTGTTGTCTTTTAGAAGATTTTTCTGTTACAAGTTTATTATATGTGTACAAAAATGTTATCAACCATTTAATTCCTAATGTTTTTTTTTAATGGAACTAGAGCTTTTTTGAAGTATTAGAATTCTAAAAAAAGTAAAAATAAAAAACGAAAATGCTAAATTGGAAAAAAGCATTTTTATTTAAATTAATTAATTAGGCTATAGATTTCATACTTCTCCGCATCAAATCGTTATTTCGTGCGTTATGGAAACCGAGGAAAAATTTTAAGTTTTTGTTAAATTATTTTTTGTTGCTTTTATAAGTGACCTGAATGAATCTCAAAGAGTAATTAAATTACTCGTAACAGGGATGGAAAAATTAGAATCAAGAAATGTAAACTATTATTGAATAAAAATTAAAGTAAAATCAGCTAGAAATTAATTAATTAGAATTTAATAAATATAGTCTAGATGACTAAATAAACACTCTTCGATACGGTATAACGCCAAATCCCCACTTAAATTTTGGCACTAAATATTTCAAATACACATTCCACGGCCAAAACGCGCACCGAATATGAAAACCCCAAACCATTCGATTAGAGAAGCAACTTCAATTTTCGCACTAAAGCGAATGACCGTTTATAGTTCAAATGTATGTTCCAGGGCAAAATCACACATGAAAACTCCGTTCCAAACCGGTTGGCGAAGTGGCCCCGATTTTTTATTTTGGGAATTCCCAATCTTTGAACACTATTTTGATTTTAATGATTACTATCAACTTGATTTAAAACGCATTCTCGGCAACAGTGTTTTACTATTTGTCATTTTGCTTGTTTTTCACTTAAAACCAAATTTGATTGTACCTTGAGTTGTAAGAAAAATGTTGGTATATTGTTTATTTTCGGAATTGCAGTTACGTGTGTAAATGCTGCTGGGGGGTTACTCTCTATTGCGATGCGAAAGGTAAACGCGATAAGAATATAATTTGGTATTCTGAGCCGTTTGCGAAAATTTTTTTCGCGGAATACTTTGAAAATGAATAAAAACTGGTACCACAAAATAAACAAAAGCGAAGAATCATAAAATAAAATGTGCGAAAGGTAAAAAATTGAATGCGAAAGGTAAATACGAAAACGCAATACAGGGTACGAATTCTTCGATATTTCTTTCGCATCGCAATAGAGAGTAACCCCTTTGAATTACAAATTTTCTTTGATTAATGTAAAATATTAATATGGCAAAAATTTTGGTCAAATTCAAACTTCGAAACAAGTTCTTCCACCAGCTAGTAAGCCATGGCAATAAATTATCTTTTTCAAGGTCGAACGCGACATTACGAAATGGACTAAAAAAAATAAATATTTGCCGTTAATAGTTGCTGTAATTAATCTCTTCTAGCACAAAAAAATAATCAGTCTTAGGAAATTGTATTTATGCAACACAACGGGCTGATTATTCAGCTTAGTGAACAAAAAAAAAATGATTATTAATAAAATTTAAATATTTTTCTTTTAAAATATCGTCAACAATCCAATCAGTTTTTAATAACATAACTTTTTGGCTAGAAAAACAATAAAATAAACATAATTTAATGGCAATATGTACATATATGCATATCGATCGCACCATTATCGCAACAAAATTAAATTTGTTTTCTTTTCATATAACTCTGTTAACAATATGATACGTACATACTTATGCATATTCCTTTTCTACTTAAATATTGGATTTTTCTGAGATTTTATGATGATTTTTTGTAGATATTATAATGATTTTTTCTTTGGGGGAAAATTATTCAGAAACCTTTGAATTCTACCTACACCTATAACTTAAAACTAAATAATGGTTAAAAAGCGAATGATGCAGCTGAATTACCGCCATATGCTGTTAAACCGCCTGTCTTTGAGACTTAGGGCCAGTTTCACGATAGCGAAGCTGTTCGTTCGTTCGCACAATTACATTTAAAACAATAACAAAATCGTGAAACTGGCCCTTAATTTTAAAAGAAAAGCTCCAAGTGTTTATTAAATTGTTTGTTTTTTTTTAACAAATTTGTTTTTAAACATGTACTGTTAGGTGTACAACTTTGCTTCTGCCGTTTTGTAATAGATGGCTGTAATCAAGGCGAATTCAAGGGGTATGAATTTGCCTTGGTTGTAATGGTAAGTAGTAGTCGAAATAAATAGTGTGAAGATGTCATACAATAAACTTAGGTATTTGTAAACATTACGCCACCGTAATATTAGTCGATTTGTGTATGCATAATAAAGTTAGTCTTGATTAACCATATCCGCTTACTAAGGGAAAATCTGTTGAGACTGCGTTGCATTCGCAACTCTACTCTACTCTAGAGCAAGGGGAGTATACATTGGTGGCCTTCCTTGGCATAGAGGGAGCCTTTAATAATGTTGCGCCAAAAGTCATTACTATGGCTTTGGAAAGGCCGAATATTCGTCAGCCGATTATAAGTCTCATATGGAGTCTACTGACTGAAAGAGCCATAACATCTAGTATGGGACGGGCCACCATATGCAGAGTGGCAAACAGGGGTACTCCGCAGGGAGGAGTTTTATCTCCCTTCCTATGGAATCTTGCCCTAAACTCATTACTAGTGGAGTTAGATTCCATGCGTTTCAAGACTGTGGCATATGCCGATGATATAGCTGTGGCGGTGTCGGGTAAATATCCGGACACCCTCTCACAGTGTTTGAATTCCGCACTGAGGATCATAGATGGGTGGAGCGCCCATAGTGGTCTCAGTGTGAATCCACAAAAAACGGAGCTTGTACTTTTCACCCGAAAATACAAGACTCCTCCTTTCGATCTGCCAACCCTAAAGGGCGTTGAGCTTAGTTTGGCGGATAGTGCCAAATACCTGGGAATCTATCTTGATTCAAAGCTGTCTTGGAAGAATGTCCAATTTAGAGCGGACAAGGCGGCTGTTGCCTTGCACCTGTGTCGTAAGGCCATTGGCAAGACCTGGGGTATAAATCCTTGGAATTCTTGCTGGCTATTTAACATGGTAATAAAGCCCATATTAATGTATGGGGCGCTTGTTTGGTGGACGGCTTTAGAGAAAACCACCTATTGCAGATTCATAGAAAGGATACTGCGGACGTCTGCTTTGATGGTAACTGGTGCTTCTTGTACTACGCCAACTAAAGCACTAATTACGATGATGCATTGGCTGCCAGCTTGTCTCATGGCGAAGGAAGCCAGTGGGATGTGGAAAGAAGCAACAGAAGGTCACGCTTCGGAAAGTATACTCCTCCCGGAGTATATTGATTACTGTGCACCAGCTCTAATGCCCGACAAGAGATTTGACGTGATCTCATCAAGGACGGCCTCGGCAGCGAACCAAATGGGTCGCCAAGAGGACGTGCTTGAAATTTTCATAGATGGATCCAAGTCGGACATGGGAGTTGGTGGTGGTATCTTTATGCCCCAGTATCAGAGGAGGATCAGTTTTAAGCTATGTGATGGGTGTAGCGTAATGCAGGCTGAAATTACAGCTATTTTGAGAGCAGCCAACTGGTTGAGGTACTATAGGGTATACGGGGTGAATATCCGAATCTGTACTGATAGTAAGGCTGCGTTAAATGCGCTTGTGGGTGTCTATACGACGTCCAGGTTGGTTCAGGAATGCCGGATATCTCTTAATGAGATAGCGAGACATTCAAGCCTGGAGCTTTTCTGGGTACCGGGGCACAGTGGAGTGCCCGGAAATATTGTGGCGGATGAGCTGGCGAAAGCCGGAGCTCGTCTACAGAGAGGGGACATTGATACGATGGTTGGAGTCCCGCTTAACAGCTGTAAAAACCAAGTACAGCGTCAACTTGTAGGGACTGCGCAGGACATATGGTCTGGTGAGGTCACCTGCTGAGTAGCAAGGCTGACATGGCCTGCGTATGATCGTAGTAGAACTGCGGTCCTAAAGGGTTTTCCCCGTCAAAAGTTGCGTACCTTGGTGGCAGTTCTGACAGGACATTGTCTCATAGGGACGCATGCTAGGAGGTTAAATCTTCCATTTAATGATTTCTGCAGAGGTTGCGGGGATGAGGACGAGGATGATGTGTTTTTGTTGTTGAAGAGTCCTCTGGATTTTCCGGATGTTCTGCAGGCGAATATTAACTTTTACTAAATTTACTAAATTTCTAATGATTCGTAATTTGGTCCTGTTTCATAAGATTATCAAGACTTCCACACCCTTAGCATTATATAGGTCATTTGCGTTTCTGCGCTCTTATACCGAGGATTTTTTGCTCTTTTTTTGATAAATCTTTTGTCGTTAGGATTGCTAGATGGTGGAATATATTACCTTTTTCTCTGCGCATATTCTCTCATTCTAATAACGTGTTTCATTTGAAACTTTTAATGTTTTCAACTATGATTTGAAATACTTTGCTTTTCGCCTTCATATTCTCTCTTTGGTTATCCCACTGATTTGGACGTGTTCATTCCGCGCTAATGTTTTCTTTCATAGTTTTTCAGCTGGGGAGCTGGTATTCTTGATTTTGCTTTTTTATTTTTATTAATTATAAATTATATTGATTATTTTTTATTTTTGTTTTAAACATTTTTGTATACTCAGGCTACGCTGTTGTGATGTAATATAATTATATTGGCCCTTGAGGCTTTGTACTGCATATTTTTGTAAATAAATGAAATGAAATATTGAAAATAAATACTATTAAATTTTTTATATAAAATAAAACGATCTTTATCTGCAAAAATAAGAAATATTCATATGTAGAATATATGAATTTGTCACAAGGCTTTGAATTACTTGTTATTTGAATAAATAAATATATACTTTGTTTAAAATGATTTCGTAGAGGAAACATTTTTAAATTTTCGTTTTCTGACAAACTAAAAAACGAATTGAATTCCGTTTCCGACATGGATGAATATTTTTGCTTTCGGCTGCTGAGCATGAGTTTTCCATGAACAATTACTTTACAAGTCCTAAATATTTTTTAAAGAGCACTCAAAAAATTTTTTTCCATAAAAAACACTAAATACTGAGTTGCCTTTTAAAATTTTTTGTGATAACTAGTATCATTGTAATTTGAAAAAAAAAACTTGTTCAAAAATAATGAATGCACATTTGCACACAAGGGATACGCAATGCAGCAACTGCATAATGTGCTCGTCCTGTTAGGAGAGTAAGCAATATACTCACATTTGTAAGAGATTAAACAGTTATATTTTTATGACTGTCAAAGAAACTAGAAAAAATAGAATTTGCTGTATTAATCTCGGGTTTTCAGACAAAAATCTACGCGAAAATAGAGGCATCATGGGCTTGGGGCATGCGATATCGAACGAATTGTACCGTAATAAAATAAGCTTTTAACAATTCTTTTGTATTTGTTTATTTTTAGAAAACATATGGTCTTATCGTATGCCATAATCTACTTATTAGATACGTATCGTAATATTACTCGATACTATAGTTAATTCGTAGATTCCAATGCGGTGATTAGACCCCAAATCTTCTCGAATGATTAAGTTTGTTTTTCAAATTTTTATTCTGTGTAATTTTTTATTTAATACATTAGATTTTTCCCAATTTGGTTTATATATGTAATATGTTGTATAATTTTAAGTTGTAGTGCTTACAATTAGCAGAAGAATAACTTAAATTAGAGTTAAAACAATAGTAAAACTTTGCAGACGCTGGTTGTTTGTTAATAACGAAGAATTGCAACTCATTTTATTAAAACTTATGAAATTAAGCGCAAAAAATTTGCTATTTGTATATATAATTAATTTTTTCTGAACTTAAAAATAAATAATGACGTCGCAATAAGCAGTGTTTTGTCATTAACATTATGCAGCATAAAATGAAAAGGGTATAATTAAATACATGTTTCAAAATATGTAAAACTATTTGAGTTTGTTGTACAAATTCTATTCTAATTGTTAATTAACATTTTAAAATTTATAAACAATTAAATATCTAACTATTTAAAAAAATAAATAAAACGAATTACACTGTTTTCAAGTGAGAAAATCAGCTGATTATCGTTGGCGTAATATAGAAAATGTGCAACTGGATACAAAATTTGTTTCAGTAGTGTTTGTTTTTAAATACAGCTCCATTCCTTTAAAAAGTTAAACAAATAAGAAGGGAAATTCTCTGTACTGATGTTGAAAATGTTTCGGAGAAAAATTTACATATATGAACTTTTATTGTAAATTTGATTTTTTGCTTTATTTGTTAAATAATGGAATTGACTACTACGCAGTTTCCATATTAAACCAGCGATACGCATATTGAATGAAATAGTTTTATTATTAATTTAATATGCTGAGGGGATTAAATTAAACTATGTATGTAGAAAGGAATTCGCGAAACCCTTTTACCCATAGATATAGAATTGTAAGGTGGTTATAACATTAAATAAGTGTTGTTACCTGAAATGAAACATGTAACTTCGGTTTCCCAGGAAACGCCAAACGCGTTTAAATAACGAAATATGTGTTTATGAGTCATAAAGTATGTGTTTATGAATCATGATTAAACATTAGATTTTAATATATTTCTTAATGATGTTATTTTGCATTGTAGGTGACGATATGTTAATCTAAACTAGGCAGAGAAATAAACAGTTCTTAACTTAAATGTAAGTAGGTGCCAGACCGAATTGTAAACAGATTATTTTTTGTTTTTATTGAAACGCTGCTGAAGTGGTGGGAACGAAAACAAAAATATGTATAATTTAGAATTTGTTGTTTTTTGTTTTTTTTTGCAAAAGTAACTACTATTTAAATAAATTTAGATGAAATTTAGAAAATCGATATAAATATTTTGACTTACATCTATAGTTTAAAAAATGACATTAACAATTAATTAATAATATTTTCTATTTAACACAAAATTCTATTTGTCTGAATCAAATCATATTGAACTTCATTTCATGTTACTAAAACTACAATATTTTTATTTAGTGTTTTTCCTAAATGAACCTTAACATTAGCCAAATTATGATGTTTACAATTTTTTTTTTTTTATTCTAATATATTATTTTTTTTTTTTAGGCGTAGGCATCTTATAAGAGAACCAATATATATATGTATATTTCATCATTAATAAATCTACAACTCAACTTTATATACAAAGTCCACAATTGAGTGTCGTTCAGGTCTTTGCATGTTAAGACTGCGCTTCAGTAGTTTTGAAAGTCTCAATAATTTGAAATTGAAAAAGTTGATCATAATGATAATAATAATAATGAGTTATTAAGGTGATGAAAAGCAACTACGAATGTGTTTAATGTTGAACGAAATCCGCAATCTTAAAAGCCTTTTAATGCTTATTGGAAATTATCTTGCTTTCCTATTTGTTCTTAATTAGTCTTTTTTCTTCTTTAATAATATTAACAGAAAGAATTGAAAACGGTTTAAATTTATTTGGTGTGTGTGTATCAATGTTATAATTGTGAAAAGTTATGAAGTGTCGGGCAGATATATTTTTTGTTTCTACTTGTACAAACTTCTAAATACCTATAAATCATCTAATTCTAAAAAGCCAACCAAGGGTGATGCAAGAGCGATTCCTTAGAGCGATCGCCGTAATCATAGCAAAGTTCTTCACCGGGATTGATGTCATCTTTGGCTATTAAAACTAAATGAGGTTTTTGTTTGACCACCACCACCTTGGTCATCAAGTTGCCATTGCGCGAATGATTCACTAAGCGTCCTAATTTACCTGTGTCTTCGGTAGCATCAATACAATACTGCTGATTCTTATGTTTAAAATAGTACATATAACAGCCGGCATTTTCATCTAAAGCGTAACGTTTTTCACGTTCAGCAGCCTCTGTAGTGGAAACAAGATCTCCCACATATTCGATTACAAATTCGCCACGTTGAAAGCTTCGTTCAGCTATAATACCACGTCCTTTGCCTTCAAAGTGTGCAACTTTAAGGCCTTCCGAACGTTCTTCTAATATGGCCTGTTCAAGATTTCGCATCATTTCCTCCTTGACAGCAGTTTTTGTCTTACGAACACTTCTTCTTACAGGGAAAAATTCATTGATTTCACGATTGCCATTTGTGGCGGCTAAAGGCTGAGGAGCCTTGTGTTTTAGTGGGACATGTTGTGATCTCTGAACAGTGTATTTCGTTCTGTTGTGGTTAATCTTTTGTTTCTCTCCATGATTATTTGTGGCGTTTTGTTGATTTGTTGGATGTTTTGCGGAATTCAAAATTGATTTTGAAACTCCGTTCAACTGGGATTGATTGGGTTTGTTTTCTGATGTAGAAATATTGGAAGCCATGTTCTCGTACTCTTGATCACGGTCATCAATTTCTTCGTCGTCATCATCATCATCATCGTTTACTAGAACGATAACAGGGGCATCATCAATATCTCGGTCTTGAGCAAAGTGATGATTATCCAAAGAGGATTTTAGCTGCTGCAACTCCTGATCTTTTGAGGTATGAATAGGACTTGGATTTAGTCTTCGTCGAGTTTTGCAAGCATCTACTGCATTTATAACACCACCACCCGCCGATGCTGCTGCAACAGTTGTGGTTAAATGTCTTTGAGACTTGCGAGGCGACAGAGCTGAAGCCATTTTCCTAGTTGAAGGTGATACAGTTGGCGAAACTGCTCGGGGAGGGGCTTTGATTGGTGAACAACACACAATACGATGCGGCGTAGCCGGTTTGCGCCGACGACTGCTTTGTCCTACTGCAGGTGCTGGGGAAGCTTTTACAGTGTCATCCAATGATGTAGTTGTAGTATTTGTTAGAGCTACACCACTATCACAGGAACTGTTATCATTCTCAGGCACCGCCATTAGGGAATAATGGCCATTATTCATATCGAGTGGTTTCATTTCATAACCGAACGAGCCTCTTTTAGAGGGTGAATTGTTTAGAGAAACTATTTGATTGAAACATCCATGCAAAACGGATGCAGTCAATGAGGTGGGTGAAGAGAATTTTGGTTCAACTTCCAAAGATTTATTTATTTTTATTGATGATGCTTGATTTGGCGACTTGTCAACATTAAGTGTTAACACCGGTTCCTGCAAGAATATATTTTCGGTGGCACTTGTATTCGAACTGCTGTGGGAAGATGAGTGACTGTCGGTCCTCTGGGATGACCGATGATTCATGAAATCAAAACCTCTTGTCAACAAAAATTGTTCTTCAATCTGATCAACAGGAGTATCCTCCGACAAATCAGTGCGTTCACTTTCATTCGTGTCCTCACTGAGGTCAAAAATGAATTCTTGTGGTACAACCACATTTTCCAAAATACGTCGATTCATAACCGAATATTCTTGTTGGTACATATCCTCCCCTTTTTCAGGTTCACTTTGGCCATGCCTATTTTCCTGTATTGCATTTACTTTATAACCAGCTATTTGAGACGGTGTTACCGAGGCAGACAAAGTTGGTTGAATTATTTTCTGTGTTTCAGAGGAAAACTTATTTATTTTATTTTGTTTTGCTTTGAAAAAATTTTCAATAGTCCGCGTCTGTGAACGTGTGGCCAATGGAACACCTAGAATAAAATAACGAATCAAAATATAAATTCTAAAGATTTTATATCGCTGAAGTTTATTTAAAAGAAAATTTCTCCGATATAAATAAGACAAATAAAAGGTGTAATAGCACAAAAATGGTGACGTAAAGAAAAGTAATGGGTACCTATGTGTAGCTTTATTTTCAGATGGAGAGGCCTTTCTCAGTTCTATGTCAATAGAGGAACGGGTTAATATGTAATAAAAAAATTTCTGCATTTTTAGTGGCACAAAAATGTTTCAACATCACCAGGAAAGGATTAAGCTGCACATTTTTTCATTTTATTTCATAACCATAGTAATACAAAGCCTGTTGGACAAATAAATTCCATAAATTACATAAATTCGTATAATTAAAAACAGATATATGTAGGTATGTACATACATACATCTACTGCAATAATAGATAAAGTCGGTAGAGCTCAACAATTTAGGCTCGCCAGCATTTTAATAAAAGCAGTTTATATAGCTATATTAATGCAAGAATATTGTCATGGGCCGATAAAAACGTTAGGACATCCCAAACGGATATATTTCACTGAATTTGAAAATAGCCTCATAAGTTTGGCACATAGGTACGTTAACATTGGCCAATAATAACTAATAATGTATCAAAATTTCATTCTGTAAATGTTGTTTGCCGAAGTAAAAATGCAGCTTTCTAATAAGATATTAATATAAAATTGTTATAGGTATATACATGTGAACTTTATTCATTTGGCTTCGCCAAAAGGGGCTGAGGAAATCACCTGGTTGGACATGTTGATATTAGGAATATTTTATTACAAACTTAATAGCTAATGATGAGCTTAAAGATAGGTTTAGGTACTTATGTGTGTATCCTATGTAGTATCAAAATTGGGAACCAAGGATGAGAAAAAGTAGGGACCACAACCTAGAAAATATTTTAAAAAATAAATCCCGGCAACCTTTTTTTCTTATGAATCGTCTTGATACATTTGTTTAGAAGTATTTTTTTACTTTAGAAGATATACATATGTATGTACTCTTGCCAAAAACAAAGTGCTGTTAAGGTCATGTTGAAAATAAGGTTATGTTTGTTTTACAAAGATCCTATTTATCCATATGAACAAACGCTGCTTAAACTTCACAATTAATTTTACAGGCCTAATTAGCTACACATTTTTGGTTACAAACAGTTCTTAATTTAAAATTCTGCGAGGTAAAGTAACACGAAAGCACGAAATAACATACCAATATTTTTGCCATTTAAGGCGCTACGTTCGCCCTTTACTTTGCTGGAGCTCGACGATTTTGTCTTGGGTTTTGCAGTATAATCGTCTTCGACGCCACAGGTAGACCCGTCATTACTTGATGAATTTTCCTCAATTTTGCAGTCCTTTCGTTTGGGACTTGCAAAGTACTGATCGTCGAGAAACTGAGCAGTTGCCATAGTCACATTGGAGACATTACCATTAATTTCTACATTTTTGTTTAATTGAGAGGCAGCAGCAGCGCGCGCTCTACGACGCACCATTTTCGTAATTTAATTATGTGCTGGTTTAAAACAAGCAAACGGAAACATACACTTAGTCAATAAGGCAGTTAAATTCAGTCAAATTGATCAGCAAAACAACACGAGTTTTGTTCCAATACACAAAAACTTTACGTTGTTCATTTACTTAAAAAATGTTGGCTGTTGGATATTTACTACGAAACTATGTTTTAATTTATAAAAGAATTATGGTGAACACTTGGATAGAAATTTTTGATATTTTCAGTATTTTATCTTCACTTTTTGCTTGATTTTGATATATCATATCGCCCACCCACCGGTTTTCAAAATTTATCTAATATATTGCGTTTATTTTCTAAATTTGGAAAGAAATTAATGTTTTCTATATCTCTGAACACTAACATCACAGTTTCGCCTGGCCTGATCCGTCCCGTATCCACAAAGTACTTTATACTTGCATCTAACTGCACCAGCGTAACCGTGTCAAGAAAAAAAATTAGATGCAGAAGATGAATTATGAACAGAAAAACTTCTGTTTCGAAGGTAATTTCTATCGATGTAAACTTCGGTCAAAGGGTCTCGCCAACTTTTGATTTATAAAATATTGGTAAAAAATTTTAAGGCAATTTAATTGGTATATGATTTTTAATTTATACGTTGATTCTTTATTGTAAAATTTCCCCGCCGTTTTTATAACTACATTTTTTCTTTCAAGTAAATTTTCTGATTTTGGTTTCTTGTGCCTCTTTCGTTATTTGTTGTTGTTATTTTGATATAATAGCCAGAAGAAGATGAATAGAATACAGAGCGTTCTACTTTTGTACATACGGAAATGAGATGACTAGTGAAAATTGACATATGCAAAAATAAGAAACAAATGGTTGACTTTTATTTATATAACGAAACTGCGTGTTGTGAAATTTTAAGAAATTGGAAACGAATAGCATTGCCATTTGAGTCATCTCAGGAGAGCAAAATATTTAATTGATAGAACGCTATAATGTTAAGTAAAAATTGGCGAAAAGAGATATAAATAATTAAAGTCTAACCTAAAAGCATAATATGTATATTGTTAAGTAAAATGTCTAGCCCTGTTAGTAAGGGTTATCAGTTCAGCATTTAAGTTTCTGAATTTTTGATATGCAACGAATCTTCAACGCGGGAGTGTATAGAAATAATTATAGAAATAAAAAAGGAAACTTTACTGTAAATATGTTTTAAGTGTTACATAAATTTCATCTATAAATCATTCAAGTTGTCCTTTCTTTACACGAGTTAGGCAAAAATGTATTTCACAATGTACCGTCATTATTTAACGGAAAACTGTTTTGTTTGTTTGATCAAAAATTGCAGATTAAAATGTTAATCAGAACACTAGCAAACGATGTAGTAAGCTTTTTTTTTTGATTTTATGCATTTTTTTCAAAATTGCTTTGAAAACTATATTATTACTTTTCTAAAAAATTCTATTAACGTATTGTACTAATACACACATACGTACAAATATTCTGAAGAAAAGGCAGTATAAGTCAAGTTTAATCGTATTTTCGATATGTTTAAGATAAATGAAATTTCTTCAAATAAAATAGCAGCTATATATATGGCATATCAACCACGAAAAAATCTAATGATTAAAATTTGAAAAAATGTAAATGAGTAAATTAAATTGTTTGCAAGTTATTACATTTTTATAATGACGATATGAGAATTATAGTCAAAAAAAGTATATGCTACATTCCTACATAGAGTAATACATATAATGTATTACACTATCTCTGTCGTATATGTATTGAAAAATCGAAGTCCAGGTTTTTGAACGAGTCTACTGCCCATATGCGCTCTTATTACACTAAACTCGAATTAAATTCAATCGATCAACTTCAAATAAAAACAAGAGTCTAAATATTCTTTTAAATGAAAGTTGCTGGCTTTCCTTAACTCCTCGTCTTCACGTACCGTCGACTCGAACATGACATGAACATAACGTCGGCAGAGCGAAGTTCATGTTCTTGTATGTGGCGAATACGTATATTCTGTTTAACTGTATAATTTACCTTATCAAAGTGTTCGGTTCGACGCCATTTTGTGTATTTTTGTACGTGATGGCCAACTTCATGGCGAGCAACGATTTCAGACTATGAACGAAACATGGACAGCGGCTCACATTAGCCATTTGCGATGTTCGACATGATGCTCGTACCAAGTCCATAGCTAATGGAGACCCCCAGTAAGCCAAGTTACTTTGCAATGCAACAATGTCAAGGGCGTTCCTAAAGTCATCAGTTTCGGAGCTTCTATTAAACAAACAATTTTATTGAGAGTGTTGGAAATTCAATTGCTTTAAACACTGTTTTGACGTATGTACAAAATAGAAAGTCAACTTGCTTGTATGCCTTCATCAGTGCCGATGTACAGAAAGAATCCAATTCTTGGAACCAATTTAAAAATTTTTCACAGCGCAGCTAATGGCTTAAAAATATACTTTTTTGTCAGTTGTCAATACTATTTAAAATTCCATCACCGATGACCATTAAGAATGCAAAATGCAACACTATCTGTGCAAAGAAAACCATCTCTGGATTAAAAACAGCTGCACAGAAAACTCAAGAGAAAGCACATCGGAATAAGAGTAATTTATATTTAACTACTGCTGCTCTGTGGGAGTGTGAATTGGCCATAACAAGCTAAATTGGTTAAAAGCAAATTCAAAACAAGTTAACACAAACACACAAAAACCAGTTTTTAACCATTCAATACAAATAATCACAAACAGTCGACGGTTGAATGTGTAACGGTGCGGTTCGCTCGATATTCGTTAAAGTTAGACGCGGCGGAAGTCGTGTTTGCTTGAGTGTGTTTGTATGTTAAGAAATTCTTATTGAAATTCAAGAAAGTAGTTATAAAAAAATAAAATTGTGTAAAAAATAGCGAAATATTGAAAAATAGTAATAAAAAATAATAATTATAATCATTTTACACGGTGTTAGTTATAAAAATATAATTATAATTTACAACATATACCTATTACAAAAATAATTTAAAAAGTTATTGTAGAAATCCAAACAAAATGTAATTCATGCTTATGCACATATGTATGTGAAATGAAAAATATTTATTAAAATTTCAATCAGCAAACGAAGAAGAAGAAGAATAAGCTGGAAAAGTAATTTTTATGTCGTTGTTTTTCTTCTTCTCTAGTATAAATAAGTGGCTGCGAATGCCACAGTGTTTGCGTGCCTGTGCCTACCACATACGTTCATACCTGTACGTACATACATGCACACACACACACACACACACACACCCATATACCCATACATCCCTATAAACATTTGTATGGATATGCATGCGAGTGTATCAGTGAGTGTATGAGAACACAAAGCTTAAGGTGAAATAATGTAAGTGTATGCGAATGTTTTGTGTTTAAATAAAACTGGTTTAGTAAGAAGACAACTAAGGCTAAGAGCGGGTATGGTGGAGGCAACTATAACAAAAACAAAACCAACAACAACGACAAAGTGACATTGTTAGAAGCAGAGAATGAATATAAAAGTTATTAGAAGTAACAACAACAATTACGTATTAACAAGAATAGAAACAAAATAAAAAGTGGGTTCAAAAGCCAAAAACTATTCAACCAACCATCAAGCTTTAAGAAGGCAGCCACCAGTCACCTAATATTGAGTTTTCATACTTACAGAGATACGACTTACATATATACATACCTACCTATTAAACATTTTTGTGTTTGCACGATTTTGTTTTGTTGCTGTTGTCAAAACTAAAGGACTGTAGGTAAGGTACTCGCATATTTACAAAAATAATTTTTTTTTATCATTTATGTACACACATAGGTACATATATACCGATCACATAGATTTGGTTTTAACGCAACGAAGTTTTCTTATTTGGTGTTTATAGACTTAAGATGGAATACATATGTATGTATGTATTAAATGGCCTCTGTTCTGTATTCTAAAATGTTTTAAATTTAGTGATATGAACTTATGCTAGAAGTCGTTGCATTAGAACGTCAAAGCCTCTGTTCTTTTTCCTGATTGAATTACAAAAAGTTCGATACTTTAAACGATGTACATATGTATATAACAGACAGTTTAACGATCCCTACTATATATGTAGGCTCCATCGTGATTGCAGCACAATATTTTTAATATATACTTTTTTGAAATTTACAACTTTCAACAAACATTGGCATAAAAATACTAATTAATAATCCCATGAGATCTATACAAAATATTTCCTTTTATTTTTTATATTTCATAGATTTAGATTTAACACCAAAAAAGGAACATTTTCTATTCTCTTTTTCAAGGTGGAATTAAACGTTTTCTTTTTATTTCCTTTGATTTTTTTTTTATAAAATTTATTTTTATTCTCCATTACCGTTCGGCTTGTTCGTGTTTGCTCATTCTATACATATTTCAATGGCTAGAAGTCAATGTGAGGTGTAAGTGGGTTCAATTGGGGGCCAACGTTAAAGGTCTGCTGTAATGATAAAGAGCCAGACTGCAGGATGGCAAATGGTTGTTGCGATGTCAAAATCCATTGCTCATTTGCTGTTCAGTCGCCTATTCAGTCAGTCAAGCAGCCACTGAGTCATTTTATTAGCCACTTATGGTTTCATCATTTAGAACTTGTTGGCATCCAATTGGAGTTGTATGGCTGTTATTGCCGTCCATGCGATGGTGTTGATGGCATAAGAGTCTACGTGTGAGAGTGTGTTTGCGTATTTGTGTGCGAGAGTGTCTGAGTATATTTATTTCCTTTATTGACGGCACTTGAATCCAATTAGGAACAAAATTAAATTTCATGCAAATTTCCAATTGGAAATTGTTGTGTTTTATGTTTGTTGTCTCACTAATCGAATTTTTCGCAATTTAGCCACAAACACAAAAACAAAACAAATACATAAACACAGCATAATAATAAAGAACAGCACCATTATCAATAACAACGGCTACAATAAAGAAACTGTTATGGATACTTTTGAACTTTGTTGGTAGCAAACAAACAACAGCCGCAGCAAACACAACCCAATGGCGAAACCAAAATAAATGTATAGCACTCAAATATTTTGGCCCATAAGCATAGACATTTAAATCAATATGAAACAAATCCCTATTCAGGTGGTTTTCTATGAATTTAATTAACGATTTTATATATAAGTATGTAAATAAACTTGATACATAAGTAAAAGAAAAAAGGTTTATTTAAAAATTGTATGTACATTCGCTAATCCTCTGTTGTTAATATACGAGTGCATGAAAATTACATCAGCACTAAATTAAAAGACCATTAAAAGAAAAAATGTTTGACAGTGAACGTCCACTAGTTCGTTTCCACTCATTTCTAATAGTACAAAAGGCAAAGTTTTATCATTGGCTATACTGATGTAGGAACTCAATCAATCAAGTGAAGATGATTTTTCACAGAACTTGATAAATTTTTATGTAGATAAAAGAATTTAAATTTTCCTTCGAAATATTTCATCTGCTTTTTCTGTGATAAACTGCGTAATAAATAGTCAATTCGCAGGGAGTTTTATGGTGATAATAAATAAAACTAAAATTGTTTTAAGTAGAAAATGCCAAAAGTACCAAATTCTTCTGCAAGAGATATTCCAGGCGATTATTATGTGTTTCTTTTCCAATTATAATTCTTTTGTTTTCCCTATTAATCGTGATTATTTGAAATTACCTTCCGGGAAAAACTTCTCGTGAAATTTTATACATAATTGCTTTCATTAAAGTTAATAGAAGATGGTGGGAGTGAAATATATCTATTGAGATTTCTTAAAGAAAAGGTGGTAATACTTAAAACTTGCTCATGCTTAAAGACGGACAATTTTTTTTTTTTGCTTTTGTGATATCATTTCATTTAGTCATTGAATCAAATATACATAACATATTTCTTTGCCACTATTTCCGTGTCATTGACCAAATTTTGTTGCAGTTTTGGTTTATTTTATGAACTTTTATTTAGTTTCACCCAACGCAGACAAATCTTGCAAGTTAAATTTGATGCATTTCCCGGTTTCCCATCGAGCTGAAATTTTGCATGTACGCATTAATCGCATTACAAAACAATATTATTATGACATTAAGCTAATATGATGATGGAGCTAGAAGGTGGCCGTAGGAACTCCATAATTAAACGATACAATCCCATCGAATTTGTGCTCAATTGATTAGTCTTGACTAGTACTTTGATACTATATGGTGTTTTATAACATATATTTTACAATCAAAAATACCAATTTTCCAATATTACGAAAAGGCTTGACATTATATAATTCTTGCTGTTGGATGTCTACTGTATGACTGTGTGCATAAAAGCAATTTTTTTGTAGTTACAATATGTCTTATTGCCAATACAATGAGAAAATATACATATTGTTACGAATTTTTATCACATCTAATATAATTTGTTAGGCGTTGATCTGCTTGTTTTTCAAACAACATAAAACATTATTTAAAGAATGCAAAATTTGAAGTAAATCAACCACAAATGATTTTATTGTTGTTGTTATGTTCTTGGCATAGCATTTTTTTCTTTATTGTTTGTTGCTGTTGCGTTCGTATTGTTTAGTAATCATGCGTGTAAGTGTGTATATGCGCAATATATATTAATAATATATTTGTACATTTGATTCTGGAATTATCTGTAACTAGTGTACGATGAGGAGCTTTTTCCCCACCGGCAGCTATATAGAGCAATTACTTGTGATTTGGAATTGTTATCTATATGCTGCTGAATTGTTTTTTTGGGCAGAGATACAAAATGTCTTGAAAATTGTGCCGTGAATGCAGTTCGAGAAAAAGAGGACTGTTTCTGATTAAACGTTACAATGCAAGTGATTTCTTTATTTTTCAATTCATTTGCTTAAAGCTAAAACAATATTGTTCATAAGGGCCATTATTTTTGTTGTTGTCATGCTTATGTACTTGTTCTCTCAAAATAACTTTATTAATTTAATCCATGTATGTACGTTTGTAATTATGCAATTGAACAAAAAATAAAGTGCATTCTTTATGACAACAACAAAGTAACTTAATTTAACTTTCAGCGAGAAGAAAATAATAATAATAAAATCTAGCGGTTCATTACCAAAAATAATTTACATTGGTTTATGTATGCAAAATTAACTAGCAAATTACAGTGGAACCAATGAGCATAAAAAAACAGCGAATTAATATTAGCTTGAATAACATGCAAAAATAAGTAGGAATATAATAAAATGAAATACTAAACACATGAACTACTATGCGGTGACCTAACAACTAGAAAGTTCATGATGATTGTAAAAGGTAGCCAAGAATTATAAATAGCAGGCATATCTCCTGCAGAGGGACTGTTTAATTTTCAACGTTGTGCCAGAAAGTCTTAAGTCAGAAAAGTAAGCAATACTAATGTGTTTATACAGTGTGTTATTATATATAAATAAAGTTGTGAATTATTTAAGTACTGTACATGTGCAATTGAAAAATCCGCAAAATGGTTTCTACAGGCAAAAACATAACAATATGTATGTGTATATACCTATTCATATTGCATTGATTTCTTTATAATGAGGAGCTTGTTCTATGTAGTTTTGCATTTGTGAAAAAATATTATAAAAGTTATTCAGTATTTCAGTTTTCTTTCCAACAATTTTCCAGAAATTACATACAAATTGAAGGCTGCAATACCACACACGTCAACGCTATTCAATTTGATATTCCGATTTTGATAGCTCGCTAGAAAGAGCAGTTGGCTACAAAACCTTGTATATTTTTTAAGTACATAATAACATTTTCATCTATTCCCTCTTGAGGACTAGCATAAGGCCCATTTGAATTTTTATTTAGAGGGTTTCATTAAACAACAAATTATTGTCTTTTGGCAAAGAAAGGAAAAAATTACCGCTGGAAAAAGGACCGCTGGAACCGCTTTTATCCAGTATTGTCAATAAATGATATTTTCTGAAAGTTCTTCGTTGAGTACTTTATTTTATTACAAATCGCTTTTTATTTAAGTGGAGTTTTTTAAGTTTCAGCTGAAACTCTTGACCGAAAATCCTGCGTGGTGAACGGTGTCTGTTTACATTGGTAGAGCCTCCTTTTGACAATTGCCATAAATTTTCGACGGGGCTTCAATCAGGAGTTTGTTCTATATACGTTATTGTTTCGAATTTTCCTTTAGCAAGCTATTATTGAATAATTTTGGCAATGTGTTTCTGATTCCCATGTTATTAAAAATTATTCCTGTTGCGGGGTAATCATATTTATCAATAAAAACTGGCAAATTGTTTTGCCAAGTACAAGGATAGAGTTCTTTATTTATTATTTCATTTGATTAGAGGACCAATATCTCAGTAAGTAAAACATTCCCGCCCACCTACACTACTATCGCCATGCTTAATCTTTTGCTTGACATGCCGTCGATGAATTATTTCATCGGGACTCTTCTAACAATACTGTATTCCATCAGACTGGAAACGGTTAATTTTAGTCTCATTCGACTGTATCACTTGTTTCGAATCATCAGTACAGAGAACTTCATTAGTTGATTAAAAAATCGTTCAACAATACCAAAAGGCGTAAAAAACTTGTCTTTTATTTGCAAATGATCAAACTTGCCCACACATTCTCATTTGTTGTTAATTTTAAAGAAACCGAACAAATGCCTCTTTCTGTTGGTTCTGATGGTTGACTCATGAAAATTATCTTCTTTAAAGTGGGAACGAATGAAATAATCAAACTTGTTCGAACTTTTGTATACGTTGATCATTTTAAGGCAATCGAACCAAATGCAAGTTGAATCGTTGCTTATTTTTATCATAGGTCTAATCAAACTTGTCCACTCGTGCGCTTGTGTTTTCCACTCAACACACAAAGTTGAGGTACAAAAAAGCAAGAAATCATTGTGAATGAATTCGTTTATTCCTATCAACCAAGACAATTTTTTTTTTAATTTAGATTGGTTTTTGATGGCTATGTCAAAATAGGAAATTTTTGTAAGAAAGTATTGATTTTATGTAAATTATTAATCAGTGAACTTTTTAGTTATATACATATGTACAATATTAACTAATTAATTGTGAGTTCGAGTCCAACTTGTCAAGAAGAAGGATTATTTTTAATTACAACAATAATTACTGTGAAACAATAAGACTAAAGAAGAACAGAAAAATAATTGAATACCATTTGCTGCGGGACAACTAGCTGTTTCGTAGTCGCTACACTACTCATCAGCACCCACTGTTATTCGAACTCGGGATCATGTGAACATGACGTATATTTAATACGGCCCCTTAACCAACTCAGCCACCGAGCTCTTTAACTATTCGTACGTTAATGTTTGCCACATATTGATCACGTATATGAAATTGTTATAACCCCAGTTGTTTGTACAGGATTTTCTCTCACTGAACGACCCGTTTTTAATTTATTTTGTATGTAAATTATTATTCAGTGAACTTTTTAGTTATATACATATGTACGATATTAACTAATTAGTTGTGAGTTCGAGTCCATTGATTTTATTTGCGGGTTGTATTGCAAATAATATTTATAATTATTTTGTGTTTGTTTTTTATTTATGCACGATACATATTCAACAATACAAGTACATGTTTAACAATAGAGAAAATGATCAAACCTGTTCATGTTCTTTGCATTGTTGGTATATAATATGGCTTAAGCCCCACAGACGTTCGGTTCGAACATGTTGTATGATTTAATGAGAACAAAAGCTTTTGGAGCTGATAAATTTACTGCAAGCCATTGTCTTGCCTGTGCAAACTTGTTCATAAAATGATTTTGTTAATTCTACTCATAATCAGAATTTAATGTGTGCAGCCAAATGAATATGATTTTTAATCATAATTCAACTTTCCGTTATTCTTTAAAATGAACAAAAGTTTTTGTGCTGAATTAAAGCAAGGAAAACCATAATTTTGAAGTTCTCTGCGTCAGTCCAGTTTTTGTACTTTTTACAAAAACTAATGGGGCCTTTAACATCTTGTCTGACAGTAGAGGATGCTTTTTTAGGGAGAAACAAATATAACAAAGGACAAAGGTCCTTCTTAATTTACGTTCACTAACCGAATGGCTTAAATATTTTTAAAACACATTTATAAATTTTTTATGTTTCTGATACATAACAATTTAATTTTTTTAACTTATATATAAGATTTATAATGCAAAAATTACACTTTGCTATTACCAGTTGAGCGAAAGTTATTTATACGGCTTAAAATATTCAATTAGATGTGCACTTTGACCAGTACTCTGTGTATGTATATATGAACAACAGCAAAGAATTAATTTGTATTTAAAAAGTTTGAATAATTAATCAAAATTTGAGCTTGATTTTGTTTCATGTTTGGCTTTGGAACACTTTGTTTGGAGCCTGAAAGTAATGGCTAATAGAGAAGATTAAAAGCTAGTTTTACAAACAACTTCAAACAGTTTATTCTGAGCGACACTAACAATTCACATTTCGATCTCCCAGAAAAAGGGTTTGTTGAAAGATTTCCAAAATGATGATTTATTTCTGCTGAGATGTTTTTTTTTAACTTTTGACTTAATTAAAGAATGAATGTAATGTTAATTAACGAAGGTAGTAAGAGTTAAAAAAGGTTTAGAAGCGTTTATCATATATCTAATTAATTAAACATCACTTCAAAAGTGAGTTACATTTTCTGAGTTTTATTTTTCTGAATGTTTTTTTTGCTTGTTTTGTTTTGAGGAGAGCAGTTTACCTTGAAACTCAGGTAAATTAATATGTTGAAAAGATTTTGTTGCAAAGAACATTTGTATATATGTACATACAACCATATTTAGAGACTTGTTTATGGTTTTAAATATACATACATACATATGTATTTACGTTTTAATGTTTTTGTTCCAAGTTTATTTGCGTTACGGAGAATGGTTCTATATTTGGAAAGCTTATTCTGCGTAACTTATTTGGCTCTAAAAAACACATATTTTTTAAACACTATTTATATTCTATTTGGGAGCAATCCCAAATTTTTAAAAATATATTCTTTTTTAAGTAAGTGATTTCTTGTTGAACCAAGTAGATAATTTTTAAATTAGATCTTTGGCTTTTGTGCATCGGGTTTTAGTTCAAGTTTTTCCTTTCATAAGTTTCTGAAGACAGATTTTTATTTTAATAAAAAAATAAACATATTTTGCAAATATTAAAAACATTTTTATTTAAGTTTAAAGTGAAAAATTATGTTGGTCTGATGAATCAGTCTCTCAATGTTTTAACAAAATGATTAATCACGATTTTCAGTAAACTACTTTTTGTATGAACTTTTGTAGGATTATTTGCTGTACACTTTCAAGTTAAAAAAAAAAACTAAACAAATTTTAAGATTTCAAATCGCACAATTTTGGTGATCAATTTACTCTTCCTTTACGATAAATAATGTGATTCTGCAAATTCTTTGTCAAAAGATGAATTTTTCTCTTGCAGTGCGACAAATCAACATCAAAATCATAAATTTTCCGCCACAAAAAGTTTCAGCTCATCTCCCAGCATGTCTGCTAGGCATTTTGGTGGCCAGTTGGTACTAGAATTTTTTAAGATAATTTGTAATAAACCGTTTTGTGTACAGTGTGGCAAAAGCACCTATCGTTAACCAATTGATGATACAAGAACTTCATTACCATGTTCTTGTTAGGAATGTCATTGAGAGTCACTGCAATTTTAGTCTCATCTTTCGCAAAAATGAAACCCAATCACGCTACCTAACCAAAACCCGTACTGGGCAATTATTCATTGAGGGTGCATTTGTTTCCTATGGATTGAATGTGTATATTCCGATGGCCATATTCGACAGTTTTGTGCGTTCACGAAGCCATTCGGATGGAAATGAGCTCCATCAGAGATGGCTTTTTTCTCAGCAAAACTTTCCAACATTTTGTTACATCTCTTCACAACTATTACACTTTTATTCTTGCGCATTTGGCACTTGGCTTGTTATATGCGGGATAAGCACATGTGAGGACCGACAAATTTCAGGGGTTCTACTTGCACAAAAATATAATGACAAAATTTTAAAAGTGCGTTGTTTCTGAGATACCCTATAATTCTATTTTTGGAATACAATTTTATTGAATTTGATTTTTGTTTTTTATGTTTTTGTATTGTTAAAGTAATCATTTCTTTGTAATAATTAACTATTTCACGTTAGAAAAGTCAAAAGCACAACATTTTAATATTTTTAAAGACTTTGTTTTTTTGAAAAGTGAAGATGTTTCGACAAAAATTTCTGACATCACTGATTGATACCAATTTTCTTTTGCCTTTTTTCCAAAGTCCAAAAGCCGGGGTTCTTAGTTTTTAATAAAGCCTTTTAACAAATTTTTGTTGAATATTTTGTTTTCGTTTAGAAACTTCTTCAGAAATAAATTTTCCAAATGTTTGTTTATAAATTGACAGGTGTATTCCGTAAGATCTCGGGCAGGTTCGGACTAATGAGAATAAAAAGCAAATTACTATCTAATACCGCAAAAAACCATAATTGTACATATGGCAATATTAATGTGCTTAATTTTTAAGTGAAAATATAGGTGTGTTCCACGTGAATAACGAAACAGTCCGAACTAGTTCAAAAGCGTTCCACGTAACAATTTTTGTGCAATTTTAAGAGAAAATGAGAGAGTAATTTTTTTCATTTTCTGTACAAATTAGCCCGAACTTTTTTTTTTAGGTAAGTTCGGACTAGAATTTAATAATCAGCTTTTTTATGTTTACATATATATGAAACTGAAAATGTAATCAGAAAATTTGCAAATTGGAAAAAATTATTTAAAAGCAAAATGGAAGGTAGCCCAAACTAAAAATAACGTTTCGAAGTTGTAAACAGAACATGAAATTATTATTTGGCTTTTAATTTTATAAATATCTACTATAAAAATCTATTGAAAATTTTACATTGCTTTTAATTTCACAGCTGTTGCCAATAATGCAAATATTTTGTTTATATGATGTTATGCGTTTTAAGCGTCTAAAATCATTAAAATATATTATAATCGAAAAAGTAAGCAGTACTTTTATTGCAAGATGTACAATTGTGGTTATTTGCGTTCCAGCAGTTTTGGGTAAAATTTACAAATTTAGAGAGTAATTTGCTTTTTACTTTCTTTAGTCCGAAATAGTTCGAGATCTCGTGGAACACACTTTATATTTTAGCGATTTTAAGGGCTTAAAACGCTTAACGTCATTAAAATAAAACATTTGTACTATTGCCAACATCTGTAAAATTAATTAAGTATTTTTTCTTGACTTACAAAGTTTTTGATTATTTTTTTTTAGCTATATGTATGATTGTAAACAAGGAACAGCTGATTATTTAATTTAGTCAAAATTACTTTTTTTAGTCCAAATTTACCCAAGGGTAGAGGTAAGCTCGTGCAGGTTTGATCATAAAATAAAAAAACAAAAAATACATAATCATTTTCAATTATTGTTACACTTGAAACGCTTTTGTGTTCAGAAAGAAATAAACTACATACACAACAACAAGCGATAATTTTTCTCTTATAAAAATATTTTGTGTTGTTTATGGTGCTATTTACCTGTTTGTTCAAATATTTGAAGTCGTTTGCTATATAGTAGCACTATATAATTATAAAATTTAGGTGAGAGTTTTGTAGAGTAAAGTAGGGAACGGGATAACGTAAAGTTGATTTTTTATTAGATTTTATAGAACTATACAAAAGTTTACCATCTTCGTGAAGCACAAGAAGCAAAAATCATATCAACTGAGTTTTAAAAAAGATAGAGGCTATAATATTTTAGTAGAGAAGTTAAAAGAGAGATCAACAAAGAAATGACAATAAAAAAATTTATGTTTTGCGCAATCCATATAGTGAGTAAAATTGCCGCAGTACATTCATCTTTTGTACTCGTTGAACCCAAAAGGTTATTGCACGATGTTAATTGTCAAGTTATGAGTTCTAGTCCAATTTCAGCCAAGAAGGATTTTTTTACTAGAACAATAGTACTCACCAGCACACACTCGGACTCGAACTTGTATTTACACGAGTTATGTTTTATCGTTTGTCTACAAAAGGGTTTGCCAAACTGATTGTGTAGTTTGTTTGGCCTTTAACTCTGTGCACGATCGGAATAAACCTACTAACTTGGAGCCAAAGAGCATGAGCTTGTTTTGAAAAATATTTAATTTAGATAATGCTAACTTTTCTTTACATTGTATGATCAATCAAGCATCGTCTCAAACCAAAAACAGTCTTCAGTGCTGAAACGCAATTCAATGATTCAATTTTCTGTCGGCATTAAAACATTTTGAAATTTTTTAAACAATTGTTTTTGGACAAAGAGAAATTCTAGTTCGAAAATACTTAAATTATAACGTTGAAAAGTTTTATTCCATATTGTTCTGCATCATGGTTTTGAAAAATAAGGCCACCATCATGTGTATACTTGTGCTTCATTTAAATAATTTTGCGCTTTTAAATAAATTTCGTGGATGTCAAAAATAAATTTAACTTTTTATTCGTTTAGAATGTATTTCGCGAAATTATAAAAAGTGTTAAGATCAACGTATTCTCTCATTTTCTTATTTCTTTTTTTAGTTAAAGTGTTTGTAAGTACCTTTGCAAACAACAACAACACCAACAACAAAACTTACTGCTGCTGTACGCTTTTATGGCAGTAGACAAATTTTTATTTAAATCTTGTGTTATTTGTCTTACACGGATCGTTGACTTTTCCATATATTAATTTTCTTTTCATTTACTTTTTACTTTGATTTTCCTTATATTTTATTAGTTCTTAAAATCATTGAGACATTAGACATACTCGTATCGTTGGTCGCATTTAGAAAGGCTATAACTAACACGATTGCGATTTTAAAGCAAAAGGAAAGCGCATAATAGAAACCGTAACTATTAACATTTACAACTATAGGGGTCTCCAATGCACTGTACCGAATTTCGTCGGTATTATTAACTAAAAAATATTCAAATCAAAAGATTATTTATCAAATCGGAACAAAATTTATTCATATAAACAAATGTTATTCGATTCAACTCCAATGTGTTTTATTAAAAATATAAATTTGTTGTTTTCAAAAAATATTTGTTAAAACTGTGGGCAAACTTTTGTTGAATCAGTAAAAATTTGGTAACTAACTAATAGTAAGGCAAAAGCACGCACAAATATTCAAATTGAAAAATGAAAAAAACATTCTTTTATTTTTCTAAATTTTGTTAATAAAATTCACATTGTAGATTTGAATAAATTTTGTCTATATTCAACTAAGTTATTTTATTAAACCTGAATAATATATTTCCATTGAACTAAAGATATGTATTATTGAATAAATACCTGTAGAAATGAAGAAATTTATTTATTTTATTTTAGTTAAATAAGTTACAATAATAGAAAATCCGGGTAAATTTGAATAAAGTAATTTGTAGGTTGAAAATAGCCTACATTTCTTCAAGTTTTCACCCCATTTTGCAGTATTTAGTTAAATTTTTGGTTCAGTGTAAGGCATCGACAATTTTTTTTTGACTCGACGGCGTTCATATGGCCACTATGGCGTGTACGTCGGCTGCGATTGATTCCTTGGACGCGATTTCGATGACTCGGTGAAGCATTTCGGCTGTAAAAACCGCTATTGCGCGTCTAGTTCGACCATAATTTACAAGCTTTGGCTTCAACCGTTCTCAAAATATACAAAAGTCAATATTTTTTGTCTGATAACTTATATCGCCATTCGAACAAAATTTAAAAACTTTATAATTGTTGTTTATTCGAGCTTGAGGTCACTCGTTTGAAAATTATTCGTTTATTAATGTTTCAATATTTCGACACCCCCTTGTGTGTCTCTTCAGGAAAATTTCAAAATTTTTGTTTACAAATTTTTATAAAATTGAAACAAATTGATGTAACAAAAAACTAATTATACATAGAGAAAAATTTTTTTAAAAAACAGTAGTAACATTAACATTATTCATAGTATATATTTTTTTTTATTATTTTTATTATTTTGTATAAAAAAGAAAGAAATGAAAAATTTTTTAAATAATCTAAAATAGAAACCTTTTTATACGTTTTTAACTCCTGTTTTTACTCTTGTATATTAAATGTCTATAATTTTGGGTGAATCCGTCTATATCCTTTTTAAAATTCATTCTTTTTTCTTACGGTACATTAGTTATTTGTAACATTTCTAACATATATCTACGTTTATTTTCCCTATTTAATATAAATGTACCCCCAAAATCTGGACTATGATTAAAATCGCGACAATGAGTCGCAGTTTTCTGTGAAAAATTATAGTTTCTGTATTTCTGTAGTGCGATTCTGTAACTTATATAACGATAATCAAATCGTTAAAATAATTATAACGATATTTTATCGAATTTGCTATTCTGTAACATGTTTTCACATACATCATTCAATCGTTGGTGCAAGCGATGAAATTTGATGACAAAAGTTGCGGTTATCGAATCGTTAAAAGTTAGAGAATCGCACTACTGGTCAGATTAAACGGTTAACGCTAAAAACTTTAGCTGTAACCGTTCTCAAGATGTACAAAAATCCATATTTACTTTGTATGGGGGGTACCATGTCCACTTACTCGACCTCACACGCTTTTTGTTTGTTTTTATCGACCATAATGTCATTCGTGCCAAGTTTATAAACTTTAGCTTTAAATGTTTTCTAAATATACTAAAATCTATATTTACTTTGTATGGCGGGTACAACGCCCACTAATCCGATACCGCATCTTTTTCGACCGATGACTTAATTTGGCTTTCAAGCAATCTGGACCAAACAAATCAATATTTATTTTGTATGGGCGGGGTAATTTTGTAAAATTTTTTTCAATTATTTACAAACAATCTTCTGAAAAATTCAAACCTTACAAAAAAAAAATTAGTAATTTCGCACCTGCCATTCTCAAGTTAAGCGATTACTTACATTTGGTAATACATTTTTATATATGTATGTATATAGATTCAATGCATATTTGTGCCTAGAAAATGACAATGCGAAAAGCTCGAAAAATATAAGTGATATATTAAAATAAAAACTTTTTCTGAATCAGCACTATTTCGAGATTCATTTTTTATTGATTAATGTTTAATAAAAATTGCAACATGTCTGAATAATAAGCGAAAACCGTTTATTAATTATTTGTATGTAATTAATTGAAGTTTGTATTGCTGGTTCAGCGGATTTAATTTCTTAAATGCAAAATTTGTTTGTTTAACTTTACTTTTGGATTTCAAACGCAAAATCTAAAAGTTTTACGAAACAAGTAATTCACAAATTTTTATTTTCTTGTTTTCGAAACGTGTTTTTATTTTCATGTAATATAATTTTTAATTATTTTAAGCGAAAGTTATGCATGTGTGAGTACGTAAATAATTTATTTGCACATTTGTTCACTTTCAGGGTCAGACAGAAGAGTTTTGCATCCATAAAAGACTTTATAGTCCGTTTGATATTGAATTTGTTAGACAAGTAAAATTCAGTTTTAATCAATATTTTATCTTTTCTACAAAAACTGAACGGCATATATTGTAATAACTGACTTTGACTCATCTTATGTATTAAAGGCAAGAATTACTTATTTATAATTTATAAAATTCATAAAAATAGAATTTTTGGGATATACATATTTTAGCAACCAAACAATAAGATGAAAGGGAAGAAAGAAAAAAAAAGCAACAAAATTTTGTCTTGAATTTTAAATTAAAGTATGCTTTTACTTGAAGTATGCTATATACTCGTACTTAGTATGTTATATCTGTGCTTAGTATACCTACCTACTCCATAGGTGATTATGATTATACCTATTTGAAGATACAAACATATAAACGTTCATAGCAAAATATATATTTTTTGTGAATACGAGAGTATGCCTCCACTTAAGCTTTTGTTTTTGTCTTCGTTTCGTTTCTTTTATTTATTTTTGGTTCTTTTCTTGAAGACTGCGCATGTTTTTTACTTTTTAAGAATAGTTTTTCACAGTTCAATCGTTGTTGTTGTTGTTATTTTAGCGAAATAAATACAACAGAAGTATTTAAAAAACTGGTTTGAAAAGAGAAAAACAGCTGGTTTATTATATTGGCCAGAGTAGTTGGTTTTTTGTTTTTGCGTTTGAAAAGACACTCATAAACAATTTCAGCTCTCTTAAGTTTCAAGATGTTAAGAGACTTTTTTCAACGTGAGGTTGCGTTTTTTAAACCTTTTGGTTGTTGCTTTTCTCGGGCTTAAAGTTCTGTGTTTTGAAATTTTATTATAATCGCCAAAAAGCAAAGCAAAAAAAAAAAAAAAAAATTGAGTTATCATAATAACAATAAGTAAAGTGGCGAGTGAGGGTGTCCAAATTAATACAAATACACACACACACACACACATCTGTAAATAGATATGTATATGCTTACATATTGTACATACTATACATATGTATATAAAAGTGTGGTGTTTTAAATATTTTTTACTTACAAAACAAGTTTTAGAATTTTTATTTTTTACATAAGGATTTGTTGCCCATGTTCGCATTAGAAATAAACCCAAAAGTTTTGGTGTTCTTGTTTTTGTTGTTGTATGTTTTGCATATTCTCTCACGCAAAAAAGGAATTTTTTTTTTTGTTTTCGTTTGTTAGCACGTAGGTAAGCTATATTTGACGATTTATCGCCATGTTGACGATTTTGGGTACTGAAAATAGCGTGTTGACTGTTTAAGGACTGTTTTTGACGCTTTTTTGTAGATTAAAATTATACTTTCATATCTTTCAAGCAACTTTGGTTTTACAACTTCATATATAGCGTACCAAAACTCAACATCAAGCCGAAACAGCGCGACAAGATTGTTTGTAACCTGCTGCACAGAATGTTCTAAATAACACTGCTCACTACTGTGCAGTAGTTAAAAGCGCTGTATTTCGAAACAATTCTTAAAACAAAACAAAGAAGCTATAGAACATTTAGAAACAGAACAAACACTTCATACATACACGTAGAAGAAAAAATATGGTTGATATGACAATATTTTAAGGGCAAAATACTATTGTTGAATTGTATGGTTGAAGACAACAACATAATATGGCTTCAACCCTAAATTTATATACAAAATTTAGTACAGCCAAAAACCAAAATTACACCATATAACCATATATTTGGTAAAAGTTATAATTTTTGTATTATGCCTAATACTTTTATTGTTGAAATAAAAATTTAGCTGTCATGTCTTATCATATAATATTATCACTCCTGCCAATATTTTTGAAAAATTGTATATTCTATTGTCATGTACTAGTGTTGAACGTGACTATATGTAACAAATAGCTACATATAAATATAAAACACACATAACATATTGAATTAAAACAACACTTTTGTAATTTATTTGGTATATTTAGTGCAATTCATATTTTGAAAAATGGATTACAAATTTGTGAATTTGTTCAAATTTGGTACTCCAGGAAGCTTGATGTACATATGTATTTTCCCTCTGGCAAAATAAATCTGTAAAAATACACATATGTACATACATGCATTTGTCTATGTACATAAATTCGTATACAAACCTTCTCTATTTTTATGATCATTTTATTCAATAAATAAATATTTATTTATTTAGTCTTCATTATTTTTAACATTGTTAATATAAAAGAAACGTATACACACAAATAAACTGATTGTTTTAAAATTGAAAAAATTAAATAAAAATATGTATGGATATGTTTAACAACAATAGTTAGTTTAACGGATATGTGTTATAGATACATACATTGCATACAAAAGTAGTGTATTATTGTACATAATAAAAGCTATTGTTGCGTTCAAATTATTTTTTTAAACATTATTATTGCATATAACCATATTTTAAAATTATAGAAATATAACAATAGAAATGTGGAAATCTCAACATTCGTATATTTATAAAGAATTAAACTATATTCAAAGCATAATATGCCGCTAGAGGCAACAATATACATTATGAGAGAGTAAATAGTAATGTTGCTACAACAATATTCCAAAATGCTTTTTCTTTGCGTGTACATGCGTCTTAAATATTTGTGCTTAATATAAAGAGAAAAACCATGAACAACAATAACAACAAATTTTATGAACAAAACTGAAGTAGAACATTACTTCAATGCTTGAAGTTCTACTTCAATTTTGTTTTATTTCATTTGATTCTACTTGTGTTTGGTTCTGTCTGTTCTAAATGCTTATAAGACCGTATTCGTTTATGTGTTTAGAACATTTCGGCACTGAAGTGTTTGTTTTAAAATGTTAAAGAAGAGGATGGATAGTGCTTGAAAATATTACGATGTCTTGTAAGACAATTTAATTGGGCTTGAGCAGCCCTCTAGTATATACCAAGCGAATAATAAGTCATATATTAAATACGATACATCTGCAATATGCTTTTCATATTCAACATTTTAATGTTGGTTGCAGATGTACCTCCAAAATTACTTCCAAAATTACTTAGAATTTTTGACTGTCAAAGCAATTCTCTTTTTGTCTGTATATACTTCACAAACCATATGAGCCGTCTTATATTTCTTAAATTTTACAATTGAAACAAATCACATTTGATTTCTGTCTATCAAAATATATCCCACCAACCCCACAAGTGCTCTCATATGTACTGTCTTAATACAAACAATTAAACGGAGAACGTCAATGAAATTACTTATTGCTTCAAGTGGCATATTTCAACATTTTTAAACTTAAGCTGCTAGAGGTCAAAGCAAGAATTACTTTAAATCTTTAGTAATAATGAACAAATTATTAATTTGTTTTTTGCTATTTTCTTACGATGTGTTTCTTTGTTTAATGTTTGTAATTTTTCAAAGCAAAAAGAATTTTAGAAAAATTACAATTTATTTGACAGCTTGTGTTAAAAGATTGTAGTTGAGCAATGTGCTGCAGTCATTATTGCTGATGGTTCATACGTTAATGTTTTTTGTTGGCAATAGGATTTGACAGAAAACACTATAATAATTGCCAAACTTATTGCTCATGTAGATGGGATGCAATTACACTCGTAGTGTAAACTAACCTTAAATGTACAAAGAAAGGTGAATTGGATGTGGGGATAGTGTAATTATCTATTTTTATTGTTTCTGGAATAAAGAGTTATGTTTTATATCTAAGAATATTCATATGCATAAGTTTTATTCTAAATCATTCCATTCAGAAGTTCGCATGAATGTCGTATGTGTTGTCTAATTAAACAATTTTGTATTTTTGCTGTTTGTTATTTTCATATTAGAATGTGTTCTTATTTATGGTGGTTTTGAAAAATTTAGTATTTATACCAGGCTTGAAAACGTTCTAATTGTTTGGTATATTGTAATTATGAGCCAAAATTTTATTATTCTAAAGACCGTTTTTACAACTAACATATTTTGCTAAAACTGGGAGTTTATGTTGCAGATAAATATTTTTTGAATATTAAAAGTTATCATTCAGCTAAAAAGTTACTGATAACTTAATAGCAGATTTATTCTCAACGTGAACTTTAAGCGCTTGAAGATGTAATATTTTCTGCTGAAAAATATGGTAGCTTCAATTGTAATAATGGGAAAAATTTAAAGCTGACTTTATCGTTCACGTTAACTAATGTTCAGTTCAATACTATCAGTAACTTAATCGTTAGGTTGTAATGTCTATAAATGATTAATATTATTACGTTTTTGCCCTTAAAACGTGTTTGCTGATTCTTCAATTGCAAATGCAAAATGTCACTCACACTTATTTATTAAATAGCACTTATAAAATTACCAATTTCATTTACATTTAATATCACTGTATATAAACACACTAAACTTGCTTACTTTTCAGACTTAATACTTTCTTGCACAACGTTTAAAACTAAACAATACGAAACGAACAATCACAAACAACAAGAAACGCTATACCAAGAACGCAACAATAAGATAATCAGTGGTTGATTTACTTGAAATATTGCTTTCTTTAAATTTTGTATGTGTTTTATGTTGTTTGTATGGATATGCGTGTATATATACAACAAGCAGAGCAATGGCTGCACAATGGGTTAGAAATGATACAAATTCGTAACAATATGTGTTTAATTAAATTCCGTCTTTAAAGTACTTGCTTATCGTGGGGAAAATATTTTGCGTATTTTTGACATTTTACGATTTCTATACAAATATTTCAGACAAATCGCTTGCTTGTATTGTGGAAACATCAGATAAATAACTATACAAAAAGTTTGCCTATTCACAAACGCAGTAACAAATATTTAATTGGCGTATACGAGGCTAAATATACAAAAGTTTTGGCTGAAAATATGTTACAAATCTAAACAGAAGTCACACTGGTTATTAAAGCCTCTTCGTATATTATACGAGTTATATTTTAAGATATGAAGTCTTTACGATACATACGAAAGCTGTAAATCAAAGAATTAATTCGGGATTATTTGAATGCAAAATTTTTTAGCCGACAAATAAGCATTTTATTTTTCAACATAATTTTCTTCTAGATCAATACATTTAGTCCAGCAGTTTTCCAATATTATTATTTCTTTTAAATAATGGATTTTCTGAAAACCCTCAAAATAGGCGTTTGTTCCAATAATGACCTATTAATTCGACCTCTTACCTCTTAGCACCCAGTAATTTTTTCTGGTTTGTAAACCCAATATAGTGTTTTAAATCTACCCTAATGTACCCTAATGTATGGAATTTTGCCGTAGTGACCACATACGGCTGCAATAATGCGTTGCTATTTTGGAGCAACACTTTTTCGCCAAATGTGATCGATTTTGCTTTAAAACAATATTAAAAACTCTGAACTACATTCTCGTTCTTCTGTAGGCAATCTCTGTGCATATCAAAAACCAGTGGCGCTGGCTTTCTTTAGTGCTCCCCTTTTTTGAATGTTCCTTGATATCTGCGATATTGTAATAGCTTGTCGTTTGAAGCTTGCCGTTGAATACCGCCAAACACTCTTTTGAAGTGTTCTCACGTTGCAGTTTCGGTTCAGAGCGAGCAATTGCAGTATCCATGTCCAATTATTCATGCAAAATGTAATGAACTCGCTCAGTTGGCATGCCTATAGCTTTCAGCCACTTTAGGTACTTTCATTATCCGATCGCCCAATATTATTCCACGTATTTCATTGGCGCGATGACATGTTTTGGCCCACCATTTGTACGAGTACGACCACAGCAGCGCTCGTTGTTTGCAAAGTTTCCAAGTTTTTACCAAGTCTTTCCTTAGTTTTTATAATGGTCTTTGCGGAAAAAAGAATACTTTATCAGAGCATGTAATTCAATTTTTCCAAACTTCGCAAGAAATTGAAAAAGACACGCGGTTATCAAACAGTATTTTCGGAATTTAAGAACTGGTGACAAATGTAATTCATGTTAAAGTAGAGATGATTTCGAAACTATTTTTATCGTGTTATTTGTTTCCTTTGCGTGCATGAGAAGGAAATTTATTAACGAAGACGGATTTGTAGTTATTCGGTTGCCATGATTCTTTTCATTATTCGTACTTCTTAACTTCAGTGTGGGTGTGGACAGTAATTTATTAATAATGTTGAATTCCTATTTTTACTCTTACAACTTTGTTTTTGTCTTACACTGATGCCATTAATGTTAAAGCTGTTAATGTATGTACATATGTATACGACGAGTATGTCTGGTCTTCTTAATTAACACACAAATAGACGATGAAATTAATTAAGAAATATTATAGCAATTAGTTGTGAGAATGCTCAGAAAAAAATGATTATAAAATTTGGCATTAAAAATAAAACAAAGCTGTAAGTGGTAAGAAATTTAATTTTTAGCATTTTTTATAGACTTGACTTTGTAAATGTAACTTGTAGGTGCTGTTTGTTTTCTTCTGAATATTTAGCATAGTCTACTTTAAAGTCTCCGACAAAGTGAGTTTATGCAAAATAGGAATCAAAATGCTAACAGAAGTTTTTTAAATTTTGCAAAATAAAAATAGAGAAGGTTATTTTCTGACAAGGTATTAAAAATATGCACGGGGCAACATTTGTTAACTAAATGATTTATAAAACGCTCAAAACCTCAAATATCATATTAAAGCTTAGTGTTCAATATTTATAACGGCACTTTAAAACCCGTGCTTTTATTGAAAACAAAAAATGTAAATAAATTGTGAAATTGCTTTATATCAGCACCTGTCTTGTCGGCCTAATCTGATGATCCACCAACCCCACGGGATGAATTATTCACGATTCACCTGGCGTTCTAGGCTCACATAGGCCACAACTATTTGCCATAACTTTGTAGCCATATAGACAAACCATTCGCTTAGGAGTTAGGACCTTTTAATACATCGCCACTGGTTCCTTACAGCAGAGCTATTTGTTGTATAGGCAACACATCCTCAGGAAGTTGTTAGTCCCCGAAAAAAGCCGTACACCAAATAATTATCAGGGATACCAACTCCCCGTTTTTGGTTTAAGCCACAGCCTCAACGTTCCAGCCAAAGTACGCACCTCAACCATGATCAGCCCGGGTTGAACTGCAAGCAGAGCCACCCAGGGCCAATGATCCCCGTTCTGCCAATTTATACCTTGATAAGCCAACACAACATAAGTCAGGTGGCTTCCTAGTGTTTTATTTGCTGCAACAAACGAGGGATCGAAAAACAGAATGCTCTGGTTTGGAATACGCCAAGGCAGAACCTGTTCCCCGCGGGAGGGATTGTGTACAAAAAAAATTATAGAAGCTAAAAAAAGTATATAAAATGGTATAACCCCGTAAAATTTGACTATTAATAGCTATCGCGCACGAGGTAGATTAAACTATTTGTTCTCCATCTGACTGTTTAATACTATAAGAGAAATTATCGCTTGTCATCAACGATTTGTTTGGGATGGATATTGCCTTGTATCCGTCTCTTAATATGTCGTAAATATAACTGGGGTATAATAAAGAAATATAAATACATAATCATGCATACTTATACAATGTGTATTCCTAACTGTTAGGATCATTTTCTTTCCGTGTTTGAGTTTTAAGCCAAAAGTTCCTACAAAGATATTTTTTAGTTTTTACATTTTTATAAAAGAAAATGTAATATAGTTTTCTATAATTTTCTTTTAATTTTAATCACCATAAATAAATATAAATTTATAATCTAGTAAACAATTTAAGATGAGATGTCAAAGAGAAATCATGTTTGTTTTGCAATCTATTCAATGTGTGATGCTTCTAGTAAAACCTGTTTCAAATTTAAATAATAGGTTCTTTTGTTTTTCCTTTAGTATATTCTTTTAATAAGAGACCTATTAGTATATTATTATGTAGCCATAAATTTGTACTAGTAAACATTTGCATTAATATAACAAAAATAATACATCTAGATGCACATTTACATACAACACATTGGGACAGAAAAGAAAAAATGATGCTGAAAACGTTCTTAGAACAAGTTGCTTGGAAAATGGTTAAATTAATAATTTGTGTAATGTACATATATTTTTATAAGTTAATTTTATTCTTCTCCAAAATTTATATTTAGAACGTACTTTTAGAACGTTTGAGGTTAATATATAAAAATCTGAAAGGAATCCAACAATACGACTTTATGGCTATTAATTCATTGTACATATTTGTATATCGGTCCGATATAACTACGCTTTTTGTCCAACTTCTTATTTTACACGAGAAATTTGGAAAAAATTTACTTTTCAAGAAGCAAATGAAAAATGCGTTCATTTTGACTAGAAGCAAAACGTATTGTCTACATTTCAAATGACTTACATAAGGTTGGTCTCATGTAGAAAGGCCCTAACTAACATAATTGCATCTTTACAGCAGAAAGAAATAACACATAATAGAAACTATATATAACAACATGTGAATTTTTGAGCAATTGCTTCGAAAACTGGTATTTATGAAACCACTCCATTAAATTTGTTTGACGAGTTGTATTTATGTAAAATGCCAAATAAACTACTCAAACTGATTACCAATCATATCAACATTTTTGGTTTGTACCAACATTTTTGTTTTTTACGGGGGTGTTTGCGGGTTTGTACAAATATTTGAAGAATGTTTGCACGAAAATAGAAATTTTTTGATTTTAGATTGTTTTTAAATGTATTTGTATTGTTTATGTGCAAACGGAAAGCGTGTGTTTGCCAAACGGTTGGCGTAGTTTATTTGGCCCTTAAGTTGTATTATAAATAATAAACACTTCACGCTTGGGAAAAATCTAACGATATAAGATTCTTTTGATTATCAGACTTTAGCATCTCGCTTAAAATTTTATTCTGACTTTGTTGTACTCGTATAGAAAGGCTTTTCAATGAACACACAGAATTTCTTCGTTATAGCTATAGCGTATTTTTATATGAAAAACTTGTTAATTAAATGACTCTTTCAAGCAACTCAGTAAAACATTAGTTTTGGTTATGACAAAGTTCATTATACATATATTTTTTTATGGTTAAAAAACTTTCCAAGAGTTTTACTCGATTTCAACTCTGCCCCATTGTGCGGCGCTAAAAATAACAGTTACAACATGAAGGAAAATTGCTGAATAAAAGCAGAGGAAAGTAATAATAAAAATCAAACTAAACAAGTATTGAAGATGTTGCAGCTCTATAGTTATTATTTGGTTTAATATTCTATAATCAGACTTTGGGTAATTGTGAGTAAAAATGCAAAACAGCTTAACAGATACAAAGAAAATGAATAACAATAGAAAAACTACAACGCATACATGGTGAGCTAAAAACAAGTGCAAATTTTCTTTAAATAAAGTGTTAACTTTATAATGGAATGCGATTCCGATTACTGTCATTCATCATCATAATTATGTTTACATCAATTGTTATATCTAAACTGGTTGCTGCACACTTACGGCCGTACGCCATAGGAGCTGCCTACAAGTAAGTCAGGCCTTTGAAATTTTTGTACCTGATTGTGTTCAATGCTGAGAGTGGTAATGTTATTTTGGCTAAAAAACCTTACAGCATTTGGTAATACGTTTGTAATGTCAATGCCGTTCAAGCGCAGAGCGTACGGTTCAATTTGTTCCTCAGACTGAAAAAATTTAAAATAAGACATGCTTTCAGAATATACAGGGTGTATATTCCGCCATTTTAGGAAACATTAGTCTTGACAGTTCATAACAGTCGTGAAGTAGACAAATTTATTATGGAAAAATATTCAATAAAACAACGTGTTTTTTTTAGCGAAATCAATCATCGGTTTTCATGACAAATTCGTAATGATTGACGAGACACATTTTCATTTGAATGGATATGTGAACAAATAGAATAGTCGATTCTGGGCAATGGAAACCCCTCAAATTATTTATCAGTCCCCTTTGCATCCATTAAAAGTGACAGTCTGGTGTGCTATTTGGTCAGGAGGAATCATTGGACCATACTTCTTTGAAAATGAAAACGGCGTAACGGTAACTGTGAATGGGTAGCGATATCGTGACATGATTGAAAACTTTTTAACGCCACAGCTGCACGCTTTGGACTTGATTAACATATGGTATCAACAAGACGATGGCATACAGCCAGAATTACAATTAAACTACTGCGAGTAGTATACCTTCCCGCCGGAAACCCGTTACTTACCAGATAGCAACCAATATTTGTTAGATGATTGAGTTTAATATATAACTCTTAAAATAGTCTTCTGATGATTATCGGACGAGTAGGAAAAATCTAATTTTTCGTGTTTGGTTTTGTATCTAGAACGCACAATTGGTATGTTTTGCTTAGTAAATTTAAAATAAAAAATTACAAATAGCTTGTTTTCTATGCTTTCCAGCTATCTATATGTCGACATTTCATAGAAGATACCCTAATCATCAGTAGACTTTGGAAATTTTTGAAAGATATTCTCAAACACTCAACTTTATATCCCAACAATCTTTCAAAAAATTCAAAGACTACTGATGATTAGGGTAGCTCCTATGAAATGTCGATACATAGATAGCTGGGAAACATAGAAAACAAGCTATTTATAATTTTTTATTGGTATCAATGTTAGAAGCTAAAATAGCAAATAAAAACTCAATATAAAGAATTCACTGCCGAACAATCCGCGAGTTTTAAGACAGTCCCTGTATGGGTTTCAAACGATTTTTATAAGCGTCTTTTGCTATACAGCGGATTGAATATAGAATAGACTCCCAGTAGACTTCCACGATTTAAAATGCTAACTGGTGTGCATTTATAGGTCACCCGTTACAAACATACAAACATATGTATTACTTGACTAACGATCAACGAACAAACAACAAAATTATAGCTGTAAAAGACAAGAAGAGAAGAAAATATTAAAGAATGTTATAAGATATTAATTATATAAGAATGGCTAAAGAAATTGAAAATTAACTTCTTACTCGTACAACTGGAACATTAATACATCTATAAATAGACACACATACACCCAACACTTCTTTCACATGAACGTAAGTACATATGTACATACTTATAAGTTCTAAAAATATGCTCTGGTGTTATGACAACACAAGACGGCAAAATGATAAATTAATAATAAGAGGCGAACAAGTAAAAACAATTACGTACAGGTAATAAGGAAACTATGGAGTGGTCGATAGAAAATATAATATAAGTTTTATTTAATTGGTTTTGTCAAGAGTTCTTTCTTGTAGCGAAGTTGTGTAGAAACAATTACGAAGTTTAAATTGCGGCAACTTGTAGCCGTTAAAGATGGTCCATAAACGGCTTTCATCGTACATATCTGTATGTACACGTATGTATTTATAAACGCGCAAGGTAGGGTAAAGTTTATCTCCCTATTGGCAAATGCTTATTGACGTGGTTTTTTATCTGTTTAAATCACAAATTTGAAAGTACTGCTGGCATTATATCATCTTGTGATGACTTTTGCGTTACCTGATCTGTACTATACTCGTACATACACGTTTTTCTTTTATTAAGAAATAATTATAGAGCTAAAAACAAGACATACTGGTGCATTTTTAATAATATTTTAATATAATGGGAACTTTAGACCTGTCTGTAGCATTTGCTCAAAACTCTACAAATTACTAACTAATTCATAATTTATTAAATGCACAAAAAAAAAACTATGGTCATAATTTTTGTATGGACTTGTTAAGGACTCCGAATTTAGGAACTTCTGGTTTTTTATTTTATTTTATTATCATATGGCAGTAATATTATATGAAAATATTGCCAGATAATAATTAAAAAAACCAGAAACTCTCAAGTCGGAAGAGACCTTAAGCTCAAATAATTAAATAATATTAAGAAAAAAATTGGTCGAAATTAAGAAATAATAAGCATGAAGAAAAAATATATATTTAAACAACAAAAATCTTCGATATCGTATTTTATTTTTGTTTAAAGATAGTAGCTGTCGATTTATATTTATTAAACTTTTGCTTGAATCTACGAATGCTTTTGTAGGCCCGCATTCAAACATTTTGTTTGTCGTCTGGCAACTTTCGTTATTGAACGTAAAAATAAATTTTTTTTCTGTGTGTATTTGATGTGAAAATGAATTTGAAACATTTTTTAAAATAAAATTAAAAAAAGTAAACATTTTTCCTTAAAAGGAAATTTTTTAAGTCGCTGCTTATTATTAATATAATACTATAATTATAGTATTACTTTTAATTTTAAGAAAAGGCTAAATACAAAATTAAGTTCAAAATCTATTTCACATAAATATTACAATAAAAAAAGTTAAAAGAAATTTAATAATAATGACTTGTTTCTTTTTATAGTTGTTTAAAACCGAATAACTTGTGTGGACTTCCTAATTGAAGAACAATATAAAAAGTTCTTTTAATCTTCGTTCATCCAAACACATATTCATTCACAGAAACGTATTTCATTTAGTTAATTATATATCATATGTGCGTAGTTTGCAAATTCTTGAGAAGATTCATTACTTGGGCGACACGGGTCTCAGGAAAACGTTTACGAATAGAAATATAGCTGTTCTTGTCTTCAAAATCCGTTAAAATATGGGAAAAAAAATTTCCAATTACATTTTTTTTTTTCATATCTAATTTGTGTACTTTTGCAGTTCACAACTTTGTGTTGCCGATAATCGTTAATGTATTTGACAACCCAATAACGATTATAAGACAGTATTCGTTTATGCTTATGTTTAAAATGTTTCGGCACTGAAGTGTTTGTTTTGAAATGTGAATAGTAGTTGAAAATGTTATGATGTCTTGTACGATATTTTTCTTGTGCTTAAGTAGCCTCTACTTTGCACAGCAAAGTGAAATTTCATTTTGAAAATGTTCTCGAAGCGAATAATTGCAAAATATGCTCTATTTCATTTGGTAACTAATAACTAATATATATATATATATATATATATATATATATATATATATATATATATATATATATACTCGTATACACGTACATGTTTGCCTTTCCAAACGCACAAGACTGTGAATAGGACTATTATTTTTGTGCATTGTAAAAGAAAAGTAGTTTAAAAATAATTTAATGTGTTTGTTTTTTTTTGGTAAGAACGCTAATTAATTTTGTTTCTTTAACTCTGTTGTTTTCTTTGCAGATTTTTCTTGTGTGAATCTTTCAAATTCATATGTATAAAGTTAGAGATGCAAGTATACACGTACATGTGTCTGAGTGTGCAAGACTTGTGGAGTCTTAAAATAATGAAATTAAATTACACAAACATTTGAAAAAACAAGTTTGGAGTAAAACCTAATGTATGTATATTTTTCAGTTCAAGCAGCAGCAGAATCACAAAATGAAACTTAATTAAAATGTTGGTCTTTGGGCCAACAACTCTCCTAAAATTGCCATAAAAACAATAAAAGAAAATACACATCAGCTAAAAAAAAAATATAATTAAAAATGTATAAATAGCATAATAAAAAAAAATAATTAGATCATAAAATGTCAATAGTCAAGTTAAGTTAAAAATAACCAAGAAAAAGTGTGAAAATTACAGAAAAAGAAGAAAAACACAAAACAGGTTTATGATTTATTTTACAAAACAACGGCCACTTCAGCTGTTGGTAGCAGTCAGACACAAACTCAAATATCAAACGTAACGAAACGAATCAAAACGAAATTGTTAAGACAACAAAATGAATTGGATTATTGTGGCCATAGTGCTGCTTATGGCTCACAAGGAGTATATGGCCAGTCCAACGCCGCTCAAGTTGCCCGGTAAGTATACACACCTATATAAAATATATTATTAATTTGTAATCATTAAAATAAATTTATGTATGTAGCTATGACCAAATATACAGACGTATTTATCTACCCTGCAAACATACAATACAAAAGTTTACATTTAGATACGAGTAGACTTATCCAAAAAGAGACTTCTTTAATTCACATTCATGTGCTCTCGCCAATTTTATAAAAAGCAATTAAAAAAATAGTATACATTTTTGAAGTACATTTTATAGCAAAGAAAATATTAATAAAAAGGACACTCAAATGTTGATTTCAAGATACAAATGGCAAGAAGATTTAAAAATTTAAAAAAAAAGAGATAATGAAAGTCTTCCCATCATCAGTAGACTTGACAATCTTTGAAAGTTATTCTCAAACATTCAACTTTATAGCCTAATATTTTAAACAAATTATTGAGCATATAAAAAGAGAAATGTTCTAATAACACATTTCAAAACACAGAAAACAAGCATTTTCTTTTGTACACAATCCTATTTTTATTTTGATTGGAATCTATATTAGTCGCTACCAAAGTAAATAAACAGATTATTTTCATTCAAACACTAAAACTGCGAAGCTATTTTGCTTATCTGCAGTAACACCAGAGAATTTGGCGGGAATCGATCCTGCGACCTCGAGACTGTTGGTCGTGCAGTCTACCAAATCAGCCATAGAGACATTCATTGCAAAAGCTTGGACGTTTTATATAATAAAGTATAACAAAAGCTTGCATCAACTTCCATTGCAAGCTCCAAACTCTTCAAATAAAGTTCAATTTTAATCTTCGTTACTACAAAGAAGCAATTAAGATGTTTTTTGTATTAAATAAATGTTCGCAGGCAATGCAAAGGAAGGAAGGTATGTACACTGGGCACTGATCAGTTTTAACTAATTTAATTTCAACATTTTAAATGCTGTTATAATGTTTGTTTTGGTCGTTCCGTATAATAAGTTAACAAACATTACTCTCCCTTTCCTCCTTCTCATACTCTATTTTACTAGTTCCAGTACAATGCACTGCATATGTAGGGGCTATCCCCTGAGTACTGGTCCAAGATAAAAAAAAAAAAATATGTGATGGAAATTTTCGCCTGGAATCAGCACCTACGTCTAAATATAATTTTTTTATGTTTTTGGGGCTTGTTTCAAGCTCTCGAAGGTTTACATTCGCATACATTCTGACCGATAAAAAACAATTCTTTTTTGTTTTCTTGCTGTTTGCTATGTTAAAGCTAGTAAGCTGGCTCCGAATGGGATTTTAGCGTTAAAAAAGCATGCTAACGTTCGAGACGTGAAATTGGACGATGAGTCATTTTATATACCTACAATGGAAAGTGTTTTCGTTGTTAATTTTATTTTGGTGGTTACTGGGTAAATAACAGTTTTTGATACTAAAAACATTATTAAAAGTCAGCAATTGGAAACTTCAAATACCAATAAGAAAAGAATTAAGACTTTGCACAAAACTGTTAATTAAAAATAACAACAAACATATAACTATGTATATAAAGGAGTAAGAAAGAGAACAGCAAAAATTTCAATATGGTGAAATAACAAAAACACAATAGATTTATACTCGTATTACAGTTATTTCTGATTACAGAAAATGAGACAAGTTTTATTTCAATTAGTTACAGTGTGAATGTTACAACAGCAAGTACGAGAAAAGTTTTGTTAAAATTTCAAAATTTAATTTGTATTGAAAAAAGGATGACATTTTATAAAAATAAATATACTCGTATTCACTTGGTGTATATTAATCCAAAATTAGAATACTATAAGCGACATTGTCAATACGACACTCATTCATAAATAATCGCAACAGAGTCCTTAACAAAGTTTAAATTCAAGAGAAAATTTTGAAAACTAATATTTCAGTGATGTGGTTGCATGATAACCAGCGTTGATATTTTTTCGGCTAAATTTAGCATTTTTTATAATGTTTTAGTAGTAAAGTTTCCATTTAGCAGCTAGTTAAGCATTTCTTCAACCATATATTAGATTAACCATATATAGATTCAAAATATAACTCAATTTATACATATGTCAACGTAGACAACGATTGCGAAAATCTTTTCTTAATATAAGAAATACTATTTTTTTTGTGTTGAATAAAAAAACTAATAAATAAAATGAGTATTTTAAAGAAGTAATTATTTAACTGTGGCAGAAATTACAAGTCTGGAACATCAGTGGCAGAATCGAAGTTCATATGGGTGAATATTAGAAATCAGCAGTTGATTTCTAGATTACTGTATATAATAAATAAAAAAATTCATTTAGTGGAATAAGCTATTTCTGCTACTTTGCCATTTAGCAGCATGGACGTTAAGTGCCGTCTCCACCTGACATGAAAACACTAACTTTAACGCTAACTTCAATTTAAGTTAAGTGTTAAAGTTAAGTTAAGTTAGGTGTAGACTGCATGTTAAAAGGATATTTAGTGACATGAATATTATAAAAATGAAAATTCGAGTTAAACTGGCGTTAAAGACTATACATTCACTACTTTATAGGTGTGGTTTGAAAGATATGATTAAAGAATATACATATATCTGGGGTGAATCTTCTGAAGCTGAAAAAGAATATCCGTTCGATGACTTCGTTAATTTATAATCTGAATTTATTATTGTATTATATATGTTACATAAATTGTATTAAAATACTAATTAAAAGCCATTTCTGCTTCAAGTTTATTATTATTTTTTTTTTGTTAATTTTATAATAATTTAAGTTTGATTATAAACATAATATTGAATTTAATGATATCTTTTGTTTGAAAACTTTTTATTTTAATATTTTATTAAATATATAATTTTTTTTAATCAGTTTATTTTATTGAGATAATGGTAAATAAGTGTTCATAAGGGAAAATAATGATATATACTTCATTTCTAAAGATATGTATATTTATTACATTAACAAAAATATAATTCAATTAAGATTTTAGCTTTGCTTTTTGGCAATTGATTTTTTAGCATAATTTTAAAGCCAATTTTGCTGTAAAATATTTTTGGATATGGCCACACTGTTGACAACGATTTAGTAATGCCACTTTTCCTTTAAAAAGAAGTTATCCTCATAATATAACATATATTATAAAATGAGGACTTTTTCTGCTACAAATATCCATTAGTTAGATGATATTTGCTTTGGTCATCTATGACACATTTTACAAATACTTAAGAAATACTCGTACACATATGACACCAAAGTAAAGTCAACACTTGTCATGTGTGATTTAATATTGTTAGCGTTTGTCACGTAGGTTCACTACGTCGCAATATGTATGTATAATGCTTAAAGAGGGTAAACTTATTCTAAGATCTGTGTTGTTCAAAAGTAAATTTTTATTGGATGTTTACAGATAATTCTGATTGTTTATGCGAATAAAAAGTTTTAAAAGTATCAATATTGAGAGAAAAATCTTCAAATCTTACTTTGCATGTAAAATCTTCAAAATTAAGGTAAAATCTTCATTCCGTCATCGCTAGTTTTAGCAATGGAGTGGAGAAAAAAATACAACCACATTCAAATAAAATGAATATAAGAAGACAAATTTTCAAATATATTATTCCAATGTATGTAAGTAGTATTCAAGTGTATGCATATTTATGTATTCATATTATGTATGATGTAAACCATTCATCCTCACAAAGAGAATACTCAGTATATAAATGTGTAAGCGCGACTACCCTTGAGATCAGCATTGCCAGAAGGTTTTTCTTTTAGATTTTACCTTAATTTTGAAGATTTTTCCAATGAAATAATATTTGATGATCGATTTCTCAAAATTAAAATTTTTGAGGCTTAATATTCTAAAAGTGCAAATTATTTTCACATATCCAAGGTTTTATTCTTTCATAAAATGGCACTTAAAATAATATTTTACCTCATGATTCCAAATCTTTTTTACATTACATATATATGTAGACAGTTAAAGGCCAAATAAACTAAGCAAACTGTTTTGCAAACATACGCTTTCCGTTTGCACTCGAACGGTACAAGCGCAATTCATACAAATACAAATTAATTCCTTTTTTCTTTTCAATGACAGTACACGTGGATTCTGTTACGGAAATTTTGCTTGCCATATTAAATCCGTAATATATAAACTGATTCTATTGTCATTTCTTTATTGGCCTCAAGACTATTCTCTTTTAATCCTGGGGCTTCATACTTTGATTTTAAATTTTTCTCCAAGAAGACAGACTTTTTACAATTCTATAAATTTTAACAAGGCAACTTTTTTTAAATCTATTTTGTGTGTTTCTTTATCTACCACTTCAGTCTGCAAAATTTTCACTGAAATGATAGAATTTAGCGCAAAACAATACAAGCGGTTTGACAAACGTCAACATGTTTGCGTGCAAATCAACAATTTTTGCTTTTCGTCCAAACATGGTTCAAATATTTGTATAAGCAGACAAACACTCACATAAACACCGCAAAATGTTTGTACAAACGTAAAATTATGGCTTGTTTGCAATCCATTTTGCGTAGTTTATTTCACCTTTTACATATGCTACTAATTTTATGGAAGGAAATTTGATTTTTACTTAAATTTTTTGTTTTTATCTTTTGTAATAATTAACAAACGTTTAGACATAAAAAACATTTTTTTCAAAAATTAAGATTTTATGATGATTTTTCGGCAAGTATTTCTGGCATCACTGCTTGAGAGTATTGCATGGTGATCAATGAGAGGTATAAATAATTGAATTTATTCATGCACCCTATTAGTATATACCAGAATCGTTTTCTACTCTCTACTGTCTACTGTACTATGATACTATTTGTATTGAAAAACGATACGAAGCTTTACAATACCGGCTTAATTTGGTTACCAAAAGGATGCCACTTTCACCCATCTAGAATCTAGATGGTTCAACTAGTCTACATTCTAAATCGTAAGAATTCAATGCCTACTTTTTTTAAAACATTAAATGCCTTCATTGTGTAGGTATTATCCCCAAATAGTTCACTTTTATGATGTAAATAAGAACACGATTTCTTTCATATCTGACAGTTTTGCACGCCTTGCTGTCACCTTCTAGTGTCATTTTTGATAGAAAATGTTTGCAGGGTATACATGTATGCGTTAGTTTAAACAATTTCAGTTTCAGTTAACATTATTTTTATCTTCAATGAAATTGAATTTGTTCCAAAGACACTCGAAAAGAGATCAATGTTAAAGTCGTTTTTGGATTCACGTACTCGTTTTTCACGATGTGTCCAATTATAAACCGCATTTTTTCTAAAACAACAATTTATAAAATTTTGTTTTCAATTTTAACGGCTTTTATTCATTTTATATTTTATTGAAAAAATTATTTAATTAATTTTATTTAGCTGAGGAGTAGAGTAAGTGGTTTTTACCAAGTTCAGTAGAAAATCAAATTATTTATTATTTTGCATGGCGGACAAATAAGCAAAAATAATAAAACAAAACTTTTTACTTTTTTTCATTCATATACATACGAGTATATACTATACAACTACATACATGAGCAATTGTGAGCAAAGCAATGGGGTAAACAATATGCAAAGTGTCTAACATAATAGGGAAAAAGAGACACACCTATGTAGATATGTATGTAGATACATAATTACTAGAAGGTAAAAAAAAGAGTATAGGTGAACGTTTAAGCGAAAATATAATCTTTCCCGAAATTAAAGAAATTATTGATTGCTCTCAATATTTTTAAGGTAGATAGATACATGTATGCATGTATGTAGGTAGGTACACGGCACAAGTTAACACGTTGGCGAGTATCACAAGTTTAAAAACTTTATCGCAAGAAAAATTGCAATTACACAACGTGCTATGTCGGCTGTTTTTATTTCCTTACTTTACACTTATAACTTTTGTAATTTTGGTGCGGTCTTTGCACTTCGAGAAATTTCCTTCGTTTCTCGATTAGTGGAAAAACTTTCAGCTATGTTCTGAAATTGACATTTCGCACAGAAAATGTTATAAAACTCGCAATCAAAAAAATTTTGATATTTCAACTTCCAAGCAAATGATGAAGTAAACTCTAAGTGTACTTACTTATACTGTGAGGCGTCTAAATAAAATTTTGGTTGTCTTTAACATATATTTCCAAAAAAATTTATAATTTTCGTCTATTTGAATGAACAAATTTACTTATTTATTTATTTATTTATTTATTATTTAATATTATTTATTTATTTATTTATTTACAAACAATTGAGTTTTTTATTCACTATGCCCAAATTGTTGAAATTTACTTTTCAAATCAACGGTCCATTGTGTTGACTCAGCGTGCATACCGTCGTCAATTTAATGTGCGGGTTGCACCCTCTCAGTCAACAATAAACCGTCTGGTTGCAAATTTTCGAGAACAAGGAGCAGTAAGGAACCTTCCTGGTCCCGGCAGACACCGAACTGTCCACACGGCTGACAATATTCAAGTGGTACAGGAGAGTATTCGGGAGGATCCAGAAACATCAACCAGGAGACGTTCGTCACAACTGGGCCTCTCAAGGACGTCGCTGCAGCGAATTTTGCACACCATAGGATTGTTTCCATACAAAATTCAACTTGTCCAAGAATTGAAACCAACAGATTACCAGCAACGACTTGACTATGCAATTTATTTCCAGCAAAAAGCACAAGAGAATCCAAATTTTATTCATAACTTAATAATGAGTGACGAAGCCCATTTTCAATTAAATGGGTTCGTTAACAAGCAAAACTGTAGGATATGGGCTACGGAAAACCCGAGAGTACTTCATCAACGACAATTGCACCCAGTTAAGTGTACCGTTTGGTGCGGTGTTTCTTCAGAAAGGATCATTGGCCCATTTTTTTTTGAAAATGAACAAGGTGTCGCCATTTCCGTCAATGGTGATCGATATCGGGCCATGTTGCAAAATTTTGTAAGGCCAGCCGTGGAAAACCATCCGCAAATATGGTTCCAACAGGATGGAGCCACAGCGCACACTGCGAGGGCCACAATGACTCTTTTACGCGACATCTTTGGTGAAAGAATAATTTCTCGTAACAGCAATTTTAATTGGCCTCCGCGTTCCCCGGATTTAACCGCTCCAGACTGTTTTCTTTGGGGCTATTTAAAAGGAAAAGTTTATGTTAATAAGCCTAGGACTATTGAGGAGTTAAAAACCAATATTCGAGAAGAAATTAACAACATACCACCGGAAGTTTTGCGAAAGGTCATGGAAAATGTGTTGGAAAGAGCACATTTGTGCGAAGCAGAATATGGACACCACTTGCGGGATATCATTTTTAATAACTAATCCAAAAATATTCCCCATAAATTTAATGTATTTAAAAAAAAAAAATTAAAAAAATATCTCTTAAATAAAAAGTTATAAGCAATTCACACCACTTCGGTCTTTCTGGGCCACCCTGTATGTTTCCCAGCTATCTATATGTCGACATTTCATAGGAGCTACCCTAATCATCAGTAGACTTAGAGCATATCTTTCAAAAATTTCCAAAGTCCACTGATGATTAGGGTAGCTCCTATGAAATGTCGACATATACATAGATAACTGGGAAACATAGAACACAAGCTATTTATAATTTTTTATTTATTTATTTACTTTTTCAAAAATTTACAATTTAAAAATACACCTTTTTTGTATGACGACTTATAAAAAGTAAGTGCTACTAAATTTTGTGCATATTTTTGCTCAAACAAAACGCGTGATCTTCAGCACTCAGAAAAATGGGATTATCGATTTTAACCTAATTTATTTATAGCGATTTGAACCTAATTATAGTATAAATAGGTTGAAAATTTTTGCGTTTCTCAGCACATGGCTGATTGTTTCTGTATTTCAAAGTAAAGACAGTTTAGACTACACTACTTTTTTAAGAAATTGAGAAGACTCCACATGAAATTGTGAAAATTCCAAAGGAAGCTAAGAATTTTGTTATTAAAATGAAACTAATGTTGAATCCCATTTGAAATTTTCTCAATATCAATTTGAAATTCTGGATTTTATTTGGAATTTTCTCATTATTATACTAAATCTCCGATTTTAGTTGATGTTTTCTTACCCAATACCATTTTGAATTTTTTCAATTTCACTTTGCATATTCTAAATTTCAATGCAAAATTTTTGTTACGAACAGTTTTCAAAATTTTGTTGTACTTTTTTTTTAGAAAAAACAAGGAAATCGATGTGCTTTTTTCAGAATTTTGTATTCAAAATGTTTACAAATTTACGCATAGGAAACGAACGTTTTAATGATCTGTGTTTGCAATTACAGCTCGCCGTAAGAAAACCAACTACATGTAAATTTGAGCAAATCAGTATCTAAGAAATGCTGCTCAATGTTTTTCATAATTTTAGAGCTAGTATTTACTTTAAACATTTCGAGCTGGACTATTACATGAAATGAAAAGTCCCGGGTCCAACACATAGATGGCGCTAGTTTTATTGCAGTCACCTTTTATTTAGTTAATACTAACCTTCAAAAGATAGCTGTTAAAATTTCATGATATTCTGTTTATTACTTTGTGAGTTATTGTGTTAAGAGTGACGTTACTTTTGTTATTTTCAAAATAATGGATCAAAAACAATTTCGTGTTTTAATTTTACACAGCTTCTGAATGGGGAAAAATACCTTTCAAGCGAAGCAATGGCCTGAAAAGTGTTATGGGAACTCCGCTCCATCAGAAACAACAATAAACCCTTGGTTTTCTGACTTCAAACGTGGTCGTAGAGACATCGATGATGCAGAACGCAGGGGACGTCCAAATGAGGCGGTAACACCAGAAAACATAAAAAAATCCACAAAACCGTTTTGAATTATCGAAAAGTGAAATTGCGTGAGTTAGCTGACATCGTGAAGGTATCAAAAGAACGTGTTGGCTTTATATTGCATGAGTATTTGACTATGGGAAAGCTCTGTTCAAAGGGGGTACCGCGTTTGCTCACTGTTGACCAAAAACGAGAACGTGTTGATGATTCTGAGCAGTGTTTGGCCATGTTTAAACGTAACAAACCGGAATTTTTGCGTCGATATGTGACAATGGATGAAACACGGATTCATCACTTTATTCCGGAATCAAAACGATTGTCATGTGAGTGGACATCAACTGGTGCTCCTCGTTAAAAGCGCCCGAAAGCACAACAATCGGCTGGAAAGGTTATGGCTTCGGTATTTTGGGATGTGAGAAATTAAATACCATTACAACTGAATATTATTATATCGTTGATGGAGCGTTTGGAGGCCGAAATTGCAAAGAAACGCCCGCATATGGCAAAGAAAAAGATTTTTTTTTATCAAGACAACGCACTGTGTCAAAAATCAATCAAAACAATGTAAAACTACATGAATTGAACTTCGAATTGCTCCCACATCAACCTTATTTACCAGATTTGGCTCTCAGCGATTACTGGCTGTTCACAGACCTGAAAAAAATGCTCGCCGGTAAGATATTTCGCACGAATGAAGAGGTTATCGCTGAAACTGAGGCCTATTTTGAGATAAATCATTCTACAAAAGTGGTATTGAAATGTTAGAGCGGCGCTGGAATGATTGCGTTGCTCTTGATTAAGACTACGTTGATGAATAGGGTTAACTTTGAACCAACAAAACTGTGTTTTCTTTATTAGGTCCGGAATTTTTCAGCTCATGGTTAAGTCTGTTAGTTTTCTAATATAAGTGTACAACATGCTTGCTACTAATGTTAGACACTGTATGCGTCATAGAAACACTTTTAATCACATACAACTGCTTGTCATTGAAAATTAAACAAAGAGCATTTTTGAAATGCTTTGTAATTATTTTTTTTTCTAGATATAATTGTTGTTGTTTACAAAAGCCACTATAGGAACAAATTAATAACGGAGTTTTGTAATGCTCGTACGTTATGCTCAGCAAGCAGTCTCGCCAACCGCCCATACCTGGCGAACAAAAATCTTTATATGGCAAAACAATGAAAGTGATTTTTAAATATAATTTTTTTACTGGTAATTTTGATAAATTATTTAACTGAACATACGAGTACTTGTATGTGCAGTGCTAAATTGGAATGTATAAACTTGCGGGTGAAGCAAAAAAAAGTAACTTTATCCTCTGCTCATTAATGGTAAAGTAATTTTATACCGACAGTTTAAATTACGAGGACCGATTGTCAACTCCGTGACTTTTTGCTTTTCCCGTGTAGTAACTTTATATGACACACTGCTGCCGTCAACGACCAGTTTTTATAGCTATTGCCAAATTTTGAGCAAGCTGTGTCATGAAGTTTGTGTTTGACAGCTATCAAAATAGGCCATGTCAGGAGTTTTAGCAGAAATGAAAAAAAAAAAAACAATTTCGGGCTCAATTAAGTATTTTTGCACAAAAATCCATTCCTGCAACGTCGGAAAGACTTGGTAAATACTGTATGAACTCTGCACTAGCAACCTTAATGCCTAAGAAGCAGTTTACTGAGTTCCATTGTAGTCGTACCAATAAAAGTAGCGCCGTATGGGGAGAGGCGCCCAAAATAGATTTCGCTTCAGAAATTGTCTGCAAAATCCATGGAATAATATTGAAGGAGCGGAAAATGAAGTACATGAAACCGCCTGATGATGTAGCCATCTCAAGTGACCGAGTACATTGTATTTCACATGCACATTTGAACTCGGAAGATATCTATTTTTTAAGCGCAACCGTGTGACCACTTCAAAAGAGACTTTGACAATGTTCAATCACATCTAACAAATTCAAAATAATTCAGGTGTACCCCATAGATCGGCTCTTTCTCCTACTCTATTTCTTATGTTTCTTAATAATCTTCTATATCAAACTTCTAAAACCACTACTTTGCAGATGATAGCAGTATTTTACTCATTAAGTTATACACCCAGTCTATCCTAGAACGGTGCCGTAAGACAAAATATGTATTACTCAATGACTTTGGTAGAATCTCCCAATAGGGTCGTAAAAAAAGGTTTGACTCCCAGTGTTGTATATTAACAAACAAACGGATGACCGTGAACTCCGCTTCATCAGTACTCATGGATGGAAAAAATGTTAAGGAATCAAAAAATTCAGTGTGATATTCGCTGGGCTAAAAACATTTTCCATATCTCTAAATTCAAGTATTTTAAAACTGTGTAATATATATTTCACTTCATCTGACATCTTTACTATTTATACCACATATCCTATATCCGATCGAAACTGGAATTCAATTCTTATCTTAGAGAGAGAGAGAGAGAGAGAGAGAGAGAGAAAGAGAAAGAGAGGGAGTGAAAAAGCTTATCGGCGACAGTAGGGTATCCAACTCTATTGACTCATGGAACATTGCCGAAGTGTGGGACGTGTTTCTCTATTTTATGGATGCTAAAAGGGATTTTGCTCTGATGAGATTAGGGATCTTGTTCCCGAAACTCCTATATTTTTACGTAATACACGTACATCGTCTAGAGGTCATCCATTTGCGGTCAATTGCCCAGTGAAGATTCGTTATTCAGCCGTACGATTCTTCTGTGGAACCAGTTACCTGCAGGGGTGTTTCCTGCCACTTATAACCTTGGAAGGTACAAGTCAAACGTCCACAAACATTGCTCACTCTTTCCTTCTCTATATAATCTTCCTTCTCTATATAATCACTTCATATGCTGGGCTCATTCCTTGAATATAAGATCAAAAGCAAACAAAAATTCGAGTTTTTACGCTGTTATATAACCGTTGAAGTATAGATCCAGGAATAATCAAAACAGTGAGTTTCACCAAACAAGGTCAAAGTGGTCTTGGCACAGTTTCTTGAAACGCATGTAGGGCATTTACATACGAGTAGAATACCTAGAATATGGTATAAAAATCACCGTTGAATATTATTCAGATAGATTCTATACTAATTTGTAAAAGCGACCACATTTGTAGAAAGTAAAAATACTGTTCCATTGAAACAATACTCGGCTACGAACTACGAACTTATTTAGCATATTTTCCTGATTTAGCTCCCTGCGACTATTTGATTTATCCATAACTGAAGCAATAACTGAGACCTGATTTGAATGAAGAGGTCATTACAAAAATTAACCATTAACAAACGCCTATTTTGAGAGCGGGTTTTGAGAAAACCCAAAATAAAATGCTATTTTGGCGAAAAAGTGTTCATTTAAATAGTCAGGTAGTTTTCATTCTTTCTTCTGTTAGCAAAACGAATGAAAACTACTGTTTAGAGTTACTCAATCGGAATTTAGGTTTTTCATAGCAGAAATATTCCTAAAGACAATGCTTTCTGTAGTTGAGGCTGAGCGTTTAATTTAGTAGGATTTCTCGCAACAGTATGTTATAGAATTTGTTATATTTGTGTTGTCTATTCTCTGAAATCTTTCCACAACATACCTGCTGTTTGGTCTCACGTTTGTAGTAGTACACGTAGTGTCTCCTTTAAAGACCAACTGATATATGAGTACTACACAACATCATCAATAGCTTTCCGGTTAATCCTACAAATTCAATTGTGTAAGTCGTGCATTCAATTCAGCGTCTTTCATCAGTTTTAAGAACTAACATCAAGTTGGATGAAGTTTGGACTCCATTTTTAAAACATTTCTTAGAAACATCAACTTTATTCTGCTGTTATATAAATCAATATCTGCGCAAACTGAAGCATGCAACTTGTAATGGAAATGTTTCTCTTTTCATTAAAACTTTTTTGTTACACTGTGATATGTTTTTTTTTTACTTTTAGTTACTACCTTGTAAATTTTATAGAATTTGTATGAATATAGAAAGACACAAAACAGCATAGAAAATAAATGCTTTTCTAAAAAATCAAAACTGACTTTGACATGTTTTACTGCAAAAATGTTAGTTATTTATAGTTGTTGCTTTAGAAAATTTGAACAAAAAAGTTTGCAAATATAAAATTTCGAACTTTATACAATATTTGCTGTGCACAGTTTGATGTTGTTTTCGTAATTAAACTGAAAACAAAACGGGCAACAGACATATTTTGGTAAAAATATGTTGTGTTAATTGAGGAAAAAACAAAATTTAAATTTGTAGTTTAAAGTTTTTTTTTTTAATTTTTATTTCCTGGCAGTCGCAGCACACATAAAACTTATGCGTAGCAATGGGCAGATTTAGTTTTCTGTCAGTGTCGAGCATTGTTTTTACTTATTAGATGCTTTAGTGAAATCAATCAAAATGATTTAAGTAAAGTTTAAATTTGGTTTTTGATAAGCTGTTTAGTGGGAACAATTATTATATATCAATATCAGACTGTGCCAATTGATTTATATCAGCACTTGCTTTGACGGCCTTATCTGATGGTGGCGGTCTGCAAGCAGAACCTCCCGGAGGCTTTGCTGATCCCCGTTCTGGCAATTTTGACCCTTGGTAAGGGTTGCGGTTATTTGCCCTCAGAAAGCAGAGTGCCCCGAATACGTGTACACCAAGGCAAAATTTTGCACCGCGGGGAAATTTATTAATTTCAGTTAAAACTACGTTAAACAAACAGTTTTGATTTAACCCTTAAATGCATAGTGATGTAGATCTACGTCGCATATGAGTATTGAACCGTTATATCTCTGGATGTGGCAAAGTTTGTAAAAATTAAAAAATTTTTTTTTTTTAAATTCCCAAGAATAAATTTATTTTTGCACATGATAATCATGTGCAAAAATAAGCTCAACTAGTTTATATTATTATACGTAAAAATTTTAATAGCAACAACTCAGTTTGTGATTAATTTCATGTTCGTCTGCGCTAACAGCTGTGATTATTTATAGGTACAAAAGTAATTTAACATATGTAATATGTTCAATAAGATTTTTTTAATAAAAAAACCCCAACGTTTCCTTCAATTAGATTAATTTCCGAGATAAGTAACCCATTTTTTAATAAAAAATCATACATTTTGATGTACGCGGATGACGTAAAATTTTTTCGTTGTTATAGTCCAACTTCCGAGCAACAGCTTCTTCAAGGCAATTTAAATACGTTTTACAATTGGTGCAAAATAAATCTTATGCAGCTTAATCTAAACAAAGATGCAAATATGTATATGGTGTTCGACGTAACCCGATTACTACGCGCTACTTTTTTAATTTTCATCAGCTGGAGCCGGATAATTTCTTACAGCCTGTTCATGGAACACAATGTTCTCAAAGAACACGAATAAAACTTGACGTTTTTCCCAGTTGCGTTCATTCAACGCGAAAAAAAACTATTTAGACGAGAAACGTAACAACTGACATCTGCTTTCTGTCTGTGTATCGCGTTTTTAAACGCCAAGCATACCGTAATGCACGATGCAAAAAAAATATTTTACACGAAAAAAAGTAAACAAGATACATATATATTTTATATAGTGGCAATGTTTATAAGTACGTGTATAACGTAACTGAACACGAACAATGAGAAGCGCGCTAGACAGACCTAATTTCTTACGTAGTCATAAACGTGTCGCTGGTTTTCGCTTTATTTAAAACGCATTCCATGAACAGGCTGTTAGACTTGGGAGTGCTATCGGATTCAAAGCTGAATTTTATATCTCATATTACTATGACCGTAAACCAGAGGTATACTTGGTTTTATAAAGCGCTTGGCTAAAGAGTTCAATGATCCATATGTTACGAAAAGTTTGAACACTGCACTGGCAAGGCCAGTTTTGGAGTACCGTTCTATAATATGGGATCCTAGTTATCAAAAGCTTTCTAACGCTATTGAATCGGTGCAAAAGCAGTTCCTGTTTTTTTTGTCTTCGTGGGTTAAACTTTAATTCAATTGAACTACCTACCATCTTATGCTGCTAGGCTTTCACTTGTTAAGCTGCTAACAATAAAAAGTCATAGAACGTAAGTAATGTTGATCTATGCTCTGGTTTCCTTACCAACAACATAGCGTTTAATGTCCCTCAACGTTTTTTTAGCGCCAATTATGCTAATGCTGATCCCTTGAGAAGAATATACGAGTATATTGAGTTCAACACATTCTATACATTTATTGATTATTCTTCTAGTTCAACAGTTATAAAAAAAAATTTATTAATCTATTCAAACTCGTAATTTTTCTTGTTTACTTGCAATTTTTAATTTTAATATTGTTAAATATGAGTTCATAATATGTATGTACTTATTTTTTCTAAAATGTATGTAAGGATTTTTATGAATAAACACATATGTTATTGGACAAATTTCTATAGGATATTTGTCAAATAAGTGTTTAATAAACATAAAATATTTTTTATGAATACGGCCCATATATTATAAATAAAAATAAATAAATCACCTTTCATATAAAATCAGTATACTTTTCAACCTTTTAAGTTCAATTGTTATCTTTTTGGTTTCAACCAAACCGGGGCTTCAGGGGCGTAGTTGGCAAATGTGATTTTCATACAGAGCTAATAATAGAAAAACTAAAAACCCACTAAACTTCACTCTAAATCAGTACTAATTTGGCATTAATAGTATATGTTTTGGCAGCAAGAAAGGAAAATAATTTTTGCTGGAGTATTGCAGCACAATTTCATGTTATTGCAATAAATATAATCTACTCCATGGTGGTTTTGCTTCACTGCTTAATTCTTCCTTGTAATACCTAAATTGTAATAGTTAATGTTTAGTTTTGCTCAATTCACCGCTTCTTTCCATTTTGAAATTTCTTATTTTTATTACTATTTTTATTTATCAGTGATAAATGAATGATTTTGCACAAACAATAAAAATTCCACTTAATTATAATTTGAACCTCTAGATAAAGTTAAACTTTTCTTCACTTTAGACTTTCAAAAATTAATTATATTAACAAATTATTGAGTTTTCGTTATACACTTTTTCTTTTGTTTTTCATTTTATTTGTTTATTAAGTAATTAAAATCAATAGTAATATTATTATTGAATTAAGTTTATCCTTTAATAATTGATGTTAATTAAATTTAAACCAAATGTGAAGTTAATAAATTACAACAAAAACAAATTTTTTTGTTGCCTTTTAAACATTAAATTAATTATCCCTTAAATGTGGTTTATAAGAAAATATTTAATTCCGCAATAGCTAAATAATAGACAAATATCATTTTACACAATTAAACCAACTTACGAGTATTTATTTGAAAAACTTCAAATATTAATTTTTAAATTAAATTTTGATGCCGAAATTTGATATTTCCTTAGATGCAACTGTTGTAAAACCATAAAATATTTATAGTTTTTAACCTCGTGCTTAACCAGGTGCTTAAAACAAGAACTTTAGGCTTTAGTTTCGATAGGTAAATTACAATGTCGAAAAAGAAGTAGACTTGCAGCAAGAAATCTTCAAAAAAAAATAAGTCTGGCTTATTTAGGGGTTTTGTGCAGAATTATATTGTATCTTGTGTAGTATTCAATATTTGCAAATAATTCGTTCAACTCAAGGTTCTTTTTGTTTTTTTTTTTTAGAAAATATATAATGTATTTTTCAATATTTCGTCTTCCTTTGGAAGAGTTCTTCAGGAAAATTGGTTTTTTTGTGTGTAAAAATTTGAATTGAATGAAAAATTTTTAACGTACAAAAATATAATCAACAACAACAACAACATACATAAGTTCAAAAAATATTTGAAATGAAAAACAAATTTTTAACATACATACATACATATATACAAACAACATAATGAATTGAAAATAAATTTTAACATTCATAAATACAATTAACAGCATACAAACAACATACACAAATTCAAAAACTGCAATGAAATCAAATCTTAACATACATTAATACAAATTAACATACATTTTCACGAATAATTTAAAATACAACAGAAGATTTTTACATAATGTTATAAACATAATTATAGATTTCTAAATCTGCCAATTTATTACAGAGTATGAACCAGGAAATGAAAAACAACATTAAACATATTTAACATAATTAAAATCAAAATACTTAAACCTAATTATGTACATAAAAGGAGCTATTTTAAATGTTAATTTCCTAATTTATTTTTATGAATTAAATGCCTATAAGTATGTGCTAAATTTTCGGTAGTATTCAGTTAAACTGTATAAGTCCCAATAAAATTATACATATATCGGCTAAAACAAATTGTTCATATGGAAGCCGACATGTGGCTGTGTCTCAAACTTAAACATTTTAATGTGATGAAGGAAACGCTAAATTGCGTCCGTAAGTTGAAAGAGATAAGGCTGTGTTTGTCCCTTGCAATCTGCCAATAGCCGCACCAGTAGTGCAATTCACTAACCTGTTTTAACGCTAATAAAATTCGTTTACAGAAATTAACACTAGCGTTGGCGTTTTTGCGCTTCTATAACAGTTTTTAACACTATTTGTCTTCGTTTTAAATCAGCTGCTTTTATAGCCTGAGTAATTAACGTTAACTAAACACCAATTATTTTTGTGGTGTTTATCTTAACAAAAATGTCGTTAAAATTTCTACTAGAATAACTTCACTGTATTTGTCTTACGTATTGTCGGAAGACTCCAACAGTCGTTCGGCGTGTTCTCCGTGAGAAGAACTTATCTTACTTATCAAAAAATATTTTTAATAATAATAAACATATAAATAGTTTTACTTACCCTAAACATGAAATTATTTGCAAATTTTGTTCGTTTTTTTTTCTGTTCCTCTTTGTGGTTTTCTTTATTTTTAACAAAGCTGCCACATTATTTCAAATTTTTTTAACATACAACCAGAGGTGTTAAGAATAAGTAAGTGAATCACATACGCCTTAGTGCAAACCACAATAGCTCGCGTCTAGTTATGCTGTTTTAAAATCGTTAAAAGTTAGTGAATTGCACTACAGGTATCTTGGTAGTCATTGCTTCAAGAACGAAAGATTGCACGTTTTTGTTAATAAGCAGTTCACAGTTGCGGTTCGATTAATATAATTTTTTATTGTGTTTTGCATTTATTTTTTCGAATTTGGAACAACGCAGTGTTGTACAGAACATTTTCGAAATGTTTTGCTGCAAAACATGTAACTTGAGGTGTATTGGCTTTTTCAAAAATGTATGGTAAAACACATTTATTTCTACAACTTTTGCGCAAAACACGTGTTTTCGAGTAAAACGATTGTATGGAAACACACTATAAATCAGCCGATATCTCGCCCTGTACTTGAAGTTGAGGGCAAAATATGCTTCATTTATTGCCATTTTTTTTACGCCATATTTAGAAGATAATACGTTTTGTATTTATACTGTTGCCTACTTTTTAGAAAAGAACATACAAATAGCCGAAGGGTAAAATAATTGTAACAATTTTGTTAGAAAAAATGTCATTACACAACAGAACAGCGATCACAAATTGTTGGAAAAGGTCAATAGTTTTGACATTTTTTTATATGAGTACTGGACCTTCATCACTTATAATAACGGTTGAAAAATTTTCGACAACCTGACATAGTAAGACACCTTCCATATACCATGCAATGTATTGCGGATAGTATACTGGATGGTTCAAAAATATCACCAAGAAGACGTTCGGCACAATTGGGGCTATTACAAAGGTCCGTTCAGAGGATTTTGGCCACATTGCACATGTTCCCGTATAAGGTTCAGTTTGTTAGAGAATTGAAGCCGATAGACTACGAACAGCGTCGTAACTATGCCATTTCTTTGCAACAGAAAGCAGAAAAGGATCGAAATTTCATTCATAATTTGATAATTAGCGATGAAACCGATTTTCAATTGAATGGTTTTGTAAACAAGCAAAATTGCAGGATATGGGTTACAGAGAATTCAAGGATAGTTCATCAGAAACAATTACATCCAGTTAAATGTACTATTTGGTGCGGTGTATCGTCGGAAAGGGTCATTAGTTCAAATTTCTTTGAAAATGCACATGGCGCCTCAGTTTCCGTTAATAGTACTGAATACCGAGCCATGTTGGACGATTTCCACAGTTATGGTTTCAACCAGTTGAAGCCATAGCCCACACTGCAAGGGACACAATGACTCTGTTGCGGTACCTCTTTGGCGAATGAATTATTTCGCGAGAAGGAATTTCAATTGGCCCTTACGCTCACCGGATTTAACACCGCCAGACTGTTTTCTTTAGGGTTATTTGAAAAAAAAGTGTATACGTGAACAACCATATCACAAATAAAAGAAAACATAGAGAGAGCACGAATGTGCGAAGTTGATATAGCGGGATATATTTTGTCATACCTATTCCCACTAATGTACACGTAGAAAAAAATATATGGTTGAGACAACAATATTCTGAGGACAACATACTATTGTGGCACTATATGCTTAGATACAAAAATATTAAATGGTTATACCCAACATTATAATTTTAAAATAATGGCAATTGTGACATAAAATATTGTTAAGACTGACATAAAATATTGTTAAGACTTACAACAATATGACTCTTTGTAAATATGACTCTTCATAAATGTAATACACACCCAAAATTTTATAGCTTTTTCTTGATCCACGCATTTATCCCCCACATCTTCCGGATTTCATATTTTGATATTTTTTATTTAATAAATTTTTTCGCAAAAACACAAAAAAGAACAACAGAAAATAATATTTATTGTCCTCAATCTATTGACAGTCATTGTAATGACTGGAATAAAAATGTTGTAAACAACGAAAATAGTAAAATAATTCTGCAAATATACTTATGTTGCAAGGACATAATCCAAACATTCACAAGTTAACAATATTTTTTTTTACTCTATGTTTTACATACTACTGTTTTAACCACAAACTTTTTTTATAAATAATGTTGTTTCATCCAATCATATTTTAATATTTGTAGACGGTGACAATAAAATTGCAAAAGGGTAAATAAAAATATATTCATGGTAAAATATACTATTTCTAAAATCATAATAAACTGCTTTCGCCAACAATTTGTATTGTTAAAGAGAATAAAATAGTATTGCGACAACAATATTTCAAAATGCTTTTTCTCTTCGTGTAGTGTGTAAGAAAATACTAATAATAATAATTAACAATTAATTCAAACCATAAAAGTAGTTCAGCGCCACCCTGTATAAAGGCCTGTGTGTTGTTATCCCTACACTAAGCAAACTATATTTGAGCCAAAATTCGTATACTGGGAAGGGCAAGGTGAAATATTCATGCCCCTCCCAAACAAAACCAACTAATTTTATTGAATAAATATTACAACATCGATTGACTATAATTTGATAGAAGGATTTGATGCCTGTGTTTGTTTGCAATACTTTTGTTATTTTTTTCATTTTAAATTCTTTTGCAACATTATCTCATCTCAAAATCAATAAATAAAATATAAAGCAAAACAACAAACCTTATAGCTTGTACACACATATGTATACATTTAGCTTTCAAAAGGGGGACTATGTCTGCTACACTTTCTCTATCCACCTTGTAAAAATATCTCTCAGTGTCAAGTATTATTGATTCATATTCAAATTGCTGTTGGTGTGAGTGCTGTTGCTGCCGTTGTTGTTTGCACTTGCTGCTTTTCATCTTATTATTGTTGCTTGTCATTGTTGCTCTAAACTAGAATTCATTAACATGTTGTTTCACACATTCTTGTTGAATCAAATAAATACATTAGGATGGCTCCATTTTACGCAAAAAACGCGTGCAGAGAAACGAAATAAAATATATTCCCAACAAATCTGTGAGTAATCAAATTGTAAAAACTATTTAGAAACCGTGTTTTCCCCTAAAAACTTAAACAATTAGTTAAGTAAAAGAATTGGCTAAAATTGCATTATAAAAAAAAATTATTTTCTACAAACAAAGCCGTGACAGGAATTGAAAATAAATATCTTACATAATTTCAGTTCATTGATTTTTTAAGCGACAAGACGACATACAAAACATGACCATTAATAACATTAAAAATTACTAGATATTTTTTGCACGCCAACAATAAACAAACAAACCTTTTTCAAAATTTTAAATCCATATTCTTAGAAAAATGATTAATATTTGCTAAATAATTGGTTTTTTAGCCAACGAATTTTTATTGATAATGAAACAAATATTGTTATTATTAGCAAGCATTTCAAAAAGAAATAGTGCACAATAGGCTAGCACCAAATTTTTTAAGAGCAGAGCAATACTTCCCTTTACCGCACAAAGCAGAGAGCCACGGTTAGAAATACGCCGAAGCAAAGCCTACTGCCCGGAGGCATTAAAAACACAATTAGACTTGTTTAAGGGCTGATGATGATGACCAAGCTGAAACCTAGTCTTTCTTTACCTGGCTGGAGAATTGCATACAGGGCTGCAAACGTTTGGCAAAAAGTTATCGAGATGGAAGCGTAGGTGAGCCGTGAAATACTGGACCTGTTCTAAAAACCACGTGATTTCAAACCACATGCCGTTCCAAAACCACGAATGTGATTTTTACCTGTTCCGCAAATCGCAATATTTTATCATTTTCAATGTGATTTATACTTTTCGGAAGCACAAAAAACAGCTGCTGTTTGCTTTGATTTACTGATATTTTTATTTTTCCGGTACAATGCACTGCATATGTAGGGGCTATCTTCTGATTACTGGTCCAAGATAAAAAAAAAATCGAGTACCTGCAAAAATTAGAATGGGATTTCAAATTGATAGCAGGTTAGCTTACTTTTGTTTACAGAACACCTTTTTTGTGATTTCAAATCACTAAGCTAACCTGCTACCAATTTGAAATCACATTCTTCAAGTGATTTGCAGAACAGCTCTGATAGCTTATCCCGTGAAATCGGTTCATTGGGCTTGAGCGAATAAAAAAGATTTGAACTGAGTAAAATGTTTTTTTTTTGTAGATTTTTTTTTTCTGATTTTTCTCATAATGGTTATAATGATATTTGTCACTCTGTTTCGACTTGACATTGAGTTATGGGACACAATGTATAACACAGGGTGTCTGGTGGCAGATTTATATTTTCAAACTTAAAGAAAAAATGTGAAAATATTATTAAGAGACTTGAACGAGAGTGGACATCTTTTAAAGAGTTGTCATCCAGATGGCTTCCGTCTAGTTGAACACACGATTTAAAACAGAGCCTTGTATTCTACGCCATACGTTGTAGTAAACTTGGTTCAATTGATCTGATTTTTTTTTATTTTCTTTTAAAGTCACAAAAGATTGGTCCAATTTTCTCATGCGGAGATAGGGCACAACAAACAGTTACCCTGGGGCAATGCAATGGTTTTTGAAGGTTGCGAATTCTTGTAGACCAGTAACAGTAGTTTTGTTTGTTAACGTGGCCGGTTAAGTGAAAATGAGCCTCGTTGCCGCAAAAGAGGGTTTAACATTGCGAAAACGCTGCAACATAATTTCCCCAACAATGTTTTCATAAATCAAAGTCACTTTATTTCAGTTCTTGAACCATTTGGATTTTGAAAGAATGGTAATTCAGGTATTTTTTTTTATAATTTCTTGAATAATCGCTCTTGGAAGTTCCATTGAGGCTGCTCTTTTCCGTATTGATAGTCGCGGATTTTCACATAAACTGCTTTCAATCAGTTCAATGTTTTCGGCAGTGCTTGAATAACGACTAGACTTGAAGAACTTCATCGCCGAAGTAGGTGCGTGGAATCTCTGCATCCATGGACGAATTAAATTTACACTCGGTTCATCACGTATTTGCCGAATACCGCACTTTTAACAAATTACCGACAAGCAATTACGCAAGAATCATTTCTCTTAAAAATTTTTTCCACAACGAACACGCGATATTGTGATTGTACAATCCGCACAAAATCCGGTTCGTTTATTATGTTTTGAAATAATCGTATTTAAATACCAGACATTCTGTATCAACAAAGCATTCGACGATTCAGAATGTCGGATAAACAATAAAACAAAAAATTCGTATACATACACCAAATGGGTACTTAAATACAGTCGTATGATTACTTCACTGAGGTAATTAAGACTATTCGCTCAAGCACCTCATCGAGATCCGTTTACATGCTTTTCGCGGTTAATTACTCAAAAATCTTCGGATCGTACGGTTCTTGTAAACGCTTTTTCCACCTAATTACTCAAAAATATGGCAAACTATTTCCGTGGATTACTATATGCTTTAAGCTTGCCATTATTAAAAATAAGTTCACGAAAAATGTGTGCTAATTTTTTGTTAATTTATACTCGTATACATATTTTTAAAATCTGCATTTTTATATTTGACTTTCGCAAGCCGCATTGATGAAATTAAAAAAAAAATTAGTATTCGTTTTTCTCTCAAAAAATAACAACCCAAACCATAATCTCATAAAAGTCTGTTGGTTTTATTTATCGGAATCTTGTTAATGTGCAACATTTCCATAGTAATTTTTGCCGAAAAAGAATGTTTCCCTTTTGAAGTGCAGAATAAAAGCTGGTATAAAACAGACATGCAATACATATGTACTTGTATATACATACATATGTATTGCATTTTTGTATGTATTTCTCAAGAATAATATTTATTTTATTTTATTTTTCACTGCTTCAGGCTTTTTGTTTTGCTCGTTTTCATTTAAAGGTTTGAGTTGACGTGATGGCGCATGTTGTTTCAAGAGTCTGTTTAAGTAAATAATTACACTAAAGCAAGAGCAAGGAAAATGTCATTTGTCTCAGTTCTAAGGCAGCTAATGCTGTGTTTTTTATCTTTGTTTCTGTTCTAGTTTTGTTTTTTGCTTTTGTTTGCCATTTTAATTCAATTACGAAAACAATGCGGTTCAGTTGACTCTACCCATTTCCATGGGTTTTGTTATTTCCAGGCTTCAAAGGAGTTTGCGAGTTCGTTTCTTGCTTTATTGAAAATGTTCTTGAGCAACAAAAAAATGTATTTATTTTTCTGGCAAAAGCGTGTACGAAATTGAAAAACTTCTTAATTTAAAATTGCATATTTAAGCATCCTTGGCGCATTTATTCCTTAAGGCGTTTGTGTATATATGCGTCAATGAGGAAATTGCGCTTGTTATAAGCTGTCAAGCTAATAAGCTGCCATTCATTATTACTTGTCTCCCGGGTAATTATGTGTACAAGAGAAGCAGCTAGTCATTTGTACGAGTTTTTAAAGCAGAAATCTAGTTTGTAGAATAAAAAAGGATTTTCAATTAGGCTTTAAAATTCGAGCCACGTGCGTAAAAAGATTTTTCCGTATTGGAGCTTTAAAATCTAAAATACTTATATATTTTATACTTTTAGATATAAGCACAATGACCTTATACTGGCCAAAAGCTGATTACAGAAAAATTCATAAATACGCTTCTTCAGTTGCACACGTCTCTACGTTACCAGATCGAAACAAAATTTAACATGTGTTCATAGCAGAGATGGAAGTTTCCAAAAAACTTAACTTTTTTCTGTTTATATCGCGCTTTTTGTGCTAGGCTAAGAAGTTTCCAAACCGCCCTCGTACATCGGCATAAAAGCTTGTTTTTTGACAGATATCGTTAAAACATTTATTTAGAATATTGAGATATAAAATTGAATGTTGAGAATATCTTTCAAAGGTTTCCAAGTCTATCATCTTTCTGATGATTAGGGTAGCCCTTGTAAATTTTGCTAGAAAACATAACAAACAAGCTGTTCATAATTTTTTTTATTGATATCAACAATTTAACTTACAATAAATTATTTGCAATAATGCAAAATGTATGTAGAGACCACTAACATTTTTAAAGAAAGTAGCAGTTACAATATTTACAATGTTTGATGAAATGTTTATGAATTGTTTACAATGTTTTCTTAACAAATTATATAATTTGTAAATAAAAGAGAGACTTAAAATGTGCCTTCGATTTAGTCGTCCGACCAGCGTTACCATAATAGAGATTTTGTCTTAATTTTGAAGATTTTATAATCCAAATAAGATATGGATATATTTTTCTCCAAGGTAAGATTAGTGACACTTAGTATTTCCATTAAATATTTAGACAAATTTTCAAATATCCAACAAAGTTTGATTTCTACCATAAAATGAGACTTAAAGTAATATTTTACCTCTTGTTTCTAAGCCCACATATTTTTTAGTTTTTACCTTTAAAAACGCTTTTGAGATTTCTTCAATTGCAAATGAAGTAATTCCACTTTTTCGGTACACAGTACTAAAATACTTCGCAATTTTATTTACACTTAATACCACTGTGTATTAAAACACTAGACTTGCATACTTTTCTGACTTATGACTGTCTTACACAACGTTTAAAATGCTGAACATCTGCCTACTATTTATATTTTCTTTATTATCTTATCTATCTACATTGTTCACGAAACATCTAAATAATGACTATTCCAAATTCAGGTGTACAAATATAATTGTTACGCACATAAGCATCATGCTTCCGAAACAATAAGGACACAGCAACAAAAAAAAAACATCGGTGGTTGGTTTACTTGAAATTTTGCATAGAATTTGATTGAACTGAATTTTTATTTTATACTGAATTTTTTATAACTGAATTTTTATTTTATAATTCTTTCTTTTTTAAGTAAGATAAAAAAAAAAAACATATATAATTAGACTGGAATTTATAGAGTAGTCCGTAATGTCAGACTAAATCAAAGGCCTGTTAAATGTCAAAAACACCGCGGAACACTACATTTTTTCTTTAAAACAGGTGCTCATTACTTTGACAATGCGGTGACAATGTTCCGGTATGCTATACCCACTCCTGAACGCAAACAGGTCATCAGGCATAATAAATGGTTTTCTCTTACAAATCAGGTGCTAAACCTTTTAAAACAAATTTTTCGCAATGAATAGCAGCCAAATGGTTTAGACCAGAATTGAATAATAACGTTAATAATATTAATCATTTAAACGCCAATGGTTTTACAGCAGATCCATCTATATTATCATTTTCTGTGGATTTCTTGTAATTGAGATTGTTTATCTTACTTTCTGCTACTCGTGCAGATGTATAAAAATTGCATAACATCGTCTACCTTACAGCCATTTCAAACTATTTTCCATATGATCTGTAAATAGAATTTATTTTTCGTATCACTTCTCGCCCAGTTTTCGCTTTTCTTTACTGGAGCATTTCATTTCACATGCTGTTTAAGAACTTTTGTGGCGTTGTATAACTGATGTTCTTTATTTGTATTTTCAGCTTCTAGTTAAAATCATCATTAAGCTGTTATCGAGTTATAACAAAGGACATTTGAGTTGTCTACTGAGTTTTGGGGTAAAATTAACCAGGCATGTAAAAAAAATCTCTATGAGAAAAACTGGAAACAGATTGATATTAAGGGAATCAAAATTCATGTAGAACTGATTTCGAATCAGGCTACAAAACTTTCACACATAAGTTTTGTCAAGTTTTCAACCTATACCATCGCAAAAATTTTAACTTTACGCATTTTTATATTTTCTTACTTAAATATAAATTTGACTTTTTCAACAATATTTTGTCAGAAAATGAACCTTAAGATAATTCCATGCTTTTTCTTCGTAAAATTTGGAAATATGTATTGAAAACAAAAGCAAATGATTTGTTTTCTTTATCCTAATCTTTCGACCTTTTTCTTAAATTAAGATGTAATGATCTCCAAGCTTGAGGTATTTTTTTATACAAGTTTTGTTAAAAAATTTGCTTATTAAATTCAATATTTCGTCTTCCTTCGGAAGACTTCTTCAGGAATTTTTATTTTTTTTATTTTTTTTTATAAATTATTTTAAAGAAATGAAAATAATTTTAACATACATTCTACATAGTGTCACAAAAAATTAAAATACACAAAAACATTTAAAACAAAAAATTTTATTAACATAATAATAGATTTCTGAGTATGCTAGTTTATTACTTTATTTTTTAAAATTAGATGCCTATAATTCTGAGCTAAACTTTCCGTATCTTTTCTAAAATTAATTCTATTTGCTATTGGTACATCTATTATCTGCAGCATATCAAACATATAACGCTTTCTATAATTATTTTCTGTATTCAATAAGGAAAGACTATTAAAATCCGGGTTATGATTCAAGTCCCGACAATGAATATACAAAGCAGTCTTCTGAGAGAAATTATTATTTCTATATTTTTAATCTGTCTTATGTCCTGCTAGTCTAGTCTGCAATTTATTCTTCGTTGTTCCTTGTCACATTGTTCACTAGCATTGCCGATACAAGGTATTTTGTACACTAAATTCGACCTATCTAACTTACTAATTGTATCTGTTGTTTTACTAAATAATCTTCAAACTGTTTTATAAATCTTGTGTGCCATTTTATATCTTCTTTTATCAAATATACTAGAATTCTGTAACCTTTCAGACATTCCAGGTATATAAGCTAACGATTTATAAATTTTTGTTTCTATACTTACATCTGATCTATTTCTGCTATCATATTGTCTAATTAATTTGCAAACAAGGTCCTTAGGAAACCTATTTTCAATTAATATATTTTTAAGTACTTTTTTATTCTTCCTATGGAATCTAATATCACTAATATTAAATACTCTGTCTATAAGATTTTTTGCGGTATTTATTATTACTCTCCTTGGATGTTTTGAGTAATAATTAATTATTTTTCCAGAAGACGTTGCTTTCTGATACCAATCTATTAACAAACTATTATCTTTTCTTAAAACTAATGTATCTAAATATGAAATTCTGTTGTTTAATTCTGTCTTAATTGTAAATTTAATACAGGGGTCAAACGAATTTAAAGTTGACAATAACATATAAACTTCATCTCCTTTATGATACAAAACAAATCATCTACATACTTAGTTAGGATTTTAGGTTTATTTCTTAGTTTGTCTAAACGTGAATGTAATAACTTCTCCATAACGATTCCGCTACAACGGGAGAAGCTGGGGATCCCATAGGTAGTCCTTTATTTTGCGATTTATTTTTGTTTTCAATAGAAGTCGTTAGATGTAACGAAGACACTCGTAGGAGTTACTGGTTTTGCCAAATTGCAAAAACTTTACATCAATATTAAAAACTATCTTCAAATCATCTTTCTCAGGCAGACTTTATTTTGTTTGTTTGCAAAACACTTTCAACTTTTCTTTAACTTTTTCGAAGTTTTGAGTAATCTATACATCATTGCTGTATCATTTTTAAAACTTGCTTGAAATGGAAATGAGATTTTCATTCAGTTGAAAGATTTTTGTTGCGTCGTCTCAAATTTTCCATTCATTGAAAATAAGAAAAGAATGAATAATTAAAACGAGCCTCAATCAATTTATTATTGAGTATTCATTCGAAAAAAAACCCACAAGTTAAAACTTTATTAACAATAACAACATATCCAAAACGATAATACATTTGCACGCATACACACTCACGCAGTCACACACAACTTAATTTGGTTCTTATTAATCATTTATAAACAAAGTTTAATATTCCGCCATAAAAGATTATTAAAGTTTGTTCGTTCAGCTTAAAGTCATTAACCTTTTCGAACTTGTCGTTATTAATATTCTTCTGATTGAAGCAAAAACTTTATTGGACTTTTATGCTAAAGTGTTTTTTCTTTATTGTTTCATACAATTCCTAAGAGTGAAGTTAAACTCTTAAATGCTTCAAGTAAGCAAAACCGCAAAAGAAAAGAACAGGAAAGACTGGCGGACTGGATGACGGAATGAACTGAGAATGAGCAACTTAGCAAGTGCACCGCATGGCAGACAACTTTAACGCATTTCATAATAATAATTTAAATTGCAAGTAATTTATTCATATTACCACCAAAAATACATACAACACACGTGCATACGCGCACAAACAATTTGTATAAACTTAGTAGATTATAACAATATGCGGATAAATTGTGTAGATAACATTTTCTGTGGGTTGAAAAGGCATTTACAAGCAAGCAGGCAGCCTATTGTTGTAGAAGAGTACATATGTGTAATACATACATATTGTAAATATGTACGTGCTACACACTTAAAAGTAAAGATAGCCGAACTTCACTGTATGAACGAATATAAGTATGAAGGTATAAAGATATACATGCTGTAAGAAATATCAGTGAAACATGCATGTACGACTCCTTTTTAAAAACATATTCATTCTTATGCAAAATAACGCCCGATTAATCATATTCTTACGATGGTTACAATACCGTTCACAGCAAAAAGGAATTATTCACGCATTGGTACAAGAAAAATTTGTGTATCGTACATACGAATATATAAAATATTATTAAAAATTACTTTAACTTTCAGTGTTAATTTCCCCAGCAGTTCTCAAATATGTAATTTGGTCTTGTTGCCAATCCCATTTGTTGCCAATGTTGTCTACTTTTACGCTCAAAACTAACAAAAAATATATTAGAAAATAGGAAATTTAATTCGTTTGGCAGAAATTAAATTTACCGTACTGAAGTTTAATTTTTCTTGAAAGAAAAACAATAAATTAAGAAAATTCACCTGTTTAACAATATTTCAATTCAGTAAAAAATATTTTTTTAGGTACAAATAATTGATTATTATATTAGAATATAAAATAAAAAAGTTAATGCTTTTATATCTTCAGCAACTAGCTTATTTTACGATGTCTTCATTTTGGCGTTATCAGAATGAGTATTTCAACCACTTTGTGAAAACTCATTGTAAATAACCCATTTACAATTCACAGTATCACTTCTTACCATTTATCCTATGTGATTTCGATCAATCCACGAAATCGAAAAAGGCCACACTTTCGGAAGCCATTCTTAACGTTATCTCCATGTTACTATCCGAGAGAACCATATGAAGTAGTGGGCGAAAGGTCGAGTTCTGGCATAGTTTGTCATTTGCTGACGCTTTTTTTATTCTGATTTTAAGAAGCTTACATTGGCCAGTTGTATTAACGAATTAAGTTTGGAGTCAGTGCATAAAATATAATTCGATTATTGTCCAATATCATATAAGACTTGTAACCCTCTAGAAACAATATAATAGCCCCTCATTGTTCAACAATTCTGTACACAATTATATTGTAGTTTTAAAAAAGTCATTGTTTCTAAAAATTTGCTATTTTTATTCATTAAAATTAGGAAAAATCTAATAATGGAAACCAGTGTCGACTTTAGGACAGCGCTTGTCCTAGTTCTCGACAGGTGTAAAGCACTCATTTTAAACAGTGCCGACCGAGGATAAGCTGACCTTAAAATTATTTTTTATATTCTCAGTTGCATGTGCATTGAATATTAAACAATTCTCCCAAATTTGAAGTAAATTGAAGAAAAATATATATTTTCCAGTTGCTGTCACCCTCATGCCGACTACTGGAAATGTTGACATTATTATGTTCCTAATGTCGGCATCATTAAAAATCGGAGAAAATTTATATTTCTTTTTAATTTTTCACATTCATAACATAATTTGAACAGTTTTCTATCATTAAACACCATCTTGGATTAAAATGTTTAAAAATGTAAATAGCTGCTTGTCTTACAAAATTGGCTTTGCCACTAATTTTTTTCTAAGAAAACAAGCACTACCGCGTGTATTGAAGACCTCTTCAGGAACAAAGGTATACAACTCTTATATACTCATCTAAGCTGGAATTTGTTTTTGCATAGAGAGAGTTGAGAATATATCTAACATTTTTATGCAATTATATAAATATATAATTATCGTTATTCTTAGTTATTTGAGTTAAAATAAAAAAAAAATGCCGACTACTGGTACATGCCGCGCTTAGGTACACTTACCCTACCTTCGACACTGCTCAGATTAGTAAAATTTAGTCCAACACCTTCCACACCACAAGGTAATGAAATGCGTTGAAAAGAAACTAATAATGAACATATGTACATACGAGTATATAGAGAAAACACGGACAACGGTGAAAAAAAAAAAAAAAACATGTACATATTGCGATGCACTTTGGTTTCATACGAAATTAATAGTGAACTTATACATATATAGAAAATACGGACAACGGTGAAAAAAGAGAAGAAACAAACGGAATAGGTAGCAAGCTGTGTATAGAGCCTGCTACCTATTCCGGTGCAGTTTGGTTGCATACGAGTTTAATTAATGAACAAACATACATATATGTATAGAAAATACGGACAGCAGTAACAAAAGACGTGTGTACAGAATGAGAGACAAAACACTACACTCGTTTGGCACTCTCTTTCTGCTGACAATAATGCATGAAGATAAGAAATTTTTGGGTGATATTTTTAAATATAAAGTTAAAATTGATTAGAGGGCGTTATTTTTTCATAATAAAAAAAATAATGCTTATAAACGGCGCGTTCCCTAGGACATGTAGAAATGAATTTAGGGTTTTTAAAAACGCTTTGCGGTTTCAGATCGCCCGTTTCTGGGAACATGGCCTTAACATTCATTTTGCCTTTTTAACGCACTGCTTGGGAATCTCATTAAATATTTTTTAAATCACATTGGTTTCTTTTGAGCTTTACTTTATATCAGCAAGTGTGCTTTTTTTTGACTGTCAGGGACGATAAATGCTAGTTACTATATAGTAATAACTTTAACATTTCTTTGTAACTGCAACTTCCTAAATGCAAGTTGCAATGCATACACTTCGTAAACGCATACATAAACTTTCTGGCAACATCCAGTGTTCCTAATCGTTTGGCAACTCATTTTAATGAGTATCAGCTGTCAGAATCACACATCATTTTTTTTTATTTCTAATGCATAAATTTTTATTTTTGATCACTTTTTTTCGGGATTTTTATTGCCTTTAATAAAAGTTGTCTCTTCGTTTTTCCTTTTTAATAAGTTTCTTTAGCAAATCAATATTTTTTTAAGGTTAAGCCTGAGGTAATTCCTCAGCACGGATAAATAATTTTGGGTTACCTCCACTTTTTCAAAAAAAATTTTCAATTTTATAATATGTGTTTGACAATTGTTTAATGTATGAGTTGCATAGCGACGTTTCTAAATACCGATAATATGCAAAAATTTTCTCTACAACGCAAGGTTGTACTTAAGAAAAGTTTAGCATTGCATACGCATTTTTAAAAATTATGCATTGCAACTTGCGTTTAGGAAGTCGACCTAGCTGATGTACAAATTTTTATTCTTTTGTAGAACAACGTTTATAAACATGTTTAAAATTTTAATGCTATAAATTTCTCAATCATTTGTGACAGGTACTTAATTTTGGTCTTTTGTGTTGTTATTGATAGGTTTAAGTCAAACGTCTACAAACACTTTCATCCTGCTCATAACATATTTTCCTAATTCCAGAACAATGCACTGCATATGTAGGAGTCATCCCCTGAGTACTGGTTCAAGATCGCACAGTGTTTTTCGTCAAACTTTTTTCACCACCTTGAATCTATATTACGAACACATTTTTTACACCTTGGATCTTTCCCATAATTTTTCTTTCCTTCTCCAAAATCTTAGCTCAACTAAGCCATGCTGCTCTAATATTTTATACATATATGAAAATTAACGCAATGGGAACCAATTTGCAGCTACGCTCTGGCGTAATCAAGTTGCCATTATTTTCTTAGTGGTTAATGGCTATATACATATGCATGTGTATAAATTCCCAAATATAATTTGTTTTTTATAAATGACGTAATAACATTGCATAAAGTTCAAATAGATGTAATTGACATAAAGTGTACTAAACTAACCACCCCTGGTCTATGTATTCATTTTAAATCTTTTTTTTTTCTTTTTTTTGTTAAGCTGTAAAAGGTACGTTTAGGTAAAGTTGTTTTGTTTGGTTTCTTTTGTATTTTGTGTATTCTTTCTACTTTTCTTCATTTTTTCCAGATCTGTTACTGCAGGGAAAATTAAAAATGTGCAACATGTTGTCGGTGCTTAACGTTTAAGTTTCCTCTTTCGCTTTTATGTACAATATTTTTACATTTAATATATATTTTATATATAACTGAAATGTGTACTTAAATGCGTTCGTATGTATTAAAAAACATTCACATAGCTACTTGTCTACACACATACGTGGATGTTTTGAATTTTCAAACTTTTTCCAAAGGAAATATAATTTTTGAACAATAGTAAAAAGTCTTTCTTTATTTCTTTTCTTTCCTTCATTACGTTTTCCTGTAAAAGGAGCTTAGAACGTTGTATTGCAATAAAAAAAAGCTGGTCACAGTGGAAAATGACTAAAAGTCTTTAAACATGCGCCGGGTTTTAATGTCATGAAAAATGAATGAATTTATGATAATTGTTGAGTGAAATAAGAGAATGAATGTTTATTAACTAACTTTGCATAAAATTTAATCTTGTATATGTAAAATAGTAAAGTCGTAACTGTGTGTTATGGCTCCATGAAATATCACCCAAAAACAAGGGAGTAGTATTTAACACACATATACAAAATAGCGGGAAGATAAACAAAATGGGAACTTATTCAAAAGCAATAAAAACAATTATTGAAGATTATCAAATGACAAAATAGATTATGAGAAAGGAATATTATTGACCAATTTTGTTTAACAACATCACAGATGGGGTTTTCAATAAAGATTAAGAGATGTCTTTCCAGCAATAGTCAGTGGCGCTTATTACCATGGAGTCCCAAGACCTTCCCAAATGTCCGATACCTTCATAATCGCCCTTGTTACAAGTTTTAATTCTATAATATGTAAATGAAAAATTTAAGTTTGTTTCTACCATTTTAAATAATTTTTAAGAACCCAAAAGTAAGATTTTATTATTTATTTATCTATTATTTATCTATTACCTATTCATTTTCGACGAGTTTTCTTCATGCTAGTCTGCAGTGTCTTACGAATGTTCTGTCAAAGCGTGACTCTGGATACTACAATTTCTTATATAAACCCGGACATTGAATACTTAGCCAAAGCTCTGACCACTTTTGATTATCTTAATTTCCGATTTTGATTATTGCCAAAACATTGGAAGGATTTTTCATTTGCGCATACTCGTATGTATAATTTGAATATAGCTCGAAAAAATATATGGTTAACACGTCAGTATTCTAAGGGCAACATACTATTGTTAAATTATATGGTTGCTATTGATATTACTATATAGTTATATTTCAAACCATAGTTTTGTAAACAATTTTTATAAATAACCATTCTATAGTCTGGTTCAAATTTGTTATAAAAGTGAGTAGCTTTAATTCAAAATGTTCCTTGGCTTCGCCATACTCAATCAAAATCTTATAGTTATGTAGTAATACTAAGAATCAAATAATTCTCTCACATATAACCATATTACTTTCATTAATGTTTACTAATGTTATAGTTTTACTGTAATAAAAATAGGTTAAAACAAATACATACATGTGATAATAAATTACAACAAAAGATAGCTTATACTACATTTTAATAATATTAATGTATAAAATAAACAAAAATAAACAGAATAAAATAATCGGGTTGCATCTCAAACAACAAATTTTCTTCTTTGATGTTGAAGTAACCATTATTACAGTAAAAAATTTTTTGTTATGCAATTTTAAGTCATATATAACCATATTATTATAATGATGTACCATAATATGGTTGATCACACCATAATATGGTTGATGGCTGTGATACTATTACGATACGATACTATTGCCGTAATATATGGATGCTCGGATATATGATTATCTTCGTAATAGTATGATTGGGTACCCCATATACAGGGTTCCAACAACTGAAAGTCAAGCTGAAAAATAGTGGCGAGATTGATTGTAACCATCATAAGAAAAATTAGAAAAAAATCTAATGTAACGTTATCACGTAATAAAACTCTATTTTCTACAACCGTAACGTCTCGGTTACATTTCGCTCCTTTATTGTAACATAGTCATAACGCAAAAAAGCTTGTTTCGAGAAAAACACATTTCAAATTTTTAGTTTCCATACAAGTCTTAGGCCCAGTTTTTGACTGCGTATTTAAATACAAAATTAGTTAGTTTTCATTTAAATTTAAGTTGTATTTAAATGCTAGTTCAGTTTATCACTATTAAATTATTGTTCTTATTTAAATGCGATGAAAGTGTGGCAGCTCTACTTTAATTCCAAATATTATGGAAAGTGTTCCATAGAACAGCTGTTTGTGAGTGGAAGAATAGAAAAATTCTTAAAGAAAAATATTAAATTTATTAACGGCATAGAAAAACTTAACAATTTTATTTTACGCTAAGTTATTTTTAATAAATTATTATAGTGTGCTGTTGTTCAGTGCAAAATTTGCAATTAATTTCCGAATATCTTCTGCAGGCAATAGCTAGCATGTGTGTTTTGTTTACCTTTTTTGCACTAATACAAACGCAAGCACAAAAAACCATATGGACTGTGAGAAAAACTTAAATGAAGAAGTTTGGGCATTTAAGTTTAGTGCAAATTTGTAGTCAAAAGCTGATTTTCATATTTAAATGGAACTTAAAGCTAAATAACATTTAAATACGAACTCAAAAAGTGGGCCTTAGACATAATTTTTAGAAAATATCTCCTAAAGGAAACAGTTTAAAGGTAATTTAAACAAAATTTTGGCACAATATAAAATATAGTACTGTTAACAACATTACTATATTTTATATTGTGAGATATGATTATGTTGCAATAAAGGAGCGATTTGATTACAGCCAGGTAAGCATTTTCATGGTTTCTCGTATAACAAAAACGATCAGCTGTTCCCACTGCATTTACCTTTCTTTGATTTCCACTAACAGTCAACATGTATTTATTTCATAATTTTCACCTTTTTTCTTGCTGTTAAGAGAAATGAAAAAATATAGATTTTTTAATGTTAAAAACACACAATACATCTTCCTGTATCCAAAACAAAAAGATTAAACTGAAAAAAATAATGTGTCAGTGATTAGAATGAAATTATTTTTATTGCTGATAATAGTAAGTTTATCCTGCAGACTTGGTTTTGTTGCATGTGCTAACTATAATCGACACTATCTATATAAACATGCTTGCTCATTCAAATGCATATGTAGTTTGTTTTGTAAACTATTTCAAAAGATTATTCCCAAAATCGAGTGAAATATTACGCTCGTGTATTATGGCAAAATATTGTAGCGTTCGAACTGGTAAAATCCAGTACCTGTTTACAAAAAAAGTAAGTAAAGGTAGAGGTCCGGCTTGAAAGTCGTAAGCAACAATTATCGCTTCAACTTTTAAGAATTGAACTGGACTGATCGTTAGTTTAGTGGGGGTTAGCTGTCGAATATTGAGCTTAACTTGGAGTGATAAGTGGTTATTATTACTAGAGATGAAATATCTTCTAAGATGAATTTTGTGCAGTACGGGAGTAGTTTTGAAATTACTAACATACGAGATATGTGCGAGGAGATTCAATTTTTTGTATAATGACTTCAGCACTTATTTTTTTTATTTAGTTATTTATTTATTTAAAATTAATTGTGGCTACTTCTATAACAAAACCTGAGTTTTAAAATAATGGAAGTACAGGCAATGGCATATTTATAATAATTTATAACAGAAAAGAATTATATAAGATAAAAGCATTGATAAAAAAAATGAGTAAAATTATTTATAAAATAAAATAAAATAAAATAAAATAAAATAAAATAAAATAAAATAAAATAAAATAAAATAAAATAAAATAAAATAAAATAAAATAAAATAAAATAAAATAAAATAAAATAAAATAAAATAAAATAAAATAAAATAAAATAAAATAAAATAAAATAAAATAAAATAAAATAAAATAAAATAAAATAAAATAAAATAAAATAAAATAAAATAAAATAAAATAAAATAAAATAAAATAAAATAAAATAAAATAAAATAAAATAAAAAAAAAAAATTATTAATAAAGTTGAAGTTAATTACAACAATATTACTCTTTTGTCAACATTATATCATTAAATTGACGGTTTATTGAAACATACGAAGAATATTGGAATAGTTTCTTTTTTAAAAAATACGAGTAGTGTGTTGAATTCTTTGTTCCACTGTTGCCAGGCTCTTTCTTCTATAAGAATGCAGACTGTTATTGGGCTAGTTGGCAGACATATTGTAACGTAAATAGATTGATTCGTTTATCTAAATCTCAACTTGGTTCGGATCTGAACTAATGGGAAATTTTATTTAGTTTTTTTATTTATTTATTTCAGTTCTCTTAATCGAGCCCATGGGGCCATATTTGATTAAATAGCTAGTTCATGAGGATAATAAATACAATTCCAATAGTTTAACTCTATATCTATATAACTTATATAACTTTGAGTTATTATTATACTCTTATACATAGGTTATCTATATTACAACTATACATTGGGTTATCTATATCACAATTTTAAATATTATAAATTCCATTAAATTTAAATATGTAAAATTAATCCTTGAAGCCGAGAATTAACACCTTTAGGCTTCACATTTCTATCAGGCAACAAAAAGAAGATTCAAATGGGCTGTTTGAGTTAAAGCTGGCAACATGTGCAACATAACCTAACTTTTATAATAACGTTTTTTTTCAAGAATTATTTGTTATCAGCAGACGCAGATTTAGGAAAAAGGAGAAAAAGATATTTTCCATTACCCGTTAGTAGAAGCTTGCAATTTTTACAATAGATAATGTTTGCTATACTTTTGCTATGCTTTGCGCTATGACCTTTTTTTCAAACAGAATTTTGTAATTTTTTAAAAAATATGTCAGTTGTCAAGGTATGAAGAAAACTTTTTAGTCTTAAATACATCGATATGGAGAAAAAATCTCTGTTATTATAGTTTTCTTATTTGCTTGAAGAAAAAGAACCCTATGTGTCTAATATAATAAAAAAACTAATCTGGCAATTCCCTTCCATAGTATTATTTACAAACTGTAAATAATACAAAATTATTTCTCCACCTCACTGAACATTTACTTTTTCGAATTAATATTCAATAAACACACCATAGATATTTGCCTTCTCTTGTAAATTTGCAATTTTACCAAAAAGCAAAACATGAAGAAAGCGGACAGAAGAAGGCTGAAACAGAATTTTGTACATTTTTTTCGGAGTCATTAATAAACTTTTCTATTTTATTTTATTCTTGCCTTCTGTTTGTGTTTTCCGATTTGTATTGGATTTTAATAATTGTTTAATTTTTATTTGATTTTATTTATTCAAGAGTCTGTTCTGTTATTGTTGTTTGGAGTACTTTTTCTGTTTGTTGGTCGATTCTAATTCAATTAACAACCATTTAGCCCTCCAGTTAATATGTCGATTTTGTTATTACTCTTTTCTGTTTTTTTGAATACAAGTGGAAAAAAGTTTAATTGACCATCGTAAACTTTGATGAACAACGGCATCAGTTAGTGCACCCTCTGAGGAGTCGGCTTGCTGGGTGTTTCCATCATGCCATTCCGTGATGTTCTGTCAGCAGTAGTTGATTATTTATCGCTACCTTTTTTTAATTTTCAACCAGTTGGTGAAAACATCCTAAAGGAAATTAACAGTTTTAGGGACATTTTGTAGCCCTGCCTTTTTTATTTCCTTCTTGCATAGTATTTTTGTAGACATTCAGTAAATTAGTCAGCCATTCGCTCTATCATTCAATCATTAATTAATCAATGACTTTTCTGTTCCAGCGATTATATATTTTTTTTTTCAAAGTCTGTATAATGAGCAGTAGTGGGAATGATTACAGATGGCTCAAAATGGAATGGGAAAATCAAGAAAAAAAAAACTGAAGTAATAAAAGCAAATTAGAGCAAAATAAATTACAATTAATTTTTTGTACATAGAAAAAAAAATATACTGTACAATTTATTGTTAGTTTGTGTTAACACTTAAAAAAAACTTAAAATTTGTTATTCATTTATAGCATTACAAAACAAAAGGCTCCAAACTTCCGAGAACCCCTTACGAGCTTTTTTTTGGTTCGGTATCACCCCCGCTGCTGTTTTCAACATATATAACAACAATTTGTAGCATGCAACTTTAATAATTCACTTTACTTACCATTTAGCCTTTCCAGAAACTTCTTCATAACAATAAAACAAGCTTATCACAACCGATTAATATTAAAATACTAATCACAGCTTTTAAAAAGAAAATTTTTGCCAAAGACTTACAATTTTTTAAAAAATATATGAAAATCAAATGTATAAATCAAAAACGTTAGTATATTTTTAAGTTTTAAGTCGGCGATAAAGTTTTTTACGAGCCGAAGCCTCTGGACTGAGGTACTAATTTGATCAATAACCCACAATACAAACAACGCTTTTGTTTTGCAAATAATATGTAATTTCTTTCGATAGTATCACTATCGGATAAAAACTATCGATAGTGGACTACAAATAAAACTATCGATACTATCGATAGTACTATCGATATTTTTGCAGCTCTAACACGGTGGGAGCACTAGAGAAAAATTACAACAATACAACAAAACTGGCATGTTTGTCAAAAATATTTGTAAGTTTTTCCACAACTATAAACTATGAAAGTACTTTTTCACAATTGCAAATTATTTTTATATGAAGTGTTTTTATGTTCACACAATAATTTTTAAATGTTTAATTCAGAATAGATCACTAAATTCACTTTCAAAAATGTAAACAATACAATTGACGTAAATGGCTTACTATATTGCCAGTAGCAAAAAATTGTCACAGGCCGTAGTGCTGCCAGCATGTAGATGTTAATGCACCTTGGGTCAAGGCAGTCGAACATATACATTATCACGTTTCCTAGTTACTGTTCACGGCAATTAGTGTTGCGCTACTTAATTTTATCTTGATATTCTTCGATCTTTTTCCATTAAATGAATTTAATTTTTGGAGCTTCAGATTTTTTATTTTTGTTTTGTTTTTTTATATCTTGTATTTTTTTATATTTATTTATCATACTTAATTTAAAATATTTATAAATTACAATAAGAGTTTATTTACAGTATAAAAATTCAACTAATCATTATTAATGTTTTTTATTGTATTAAATTTAATGAGAAACGTAATAACACAATTCAGTTATTTTGAACATATTTCTGAATTAAATATATTTATGAAACGTAATATAAAATCATACAGCATCAGAAATAAATTACGAATACATACGAATGAATATTTCCTAATTTCTTGTCCATGCATTTACAGTCAGCGGTTTGTCTCTTTGCTAGAATTTACAGGGCTTAAAATCATAAAAATTATGTTATTCTTGAAAGAATAAATGTTTCAGTGAACAATATAAAAGTATTTTTATGAAAGCTAATTTTGTTTTGTTCCCGTCATTTTAAGTGGCCTTTTCTTGTCATTTTTCTTTTGAATTTAATATACTCTTCTTTGAGTATTAAAAAAAAAAAAAAAGGTTTGAAAAGTTTGGAAAATGCAGTTTAAAGAAAGGATTCATTACTCAAATTTGTTTTGTATACATATATCACGGCTTTTTGTATTGTTTACTGTCGGCACGTGAATATGGGGGGTTACGTACCTTGTTCGATCACATCGCTCCTTTCTTGCAAGAAAAACGCATTTCAAATTTTTAGTTAGAAACTTTTAGTTTTAGAAATTTTTTTTAAGAAAATATCTCCTAAAGGAAACAGTTTAAAAGTAATTTGAATAAATTTTTGGCAAAATATAAAAGGTAGTACTGTTAACAATTCTGCATTGCTAATTCGAAAAGCTAATTTTTTGAGATATGACTATGTTGCAATATAGGAGCGACGTCTGCTTTTTCATGCTAAATATGTTAAATAATACAGGGTGTCTGGTGACAAATTTATATTTTTAAATACGATTATTTCAAAACGTTATAAACGGAGCCAGCGGAGGGTGGCGCCGTTGGAATTAACGATTGTGCGGATTTGTCAGTCACGACGTTTCAGTGATCGAGTGAGCATTACGCTACGCACAGCATGCGTAGAGTAATAATGCTTACGTAACTGCTCGACGACAATTTTGTTCAAAGCTCGACTAGGGACCAGTCGTTATTCAAGTACTACCGGAAACATTGAACTGGTTGAAAGCAGTTTACGTGAATATCCACAAGTTTCAATACGGAAAATAGCAGCCTTAGTCGAACTTCCACGAGTGATTATTCATGAAATTTAAAAAAAGAATCTGAAGTTCCATCCTTTTAAAATTCAAATTGTTCAAAAACTAAAAGAAAATGACTTTGATTTACGCAAAAATTTCTGTGAAAAGATATTGTAGCATTTTCTTACTGTAAATCCCATTTTATGGAGCTCGAGTTCATTTTCATTTAAACGGCAACCAGAAAACTTGCTGGTTTTGGTCTCCAAGGACCCACTCGATTGAAACATCAAAAGCCATTGCCTTGCCACAGGGTTTCGTGTGCCTTATTCACGCATGAGATTATTGGACCATATTTTTTTTCGAAATTCTCGAGGCCAGGTAACGAATGTCAACGGCGAAAATTATCGACACATGAAAACGGAATGCTTTTTGCAAAAACTGATCAGTCGCTTTGGCGACAAACCATGGCCACCGATGTCGCCCGATCTAACTCCCTTGCATTTTTATGGGGGCTACCTCAAAGAGATGGTTTCTAATGGCAATCCCCAATCTCTTGTGGCTTTAAAGGACCATATTCATCGAGAAATCAGATCAATTGAACCAAGTTTACTGCAACGTGTAGCGCAGAACACAAGGGGTTTGAACCGTGTGTTTAACTTGATGGAAGACATGTCGATGACAAACTCGTTAAAAAAATAGAATCCGCAATTCCATTACATAGTCGTAGTTTAATGCTCTTAATAAAACTATATGTCAATTATTACGTTTTATTTAAATTTGAAAACATAATCTGCTAGCAGACACCCTGCATTTTGTCGAAGTTTGTTTTATGAGGAATTTTCTCCAACATTTACATATACTCGTATATGCCCCTGACAATTATTTCACGTAACATTAGAAACATTACTGAGCTTTCAAAGAGTATTTCTTCAAGCATATAAATAAAAATTTAAATTATTTCTTTCTTTTTTTGGTATATTGAGAAAATCCTGTTAACAAATCATGCTCATATAAAGAGATCTCTTTTACTTGTTTTCACAATAATGTTGGGACATTAGATACGTTTAATAATATATTTTCAAAAGAAATATTTGATTGTTCTTACAATTTATAATTTCAATTAGAACAAAAGAATTTTTGAGTTCTCCATGTGAGGCTTTAAGGCAAAAATATGCTTTCTTTTTTTAGATGTTTTGCTATATTTATATATGATTAAATATGTGTTGGAAAAATATATAAGTACATTTGTAATAATTTTTCATAAGGCTGAAAAGTTCCAGTAGTCTTCTGTTCTCCATTGCAAAATATGTTGTAGGAAATCAAGTACGATAAGCAGTGGATAAGAAAAAGTGGAATAGTGTAGAGGGGGTATAGTCTGTTTTTTTTTATTTTGGATATTTTAGGGGATACCATCTACATATGCAGTGCATTGTACTGGAATTAGGAAAATCCGTATGGCTGAAAAGCAAATTCTCTCTGTAATGTGTTGTGGGTTTCGCTGGGGAGTCAACCTCAAATATATGAGCACTGGACGCTTAAGAATATGTGGGGTTCAGGAATATAATCTCTAATCTCGTGAGAGCAAAATCCACTGCAGTAGCGGTTAAACAGAGAAACGTACCCTACACTGCGGCGAGGTTTCAATGAGTCGATAGAGTTGGAACAAGAGGTTCGATTCGAGTGGCTAACAGCCGGTTTTGAACCCATCCCGGTCTTGCTTTATTTTATCCAGCCGCCGCCGTTATGTCGACTGAAATCGGCTTACACAATCGGCAGCTGCAGCCGACTTAGCTTAACAAGGTGACATTGTCGTGGAAGCAAAATGGCATTTCGTCACTGTCAAAATCTATGTACATGAACTATACATATGTATGCTTAGAAAATAGTCCATAAAAGAGGTAGTTTACCAGTTATTTCAATGAATTTTTGGTGCAGTACAAAAAATATTGTTAACAATTCTGCATTATTGGCTAGAAAAAATAAGGTTCATACATTGAATTATGACATCGTTTTAGTATATGAGCGATATGCAGTAAATATGTACAAAAAAGTTTTATATAAATAAAATAAATAATAAATTTTATATAAAATAAATATAACAGCGAAAAATGTATATGTCTACAAATGTAGTTGTTTAAATAATATTTGAATATATGATATCTTAATAAATTAAAATTGTATGTAAAAAACTATATATGGCGGCTACAGCCGGCTGTTAACCGCCACCGACCTATTTCTTGCCCAGCCGCCGCCGCCGACAAACATGAGACGAATTGAACCTCTGGTTGTAATAGATTAGTTTCTTCGCTCTGTCTTGCACACGGCAGAATAACAACAATATACACTTTGAGGCACCGGCCCAAACATAAAAATTGTATTCCATTTTCGGTCGTATATAGGTGGCATAAATAATAAGGAGATCAAATGGAGTGAAATACATCTTAAGCCTTACATCTTACCCTTACATCGCATTGTATTTTCATTCCAAGAACATCAAAAGCATTCAATTCCTCAATAATTATACCCTGAGTTTATCCAGCCGTGAGTACAAATCAAACAGCATTTACGGTCACAAGTTGGTGCGCTGATAAAAAACATTGGTTCTTATGAGCGTTGATGTCGAACCTGCTTTTACGACCACATTCGGAGATTAAGGAAGATCATTACTCAGCGAGTCATTTTGCTCTTGGCACCGATCTCGAATAGGCTGGGCTTACAATCGAATAACCACAAATGGCAAATGCTGCTATCATCTGCAAAAGAATGGATAAGGTTAGATGTTTGATATACATAGAAAAGGAAAATTAATATTTTGAGGGCTTTGAGAAACCCTATTATTTGCAAGGAGTAAAAACATTGAAAAAATGTTGGACTAAATCTATTTATCTAAAAAGAGATTATCTTAAAAGATAAAATGGTTATTTGGCGAAAAAAGTTTTTTATTCATTGCAAGGTAAAAACTTTTTTTTTACATTTTTATGCACGCGAATTAGGTATATGCAAAGATACTCGTATGCTCATTTTATAGATTTATAAATCCTGAACTTTTGCAAACTTAAATTGTATATGTTACTTTGACGTTTTAAGGGTTTCGACAACAAACTTCAAGTACCTTCAGTCTGCGCCAAACAGGACATTCAAACTGGGATTTGATATGACTGATTAAAAGGCGCTCAACACAATACTTATGCAATAAACCTTTTGCCAATTCATGGTTTAATACTCGTATTTTTCTACAAAATAGTTCGAAGAAATCTGATATACAAAATTCTCGTCTCGTGTGTGTGTTTTCAAACGGTCCCTAACTATTTTTTTTAAGTTAGATTTTTGGTTTTTGTACATTTGGACATCTGGTTTTTAGTTCAAGTTTTTCCTTTCTTAAGTTTTTTTTTACAATATACTTTTGCTGTGATCAACAATTTTTTTTTTTTTTCGAAGAATACCAGAAAAATAACTCAGTTCACAGCTGAGGGACAACCATCTTGTTTCGTAGCCGCTACAATACTTATCAGCATCCATTTTCGGATTTGAACTCGGAAGGTTGAAACGAGTTTGACGAGTTTCTACGCGCAGTTTTGGCATCGATGACATCATTGTATTTGGTGATAAAAGTAAAATAAATTATTAGAAAAAAAAAGATTATTTTAAGGTTTTTAATGTTTATAACCAATTTTAATTTAAAAAATATATTTTAATTTTGTAAATTTTATGCTGTTGAGAAAAATATTTACGGCCACCTGCCTTTACGGCAGGTGGCCGTAAATGCAGGTGGACAAATTCCGCGTGTGAATTATTCACGATTCACCAGCGCCCCCGTGTGGCCGCAAACATATGGCAATTCTTGCCATATGTTTGCGGCTATATGAGCAACTTCTTGTTAAGGAGTTCGGGCCTTTTAATCCCTCCTGTATGTAATTTCCTAACAATCAATGGAAGACAAGGCTTAATGAGTTGGTAGTCCAACTAAGAGCATTTTAAACCAACTATTTCCTTACAGTACAGGTATCTGTTGTAAAGGCAACAGACCCTCGGGAGGTCGTTAGTCCCCGAAAAAAGCTCCATAGCAAACAACTATCACGGATACTAACATCCCCTTCCCGCGTTCTACGTTTCAACCACAGCCACCTCAACCATGATCAGCTCGGGTTGAACTGCAAGCAAAACCACCCGGTGGCCATGCTTATCCCCGTTTTGCCAATTTAAACCTTTGGTAAGGGTTTCGGAAGCCAATACTACATAAGCCATGCGACTTCCCAGAGTTTTATTTGCTACGCAAACGAGTGACTCCTTCCCCTCTCTACCCGAAAAACAGAATGCCCTGGTTAGGAATACGCCAAGGCAAAACCAGTTCCCCGGAGGATAAGTTTTATGCAGACAGATACAAGATAAAAAACTTTATGTTTACAAACGAAATATAATGTTAAGAATACAACTGCGATGAAAAACGAATTTTTGGTCGCGACACAAGATAAAAAAATTTATGTTTACAAACGAAATATAATGTTAAGAACACAACTGCGACGAACGACGAATTTTTGGTCACGAATATTCGCCGCTAAAAATAAAAGACATTGGAATGTATGAGAATGTACACAATCGTGGTGTTGGGCGAAATTCGCCATACTCGGCGAAAGTTGAAATTGATTTATTTATAATTACTTCACCAGCGAACGACGAACAAAAAAAAAAAAAAAACAGTATCAGATGACCAGGTTTCTTATAGATGAAAAAATTTTTCATGAAATAATATTAGATTTATTATAATCCATGTAGTAAAACAATTATGAAGATGTTCTCAAAATATAAAGTACCTCAGATAATTTGTTCAAAAATCCTTTTTTCGGATGGCTTTTATATAGGTTTACTTTTAATATTATTTATATTGTCACCTCATCAATATCTTTTCTTATGGGCACCCTATCAGCTGTTTAAGTAAAAGGAAAATTTATATATAGAAAGCAATTTGTTCTGATAATAATAAATTGCAATTTGCTAAAAAAATGTCTTTCTTGTTGCGTTTTTTGTCTTTGAACACCATTTCTGCAAATCCGATTTTTTGGAATCTAAGGCCGTTTCTACTGATGTTCAATGTCCATAACCACTACCTTCTTCGTAAGGTTTTACACACAACCAAAAACGCTTTTACCATAAAAAACATGATATTTGTAACAACCTGTAGAAATAAAAGACACGTGAATCACAAACCAAAAATTGAATGTTCTATTATTTTCCAATTAATCTATTTTTCAGTGCTGTTGACATTTTATCACAGCCTACTCAGAAATTTATTATTTATAAAACTACAGTTGTTTTGTATCTAGTGGCTCGATGCATCAGTTTAGGTTTGCCACAATATTTATTATTTTCACAAAATTTAAACTTGTGTATTAATTTTTTTTTTTAATTTTTTCTTTGCACGGAATGTAAACAATGTTAGCTATACAAAAGTTCGTTGATACGAGTATTCTGCTTCACAAGTCGATTTTATACAACTACTATTTGCCCGGCCAATTCGTCGCGATGGACATAATTTGGCAAATAATGAACGTTTTTCCGATAATAAAATCACACATTCTTTCATATTGGGAACAATTTTAAAATGAAATTTTATGCAAAAAATTTTAGTGCATTGCTGTGCTAAGTCAAACCGAAATTTACTAACACATATTGAATAAAATAAGGATAATGTAAGTCAGGAGCGCTCCACTATCCCTATTTGATTATTATTAATTCTAGAAATTGGCAATTGGGTTTATCCAAGTTAAATATGTGTAAAAAAAACTAGGGGTTTAACACTTGGTAATACGGGGTTTATTTATTCCAATACTTCTAGTTGAGTTCAGTTGAGAGATTAAGAATAGATTAAAAATATATCTACTAAAAGTGCTGAAAAACACACAAGTTGAATGCAAAGGTTGACAGTTTTATTACTTTGCCTTTTTGTAGCAAAGCAATAAAACTAACTTTCGAACTTTAAAAAATTAAAAGTACTATACATACGTACTGAATTTTTATAATTGCGTTAAATTCAAATTTGATATTTCAAAGACGATAATAAATAGGTTATAATAACAAATAATTATAAATAAATGCAATAGTATGAATTCACTTTGAATTATTTTTTATATATAAATATACGCTATTAACATATATAAAAGTTTTTAAGTCCAAACCAAATTTGCAAATAATTTAAATTTGATTAAATAGTTTGATGTGTGGCCACGGCGCTTTACAGCTGACAATCAAGCGATTAAATCTTAAGCTATGTACACACGATTGTCAGATGTTACAATATTGTAAGATCTGGCAACATGCTGACAGTGTAGTGACAATGAAAAATTGTTCCGCAGAAGTAAATTGTGTGTTCAGACGATCGTAAGAAAATCTTACAATTTCATTGTCAGACTATGGTCTGACAAATAATTCATCTTAGAACAAAAATTGTCAGTTCACACGGTTGTCAGATTGTTAGATGAAAAAAATTTCAAGACATGTTGTAAGGCATTGTTGCCCATCAAACTTTTTTCTGACAATGACGGTATTGTCAGGTGCATTAACTTTATATATCTGACAATAATAACTGACCTTACAATATCTGCCAATTATCTGGCAATGCCGACGAAGAGTGTTCTCACGATTGTCAGATGCCTACTAACATTGTCGCCTTACAATTGATTGACAATGGTTTTTCTGACAACGTTAGAAGTTAAAAATTGGCAGTTCACACGATTGTAATATATTTTCAGACAATTTTACTGGCAATATTGTAAGATCTGACAACCGTGTGTACGTAGCTTTATTATAATAGTAATATCACAACAAACGATTCTACGATTCTAAAATAGGCAAACTTTCGCTTAGAATTAGCAAAGCAAGGATTGAGTTATCTTGGATCACAAGAATAAAATAAAGACTGTTTATTAAAACGAGTTAAAACACTAACATAAACACACTATTACTATTTTACAATCTATGCATATTTATCAGCAAATTAAAAAATTAAATTTAAATAAATTTTTCTTAAAATATTACTTTTAGCCTCTTTAAGGTCGTCTTAAAGACGCCATGGCATAATATTGTACTCGTATATTCTTTGAAATACTAAATGAAACAAAAAGAAATAATAATTTTTTTTTGTTTTTTGCTTGTTCTCCGTTCTGAATATATATTTCAATATGTTGCGAGTTTGCAGTAAATGAATTCTGTTTTAATTTTTATGAATAATGCCAATCAGCATTAACATTTTTTAAGAGGTTGCTGTTGGAAAACTTTTTTAACGCAACGAAATCAGTTTTTTCTTTTCCTTCCCTTGTGTATTTTTCGTCTTCAAGTCGTAGTGCTGCGCAGCGCTGCATTTCGTTTTGTTTTATTGTTGAGTATAGTAAGTGAAGTAACAACCAAAGTTGCATATTTTACACCAGGCGAAATGATTTTGAATAGTTTTTATGATTATTTGTATTTTCTTCTTCTTCCAAAAAAAAAAAAAAAAAGGTTTCTTTTTATTTTTCTTTTGGTTGTGAATGTGCTCGTACATAATTTCTATGGAGCAACAAATCTGTGCTAAACTTGCAAACAATTGAGTTTTGGCCCAGGCTTTTGCCTATTTCTTCACTCGTTATCCTTTTGCAACCACTTTAATTTTTTTCTCTCTTTTTTGCTTTGATGGTATTGTTGTGAAGTTGTTTCAAGGATTTATTGTATGAATGACGAAGGTAAACATGCTGTTTGCTGTTGCCGTTTTTCATAAACAATTTTCTACTTTTACAGCTTGCAGCCAATTTCTGTAACATGACTATTGATTAAAAGTAATTGAAAAAGCCGAAAACTTTTCATTCCACTTTTTTTTTTTTTTTTTTACTTTTTTGATTCACCGTTTTAAAGCAGTTCGAGCAGAGTTTTCAAGTGGAAATTATAAACTCAAATGCAGGCATTTAATTTTAAATACTGGTTAGAAACTCAGAACTTTGTTGAATGCGTTAATTAACAAATTAATTAACAAATTGTCAGCAGTAGACAGTAGAATGGTTAATAAAGTGAATTTGAGGATTCACTTAAGCTGTAATTAATGACGTGATGTATTGTTGGCCAAACTTCTGAAGATATTTGATAACATACTGCCATAAATAAAAACTTGGTGGCTACTTCACTATTATTTCTTACAATACAATTTAGAATGCAGTAAATAATCAAATTATTTATTAGTGATAAATAGGAAATTAAATTTCAAGAAGTTTTGGGCAATAGATGAATCAAAACTACTGATAAAATTGTCCAATTGTTAACGTGCAATCGAATGCAGCCCATTACATGGGCCTTTATTTGACGCTTCCAGCTTTTGATAATGATTTGAATTCAAATCGAAAAACATATGAGGGCGGATTGATATTAAAGCTACCTAAGTAGGAAAAACACATTTTTTCAAAAAGCATTTATTTCTCAACATAGTCTCCTTTTAGCTCAATATACTTAGTAGGATGATATTCCAACTTTCTTATGCCATTTGAATAATACGATTTCGGAAACCCCTCAAAATACGCGTTAGTTTCGGTAATCACTTCTTCGATTGAGATGAATCTTTTGCCTGCGAGGCATTTTATCAAGTTTGGAAACAGGAAAATCACTAGATGCTAAATCTGGACTATAAGGTGAATGATCAACCAATTCGAAATGTATTTCACGTAATTTTAGCATCGTATCTAGAGCTGTGTGAACAGGTGCGGTTAATAGGTGCAGTGAAGAAAGGGCACTTTTTTCTCCTTTAAATGTGGCCGTTTTTTGTGGAAACCCTTCAAAATATGCGTAAGTTTCGGTAATGCACGATAATACTTCCTGTAATTTTTCCAGATAATCGATGAGCAATATTTCGTGGGCATCTCAACATACAGTGCCCATAACCTAGCCAGTCGACGATTTTACTATCTTCGCCTTCTTCGGAGCACTGCCACCAGCTTCCCCCCATTGTTTCAATTGACTTTGGGTAGGTGTGTAGTGGTGGATCCACGTTTCATCAATAGTTATTAATCGACTCCAAAAATCAACTTATGCTTTAGCGTGTCCAAACACCGCTGTGCAGTGGTCTGTCGAACTCGTTTTTGTCGATATTTTTTTCATACGCAAATGTTCATAAAAAATGTTGAACATACGCTCATATGATATGTTTACCATTTCAATAATCTTAAGTAACTTGATTCGGCGATCATTCATAACGATAACCTCCCCTTCTGACTTTCCTGTTGACGGCATTGTTGCAGTGCTTGTACAACCGCGTTTAAATTGAGCAATCCAATATTTTGCAATGTAATCTGACGGAGCAAACTCGCCGTAATGTTTATCGAGCTTTTCTTTTGTCTCTTGTGACGTTCTCTCTTTCAAATAGTAGTGTTTAGTCACTGCAAGAAATTCACTTTTTTCCGTAGTTTTTGGCCAACTGGTTTTGCACGATATTTTTATGAACCTTAGTTCTTTTTTAAGCTAATTGGGCCTAAATTTTTCAGTGTAAGTTAAAACAACTTTATTTTCATTCTTTTCTAACGTATCGTCAAATTTTTGTGGGATCTAAATGGTGGGGAAAGCAACTTTAGTATCAGCTATTTATACAAGTACAGATACGTTAAAACGAACGTTTTTAAACAACCACAAATTTTTTATTTTTTTATTTTTCCATTTTTCAAGAAACACAAAAGTAGCGTGCTTCAAGTCGATGAATTTGGGTGAAATTTTAACAGCTCGCAATTAAAAAATTGGACTTGTACTGATATCTAGCGCTAGGTAGCTTCGATATCAATCCGAATCGTAGTGTTCTCCACAAAAAGAGGAAATTATTTTCAAATTGAGAAATTCATTTATTTTCAACTTGCTTTCAAATGTAATTCTCATATGTTTTTCAAATGTGGATTCTGATGTGGAATACTTTTTAAATTCATATTGTTTTGATTTGTTGGCGATTTTTAATTTAAATTTTTTATTATCATTATTTATTTTATTACTATTTTCTTAGTTTTGAAATTGACGAAAGAACGAAGTAGTTGGTTTCTTTTGGCTCTAAGTCGCTCTCCAATCAGACAATCTAATTATTACTTATTATTTCACTTTTTTATGTTTTTCTTCATGTATTTTTACTTTTCAAATTAATTCTTCCTCATATTTAATTGCATATTGCTCACAAACAATAAATAATAAAAATGTTATTTTTTTTTTCAACGCATTTGTTTTAGGATTACAATCAAATTCAAATCGATAAAATATTGAGTAACAAATGTTGATATTCGATTTGATTCTTAATTTAAATTCCAATGTTAAAATCAAACCATTGAAAAAGGTTTTTTTTTTATGTTTGACAAAAAATTATAAAACCGTTTTATATAAAATGTTTGATTTCGTGTTTGTTGCTAATATCTTTAATAACAACTACAACTGCTTGGTGTACAAGATAATAATGTCGATTTTTTGCTTGAAAAATGCATTTATTATGATAACAAATTGAATTAATACACTCTTCGAAGTAGCAAAGTCCATCGTTAGTCACAACTTTTTTCCATCTGTCTGGCAGCATAGATGCCGTACCAACAGACCTGCGTTGGTTTTAAGGTAAAGAATGAATCAAGCCAATTTCCGATAACATGTTCTGAAGTCCAGCATATTCCAGTAAACACATTCTGCATCAACTGAAAAATATTAGTTAGAAGGGGAAGGTCGGATGAGGTAAAACTTCCCATTCACTGTTTTCAAAATAGTTTTTCACCGGTTTTGCAACATGTGGCCAAGCGTTGTCATGATGGAAGATGATAGCCTCGTGGTTGGTCCAATATGCTGGGCATGTTCCATTGATTGGGTTCGAATCAATTGTCTTCGGTACAGGTCCTCTGCTATCTTTTGAGTTAATTTCAACAGCTCATAATACAAAAGACCCTTCTGATCTCCTCAAATATAAAACATTACTATGAAGTCAAATAGATATTTTTTTTTTTTTTATATTGGACCAGTACTCAGGGGATGACCCCTACATATGCAGTGCATTGTACCAGAACTAGGAAAATAGGTTGTGAGGAGGGGGAAAGCGGGAGTAGTGTTTGTGAACATTTGACTTGAATCTTCCAACGTTATAACAGACAGGAAACACTTCTGCAGGCAACTTGTTCCACAGACGAAGCGTGCGGCTGAAAAACGAATTCTCTCTGTAATGCGTAGTACGATTCCCCGGGCAATCGACCACAAATGGGTGAGCTCTAGACGATGAACGCGTGCTACGTAAAAATGTGCGCGTTTCGGGAACAAGATCCCTAATCTCGTCAGAGCAAAATCCATTGTAGTATCGATAGAACAGAGTAACGCATCCCACACTGCGTCGATGCTCCAGTGAGTCAATAGAGTTGGATACCCTACTGTCACCGATGAGCTTCTTCGCCCTCCCCTGCACACGGTCGAGTAACCCCAAAACAGACTTTGAGGCACCGGCCCAAACATGAGAGTTGTATTCCATTTTCGGTCGGATGTAGGTGGTATAAATAGTAAGGAGGTCGGATGGAGTGAAGTACATCTTACACCGTTTCAAAAAACCGAGGCACTTGAATGCTTCTTTAGAGATATGAAAAATGTGTTCATTCCAGCGAACGTCACACTGTATCTTCATTCCAAGAACATCAAGAGCATCCGATTCTTCAATATTTATACCATCCATGAGTACAGATGAAGCAGCATTAGCGGTCGTTTGTTTGTGCGTCAATAAGCAACACTGGGTCTTACGAGCATTAAAGGCGACCCTGTTTTTACGACCCCATTCAGAGACCAATAGAAGATCACTATTCAGTGAATCATTCATATTTAGTCTCTTGGCAGCGATCTCTGATAGGCTGGGCCTATATCTAAAAGAGTACGAGTGACAAATGCTGCTGTCATCCGCGAAAGAGTGGATAGGATTGGAAGTTTGGTAGAGAAGGTCGTTGAGGAAAATAAGAAATAGGGTAGGAGAAAGAACGGAGCCTTGCGGTACCCCTGAATTAATCTTGAACTCGTTTGATGAGACCCCATCTATAACAACTCGTATAGAGCGGTCTCTGAGAAAGCTCGATATAAACCGAGAGAAGTCATCACCGACACCAAAAGCAAAAGCTCGAATTCGGAGTTGATTTGACTGGGTTTCTCTCTTCAAACGAATCAGATGTCTTCGGTAGAGGTCCTCTGTGATCTTCTGAGTCAATTCTAACAGCTCATAATATACATAAACACCCTTTTGATCCCATCAAATGTAGAGCATTACCATGACGTCAAATAAATATTCAGTGTCAAAGTTGGTTTTTCGTGTTGACCTGGATTTATATATGACTTTTTGAGCTTGGGATTATCGTAATATATCCAGTTTTCATCACCAGCAACAATAAAATGCAAAAATTACTTTTTTTTGAACTATTTAAGCATCATTTCATGCAAAATTGCCCTTCAACGTTTCTCAGTGTCATATGGCATCCAATTTCACTGCTCTTTTTTAATGAATTCCAATGCTTTTGAGCCCAGGGAAATGGCTTGTTGTGTGACTCCTAATGATAATGCCAGTTCTACTTGCATTTGATAACAATCTTTATCGAATAACGCAATTCTTTTTATACAGAACATATTTGATGTCATTAAGCAAGAATTATATGCCGACAACAACACGGGTTTTTAACTGATTATTAGCGATTCTGCTGACTGCTTTTCATTTTTACTTTCTATTACTTCATTTTGCTTAATTTTAGCAAAATATGTTTACGTGTTTATTTTCGAAGTTAACTTCGAAAAGTAGTAAATCGCCAACAAAACGCTTGAGTTACAGAACACCCGAAAATAAGTTAAGGTTTTCCAAGTTGCTTGGCAAAAGTGAAAACCTGCCTATTTGGTTCATAAGATTTTGATTGACATCTACTAAATTTCTACCTTTTTCCCACAATCAGCAAGGATTTAGGTGAAAATTTATAATCCTGCATTAAGACGGCCTGATTAATTTTTTTCTATTGATTACATTAAGCAAATTCCTTTTTTATTGCGAATAAAGTTTTTAGAAGCACTAAAGATCTTTCTATTGCATCATAAAAATAAATTAAAATGTCTTTAAAGTGTTTAAAAAGAAAATTTATATTCGGTTCACATCAAATTTTATTTCTCTTTTTATAATCCTTTAACTCTTTTAAGCACTTCCAAGCACAAGCAACACAATGAGCAAGGAACTCGATATTTTATTACTTAAATGACGTTGCCTACTTTTACTTTTAGTAATTTTTCACTCCAAATACTGTTAATTCAGAGTGTTCAGTTCAAACAATTTTATTTTCGCCAGGACCTTATGAAACAGAACGAGAAAAAAAGGAAAGAAATTCAAAACAATGCACAAACCTATAAAAATTAAAATTATACTCGTATTTTAAGCCAGAGCAACTTGCAATGGTTTCTTCCTTTTATTATATTATTTTGTAATAATGATGCTGTTCATTGTTTTATGTTTTTCATTTTATACGCTCAAGTTGAAAATCGTGGTTTTAGTTTCCTAGATACTCATACCGGCTCTATTCAGCTACTAGATACTTGTTTGTCTCATGAATCTTCTTTTGCTTTCCATTGTGCCAGCAATTATGGACGGGTTCTTGGGTTGGTGAGTTGAGTCAACAGCAAATGTTGTCCTCGGTTGGCTGGCTGGCTGTCTGCCTGGTTGGTTGGCTGTTTGTTTGGTTGGTCGGACAGGTAAAGGAAACGTTTCCAATAAAATATCTTTGTTGCACTAATTATCCTTATTTTTATATCTCTATATTTTCTCTGCTTTTCTAAAAATGAGTGTAATAAATGTGAACAATTATGGTGCGGTCAGTGGAAAATTGTTGTTCTACATTTAATTAATGTCCAAAATTTTTATATTTATGGCCAGAAGATGGAATATTTCTCCTTCTTCGCCATTAAAACAGTTTTAATCTCTTATATAAATAAATGTTATTTTAAAAGGTCAGGTAGCAAGAAGTACGAGTAGTACTTGCTGTTTAACAAATAGAAAAAAAAAACGTTTTTAGAAGTTTATTTTTCTATCACTCACATTCAGTTCTCACCCGTTTTTATCTTTTTCATTTCTCAATAAAGCTATGTACACACGGTTATCAGATGTTACAAAATTGTAAGATCTGGCAACATGCTGACATGTAGTGACAATGTGTTCAGACGATCGTAAGAAAATCTTACAATTTCATTGTCAGACTATGGTCTGACAAATAATTCATCTGACAACAAAATTTTTCAGTTCACATGGTTGTCAGATTGTTAAATGAAAAAAATTGCCAGACATTTTGTAAGGCATTGCCAGTTATGTATATCAACAGCCAGCTGCTTGGCAGCGTTGCCCATCAAACTTTTTTCTGACAATGATGCCATTGTCAGATTGTTAAATGAAAAAAGTTGCCAGACATTTTGTAAGGCATTGCCACTTATGTATATCAACAGCCATCTGTTTGGCAGTGTTGCCCATCAAACTTTTTTTGACAATGATGCCATTGTCAGGTGCATTAATTTTATACATCTGACAATTAAAACTGAGCTTACAATACCAGCCAATTATCTGGCAATGCCGACGAAGAGTGTTCTCACGATTGTCAGATGCCTGACAACATTGTCGTCTTACAGCCGATTGACAATGGTTTTTCTGGCAACGTTGTAAGTTAAAAATTGGCAGTTCACACGATTGTAATACATTTTCAGACAATTTTACTGGCAATAACCGTGTGTACGTAGCTTAAGACATTTGAAATAGAAACGTATATACATATGTACGTATTTATCGAAATATTCAATGACTTTTTCAGGCACCACCTTGGTGGCTCCTATTTTAGAGCGGGATCCTATCCGTTTGTACCACTGAAGAAAAGAAATGAAATCTACACGGCTTTCACACACAGAAAGTTTACTTAGCAAAGTCTTGAGTTTGAAGGTAGCAAGGAAAATAGTCCACTCTATATATATTTTTTTGATGGTTTTATAGTTATTAACAACTTTTATTTTGTACGCCCCTCTATCTTTTATTTTCTCCATCAGTTTTGGCAATGCTACCATATTTTTATTAAAAAAGTTTTTTTTTTATCTTGGACCTTATCAGTTCATGACCCTATATATGCAGCGCATTGTAATTTAACTAGGAAAATATATTATGAGGAGAAAAGAGGGATTTGTGCCTGTAAACGATTGAGTTGCACTTATCAATAACAATAGCATTTGAAGTGTTAGAATTAAATTAGTCAAAACTGAGCGGTGCCCAGGTAAAATTTATTACCCAATTTGCCACTTAATGAACTACTCGTATTACTGAAAATAGCATTCGCTGATCAAGGAGAGTTTGAGCTATATCAAAGTTTAATAAAATCTAGTTTAGCTCTGCTCTTAAAAACTGATTTTTAATAATTTAAGCCAGTAAAGCAATTGCCTGAAGATGACTGGAGAATCGCTACAAAACTGCTAGTTATCATCTCCCAGCTTAAAGTCTACTTTATACTATTTTTGCTTTATGGAAAAAAGTTAATTGCTGCAAAAAATTTTTTTTTTTTCAGGAGAAGCCATTAGTAATTGGGCTTAAATAATAAAAGTTCCCACTTGCAAGTTTTCTAAGTTGAAAGGTTTCGTCATTCTAAACAAATTTTGTCTAAATAAAAAACATACAATTTTAAGAATTTAACTTCCACGCATTTTTCACAACTGCATATTTTCGTTTTTGTATGTGTTTTTTTTTCTTTTTTCAATAAAAAAACAATTCGCATTTTTAGAAAACGTTTTCTATTTTATTATACTATTAGTTTAAAATGGAAATTAAACAGCTTTTTGTTTGAAGAAAAATATAGAAAAATCCATTTTTGAATAAAATAGTTTTGTATAACAACAATTTGGTTTTGTAAAAGGAATTCTATGTAGTTGAATATTTTTTTATGCAACAAACCAACAACAAATGGTAGAAAAAATATGAAAACAAACTTATACTCAAGGTATACGAGTATGTATGTGTATGTATATGTAAGAGGAATTCTTCTGCACACTTTTTCTACCTTCATTTTTTTCTGGTTTTAACAAAATATGGAAATCTAGCCCAGCATATGAAGAGAATAAAATGTTTAGTTGTATAAAACATTTGCGGTATTCAAATGGTTGTCATAAAGTCATAAGTCTTAAAATATTAGTATGAAAAAATATAAATTCTGACAAATTATTTCAAATTTGAAACACACAAAAAAAAACTTTTTTTCGTGTTCAATAACGAAATTCGTTGAATCAAATAATAATTTGTTTGAATGTGGACCTGTAAAGGAATTTGTGGATTCAAACAAAAGTTTAGTAAAAATAATTATTGAGCGAAAACAACAATTATTTTTAAGCAACAACAAAATACGATGGCCAAGGTTACTTTTTTGATATAAATTTATATGCATACAAATTATTTTTTCAGACAAAAATTTTGTTGATTTTATTTTTACTATAATTTTTTCTGTGCAGCTGAGATGTTTACGGTTTAGTTACGGCAAATTGCGTTTAAAAAGTCTTATTACGAGTATTTTCTGACTTTTAATATAAATATAAAATATTATGATAGTATGCATGATATGACACCGTTTGAATCCCCCAAATATATATTAGTAAAATGCAATTAAGTAAAGCTTATTATTATTATTTTTTCTTTAACAGTAACAAATTATATCAACCAGCTTGTAGTCGCTAACTTGGCTGCGTAGAGCTTGTTTCGATGTTAAACCGATGTTAAAAAAAACAGATTTTATTCGTTGACAGAATAAGAAAGAAGTTTTATCGATTCATAAATGGCGGAGTTTCTCGAAATTTTACTTTTGTGATGGAAACTTTGTTTGACTGAAGTCTTTTTTCAGGCCGTTGACAGACAAACCTTTTTGAAAGAAACCCGGTTTTTACAAATCGTTTAATAAATGGCGCAGTTATCTAAAAATTTATTTTTTAAACGGACAATTTGCAAACCTTTATTATTTCTTGTGGAGCTTTCAGAACAAAAACTATCTATCCTAAGTTGTTTTTCGGATTACAATTTATCTGATATTTAATTATTTGATCTTGTTTAAGTAAATATTTCTAATTTTTGCAGCTAAAGATCATTTTTATTTTTTATAAAAAATTCAACAGTATTTATTTTCGATGATAACGATGATAACAAATTGTTATCGAAATATTGAGAAATAAAAGATTTTAAATTGTAAATTTTTTATAAAAAACAAAAAACAAAGATCTGAAGCTGCAAAAATTAAGTTTATTTAACAAACGAAGATCAAATAATATTGACATAAAGTATTTATTTTCAATATTTCGATAACAATTTGTTATCATCGTCAGGAAAATTAATATGTTATTAATAAGATATTAATTTCCTTGACGATGATAACAAATTGTTACCGAAATATTGAAAATAAATACTGATGAATTAAAAAAAAAAAAAACTATATTTAGCTGCAAAAATAAGAAATAATTACAATTTATCTATGTACTGAATTTTATCTAAATTGGTTTAAACCACAGCGTTACTTTCATATTTATAATATGAGTAAGTATACAATATTTCTTTTTGACAAACGAACAATCATTTAGTTCTTTCAAACTGCTTTCTTGAATAATTGTTGTTTGTAGTTCTTACGCATGTAAAGGTTATGTAAAAGATAGATTTAAAAAATGCTCGTCATATGCTTGACCTGAAAATAACATTTATTTTTCCTGTATTACATTTACGTTTGAATGAATTTCTGTCTCATTTAATATCTACTTTTTTATATTCTTTTCTTTGCCCTATCAGGGCAGCATGTATCATTGCTTATGCCATTTGTTCGTAACAAATTTAATAACTGGTTTTAAAAGAAATTTGCTTTTAACGTGGTTGTGGCATATCAAATTTAGTGCTACCAAGTTAGAGATTCGAAACAGCTGATAGTTTAGATGAAGCTTAATAACACAATTTATCTAATTTGGACATATGCCAGCAAAATTTGTTTTAACTTAACCCAACAACTTAATTTTGACTTAACTCAAACTTTTTCGTCAAATTTAATTTTAAAATTATTTTGAAAAAAAAAGGTCTTCATTATATGCCAAATAATTTTTTGTTTGTACAAAAACGTTTTTAGATTAAATTTTTTGTTTGTACATATGCACATCGGAGTTTAGTTCAAGTTTTTCCTTTCTTAAGTTTTTTCTTAAGAAGGATTTTTTACAACACAAATTTGCTGTGATCAATAATTTTTGATTTAAGAACACAAGGAAAATAATAATCAAATCTTTAGCTGGGGGACAAATAGCTGTTTCGTAGTCGCTACACTACTCATCAGCACCCACTGGGATTTGAACTCGGGTCATGACGTATCATGATCTGCTGCTTTAACCACTCAGATTGATTGAGAATTAAAAGAATTCTTTCAAATTGAAATTGTGTATAAAAAATTAACAAATCCCCAAATAAATTTGGTTTTCTTTTATTTTTTATTACCTCTCCGTCACCAAAAACATTGATTTTTTCCCTGCCACGAGCACACAAAAATAAAATTTGAAGTAATTGTATACACACATCAAACTAGCTTCAAACTTCTGCTGCGCAGCAGTAAAAATCTAAATTGTTTTGTTTCTTTTCAAACTCATATCAAACCATATAGCATTAAACACATAGACCACAACAGACTTCACGACTTCCCTACAGCAAACACCGCAACCGGCAATTGTAGTTCTGTAGTCAACTATTGAATTATTTTGAACATGGCAGCAACATAATTTTATTCACACAAAAGTTTATTTCAATGTGGCCACCTTAGATTTTTTAGCTTTACAAAATTTCGTTGCTTTACACAACGAGATCTGTTTATATCAAATTTTCATGAAAAATATTTCCTCTTAAAAAAAATAAAAAAAAAAAAAAAAGAAACGTCTTAAAAAGTTCAATTTTACCTAAAAAAGTTTTTCTTTGCTATGCTTAATTCGGGATTTCAAAGTTGAAGACATAATCGGATACACCTTCAGATCTACAGTGAGAACAGTATTAAAAAATTGAAATTTTACCAATACTTATTCGACTTGAGAAACAAAAATTTATACCCTTCTCTTTTAAAAACTTTCGTCAAAGATATACAATTAAAACTACTCGTAGGTGAAGTAAACCAACTCGTATATATCCAACTGCATATTAGTTATTTTATAAATAAAATGCACATGTCCCACAAATTTATTATTGAAAAGAATCCACCTGTCTTGCACTTATTTAATGATTGCATACTCCTGCATAACGAACGGATAAAATATAAAATCAGTGGCATTGACATTCTTCTTAGCGAAAGTAAATTTAGAAATATTAAAAACTTTTTAACTCAAGTAAATATTTATAATTTAATTTGAATCTCCAACTTATATAGTGTATAATATTATATATAGTTCCGGTTGTACATCTAAATGGCCTATATAACCTAATTGTGTTGGGGCCTCTGAAATACCAAATAAATAATAATAAAATGCACATATTTAGCAATAGAAAACATAAATTTAATAATTTATTTAAAAAAGCATTTAAATTTTGTTTTTTTATGTTATATTAAAAAGTAAAATATTACCCAGAGTTAAATTGCCTTAGATACGCTTTTACGCACTGGCCACACTATTTTTATTTTGTAGTCAAGAAAAATAGAAATTAGTTTAATTCGACTGCGACAAAAAAAAAAAAAAAACAGCATGGACAAGAACCAGCAGTCGTGTCACCTTGCTGTTGTCAAAATAAATGTTCGCATTTAAATGCATGTATTTTATATTTAAACATATTGCAGTCGGTTGGTTCTGACTAATACAACCAAAATAAGCCTAGTTTGAAGGAACAGCTTGATTCGTGTCCATGCCGCTCGACCTTGTGTTAAAAGTCTGAAATTTTTCACAAAAAAAACAAAAAAACATTAAGAAAATTTCTTGGTTGTTCATATAAAAAAAAGTAGTAGTTGTACAGTTTGTCCAATATGTGTTATACAGAATAGAAAGAAATGTTGCAAAAATTTTTCTCTCCGACTCGAACTATGTTTATTCCGATATCAAGTTTATTAAGTTACCTATCGTTTAGACAGGAAAGTAATTTCATGAAAGTTGCAATACAGTCACACCTTTTTACTAACACACTCTCATTTTGCTTACTTTCCACTCAGCTTTCATCAAAACTTTCATGAAACAAATTTTTTGACGTTTTTTGAAAGTAAAATGACAAATTGCTAAACATTGTTGCCACATATAAAGAATTACACAAAGTTGCAGTATTGTAGTAAAATAATAATTATAAAATTAACTTCTTTTGTAAGTTTCATTATGATCATTTGTCATTGTATTGTACATTTAACACATAAAGAACACAATTAGTCTTTTTATAAAAATAACATCTCAGAAAACTTTATAATGATAAGTTTTTTTAACTATTGCCCCATAAATTTGTATATGTAATAAGTTCGGCAACTCTGATTAGTAAACAAACAAAATAAGAATGGAGAGAAGCAGAGGCAAATTTTGCAACTCTTTGCCTCGGCGACATTTTTAAAATGAACTTTCACTTTCCTGTGTAGACGAACAAGAAATTTTCATGAAAGTTGTCTATTTCATTGAAATTTTTATTTGTAATATGTATACAAAAATTTCATGAAAGTACTTTCTTGTGTAATGGTATCGTAAACTGTAAGATAGAACCTGATTTCAATAACAAGAAAGCAAAAGTAAACGAAGGATATCAGATTTTACTCGTAATTTTAGTAGTGAAAATAAGATACTGTTTCTAAACTCCGACTTGCTCTAGAAGGAATAAGAGTAATTACCGTGTACGATTTTTTTTTTATCAGTTTTTGGAATTTTAATGTGATAAAATTTTGCATTGCAACAAGGTGTAGATTTGTCTCAGTGTTTTTCAGGTATAGTAATCAAATTTTCTTCTGTGATAAGCATTCTGGCAAAGCATTATCTAGTAAAAATCGTTTGAACAACTCTAAGAAAATATTCGTTATGAAATTTATTAAATACCTCGTGAATTGTGTGAGATTTGTAATGTAAATGTGCTCAAAAAGGCACGCATTTGTGAGTATAACACAGGCGGACGTTTCTCTGATGTTGTATTCTATACATAATCGCGGACATTAAATAAAATATTTATCAATATAAGATCCACTCTCCTTCATTTAATCAGAAATTATAAGTAAACAAAGTAGTATACCTTCCCAGCTTCCACGCTGTATATCATAAACTAACTTCATAATTTTTTTCAGAAACGGTTGCTAATAATTAGCATTTTAAAATTATGGTGTGCGAAGCTCGTTGTGTTCGGCTAGGACTTGTTTTTTGGCTATTATTAATATCTGTCTATTCAATATCATTGATATTCATTTTTTGCCTTTGTCTGCAATATATTCAAGGCAAATTTTATAAAATTTTCCATTAACTGAAGGGTATCCACGATTTTATGCGGCATCTTATCAATTTACTTTTTACCATTAAATTTTATTTCGTTCAATTAAATTTTGTTACGAGCGAATGAAAGGAATTTTAATTTTTGTTTCCTCAAATTCATTCAAATGTATTTCTAAGCTTGAAATGCAGCGCTTGTTCTATCACTTTTGTTTCACTTGAATAATAGACAAAATTCCATGAAACGAAATATTTAAATTGTTTTGGATCGAAAATTTATTTTCTTGTTTTTCTACAGTAAACAGACATTCAATGAAATAATTGAAATATTTTGGCCTTGGTTAAGTAGTCCGTTCTCACATAACCTCAAAGAAAGGGGTGTTATTTTATTAAAAGAAATTTTTTTTTGATTTTTTTAAAAAACGAATTTTCTTTGGTCAAGAATTGTACATAAAAAAAAAACAATTTTGATAAACAATGATTCTTAAAGGGTGGATTAAATTGTTTAGAAAGAATTTGTTTTTCTTTGAACAACTTCAAATAAGAAATCAAAGCTGATATCCTCTTATAAAAAAAAGAAGATTACCTGTTTTCTTTGAATAGGGTTAAATTAAAAATAAATTATTAAAAAAAATCAAGCTTTAAAAGATATTAAAATGTTTTCAGAAATTTTTTGCTTTTGGCCAAATTTTTTTTAGTTCTTTAAGTTTTAATGCTTAACATAAATTGCAAATATTTTAAAAATAATCCAAAACATTTTTTGTAAGGAACTAGCTGACCCAACAAACGTTTGCCTTTAAATTTTGTTTGCATTGATATAGTTAAAATGAGAAAAAAATAACGTAGAAATGTAGATTTTTAATATTAATGCCGCAAAAATGTAGTCAATAACTTTAGGATTTGCTAACAGTTATTGCGAATGCGATTCGTACTAAAAACTGCAAATGCGAAAATGAGACTCGTGGTATCAAAGCATATTCCTCTTTATACTTTCTGTTAAATATTTTTGCTTTGATAACGTTAGAAGGACATGACTGGTTTATACTTTGTACTGTTATAATTTTATTTTATTTATTTAATCAATTTATTTAATGTAAGCCCTTAATTGGATTACAAAGAAAGAAATTAGAAGAATTATTCTATAAAAAAAGTTTAAATTATATATTATATTAAAAACTTTAATTGGTTTATGACGAAAACTTAATGAAAGAAATTATCCGAATCATCCAGACGTCTCATTTAGACTTAAGATTTGATTACTTTCTGTTAATTCAATTACTTGCAAATGTTACAAATAAGTATATACATACTTGTATATACGTTAAAAATCCGCTTTATCTTCTAATATAATGGGTGATTTTATAAGAACTATCGGAAATTAAAAAAAAAAACACATAAAATTCAGAAAAATGCATGAAATATTTATTTGGATCGATAGTTGCGTCGATATAATTTAATGTTTGAAGATTATTTCATGCAAATGTTGGCCGCGGCTGCGCCTCAAATGGTCCATCCGCTTAGTCCAATTTTGGCATACTCTTTCCAACATTTTGGCCGGTATCTCACGAATAATGTTGGCAATGTTGGCTTCCAGTGCGTCAATCGAAGCGGGCTTGTCGCTATAGACATTAGCCTTAACATAGCCCCACAAAAATAGTCTAGAGGCGTTAAATCGCACGATCTGGACGGCCAATTGACTGGTCCCAAGCGTGAAATAAACTGTTCACCGAACTCGCCTCTCAATTGGTCCATTGTTTCGCGTGCTGTGTGGCATGTGGCACCGTCTTGTTGACACCACATGTCATGCAAGTCAAGCTCTTCAATTTTGGGCAAAAAAAAGTTTGTTATCATCGCACGGTAGCGCTCACCATTCACAGTAACGTTGTGATTCGCATCATCTTTGAAGAAATACGGCCCAATGATGCCGCCAGCCCATAATCCGCACCAAACGGTTGTTTTTTGTGGATGCATTGGCAGCTCTTGCAATGCTTCTGGCTGCTCTTCACTCTAAATACGGCAGTTTTGCTTGTTCACGTATCCATTCAACCAGAAATGAGCCTCGTCGCTAAACACAATTCTTCGATAAAAAAGTGGATCTTCATCTAACTTTTCAAGAGCCCATTCACCAAAAATTTGGCGTTGTGGTAGGTCGTTTGGCTTCAATTCTTGCACCAGCTGTATCTTATAAGGCTTCACACCCAAATCCTTCCGCAAAATTTTCCACGTAGTGGAGTAACAGAGGCCCAATTGCTGCGAACGGCGCCGAATCGATAATTCACGGTCATCACCAACACTGGCCGATACGGCTGCGATATTTTCTTCAGTTCGCACTCTACGTAAGCGTGTTGGTGGTTTAATGTCCAACAATGTAAATTTGGTGCGAAATTTTTTTACAATAGCCCGAATAGAAGCCTCAGTAGGTCGATTAAACTGACCATAAAATGGAAGAAGCCCGTGATGAACTTTCTTAACAGAGCACGCATTTTGGTAATATACATACTCGTATATACGTTAAAAATCCGCTTTATCTTCTAATAAACTACACAGAAAAAAATAGATGAGATTTTTTTTCAATCAAGTTATGTTATTAAAAAAAACCATCAATTTAATAAAATTTGCATTGACTTAATTAAATTCTTATTAATAATGAATTTTTGGAAATATCTCTTAATAAAATGCAATTAATAAAAAGTTTTCCGAATTGTTGACTGTTATTCAATAAATAAATTGAAGAGGTTGTCATATAACAGTGAAGAGTTGTTGTTTCATTAACAATTTTTTTTGTTAAGTATATTTTACGTATTAACGAAAATTTTTTCAACTCAATAATTTTTGCTTTTAAGTGAAAAAGCTATTTCTACTCTATAATTTGAATTATCAATCCGGCAAAAAATCTTTTTCACAGGAAATTTGATTAAAATTGCACTATTTTTATCAAATTTCCTGTGAAAAAGATTTTTTGCCGGATTGATAATTCAAATTATAAAGTAGAAATAGCTTTTTCACTTAAAAGCAAAAATTATTGAGTTGAAAAATATACTTAACAAAAAAAATTGTTAATGAAACAACAACTCTTCACTGTTATATGACAACCTTTTAAATTTATTTATTGAATAACAGTCAATAATTCGGAAAACTTTTTATTAATTGCATTTTATTAAGAGATATTTCCAAAAATTCATTATTAATAATAATTTAATTAAGTCAATGCAAATTTTATTAAATTGATGGTTTTTTATTAATAACATAACTTGATTGAAAAAAAATCTCATCTATTTTTTTCTGTGTATCAGCGTCAAAAGTGAGTCAACATCAATGATAATTTTATATTTCGTTTTATTACAGTGCTAGTATTAGCACTAGAATAATCTTAGTAACTATAATTAAGAGACTATCTAATGCTTACTTAACCAGTTTCAAAAAATATTCAAAAAATAAGGCCAACAATTTTTTATAATACCTTTCAACTAAAACTGTGAAAAATTCCGCTTCAAAAGTGATTAAACACTTTCCTCCTCATTTTTTTTTTCTTTGCTAAGACCAGTAGATTTACATCAATTTTTATGACGATTTTTATTGAAAAAGACAAAAAATAATTGTTTTAGTTAATTGATAATCAAAATACGTTGTGGAAGTGCCTGTAAAGTTTTATAAAAGCCGTGAAGAAAGATGAAAACGGAAATTTCAATAGAAACATGAAAAACTATAATACAGCTAAGAGAAAAAGTTAAATAATTTCGAAAAATTAGTAAAAATTTATGAAGACACTACACTTCTTAAGAAGCATTGTGGAAAAATTAAAAAAACTTTAAGCAAATAGTCGATTTTAAGCGAAGAGAAAGTCCATAGCTGTTAACTGAAGGAGAAGAAAGAAGGATTGCTGCCATAGTTACAAAAAAAAACACATTCTAATGTTGCACAAATTGCCAGGGATATCTCTACAGAGTCTGATAAAGCAGTTGCATTTTGCATAAATATGAATTTAATGTCAGGTGTTCGAGAAATAATACTGCACATACATTTTGTTGATACATTGACGTACATCACTTTTGATCATATATTATTGACCCTTTGTTGTAAAGTATAAAAAAAGACATTATATTTAAAATCAGCCATTTTTCCTATTATAACGCTATAAATAATGATTTATTCATTTCTGTTATTGTAAGTAAAATCGATATGTATAATATAATTTCATTGTATTAAAAAACAAGACACACCACTGGTGTTGACTCACTTATGCTTCTCATAGTATATGTCCGTAATATGTATAAGATATATCAGGTAACTTTTTACGAAGCCCTATCACAAATTTAGAGCGCAAACCAAATAAATTGTGTCAAAGAAATAAGAAAAGCGGGGACAACGTTTTTACAAAAATTTTGGCTATAAAATTTAGAATACACAGGGTCCAAAAAATTTAATATTTTTTTAAAGATTCGCGAATATTTACCAGACATACTTGTAACTGCACAGGAACACGACTCATGACCCATTTTCGACAAAATTGGTGCAGTAGATTTGGGTTTATTACTTACGTGTAAACATTACACTTTCATACCCACTCATAATTATCTCATCATTTTTGTCGCACCAAAAGAAGTCATCTGAAATATCGTATTTTTATTATTGATTATGATCCAAAAATGCTTGGATGTTAGTCACGCTCTAATACCAAATGAATGGAGTAGATCGAGTGAAGATTCAAATTGCGGCAATTTTTCTTTGCCGAAAATGGTTTCACATGGAAATTTGGCCGCATTACAATGTTTACATGAACTAAGGAACGCAATTCCAAGTAAACCAACCACCAAAGATTTATTGCTGTTATTGTGTTCTTATTGTTTCGCAAGTGTGTGTGTGTGTGTGTAGCATATGTGCATAACAATTATATTTGCGCATTTGAGTCTGGAATTATCATTAACTAGAAAGAAGCGTCATGAATAATGTAGAATGCAACAAAGAAGTATAAATAGCAGGCAGATTTTCGGCACAGGCAGAGTTTAGTTTTAAGTGTTGTCATAAGTCAGAAAGTAAGCAAATAAATAAAGTTGTTAAGTATTTAAATACTGTATAATAAATAAATACCAGTGTCATTATTTCATTTGTAATTAAAGATTCCGCAAAAGCAGTTTTAAAGGTAAAAACCGAACAATATTTTAAACTGTTTGTTGATTATTATAAAAAGGTAAAAATAAATTATATAAAATTTTTTTCTAAACATACAAAATGCAACAATTGGCATTACATTGTTGCTCATGATGTATTAACCAACAACAAAATATATATTAGTTAAGTGTATAAATTGTCCTATAGACATAAAATTCTAAAAATTCGAAGCTTTTATTTTGCACAATAGCTTAAGAACATTTTTAATTTATTTTTTCGTTTTAAAACTTTTGAATTTATTAAATACATTTGCATTATAAAACAAAGTAAACTATATGAATTCATTATACTTCTTCTTCGGGAAATATTCTAGGCTTAAGGTAGGCTTCAAGGTAGTTCACTTCGAGCAAACAATCAAGTTAGATTCAAAAGGAGTCCCTTTTGATAAAACAACACTACTTGTTGAATGAATCATCAGTCACACCATAGTGCAATAATTATAGTATTCGATCCAACGTATAGGCACAAGATATCGCAAAAGGTTATTAAACCTGGACTTGGATAGTTCACTAAGGTTGGAAATTACGTAGTTTCCCAGAATAGTCTACAAAAATTATGTACATGATGCTGGGCATTGACCGAGAGAGTGAGAAGGTTATTTCTATTATCGCCTATTTTTCAAACTACAACAAAATCCATTATAAGGTTGTGGAAGTCAACTTGCCTATCACTCTGCAACCAGTTATAGCTGCCATCAGCTTCTATATGCATCGACCCTGCCCTGGCTGCTCTGCATGTACTCAGATTTTGCCATATAATTGTAGTCTTCTAAAGAAAAGTTTGAACTTTACAATCCAAATTTTCTGTACACTTATAGTTCCCTATTAACGATGTTGACAACAAACATCACTTTTAAATACGTTTGAAAAAAATTAAATGTAATTTCTTTATTAATTGAAAATTTTTGCAAAAAAAAACCAAAAAATATATTTGTATTTTCCTCGACATAAAATTGATAAAAGCAAAGAAATTAGTTATAAAAAAATATTAAATTGCCGTAAAATAAAGCAAGAAGAAGCGAATAAGATAATTAAAGGGAAATTAAAATGCAGCTCTCTGTTTACGGTCAGCACATTTTCAAAAAGATTCTTTTATGTATTTATTTTAATTTCCTATTAACAAAATTAATGCCATTTCGCCAAAACACACAATAACACCCTTTTTCAAAAGCAGCCTTAAACAAAAGGGTTTTTACAACGAAACGAAAATTTGCTAAATGGAATGTTTACGACCACGTAGACTTGTGGGCAGAAAAATTAGGGCTCAAATACGTTAATTTGTAGTTTTTCTCTTTTGCACATTTCTATCGAGAGGCGTTAACGCAAACGGAACAAATTCGCTACGTTATTTGTTATACCTGTAACAAAGAATACTTATCGGAAAGTAAACGTTTTGAAGAGCATTAAAAATAAACTTAAGGGTATAAAAGGCATTAAAATAATTATAGCACATAGTTTGTGATTTGTTGCTGAGGAAATTAATTAATCCAAATGGTGGAAGTTAACCGATAAATTTTATGTATTAAGTTTTTAATGTGGCTCTTAATGTTCTCAATGTTTAGTCCTCTTAATGTTTCAATTGATATTTATGGCAGCATTCTTGCAGCAAGTGCGTGCCTGGCGTCCTGTAATTTCAAATATTATATTTTGTGTTTGTGCGGAACACATCAACGTACCACAAAACTCAAGAACGAAGAAATTTTTCCGACTGACTAGTTTCATGCAGCGACATTTTGAAAGACTTATATACATAAACGTACCATCACAACGGAAGCATACCTTAAGATATTTTTTTTATTAAAGAACTACCAAATAAAATAAAACCCTAATTTGTTTATTTAATTTTTTCTTTTCAGGTAAGCTACATGTTTTCAAATTGTAATTGCAGCCAAATAAGGAAGAAATTCTTTGTATAATACAAAGTACTCGAATATCAGTCCTCTTGTAAATCTTTTAAATAATATCAATGTATTGGTGGAACATTTTAGAGCTGTATTGGTAAGAACTAAAACTATTTTCCACATCATGAAAAGAGCAAGACATTTAAGAATGTTTTGAAAATGTTTATTTTGCCTTCGGATGCGCCATTTTTAGGGTTTTATTTAAAAATAAACCCTTAAGTTTTGTGCGACCATATTGATATATTAAAAAAGGTTGTGCTTTTACACAGCGGTGAATTTCAATACTTGAACATGTTTTGCCACTTTGTGTTAACGAATTACATATATAAAAACAACGTGGAAGAGCACACAATTATATAATTCCATAACTTTTGTAAAATCTGCAGAAGCTCTTGTGGCCGTTTAATTAACTATTAACAACCATGCACGTTCATGTCTTCTACATAAATTAAGATATTTTGTGCCTGAATAAACAAGATGCTCGTTGTTAAGACACTTCTTTATTAATGGTCCATTCAAATAAAAAGAATAAAATGGAATTACAACATGTCGGCGTTTAAGAAAACTTGCCAAATAAATTTGTCTTATCGTATCGTATTTTATCGTATATATTGTTCAGTTCACAATAAGCACGTAGCCCAGTAACTAACAAAAATTCTCATAAGCTTTTGGAACAGTCAATATCAAATAAGCATTTCAAAAGTTTTTAGTCGTTGCATTGCGCTAAAAAGTGTTTCTTTGAAATATTAGATGATCTTTACGTCTAAAGATAATATTTTGCTATAGGCTAATTAATCTCAAAAAAAAAAAAATAATAAAAGTACAAATAAAAAAGATTTATAATAAAAATAAAAAATCCGAACTAATCTTAATAAAAAGTAGTAAAGTGTGTTTAAATTTTAAGGGCCGATGTTGATTTTCACTAAAACACAAATTATTTAGGAATTATTGTCATTTCTTTTTATTATGATAATATTTATATGTTTCAATTACGTATGGTACAAAATATTGGCCAAATGGCCGCAGCGACTGCAATGGTCCAAAATTTCGATGACACTGAGGCATAATTGAGGTTCTATGCCGTTAATGTGCCGAATTATCTCATCTTATAGCTCTTGAATTGTTGCTGGCTTATCTACACATTTTCTTTCAAATAATCCCAAAGAAACAAGTCCAACGGTGTGAAATCACATGATCTTGGAGGCCAATTGACAATGCTACCTCCTCATCATAACCTATTTTCCCAGTTCCAGTACAATGCGTTGCATATGTAGGGGTCATCCCCTGAGTACTGGTCCAAGATAAAAAAAAAAAAAAACGTGAGATAACACGGCCATGCAATTTTTCGCGGAATAGAGCCATTGGTTCGTTAGCTGTGTGGCAAGTAACACCACATATCGTCCACATCCATATCTTCCAGTTCGGGCTAAATAAGGTTCGTTATTATTTGGAGATAGCGAACACCATTCACAGTAACTGCCTGACCGCCCTCATTTTGGTAAAAATACGGTCCGAATATGCCGGCAGCCCATAAACCGCACCAAGCGGTCACTCTTAGTGGGTGCATTGGTTTTTCGACAATAACTCTTGGATTAATCCACTGAAATGAAAATCAGCATCATCACTGAAGATGATTTTCCTTGATTAGTTATCCCTTGTTGCTATTTCCTGCCACCATTCTGACCATTGCACCACTGCGTATCTTTTCATGACTCAAATTGAATTACTCTGAAATTCAGTAGTAAAGCACCTCGGAACACCTCTCGCGCCATCGTAGTTATTTCTTAAGTGCGGTCAGGCTTGTCCTTCGATAGTTTTGCGTCTCACTCTCACTAACAGTATTAGTTTACAGTTTTTTTCGTTGTTCGCCTCGCAGATACTTGACATTGAAGGCAGCCATCTAAATCCAGTCACAGCAAAATTTATAACAGTTCCATAGAAAGAATTGTAATAAAAATAAAATTTTTATCTAAGATTTCGTCACACTTCCATAAATTTTCTGCTTATAGCTCTACACATATGTATGCCAAAATATTTATTTTGGATATCATATTTTGTATTTGTTACAAAAATTAGTTGCATTTGTTTAACAAATATTCTTACAAAATTTTGGTTTGAATCTACGAATAAGGAGTTCATAGATTGAAACAGGCCTGTATTCTTAGAATTTATTTATTTGGTTCAGTGATCTTCATTATTGAAACGGAAAATGTTTTCTGTTGAGCAGTTTTTGATATAAATTACCATATCATATGTTGTTAAGAAACTGCATGGAAAGAAATAGTTAAGACATCGAGCCATATTCTCGATTATATCGTTAGCGACTTTTCATCGAAACTCGTTTTTGCAAATAACAACTGCACCATCCTATAGACCGAAAATATTTACAGTTTCCGTTTAAATGTTTAAGTTAACCTTAAATGCAATTTTATTTGAAGGCCACAACTGAACATGTAAAAAAAAAATGCATTGATTTCTGAAATGCTTGAATGCAATAAGTCGCTTTGGTATCAGCTGTGCTGGTTAGAATCGATATTTATATGAATGATATTAATTAAATCAACACTCTTATTGTCGAACCACACTATGATGCTAGTTGAAAAATCACCATATCAATTTAATATGAACGGGCAGCTTTTGGCCATGCTTCATGGTCTCCAACTTTGACGCTCGTTCAGATTTGGTGGAACGAAAACATGCTTGCCTATACCATCGGTATGTCTTCGACTTGCGAGTTGCCGAACAATTTAAACGAAATTACTTTTTGTAACAAACCTTAAAAAGCACATGCTTTAAAAACAAAATAATTTCTATCATTTTACTTATTAAACATTTTTTGTTTGCGCAACACTAAGTAAATCATTTGTATCCTCTTTTAGTAAGCAATAAGCTCGTTTGGATGCCCTTGAAAAGTTGGAGTTTTTTTTAAGAGTTTGTTTTTAATAAACTTGAAGATTCCCGCATTCACTCGTTTTTTTTTTGCCTTTTCTTTGAATTTAACTGCAAATCTTAAGTACTACAATTTATTGAAAGTTTATCAATACAATATGTCATATTAAAATACTAAACAAAGAATACAATGGGTTAAAAAAATGAAAACAAATTTCATTCTTCCTTTTACAAGACACACACATTTTTTTTTTTTTTTTGCTAAAAATCAGTTCGAAATAAACACAATCCCTTTTGTTTCAATGAACAGAAAAGATTTGCTTTTCTATAACTTTGAACAACTTTAAGCAGCAGAGAACAGTAAAGTAAGCAAATATTGTACAAGTCAACGTGTGTGCACTTGTTGATGTGTGCTAAGGACAAATAAATTAAAAAAAAAAAACAAATAAAATTTGTATTAACATAAATTCTACATTAACTTGTAAAGGTTTTTAAATGGATGTTTGATGACTACAGAAGAAAAAACTAGGCATGTAACAGACTCAACTACAAAATACAAATCAAAAGGATCAAGACAACAGCTTTCCGAACACAGGTGTTTGCATTTGCGTTCATTTAATCATTTGATTTGATATATTTTCTACAGCTTATCAGGCAAGTAAAGCTTTATATTATGTTTTTAAAACAAAAGGAATTATGAGATTTGTGTTTTGTTCTATTATTGTTGTTGCTGTTGTTGTTTTTATAAACCCTCCACATCCCCTGTAAGTTACTGTTTGTTAAAGCTATTTGACATGTCTAAAGTTGAATAAATATTTTTGCCATTTTTTCAAATTTCAAAATTTATTATTTAAAGAAAACTTTAGTCATTGAATTTATTCAAATAATTACAAGCAGTTGGGAGTTAATTAAAAACTTTAGGTATGTCTAATGCTTCAAGACAAGTCTTAAGTTTCTATTATGATCTCGCTTTCTTCGTATGTTGAATGTTGAATGTTTCATTTAAATTACTTATACGCCTGCGGTTGCTTCAAATTAAATGTCATATTTTAGTAATGATATTTTAAGCAAATATCATATTTATAATAAATAACAAAAAAAAAAAAACGAATTAATATCCTTAAGAGGAAACAATTATGAAAATATTAGTATCACTTTTGATACTACAGGATTTGCTTTCCGCAGGAACTTGTCAACAAAAATATACAAAATCACTGCGATAATTTATAACAGCTGATGATTTTTTTTTCTTTTGCGTTATAGTCACGATTGAAGTTTTTTCCACCTCCAGTAAAAGCAAGAAATAATACTTGGCGGATTCACAAAATGGTGTGTCGGCGATTTTCTCTGTAATCAAATTTCATTAGCTGCTGTGCATTTACATACACTCCGGTTCACTTATTTAATGATACTAAAATTTCCATATTCAGAAGCCTGTACCTGTATCTTTTGCATTTTTTAACCGATTGCAGAATTTGAAAATATAAATAAAAGCTACGAGTAGATATCATGACAAAAGTGGTTTCTTAACTCAAGAACTTTTTTTAAGCAATTTTTCAAAATAAGTCCAAAAATGTGCTTTCTTTTTTGGTTCACTTGAATAAAGGCTTATTATTATTTTTTGTTATTTTTAAAGCACATAAGCGATGATTTTTTGGTAGGGAGCGATTGTTTATTACAATTTAGTACATCTTAATCAATTTTCCATTCAAAATCGCAAACCAAAAAATTTTAATTCTATCGGAAAAAACTAAAATCGATGTTTACCGTTCTGAAGGATTTTCTAACCGCGCAATAACTAAATAAGTTGGACGAAGCCCAACTGTTGTCGACAATGATGTCAAGTATCCCGAGTATTATTAAAAGGTTTGAACAATTTTAAAGAAAGGGTTTCATCGTCTTTATCTACTTATGAAAAAATTCATCGAGTGCAATCAAGCAAGACATCAGTACGTAGAGTAATTAAAAGCTGTGAGTAGCTTAAATAACGGAAATTAGAAAGAAAAAGCCGCCACTTAATGCGCCTCGTAAAGAAAAGCGGCTTACATTCGCAAAAGACTGCATGGCTTTGGATGGGCAGCAAAGAGGTTATGCGAATAACTGGAGAACCATTGTGTTTACGGATGAGAAGTTTAATTTGAATGAACCTGATAGCTACAACTATTATTTCAAAGAAAATCGGTTTTTGAACAGCCATCACAGCCGAGATGGAGGCGTTTTGGTATGGGGTACTATTACGTACTATGACACCATTGATATTGACTTTCAAAGTGTAAAAATTACATGGTAAGCTATAATGTTATTGGAATCAAAATTTCCAAAGTTAAATGAACTATTTGGTACTTATCTTGGATATTGCAACATGATAATGTCCCTATTCACGACGCCAAAGTAGTAAAAGAGTTCATTGCAAGTAGAAATGTTAATATTCTTGACTGTATTCTCCAGATCTAAACATGATCGAAAATGTCTGGGATTTGTTATATCGTAAGGTCTATGAAGGAGGTAGACAATTTTATGACAAGCAGTCTCTAATTCAGGCTATTAAGGATGCTTGGAGTCAAATTTCGCCGGATTACATAAATTCTCTTTATCTGTCAATGAAAACCCACATATTTGACGTTATTAAAAACAAGGGTGATTTTACCTATTACCAATCATTCTTAAGTAAAGTAAATAAAGCAATAATAAAGAAAACTAAATTTAAAAAGCAGGAAAAGCAGTTTTTCATTAAAATTAGTTAAGGGGCTTTTATTTGAGTGAAAAAACACGTTTTTGGAATTTTTTTATAAATTGCTCAAGAAAAGTTGTTTAGTTAAGAAACCACTATCGGCATAATTTTTTTATATCTCAAGATGTCTAGCTTCTATTTCTATATTAAAATTCTAAGGTCGGTTAAAAATTGCGAGAGATACAGGCTTCTGAATATTAAAATTTTGAATGATTTCAATTAAATGAACCGGAGTGTACATACATATTTTTTTATATAAAACAGAGGCTGCTAAAAATATTTTAAATACTTCTTATTATGTATTAATATGTACAAAAAAAAAGAAGAAGAAAAAACTTAAATCCAACATGCGACTATTTATACCAACCCGGTTGGCAAGATTGTCCTAGACGACATTTAGTTTAATGATATATACACTAGGATTTACCACCAATGTAATCAAATCCTTTACTTTTTAAACATTCCAATTTGGTATAAACGTTCGTCAATGATTTGTTTGAGGTGTTGTCAGTTAAACATATGCTAGAGTGTAACAGAAAGTATTGCCAGCGCAGTTTGTCTAATTTCCAAAGAATTATTCTTTGTTCAAATAAATATATTATTGTATGCTCTTGTTTTGTTTTAATATTACAACGACACTCAAATTTATCCAGACAAAAAATATATTTATGGTTTCGTGTAACTTTTTGTTTAAGACAAACAACCCATTGTAACAATTTATTGTATTAGATATCTGATGCTTTGTAGACACGCACGTGTAGATACATGCGCGTGGAATTTTGTTCGAACTTTTTTTTTGGTTAATGTCGTCACAGGAAGTATACTTCGGCACTTTATTGTATAATTCCTTTTCTCACAAAGTAAAACAATTATGTTAGAGTCGTTAGCACTTGCATCTATAGATATTAATTTTATGTAAAAAAGTATAATAACCATCCGTACAAAAAACGTTGAAATACTCAAAAATAATTATTAGTAGACGAAATTTCAAAAATTTATATGCTTTGTGTGTATGCGTGCATATTTTTATTGCCAGTACATCTTGTTGCCGTTGTTTACAATGTATTTAATACAAGACCAAATTATTTCCACTCCACTAACAAACAATCAAGTTCCGGTTCTTTACCTATGTATACATTAATGTTTACAATTCTTATTTGTCACAAAATTATATTTGTACAAATACATATATACTGTAATAAAACTTGTTCACGCCTTTAATATTGGTCTATATATGGCTATATATGTTATTGCATATTTTTCTGAGTACATTCACATTTGAAGTGAGAGTAACCGTTAACAACAAAATCCTCTGGGATATTTTTCATTAAAGTAATTGTTGTACAGAAAGCTTGTTTGCATTAAACTACAGTCACATATGTATGTATTTGTTATCTAATATTTTTTTAAAATAAATATGGAAAATGTGTTTTTTTATGTTTTTTTCTATTTTTTTAAAAGTTAAAAAAAAAAAACTTCGAAACTATCACAAATATTCATTAATTAAGTCCAAAACCGTAAACATATATACATTTGCTGCAATGCGTACAAAAATAAATATTGTTTATGTGTTTGTAAAAATATCTCTATTATTCACATTAAAGCTATGAAAACGGATGAGATAAAAAGCAAAAAACTAAAAGTTTTGAATACTGTAGAAACTTAAAAATAACTAAAAAGTTTTTATATCCAGCAGACATTAGCATAATAACTGGAAAACAATCTTCGAAAGCCATGTGAGATGACAAGAGTCGTCTTTTAGAAGCAATATTATGCTGTTGTTTTGTATGGGCGACCCAAACATGTGAGATGACAAGAGTCGTCCTTTAGAAGCAATGTTATGCTGTTGTTTTGTAGGGGCGACCCAAACATGTTTTAGCTGCTGTTTGAACACTTTTCTACATGGCAGCCATTTTGTTAGCTGCTAAGTGATTTATGTTTAATTTGGTTTGAGTTTTAAACCTGCATAATCTGACGCCTGAATAACGCTTCCAAATTGTACAACATTTTTTTTTAAAGCCCTGATTCTGTTCGAAATACGTGTCGCGCACTACGTCGATTAGCGATAAAGTTCTCTTTTGTTTAAATGGATACGTTAATAAACAAAATCACTGTATTTTGAAAGAGGATGGTCCTCAAGTGTGTGCTAAGACACAGTTACAATCGGAAAAACTGACTGTTTCGATTGGTTTAACGGTAGATGGAATCATTGATCGGCACTTCTTTAAAAACGATGCTTGTCCGATTATTACACTCAATGGCGACTGCTGCGGAACAAGAGCTTGGCACACTGCTCGTGCCATAGCTCATTTATTGAAGGAAACATGATTCAAAATTTATGGCGGTCACACTCAAATTTCCCACCAATATTGTTGGCTTGTCGCAGGACATATACTCCCTTAAAAATATGAAATAAAAAAAATAAAAAATTTATATATATATATATATATATATATATATATATATATATATATATATATATATATATATATATATATATATATATATATATATATATATATATATATATATATATATATATATATATATATATATATATATATATATATATATATATATATATATATATATATATATATATATATATATATATATATATATATATATATATATATATATATATATATATATATATGTAGTTTTGATGAACAATGAGTTGAAATAAAACACGGATGGACTTTTATTTAATTCATAAGTAATTCAATATTGGTACATTTATTAATATTTAGTTAATGTTATATGTAGCTTATGATGTAACTTAATTTTAATTGTCCGTGTCGCGTGACTTAATGGTCAACATTCAACTCTCAACTCCCCGTTCTTTATTTCTGTTTGTAGCTTTTAGTTGTCTGTTCGCCTTAATGCATGCTCAATATTTATTCGCTCTTTTGCCGACTTGATCGGCGAAGTGCAACAACTGGCACTCCCACATTCGGCCCTCCTGACATTGCATTCGACCCGAATGCAGTAGTCCAAGGCTTCATGTATTCCGCAACAGTAGTGCATCTCTTGGATCCTTCACCTTCACCAATTTTCTCGACCTCGTACCGACCATGATTTAACTTTTTGATTACTTTATAGGGTCCTAAAAACTTGGGTTTTAACTTTAGACCGGAACCAAATTGTGTTCGCTTAATAGCTACTAAATCATTTAGGTTATAATCGTTTTCAGGCTTGCGATTCTTGTTGAAGGATTTACTATTTTCTTGCTGGATTTTCAGAATATTTTCACGGGCTTTTTCCCGGATGCTGTCACGCTCTTGATGGAGTTCGATGACTGCAGCATCTTCCAGTAACCTCTGAACTTCTGGACATTCTGCAGTTCTCATTTTAACTCCGGTCATAATCTCAAATGGAGTGTAGCCTGTGCTTCTTGAGGGTGTACTTTTTGAACTTTCTCCACATAGCGATACCAGTTTTGAGGTTGGGCTTCGAGACACAATTTTGTTAACAAGGGAATGATGATTTGGTGAATTCTTTCCACTTGTCCATTTCCACGAGGCACACCAGTAGCTGTTGTTAAATGCTGGATACCTTCTTCAGTACAATAGTTATTAAACTCACTTGAGGTAAACGCGGGACCTCTGTCGGTTATGAACCTCACCGGATTTCCAAAGACTGAAGCTTGTTTTTGCAACCGTTCTACCACCTCACTAGTGCCCGTACTTTTTGTTGGATATAGCCAAACAAATTTTGAAAAGGCGTCTATCACTACTAAAATATGGTTATACATCTTTTTGGTTGCGTCCATGGGGCCTACATGGTCCAAATGATAAGTCATTAACGGCTTATCGGCCTTATCGATTGGTGTCAATAATCCCTCCTTCTTGCCTCTCTTTGCCTCAGCCATAATGCATTCTATACAGCTTTTTACGACTCTTTCTGCTTTGGCACCCAGATTTCGGATATAAAATGTCCGTTCTACAAATTCTGCGGTTTTCTTTGAAGAGAAATGTCCTTGTTTATGAGCGAGTTCAATTATCTCTCTTTCCATACTATCTGGAATGACAACAAGCTCCTTGGTGGGATCCTTGTGTACAACTCCGTATTTCACGTAAAAATCTTCATAGTTTTTCGTCTCAAGAATTTTGCTTATAACTTTTACCCAATCATCACGTTGCTGAGCTTCTCTAATTCTATGGCGTAGAGAATCTTCCATCATAAGGCTTGACGCTCTACTCAAAGCGTCAACGTGTCGCATTTTCGTACCTGGTCTATGCTCAATGATATAATCAAAGTCCTGAAGAAATAGAGCCCATCTTGAGACTCGCAATGGTACGTCTTGTTTTCTCATTGTCATAGCAAAGGCATTGCAATCAGTGACAATTTTTATCTTCATTCCAAGCACTAATACTCGCCATTTCTTTAAAGCTTCAATGATGGCTAGCACCTCCAACTCGTATGAGTGGTACCTTTCTTCAAAAGGGTTGGTTTTGCGGCTCATATATTCGACTGGGTGAAACTGGCCATCCTCCGAGTCTTTTTGAAGTAACACTGCGCCGTAACTGCTGGCGTCGGTATGAATCTCAGTTTCGGCTTTCGGATTAAACAATCTCAAAACACTTGCACCAACTAAAGCGGTTTTCAGCTGCTGAAAAGACAGAATTTGGTTATCTTTCATTTGGAAATCTGTAGTTTTCCTCAACAAATCGGACAGTGGTCTTGCTATCACAGCATAATTAGGGATGAAGCGTCGGAAGTAGGAAGTAAGACCTAAAAATCTTTGGACAGCCTTCTTATCTTTCGGCACTGCGAACTTCTCGACGGCTATAGTTTTCTCTCTGGACGGCAAAATTGTAGAATTCTCCAACACATAACCTAAGAACGTAATTTTCTTCATTAAAAACTGGCATTTGTTCCATTTGATACGAAGCCCGTTTGACGACGCGACTTCTAGTACCTTTTTTAACTTAACCCTTCCTCTTCATCTTTTGAGGGAATTACCATATCGTCCATGTATATGACAATTGTGCCATCTATTATCAACTCGTGAAACACAGCATTCAAGTAACGACAAAATACAGCCGGTGAATTTGTGATGCTAAATGGGACATATAAAAATTCGAATTGCCCTCGATGAGTTACAAACGAAGTATATCGTCGACTATCTTTCTCGAGCGGTACATGGAAAAATCCATTTTGTAAATCCATCGTGGTATATACTTTAGCCTCTTGCAATCGCTGTAGCACATCATCGATTATTGCCATAGGATAATTGTCACGTACTATCTTTTCATTGAGACGGCGGTAATCACAGCACAACCTTTTGCTGCCATCTTTTTTAGAAACCAATACAACAGGCGACGAATATTCAGAATAACTTTGCTTAATAATGCCTTCTCTGAGCCATTCCGCAACTTGATGATCTACGGTCTGCTGGTCCGCGTACGACATTCTACGAGGGTGATGCCACACTGGTGTTTCATCTTTTAGCAATATTCTCATTTTTACAGGAAATGAAGTAGGTTTGATTGGCTTGTAGCTGTTTACCAGTTTTATGATGTCTTTTCGTACACCAAGCTTCAAATGATTCACGTCTAAATCAATAGGATCCGCTGATATGCAAATCTCACCAAACTCTTGGACCACCTGCTTTAATTCATCATTATGTCCACTTACTACTTGCTTAACGGCTTGTTCAGTGACTATAACATTGGCATTGCCTGTAACTTCGGAAGTTTTTGCGGAGAACTTCGATCCATCAGCGTTTATCAAAATATCGACATACTCTAAAACATCATTTCCTAACACCGCTGAATACAGAATATCACGCTCTCGCGCAATATGAAATTTAATCGGTATCACTTGTCCATCTAAATCAACATCTGTCTCAAATGCCCCAATAGTTTCGATTTCTTTGCCTCCTATACCAATCATTTTCCTCCTCTCAGCGCTTACACTCGCCTCTTTCATCATCATTAAAACATCATAACGAATACAGCTGATATCGCTACCAGTATCAACCAAAGCTGATAGCTCGAAACCTAGGACTTTAATATCTTTGAAAATTCTATTTGGTCTGGATATAATTACTTCATGCGGTACTGAATTCTGACTTGACAGCGTATAACTAATATTGCTTGATGGCTTCTGTTTCACTTCTTCTTTCGTTACTTGGCTAGTTTTGCAATTAAACGCTTTGTGACCAATCTCATGACACTTGAAACATTTCACTTGCATTTGAGGACAATTGCGAACAAGGTGACCCTTTTCACCACATTTAAAACATTGGGAAATTTTTAACTCTTGTTTTCGATTGGGACTGGTAAATTCTGGCTTTGGGTGGAATCTACCCAGACTAACAGGATGAGTTGGTTTGGCTACCCTTTCATAGACTTTGATTTTATTTTTTAAATCTTCGATGCTTGTTGCCTGGAATAAAACTGTCTTATTTGTTTTGCTATCCGGTATTCCTTCAATGAAATACTCGATAATACTATCTTCGTCCAGATTTATTGGTGAACCTAGTTCCATAAGGCAATACAAATATTCGCGAAAGCTTTCATTAGGCCGTTTCTTTCTATTTTGCAGCAATCGGTGAATCTCTACCGCTGAATGTCTAAGTCCGAATTCTTTTCTAAGGGCAACTTTTAATGAGGCCCAGTCGCGAATGGAATGTTGGCTTCGACAAAATATTTTTGCTGCACCTGCTAACAGTTGTCGTGCATAAATATATTTTTGAAGGTCGTTCCAACCAACTGTAATGGCGCAATCTTCGAAATCGACTAGCCATGACTCAATGCCAGGCTGTCCTTCACCTGAAAATTTTGTTAAAGAATCTTCGATGTCTTTTAAAGTGAAAGTGGAAGGCCCGCGATGTTCTGCACTAGCTGGTTGTTGAATACTAGAAGCCGTTTCATTACAATCTGAAATTTGTTCTTCATTCTGCTGGCCAAAATTAAAATGTTTGATCAATCTTTCTTGTAAAACAAGTTTTGGTCCGTCAACTTCCAAGCCTACTTCACCTAACTTTGTCTTCAGTTCTTCAACCGAAAGTCCCAATATCTCTAACAATTCCATTTCAGTCCAGTCAAATAATACAGTAAGATGTGAATGAAATATTTTAAAAATACAATAATAAAATTTTAAGTGAAAATATATAAAGAATTATAAAAAGTTATTGACTTATAGAAATGAATAATACAACGAGTTTAAGTTTATTATTGAAACTGGAGAAACATATAAAAGATTTATGAAATCAAAATGTTTATGATTCTTTAAAATTTAAATTCAACTTTCCAAACGAATTTCTGTTAATGCTCAAAATTATATACGTTATTTTCAAGCTATTTGATGAAATATTCTCTGTGAAATTTTCAAAAGTTCAAAAATTTATTCAAAAGATAAAATTTTCATTATTTGGTTCCAAAATGATTTCTAAAATTTAGTAAAACAAAGCTTTTAACAATTAGTACGCCCCTAATGTTATTACTTGCATTGATGTGCAATTAACATACGTTGCTTATGTTAAATTCATAAAAATTGTAGGTTGACTGTTAACAAACTTTTTTTTTTTTTCTTTACTCTCTCAAATTCAGACTCTTAACCTGTATTTAAATTTGCTGAATGCAAATACATTTCATCACTTTACATTAATGTTCCAGTATGTTTTCTCCTACCTTTTAAAGCTTCTTAACATATTAATTTGCCTTCATGATTCTTTGTACAAATTCTTTCTCCTCAAACAATTATCTAAATCTCTTAAATAAAACAAATTTAACATCACCAATTCAGCGTGATCCACTCATCCAACAGCTTTACTCAGCCACTGCTTCCCCTCTTAGTTGTTCAGCTTCAACTCTTCTCTTAATTTCTGCTCTTATTTCAGCACAAGTATGTTGATGAATTGTCTTTCTTACACACTTCTTCTCATTTAGAAATTGTTTGATTTAATTATTCATTAAAATGTGCGCGTCGAGCGTTCCTTGACGTACTAAAATACGTGTTTCTTAAAGTCAATTTTTTTGCATCCCCAAGGCGAAGTTACCGGGTGTCCACAGGGAAAGTATACTACTAGTAGTAATTCCGTTGTAATCCAAATCATGTAGTTGTGGCGTTAAAAAGTTTTCAACCACATCACGACATCGCCCCTCATTCCCCGTTATGACGTTCTCATTTTCAAAGAGTAAGTAAGGTCCAATGATTCCCCTGCAAAAACCGAGACTATTCCTTACATGAGTGTAAAGAGTACTCCACAAGAGATCAGGACTAGTGCAAAAGTAAACCAAATATACGGGAAAAACATGCTCCATTTTACATTACAATGTCCTAGGAGAGGATCATGTTATCCAAAAAAAACATTATACCAGAATAATCCGAAAACCAGTCCAAGTAAAACTCCACAAATTATTAACACAGGGTTAGTCCCGAAATTACTTCATGTTACTACTCCATGGATTACCACAGAAAACTAGTTTGGAAACCGTTTTTAAATTACTCTGATGTGAATGCTCCATGGAACACCACAAGAGACTGCTTTGCGAACTATCGTTTTGTAAAATTTTTTGGAACACGTGAATAATAAAAGTATTCATCGTGACCTTAACATACCCATGGTTAAAGATGAAATTAACAAATCCAGTAATAGATATTTATTTATTAATAATAATAAAAAATCATTCGGCTTGTCAGAAAACACACTAAACAAAACATTGTGTAAAAGTGTTACCATAGTTGTATTTTTTAATAATGCATTGCGAGTATTGTCAAATATCTTTTATTTATGGTGTTTTCTTTTCTGATAAAAAATGCTGCCCTTTAAATGTTTATAATTTTTTTTCCGATTACCATCACCCTTAAAAAGTTGTACATGTGTTATTAGCACAAAAGAACAAAAAATGCTAACAAAGTACCATTTAATACTAATGTACACTTAACGTTTCAAATATATCATGACTACTTTTAACATACCAACGTTTTAATCACTATTTTTATCTTATAAAAACTATCATCAGCAGCACTGTTTACTCATCTACAGTAACAAAAGAATTTCATATTTGCATAAACAGTATGAAACAAAGATGTAAAAAAGGGCAGTATCTCCACCTTCGAAGTACAGTGTAGGACATGCTACATGTTTTGCCAGTTTTAAGAGCAACATGTTTTGAAAAGAACATGATACCCTTTAATAGTGCATCAAATTTTTTAGAAAAGAACGTGCTGAACCACTATATGTAGCATAGGTGTAACATTTTTATCAGAAAAGAAAACACCATTAGTCATCATGGTTCATGATTGCATTACATCGGACTATGTTGCAACTACTCATTTTTATTTAAAACGGATCATGTACTCCAATAATTTCTGCCGGGTCCTCCTGGCCAAATTGTACACCACACTGTCACTTTTAATGGATGCAAAGGTGACTGATGAATAGTTCATGCCCATTCAAATAAAATTAGCCTGTCACTCATTATGATCTTTTTTTCATGAAAATCGATTATTGATTTAGATAAAATTTCAAAAAAAAAACGTTAATTTATCGAATCAAGACTAATGTTTACCAAAATGGTGGCAAAACAAAGTAGTATATCATTCCGGAGGACACCCTGTATATGTCAATTAGCGTTTTCAAAAACTCCGTTTATTATTTGACATGTCCCCAATATGTTTATTTTTTTTCTTTTAGTTAGACGTATTAATTTAAAATGATATTCATGTCAGTTATCGCAATATTTTTTTTGTTTTAAAATGTTAATAAAAAAGTTTTAGTTCATATGTGTGCAAACGTACAATACATATGAATGTACGTACATATGTTTATGAGTATGTATGTTTGTATATACTATAGTCCTCAATGAGAAACAGAGTGCTTAAAAAGAAAAGAAAAACAAATGTTCATATTAAAGTACAGTTGATGTATACATTGTGCATGAAAGCTTTACTATTAATCTACTCAGCAAACAAATTTCGGAAGTGTGTTCTTATTTGGCTTAAGCTTTTTAAGTGTATTTGTGTATCTTCTAAATGTTTAGAAATTTATAAAGACAAATTATACTTGAAAGTGTCATTTAATGTATGGATCTGCATGAACGTGCATAAACTTACACACATACTACGTATGTACACATCGTTATATTTACATACTCCAAAGCATTATTTAGGATTTATGTGTGAGAATGGATAAGTTTTTGGCAAGGAGGTACCTACACAGAGCAGTGATGGGATTTATGAGCTTCGATTTTCTGGCCGAGTTTGGCTTTACAATGGTATCACAGAACTAAACTGGTACCAATTGACTAATACAAATTCAAATCAATCATTATTTCTAATAATAAAAATATAAAATAGATATAAATCAAAATTCCATACCGAAGTGCACGAACGAAGGTTTAAGCACTAATCTTAATCGAAGCTCTGCAATATTTGTCAGAAAAGTTGCGACTACTTTTGTCGTGTGGCTTTTCATATCAAATTGCCACATAATGTCTTGTTCAATTAATAGAGATTTGATTTGACAGAGAGTAAACAAGATTTAAAACAGCATCTGCCTTTCTTTACGGCTTTATCTGATGTTGGACCAATTCTACGGAGTGAACTATTCTCGATTTACCAGCGCCTCCGTCTGGCTAACCAGGCACATACAGGTAGCAATTCTTGCCATATGCTTGTAGCCATATAGGCAACACCGGGCCTAGTCCCTCTATATCCTTCCTATATGCAATTGACCAGCAATCAATGGAAGACAAGGCTTAATAAGTTGGTAGGCCGAAGTCCACTAAGAACATCAGCTCTTAAACCAACTTATCCGTCAACCATCATCACTGGTTTCATACAGTACAGGTGCTGCTTTACAGCAGATAGTAAGACAACAAACCCTCGGGAGGTTGTTAGTTCCCGAGAAAAGCTATGCACTAACACTTATCAGGGACACTAACTCCCCTTTCCTTTGTTTTTAGGTTTAATCCACAGCCATAACGTTCCAGCCAAGGTAGCCACCTCAACCATAATCAGCCCGGGTTGAACTGAAAGCAGAACCACCCGGTGGCAATGCTGATCCCCGTTCTGCCATTTTAAGTTTATTGGCTACAACAAACGAGGGACTCCTTCGCCTGTTTATCCGAAAAACAGAGTGCTCTTGTTGGGAATACGCCAAGGTAAAACCTGTTCCACCGGGGGATTGGATTTGACAGTAAGATTTTTTTAAATGCGTGTCTCGCTTAAACGCGTTGAAGCTTTCACCATTTTTTTAGAAACAAATATATTTGTTGTACAGGCTGCCACTTTCATGAAAGGCAGCCCACTTGAGTCGTTTCTTTGTAACTTTGTGTTACCTGAGGGAAATATGTAGCCTGTAACACTTACACATGCTACACCGATTCAAATCCAAACAAGCCCAAAATCGGGAAAAAATCCAGTCCATTTAAACCGCGTTCCGATTTGTCTTCCAATCCATATAGTAACAGCATGCGCTGATACAACATGGATTAAACAAATCACCAATCTAATCATCACTCCTGGATCCTTACAGTACAGGTATCTGTTGGAAGATACCAGGGAAACTAGTTCCCCTTCCTGCGATTAAAGTTTAAACCATAGTCAGAACGTTTCAGCCAAGGTGGGTAGCTCAACTATGATCTCTACCGACTGATCTGCAGGCAGAACCTCCCGGGGGCTTGGTTCTTCTCCGTGCTGCCAATTTTAATCCTTGGTAAGGGTTTAGGAAGACCAGCACAACATAAGTAATGCGGCTTTGTAGAGTGTTGTTTGCTACAACAAACTAGGGACTCGTTCGCCTCCATGCTCCAAAAAGCAGAGTGCCCTGGGTGGTGTATACCAAGGTTCCCTTGCGGGGAACCATTATACAGAACTTATCATAAGGAAAATTAAGTGACAACGTCTAGTCATCAGAACCGCCACTTTCGCCAGGCAAAACTCCTCAAGATCATAGTTCTGCTGTAATAAAATCCGGAACATATTAGGCTCGCTATCTGACTGGTAACTTTACCAAATCGTGTCTCCTGTACAGCCCATACAAGTTGACGCTGTACTTGGTTGTTACAGTTTTAAAGAGGGTCCCTTATCATCCGGTTTATGTCCCCATGCTGAAAGGTGGCCTTCAACATTTCCGGTAGCCAGATTCTAGTGCTTCATTAAAATATATCCGGCACTCCAGATTCGTAGCATCAAGCTTTCATAAAATTTTAAGGGACAATTTTTATTACAAATAAATAATAACATTTTCTTTTGTGCCATCATTAGTATAAAGTGTGAGAGTATTTCTAGAAAAATGATTGTGTAAATGGGTGTGTTTTGCTTGTATTCTGAGCATATCTTTGTGCCTGTCTGTCTATCTGTCTAATGACAATTTAAGTTTTGTTTTAAATGGCATTTCTTTTTGCAATTTTTGGTTTCAAAAATGGCAAATAAAAGCAGCCAGTGTTTCATATAACATTTTTCTACACTTGTGTTATTAGTTTTAGAAGTATTTATGTATAATTTATGTTTCATTTCTCTTTATAATTTTTTTCTACTTAAAAGACAAAATGTGTCTGCTTAAGGCATTTTTGGCTACAGTCCTATTGTTTATTTCGTTTTTTTTACCCTCTTCTCAATTTGTGACAGTTTCAGCACTTAAATCCACTATTTCAATTATTTTTCCCTTGAAAATTTAATGATAAAGCTGACACACCGTTAAGTTTCATCTAAACTTTTCCAATAGCGTTTGTTTAGCTTCTGCGATTTTAGTCAGGGGTATCTTTTTTCTTGTAGCAAAAAATAAGAGAAACAAGCGACTGGCCATAAATAGTTTAGTCCTGCCTCTTTTTACCATTAATCGTTTAACTTTCAAATATTTTTACTTAGAAGTCAACGATTTTCCTTTTCCTGTTTACCAACTGGAAAACAACTTGCCACATGTTTCATGTTTCACATGTTATTGCCGCAGTAATTGTTGTCATTATTTATGATAATAGTAGTGCAGGACCTTTTAATGTTATCTCTAAGTGAAGTACCAGCAGGCTGCGTGTCAAAACAGCTATATAATGAATTAAAAAAGCAATAAAAATAATGCTAGTTTTTAAATGGATTTGGAGTAGTAACCCGAATATTTTTTATGTAGTTGTTCATGAAAATAAATAAAGAGTGTTTTTCTAGAGGTTCACAACTTTGAGTTAGCAACACTGCTTTATTTCCCCCCCCCCCCCCCCCCCCCCGCATTTAGCGGCTAATAATTGCTTTTTATTTAGTATGGTTTGAGATTTCATAATGGATAAGCTTACACCAGAGCAACACATGCAAATAGCTTTTAGCATAAATTGTTATTGTTATTGAATTTCCATTCAAAACTTTACACTCTGTTGAGATAAGGGCTATTTTTAGTTTGGTGCTCACGAAAATAAGCAGAATTTTCGCATTTGAAGTGAAGAAACGTTTTCTATGTTTCCTATCTGTCCCCATGTAAATACGTCTGCAAAACAAAAACCTTGTTTTTTTTTTTGACCCGTATTATTAAAATTGTTTTCCAATTCTCAATAGTTTATTTAGATTGTAGGGGTATAAATTTGAATGTTTGGGAATATCTTTCAAAAATTTCCAAAGTCTGCTCATGATTTGGGTTAGCTTCTATGTAATGCCGACATATAGACACTTAGGAAATATACGAAATAAGCTGTTTATACTTTTTTGATTGGTATCAGTATTAGAAGCTATAAAAGCGCATGGTCTGACACATTTTATTTAAAATTTTATATCATCCACAGAAAATTAATGCTTGGTGCGCTTTATGGGCTAGCGAGCCATTGGTCCTATTAAACGTACTTTTTTATGGATCGCTTAGTATCAAAAAGGCATTTGTTGTTGCTTGCAAAAGTGGGTTTTGCTTGTTTTGTCTAACAAATATTTGAAAAATAGCAACAAAAACAAGCATTGAGTTAATTACTAACTTTAATCTAAACTTGTGATTTTTTTGCAGTGAAGATTTTCTGGATTTTATACAATTTTTTCCATCTCCTGCAAAGTAGCAAGAAATCGAGTTACGCCGTTTTTATATTAAGGCAGTGTTGAGTATACTTGATTATTTTTACAAAAAAAAAAAAAAACAAAAAAAAAAAAAATTAATTAAGAAGTGAAAGTTGTTCTTCAAAACTCTATGCAACGAATATGGTTTGAAAAAAATTTTAAACAAAATAAAAAATTTTTTAAGTGCGATTTTTTTCTTTTGAGTATAATTAAACTTTTAATTAGGTACTCCTAAGTAAAAATGTATTTTTAAAACGCTTTTAGTATCGAAAATTATTTACAGAAGCTTCAGCTACGATACACCAATCAGAATTAGTCACGTTAAAATCATTTTGCTGAAGTTATGGCTTATGAGTACAGTGGAAACCTGATATTTACGGTCGCAAAGGCTTAACCATTCTCTGCGAATTAAAGAGAGCTTCGATTAACCCATTAACCATCACAATAAAACCCGATATGATAATTAGCAAAATAGCGGACTTGTGTTATTCACTACACACCAAATGAAAATAAACGTAAGAAAAATTAAAGAAAAGTAGATGGGCGGAGTGGTTTGGGTATACTCAACTGATACACGACAGTTTATAGGTGAACATTTATGAATGATATTTTCTCAATGCATATTGTTTTAAACATTTGCTGCCTTTTCAGCTGTATAATTCTGGCATAGGAGACGTGGAACAGAAACCACTAATGGAAGTTCAAATACAGATAAAATCAATTTGCTTCGCGCAACTGAAGCAAAATAACCAAGAGATGATTATAATTAGTTTCTTGAATTGTTCCTTGGTGAAAGTATAATATGTTATTATTTTAGACCATCAGTCACCTTGCGATATATATTTCGCTTAGTACTGCTGATGGCTGAGTGCCAAAAATATTTTTATTCCGAAAATATCCCGACCTGAATAAAGAAGAAACAAGTTTTCAAAGTACAATCAAAACTTAAAATAATGGTTTTATTTTTTTGAAAGAGATTTCTGATTTTCCCTTGATTGATGACACAGTAAAACTCTGAAATAGATTCTCTGATCATATTTGGTATCTTAGCTTTGAAGCTGTAGCACTCACATTATTTGAACAAAAATATCGGCTATCACACCAAACATAACATAGCGAACATGAATGTAAGAATGAAAAATATAGAAATACCAAAAATAGTGAGGAAGAAGACGACGTGAATGAAGTCATTCAAAATGAGTGTGGTACTTAGACAATCAAGATCGTTCATCATATATCGCTTCTTTATTGCAACATAGTCATATCGCAAAAAATGAGCTTTTCGAGTTAACAATACAGAATTGTTAACAGTACTACCTTTTATATTGTGCTAAAATTTTATTTAGATTACCTTTAAACTGTTTCCTTTAGGAAATATTTTCTAAAAATTGTTTCTAAGTCTTGTATGGAAACTAAAAATTTAAAATGTGTTTTTCCCGAAACAAGCTTTTTTGTGTTATGACTATGTTGCAATAAAGGAGCGATATGTTCGGATTGAAAGGTGTAAAACGAATGTGGACTCAACCCAAATAAAGAGAGAACTGCTAAATAATGAGCAAGTACGTAACACTTGAAACAATCAATTTCTTACTGAGCTTTGGACTATTAATGGACTATATGATTGCCGACCCAGAAATTTGGGAAAAATTTAACAACTACTAGGAAAATTACACGCTGCGAATGACGCTGCTAAAACAGCGGTAAAATTAATACAGGGATACAACGAATTGTGACGTAACAAGGAAGGATAAATATTGCCGTTGAAAATAGAAAGTAATATAACTCGTACAATGAAAGTATTAACTACGTAATATTTAATACTATTCAAGTAAAAAAATAAAAATAGGGAGCCACCCTAGAAGCTAGATACGATGGGTATACAAAAATATTACAAGTCGGTCAAACAATTGGCTGCTTTAGCAGCCGTCTGAAACTCTAAAATATTAAAGACTAATAGTTTGTATGGAAGCCTCCTAAACGAGGGCAGTTAGGGGGTAGATATGTTCACAAGAAATTCAGAGGGGAAATATTAATTGCGGTCGGTCCTACAGTTACCCTCCTAAGAGTGACTCGGAGGTAGTTATGAAGCTGTTTCTGAATTTTTTTTTTGCCGTTATACTCTCCCTTTGACCGCGATGTGAAGCCATTTACCTTCATCCTACTGTTTTACTTTTTGAACTCGTACACTTTTTTTTTGCTTTACCAAAACCCATGAAATATATGAGGTTCTACTATATGCAATTCTCGTTCTTAAGCTAATCCATATAACACTAATTCACGCCTGATCTACTTTGATTATAAGAGGTTAACAACAGTTAATTATGATTTAAAGGGGGTTATAGATATTATATTGAATAAAAGAATACATATTAACGAAGTTAATTCAATTTTCAAGGGACTATTAATTTGTTACAAATTATTAAGATTTCGGAAACGAATTATCGAATTTATACTGTACTTCTAATTTATGAATGACGCATTTAGAAGCTGATGGTTGACTCATAGCTTTTGTGATTTTTATTATTTTTTGTTGTTTAATTTTGATACAATAAGTTGTCTTGGCAAAATTAATTTTTAAAGAAATTATATATGATGTTTGGCATTTCTAAATTTACTATACCCTGCGCTACTCAAATATGGAATTATAATTGCCCTGTTCTCTCACGAGACAAATCTACATTAAAGCTTTTAAAATAACAGTACTTTGTATGACTAAAGTCTGCCTTAAGATCAAACCAAAACGCTCTGACTAACTCATTAATTTTGAAGTAAAAACAAAAACTTTATATTTTCTTCTCGTTATTAAATAAATTAAAACAATTTCTAAATATAGTCGTTAAATTAAACATGATTCTTCTTTTAGGTAAATTTGTTTCTTCTGCTTTTGTTCTGCGGCTCTGCTTGTTTCTAGTTTGAAACACACTCAGGTCGTGTGGGGGTGTATGCGTATGAATAAGTTTAATGTTTAACAAATTGCTGGCAAAATGACTCGCAACACAAAGCACATAAAATGAAAAATAAACCCACAGGCTTAAAAAAAAGAAAATATTAAAAGAAAAAAGTCTTTCAGGTAATCAAATTTATAAATGACTTTCCTTAAAAAGTACTTTAAGAAAAAAAAGAACACACACACACGCACACACAACGGCAACAATGTAGACGACGGCAAAAAGCTAAACAAAAGTCTTTATTAAGTAATTTTTTTTAATGGCAGCAACTCCCTCACAAGTTGTTTTGCAGCGAAAAAAAAAACAAAACAAAACAAGTCAAAACTGTGTCTGCCAAACAGAGTTGAAGGCTAAAACAAGAAAAACATGAGCGACCCAGGCATTTAAGTTGATATTTTTGTTAAAGAAACTTAAACACACACACACACCCATATGTATATCAAGCTTACTTACCAATGAAGCAAACCACACCTACACATATTTATGAAAGATGACACACAAAACTGTTGCCAACCATCAAGAGACCGGCAACCATGACTGTTTTGTAGCTGCATGTGTTCCTTCATTCATACGAGTTTTCACAGAAAAGAAGTCGCCCTTTTCCCTTTTTCTATCCCTTCCAACAACAGACACCACTAAAGCATCTTTTAAACAAATAAAATATAAACATAAATTTATGTTCATTTTTTATGTCCACATTAACTCATACATACATATAAGTATATGTATGTCTGTATGTTTGTGGGTATGCATCCAATGTTTTTGTAAAGTTTGCGAGTTTGTTGTTTGCAAATAAAAACTCAAAATGTCCTGTTGCATGTTTACAAAACGTGCAAAAAGGAGTGCAAGAACACATGAATTAATGACCAAGTTATTATTGTACGAGGAGCATGTATCTCTTTTGGATTCTTGTTTGGATTCCTAGAGACCCGTATTATTACCCTTTAAGTAAGTTTAACGTTAAAAACTGACATAAATCACCAACAAAAAGGCTTATGTTTATGCCCTTTTTACAGCTAAAATGAAATTATACTATCAACTTTTTCTCTGCTTATTCCATACAATTTGCAATAAAACTAGCCATAAATATATTTATTTATTTTAAAAACAAAAGAAAGGCTTAAGAGTTTATTAGAAAGTTGCTGCAAACATTTCAGTTATTTTGCACGGTTTTTTTTTTATTTTGTTATTGTAGTAAAACTCCCTTCTTTCAGTTTTAAGTACTTCCAAGGGATTCAGGAGATGACAACTGAAACATTTGGCTAAAGACTGTAGAATTACATATATATATAAGTACAAATAATTTTAGTATCCATATATGACTATGTGTATATACTTATATATGTATTATGAAGTGAGGAAAAACGAATGGAACAGGTCTGGTTTGGGTATGACAACTGACGATTGATATACCAAATGATACACGCAAAGAAAAATCAATTTGGAATAGTATTGTGGCAACATCAGTATTCTTGCACATGTCAAAAAAAACACTTCAGTGCCGAAATTTTCTAAACATATTAACGAATACTGTCTTACAATTGTTGAGAACAAACAGAACCAAACACAAGTAGAATCAACTAAAGTAGAATAAAATTGAAGTAGAACTTCAGGCACTTAAGTAATGTTGTACTTCAGGTTTGTTTATAAAATTTATTGGTGTTGTTCGTAGTTTTTGTCTTGGCTAATGTTTTAGTGCACTTGCTATATTTTGCTATGAGTCATTATTTATTTGCTTCATTCTGGTGTTTTGTTTTCGTTTTTGCTATGAAACAGCAGAATTCAAGTGCTATCAAGCACTCTCAAGTACTATTGCAAGTACTATCAAGCACTGTTGTGAATATGTTCAAAACCATGAAGTGTTTGTTCTATTTCTAAATGTTCTACAGCTTGTTTGTTTTGGTTTAAATATAGTTCTAAAATACAGCGCTTGGAACTACTGCATAGTAGTGACATGTGTTCTTTAAAACATTCTGTGTAGCCTATTAGTATTTATCGTAATTGGAATTGTTGCTAGTCGTACTAGCAGTGTATTACCTTTTTTAGTTTAATCCGCTATAAACATAGTAGTATTGAAATATTCATGTATCTATTATTACATTTCTATCATGTTAAAACATGGGTGAATGCGTTAATAATGTTTTAAAAAATAATTTGAATACAAGAATATCTTCTGTAATTCACATTAATAGACTATTTGGCTTTGACTATTTGGAAAAGAAAGATTCTTTCGTAAGAATTTATATCGACTAACATATCCATGTCTGTCTTTAAATGGATTTGAATGTATGTGAATTTTTACTGATTTATTGGCGAGAGAAAAAATGCATCAATATTTCCAAACCATCATTTAGCAATTTTATTATTAATTTTATTAATAACAGTTTTAGCTATTATGCAATTACTATAACTTATACCAAATATTTGGTTATACACTATACTTATGGTTCTTGGCTGTACTAAGCTTTGAAAATAAATGTCAGAGTGAAGCCATATCATGTGGTTGTGTTCAACCATATCATTCACTAATAGTATTTTGTCCTTAGAGTATTCTTATATTAATCATATATTTCGTTTTACGTCTAGAGATTTTTAAAAATTAGTGTAGATTTAATTTATACACTGAAACCCGTAAAATTATAAGTCGGGGCAAAAGCAATATTGTTATAAAAGGCAAGACAATATTTGTAACGTTTTCTTCAACATAGAGAGTGACATTTTTTCACTTCGGTTACTTTTTTTTATAACTTTTTTCATATTTAACGTCTTCAAATTTGAAATGATTAAAAGTTTTTTGTGTTGTTATATTCCTGTTTATATTATTATTTTATTATTATTTATTAGTACATCTTTTACATATTTACAAAATTAATTTTATTATTAAAAATCTAATTATGACTGTGCTTGAGAGTGTGGTGCTGTTACTAAAAGCCCTGCTATTCAAATTCAGTAAACCACTCCTCACTTGAATTAGCAAAGAAGTATATAGTATTGGCCGAAACATTTTATGTAAGTGCTGGCATGATACAAATCGTGATGTTCAGATTCTAAAGATTTTTAAAAATTTTAACGTATTCCTTTTTCTCCAATAAGTTAACTGTTCCTGTTTATATAACGTTTGTTGCACAACGTTTGTTGCACAATGCACAACTTTCCAAAACCAGTGGCAAAAAGCAGTCGTGTATTTTACAGTTATATTTCATAACATATTTTGCAGTAAACGGTATTAAATCGTGTGAACTGGGGGAGCCTATTATCCAGACAAGTTTAAAATTACTAGCTCATCTGCTATAATTTAACCACCCCCAAATATGAACACTTTTCTTACATTGAGTACTCTAAAATTATAAGCTTACTGCAAAAAATGTAAATTATGAACATCTTAATTTTGTATTTTTTAAATATTTTATCTGCCAGTGTAGCAATGAAATTTAATGCAACAGGGTAGTGGCTAAATTCTAATTCATCTGCATATTAATTTGTGGATTTTCAAAGATGTGTGCACTTAAATTTTTTCAGCTTTCAATTAAATGAATAGAAATCAACCGGGTAGTGACTAAGTTCTAATTCATCTGCATAATGATTTGGGGATTTCCTTAGATGTGTGCTCTTAAATTGTTTTCAGCTTTCAATCATTTCGCTAAAATTCCATATTTTTTTTAATGTGAAAAATTCTGAAATATGCAAATAAACATAACGATAATTGAATGCATTAAGAAAGATGGATCGTCCCCACTAGAAAGATAATAGTTTGTTAAAATGCTTGTTTTTGAACTAAACACATTAGAGGTTGAATTAATGTCATATAAAAATTCATAGTTAAAACTAAAATATATTTTAAGACAACTAAAGTGTTCTTGAGAATTGTCTCTAATTCATTCATAGAAAACTTAATGTATAGTTTTGACATAAATTCTGGTTGAACATGTGTTTAACTCATTGAAAATTCTTTCAGTTATTTATTGCTCTGAGAGAAAGTTTATGAAGCTATTTTCAAACCATAGACGATTGTGAAGAAAGTTTCGATGAAAGGAAGCCTAAATAGTTATATATTTTAATAGGTTTGATCCTTTCGGTGTAAGTGATGAGGATTTTTATAATCGTTGAAGGTTTGGCTTTTTGCTATATATTGTTAATTTGTCCTTTACTCAAACAAATAAATAAATAGAAGCAAAAAATGAAAAATGGTTATTTTTATAAAGATACGAAGAAAAGACAAGCAGCTGTTCCAAATTGCCATTTTTTAACGATTTATTAGGAACTGCAAGTAAACAATAAGCAAATCAGAGTTCAAACACTTTTAAAGCCAGTTTAACTTAAAATATACTTTATCTCGTTTAAAGTGCGGTTAAAAAATTTTTTTTCTTCATTTGAAGTATAAAATCCAGAAAAAACTTAATATTATTCTATGCTTATTATTTCTTTATTTCGGCCGTTCTTTTCTTTCTTAATATGTGTAATTGTTTGAGAACATCTCTAAAAAGGGACTGTGTGTATTTGTAAATATTAACTATTGTTTATTGCAGCTTTTTTTTTTTTTTTTTTGTTAAATTTTCTAATTTTGCTTACTAATAAACGAAAAAAAAAAAAAAAAAAAAATACTATATCTGAACACAAAAAATATAGTAACAGGTTTTTATTTAAAGATTTACTTTAAGAAGAGTCGAAATTAACAAGCAATTATTTCTTTGAACTTAAATAAACAAACGAGTTTTTGTGAACCATTAATATCAAAATATTTTGATATCTTTCTCCGGCAGAGCCTGAAAAACAAAACTAATGACATAAATATAGTATAAAAAAACGATATCATAACGCTTCTTCTTAAGTTATCCATATAATCAGATAATTATCCGTATAACGCGTTTGTTTGGAATTCCCAAAATCGGTTTCAGGAATTGCGAAAATCCCCCAAGTCTACGGAAACAATATGGCAACCTCAATTTTCGCACTAAATTGAATTAACGGCAATAGTTCATATGCATGTTCCTGATGCACTGAATATGAAAACCAGATTCCGATTCGGTTAGCGAATCCGTTGTTGGGAATTCCCAAAATAGGCTTTGTGAGTCCCAAAAATCCGCCCACTTCGCCGGAAGCTGTATGTCAACTCCAACGTTCGCACTAAAGCGGCAACACTGTATGACATTGGTTTCGAGAATTGCACACATTCAAACAAATAAATGAAAAAACAATCATACAAGTGAATGTAAGCGTGTTAAAAAAGAAAACAGGGAAAACTCGAATTAAACTGGGAAAGATAATTTTTCAAAACATTCACATGTAATCCTTGTATTCCTTTTCATTCTGGATTTCTCAATTTTGGAAAAAATAACGTGTGGCTTATCTCTCAATGAAAAGGGAATTTGTTGTTTGCTACCAGAACGACAGAAATAACATTTAATGTTATTTTATTATTACATATTATTATTAGTATAAATTAAAATTCATAACTTTTTAAGGAAATTGCATTTTAATAATTTCCAAAATGTAATACATATTTCCCAAAGGTGTGCAAAGCAAGTGATAGAAAACAACAACAAAAACAAAACGACGGAATATGGAACTTAAAAAAAAACTGCAAAAGTTTTTAAGCTCGACAAAAATGCCAATAGCACAACAACACCTCTATGCAAACACAAACACAACACCAGCAATACAAACTGATATTATCCACAGCCGCAACGGCGAGGCACAGCACACACGCACACACTGACACTTTTATATGACATGCAGTTTTTCTCTTTCTTTTCCAACTAAACGGAAAATGAATAACAAGAATAAATGAACGGTTGTAATGAAACGAAACTGAAAAAAGAGCACAACGAGAAAACTTAATGTTTATATCCGTTCACACTTAATGAGATTTTCTTTTCGCAATTTTTTATTATTTTTTTTTTATTTGAGTCTTTTTTTTTTGCCTTCGCCTTTTCATATTTGAAAGTATACCAGCACTTGGCATTTTTTCCACACCATTCACATTGTCATTGTTTTGAAGTACTGGGAGTGTTATTATCCTTAACACACGCAAACACACACACATTGAATTATTTTTAAATATAGAACATATTAAAAGTAAATGTAGCAAAAACAAACCAAAGGAGAAGAAAACAGCGCTGAAGTAATAACTATGCAAGCAACATAAAAATAACAACAATAATTTAAATAATGGGCCAACGTTGTCTTCTCACCTGCTGGTTGTTGTAGTTATATACTTGCACACAACAGCTGTAAGCTGATTTAACCCGTGTGACTGGGTTCTAAGCTTCTATGCTGATGACATGATCAGCAATAACATATTTCATAATTAACATCTCAAAATGAATTTAGTTTTCGTCTATGCCACTTTGCCGGCATACTTTAGTCGAGCGTAAAATCTGTCACGTCGAAACGAAATAAATAAGAATTACTAATACAGCTATGAACATATCAAGCAAATGTGTTGGTCTTTCACATATTTAGATATCAATGAGCCGATTGATCATTAACTAATCTCGATCTCCAAGAATATTATTGCTAATATTACTGTACAACAGCTAGCATGTCCTTTAAATAAAACTATGAGGACTATACGAATTTTGATACGCTTAATTCAAATCTGCTTTCAGTTTTTCTCCACAGGCTTGATTAATTTTACCTAAAGAAATGATCGACTACACTACTGCGATGCGTCATTGCACATCATATTTACATTATGTAACCGCATTCAGTATGCATTTCATGTTTTTTTTTACGAAATCCATATAGTTCATATATCTTTATTTAAAGGATAGCCAAAAAATGTCTCTTGTTGAGCTGACCCATAATGTCAAATAAAAATATTGTGCTTTGCTCAACAACCATATAAGAATTTATCATTACTGCTTTTAGTGTAGGAGATGATATTTCTCGGTTTATATCCAAGTTTCTCAGAGACCGCGTTATGCGAAGTGTTGTAGATGCGGTCACATCAAACCAATTTGATGTTACCGCAATGCTTGGTTCTTTCTCTTACTCTATTTATTATGTTTCTTAATGATTTTCTATATCAAAACTTTAACCCTATATACTCTTTTACATAGTGATCTTATACTAACCTCCGAATGGGGTCGTAAAACAGATTCGTCTTCAACTCGTAAGACACAGTGTTGTTTATTAACACACAAGCACACGACCGCAAATTCTGCTTCATCTGTACTCATGAATGGTATAAATATTAAGGAAACGAAAGCTCCTCATGTTCTTGAAATGAAAATGCAGTGTGATGTTCGTTAGACTGAACACGGTTTTCATGTCTCTAAAGAAGCAATCAAGTGCCTCGGATTTTTAAAATGGTGTAAAATATACTTCACTTCATTCGACCTTATTACTATTTATACCTCTTTCCGAACGAAAATTGAACACAACTCTCATCTTTGGGCCGGTGCCTCAAGGTTGCTTTAGGTTACTTGACCAAGAGAGAGCGAAGTAGCTTATTGGTGGCTATACGGTGTCAATTGACCCACTCAAGCACCACATTCAGCCTCAAAAGAAGCATCGGGTTTTTGGTTTAAGATGTACTCCACGTCATCCTATCTCCTTACTATTTATATCACTTATGTGTGTATAATAGACCGAAAATAGAATACAACTCTAATGTTTGGGCCGGTGCCTTAAAATCTATTTTAGGGTTACTCGACCGTGAGCAAGAGAGAGCGAAGAAACTTATTGGTGACAGTAGAGTACAAAACTCTATTGACTCACTGGAGCAGCGCCGCAATGTAGGATTAGTTACTCTGTTCTATCGTTATTACAATGGATTTTTCTCTGATGAGATTAGAGACGAAACCCGCATTTTTTTATGCAATACGCGATCATCTTCCAGAGCTCAGCTATTTGCGGTCGATTGCCAATGAAATCGTACAACATATTACAGAGAGAATTCGTTTTTCAGCCGTACGATTCGTATGTGGAACAAGTTGCCTGCACACGTATTAACTGTCTGTTATAACGTTGAAAAGCTCAAGTCAAACGCCCAGAAACACTCCTCCTATTATCCTAGCTGTAGTACAATTTACTGCACATGAAGGTGTTATCCTCTGAGTACTGTACTGAGGCGAATATGAACTTTATAGTTTATTAAACAGGGTCTAAAATATCAGTTACAATCGTATGCGGCAAATTTTTGTATTATGAATTTATTTAGAAAATTATCGGCATAAGAAATTTTCTTGTTTATGTGTTCGAAGTAAAAAAAGCTGCACATAATTATTTTTAGTGAAATAATATACGAATAGCTCTTTTAATATAAAGGGAATAATTTAGACTATTAATTTTTGGACTATTACGAACTTCATGTGCTGTTCATAGAATACTCGTCTAAAAAAATTTGTAAGAAAGTTACTCAGATTTGAGTAACTTGAGCATAAATCATAAAAAACGTTTCTTTTACCATAACCTTGAAAAACATTAGGCAACAAAATTTTTGAGTAACTTCCTCATTCACCTTCATCTTTAAGAAATGAATTACTGACAATATTTTGCTGACACGTTTTTCATTTAAATTATGAAAGCCAAGAGACAAATGTAGAGTCTTGGGCAGAAATGGAACCTACAACCTACCTCGTATGATGAATTCATTTCCGCCGCAACAAACGACACAGACTGCATTTTTACTTTAGTTGAAATGAAAAATTGTGTATAACTGCAAACTATCTCCTATAAGAAACTAATGCGAAAAGTATGCACCATAATATTAAAAATGTATTAAGGAAAATGCATTCCTTCGTTGTTGTTTAATAAAAATATAATGGAAAACTGTTTAAAGATACCCACAATAAATGCGCTTGAATATACATATGTAGGAGTATTTCTTTTTTCCACAACACGTTTATCTGTTGTTGATCCCAATGTGTGCATTTTTATTATTGCTGTTGCACACACTAGTGGTTATTGTTACTGGTTGCTGCTGCCACCTGACTGCATGCCTCGCTGACATTGGCAACGTGTATTTGTTCTTTAATGCTGTATTTTTCTTTTTATTTTGGCTTCAGTTTGTAGATGAGAACTTTTAATGCAATGAACGCCAGAGCAGGCTTTAAATTTATGTTCATGTCAGCTTTTTGCTTTAAACTGTCTTATTTTTTATGGTTTTTAAATAAATAAAAGAAATGCTTAATAATGAACTATTGCCTTTACTGTTTCTTAAAGTTGAGGAAGACTTTAAGGAATACTCGTATTGTAATGATTTAGTATAACTTTTTAACTTTTCAGTTTGAGTAAAATATTTTTTATAAACTACACTCATTAATAAGCTGATCTCGGACGTCCGACGTAGAATAAGAATGGATTTTTTATAACTAATTTTAAAAAGCTTGAAACATGAACAAAGTCATGTACCGCTTAATTTATAAGTTAACAACAAAAACTGTCAAATTTGAAATTCAGATATGTTTTTGATATTTCAATGATTTTTTTGAGTTATTATTGAAAACCTTTTATTTTTATCTCCGACTGTTGATTTTATTTTTATCAAGCTGTATCTAAAATTTGTCAGGAGTTTGTATTCAAAATTCTAAGCGCTCTTGATGTATTTATTGCAAGGTCATGACGGATCTGGCATAGACTAAATGGTAGTGAAGTACGAGGGACGCGAATGAGTTTAGGATAGGTTTCACATGCAGCCAGCCACTGAAAATCCAACCCACTTGAGTTCTATTTGGTTCAGTTAAATATTATACATTTACATCAATTCCGATACCTCCCAGAAATCGTGCAGCATCGGTCTAGATACAAAGCTCTTATGTAGAAAAGAGCTGGTCACCGACAAAGGAAGTGCTCAACACTCTCTACTTCTTCCTCGGCTCTGCAACTTCTACAGAAGTCATTAATCGGAAGATTTAACTTCCTCGCCAACGGCCCCATGTGGTATTGACCCGTCAAGACCGCCACAACAGAACGCAACCTCCGTTGGGGCAGGCCCTTAAGGATAATAGTCCTTCTGTTATCATATCTGTGCCATGGCAGTTTTGATATTCGACAGTTAACCTCACTAGACCATTTCTCTAGGGCGGTCTCAAAAAGTTGACGCTGTACTTGCTTCTTACAGCTCCTAAGCGGGATTCTAACTATCCCATCTATATCCCTTTGTTGTAGCTAAACACCGGCTTTTTCCAATTCGTGCGCTACAGCATTACCAGGCATTACCCTCGTACCCAGATTCAGCTCCAGATTCGGATGTCTCGCTTAGAAATATCTGGCATTCACGAACCAATCTGGACGTCCAAGTAGTGCATGCAGTGCAGCCTTGCTATAAGTGCAAATTCTGATATCCTGTAGTACTTTAACCAGTTAGCTGTCCGAATGACTTTAGGTTAGGTTAAGTAGGCAGACCGCTGAATTCTCCAAAAAGTACCTGGGATTTTCCAGCTCACTTGGGTCCTGAAGATCGTTCCCTTTGTGTCTGAAAAGAAAGAAGCTAACACAGTCGGTTTGACCGAGGCCAGACATGATAGGCTGTTGAAGCTTAGTGTCTTAGACAATAATGTTTCAATGCCGGGCATGAACCGAGAAGATGAACGATCGTCTCCTCCTCCTCCTCCTCCTCCTCGTCTTGGCAACTTCTATAGAAGTCGTTATAGTCTCCTGGTATGATTCCCAAACGGACAATGTCTAGTGACGAATGCTACAGTCACTCTTAGGTGAGATCTGGGTAGTTTTAATAGCTCCCACGTTCTTTTAGAGTTAATATGCGGCCACAGGTTCCTTGATATAAGGCATGTAGGCTCAGTGAGCCACTTTTCTGAGGCACGTTCCATCGTGGGGAGTTTTATTCTTTTCCAACACGCGGATAAGGGTTGTCTGCAAAAGGGATCTATATCCCTATCTTCTAGGGCTGTCCTTTTTTTAGCCAAGTCATGAGCGATGTTGTTGCCATTGTTGAGCCCATGTCCACGTACCCATTTTAGGGTTAGGGTAGAATGTCTCGCCATTTATTTAAAGAAGTCCGGTATTCCTGGACTAGACTAGAATTGGTGTATATTCCAATCAGGCAGTTGACGGCGGCCTTGCTGTCCGTTACTATCATGATATCGCTACCGAATATCTTTTGAAACGTCAGCCATCTGGCCGCTTTATTTATAGCTGATATTTCAGCTTGAAGTACACTGCATTCGTCTAATAGTCTGAAGGAGATTTTAGTGTTAAATTCTTCTATGGAAACCGAATAACTTTAAGGAAGTACAAATAATTTTGGCTATTTTTAGCACTTCTGCGGTTTGTGGTTCTCTGCTGTCAAACTACCAGCCAATGCAATAGATTCTATATTATACTTACTTACGTTACTTGTGCTTCTTCAGTACTGCTAAAGTGGTCATAGTTTACTCCGTTTCAACAGAACGTGGCAGACAAAAAGCTCTACTGTGTTCTGTTCATTCATGAACAACTGAGTTCCACTTTTAATGTATAAAATTACGATTATTAAACTATGCTTACTTCAGTTTTTTTTACACTGTTCTAATTACATCTCGTTATTTGGGAATAAGTTTAACTCGATTTTCATTTAAATAATGAATCGCTGGATGATTAAATTTTTTGTTGAAACAAAAAAAGTTTTTAAAAAATTCTTGTTGTTACATTTGTATTTTGTTTTTAGAGTAGGTAGTAAAAACTTTTTTCTGGAAATATTTGTAAATAAAGCAACACACGTGCCTTTTATGATTGGTGAGATTCCCAAAGTGTCATTATTTTACATAAGTTGGAGTACACACTCCCGCATATAGTAACATCCATATTGCACATAAACTCATGTACAATTTTCCAACTTTATATATTTTAGCCGTTATCGTTGTTGTTTTTATTATTTTATTTTATTGTTCATAGTGGTTTTTTTTCCTTCTGTGTTTCGAATACACACTCAGACAGAAGTACGACTACAGACAGACAGACACACATGAAATGTAATAAAAGTTTTGCAACTCAATTTTTCCCACAAGTGACATTAATGCATTTTCCACTTGGCAGTTGAAGTACTCGTATCGCAACAACTGAAAACAATCACAAAAACAACAAACACATACATACAAATGTACACGGGTAAAGATATAATTGCATACAACAAAAACATATTAGTTGCAACAGTAGCAATAAACATGCATGCAACAAAATGCAATAAAAGCAAAAGAAAGAAAGCAAAAAAAAAATTCATGGGGTTGAACAACAAAGCAACAAAAGAAACAAAAAATAATAAATATAATACGAGTACGTAGAACTTTTTAATGGCAACAATGTTACTCTTTAGTTGAAATAACAACAACAGCAATAACAACAGTTGTAACAGTGACAGCAACAACAATTGCTGCTACAATGACAACATCATTAACAAACTACAGGATATTTTATATCTACAGGATTTTTTAGAATATTTTCACACAAACAATACAACTTAAAATACGAAGATATGAACGTTTACATATATACATATATATGTACGGCTGTGTGTGGACACACATGTATATAAAAACAATGAATGCAAAAACAAATAACTATGTATAAAAAATTGGTGTAACAAATTCGCATCAACTAATCCATGGAAGTAAAATTGATATCTAAGGATATACTAATGTATATCATCCTATTAAAAAATTTATTTTATATAAAATGCCAAATTAGAATTTAAATTATTATTATAGTTCACAGCTACCAATCTACTTTATAAAGAGGATGGCAAACCCACATAAAATTCACGAAGCACGTCTTCATTATGTACTCGTATATGCCAGACTAAAATAACAGGACTTTCAAAAAGTTGCAAGAAAAACGATTTAATTACATTGCCCATACAGGGTGCTTTTTAGAGTTACACATGTACATATAACAACACAGACATATATTTTTAATAACAGGTGTCCCTCCATAAGGTATACTACTCGAAGTAATGCCAGTTACTGTTACTGGCTGTTATATACATATGTAAGTGAAACGGGCTTTACTGGTCAAGAATAATTTTGTGACAATATGTAAATATGATTTGAATAATGTGGCCACCAACCAAGGCAGGCACGCGATAAGCGATAAGTTCCTAGTTTCCACAAAACTTATCGCAGCTTTTGTAGCCGTATATCACTAAAAATTCTTCCCATGTTGATTTCCAGATGTTCGATTGCATACAGCAGGGGCACCAGAGTCTCGAGTACTTTGAAGCCTAAAAGTAATAATAGCCGCTTTTGGAGCTACATATTACTGGCACTACAAGTGCTTTTTTGTTTCTGCCCGGCTATGGAGCCACTTGGTCCTTAAGGTTTAAAAACAAATTGCGAAATTATTTCATATGAGTCCGGCGTAAGGTTGCGATAGAGTGTCGTAACCTACAGAGCGGCGGATGTTTTAGAAAGGCTACGTTTGTAACCAAGCGCAGGTTTTATTCCGAATAGTATGTGATCGAATTTGTACTCGAGCATGGCATTTTGTCAAGTATGATGGCGTTGTTGGAAACATTGCTCCCACCCGGTGTTAAAGGCGACTGAGTGGTTAGGCCATCTACGAGAATCGTTTTCATTCTAATGAATTGTGTCTCCATGGCGAACAGGTTTTGCCTCGGAGTATTCCTAACTTCGGCCCTTTGCTTGTCAGGTAAGGCTCATGCTTTTTATGGCGTTTGGGGCACTAACTCGCAGAGCTTAGCTTTCTATTGACTTTCTGGGGAACTAGACATAGGAATGATTAGAAGGTCCGAGCTCTTCAACAAAGCGTTTGTTCACATACAAACATATCACTAAAGATTGCTAACAGTGTGAGCCTGGCGTACCACATGGAGGCGCTAGTGAGCCGTGAACTAATTCACCCCTTAGATTGAGCTACCGCTAGACTAAGCTGTCATGGCAGCTGCTTGCGCAAAACAGTTACACATCTGTTTAGTTGCCCCTAGCGACAAAAAACATTTATGAATGTCGATCTCAGTAATTTGATCAACACTTCGAATTATTTTCTTCCATATTAACTTAGAAACTTAGAAACTTTATATGAATTTAATTTTAAATTAATTTTTAGAAGAGAAGAAAAAAATTTTTTTGCAAAAGCGAAAGCACAAATACATATGTATATACACAATTATAAACAAATGTGGGTAAATGTAAGAAACATCTCCTTTTGTACAACTTATCTTTTGAAACTGTGTGAAAGGCCTTTTATTGTTCACTCATGTTGCAAGTAGACAGGCAAGATTATGCAAGAAAGCACAACAGCGAGATAACAATATCATGAATATCAAGGTCGACACACCGCCACAGACAAGGGCGTAAAATTCATAAACAGACTTATGGGCAAATAGCCAAACATGCATAAAAAGAGCTGCTTTATATAATTTTTCTTGTCCCCTCAAAGAGGAGCAAAATTGCATGACTCATATGTTCTTTTGGCGTCCTTTTGAGCTGGTTAATTCATCACATAATATGTTGCGATCATTCATTCTTGCTTTAAGAGGTTGTGTTTGCAATTGTTCCTTTTGATACAATTGCGTTTGTGAAGTTGGCAAATACATTTAATTCCATTCCACAACTTTGCTACCCTCCTGAAATAAACATTTCCTATTTTCGTTTAAATGCTCTGCATGTGGCAACAGTGAGATGAGTGACCAATTGCAAAAAAAAAAAAAAGAATTATACGAAAACAGAATGTAAAAGCAGTCGAAAACTGTTGCATACTTTTTGAGGTCTAGAAAACGACTCAAAAGAATACACAAATGTATGTTAATAGTTTTATTTGGAATAAGTTTAAATTGAATAAAAAAAAGTGAAAACGATGCAGTCACCCGATGCAGTCACCCGTTTTCACTTTTTTGTCCGTTAGGGCAAACTGATCAGTTTTAAATATTTTTATAAAAAAAAAGAAATTCGAATATTGTAAATTATTAAAAACAAGAAAACTCTTAAAACTCAAGAATGTCTTAAAAATTTACTCTAGTACACAGTAGTTCTTTAATTTGTCTTTTGTTTTGATATATTAGCCTTTTTTAAAAATTAAATGATTAATTTTAAAAATCAGGTAGATTTTCTCCACCATAAAGAAGTCATATTAAAGGACTTACTTTCATTTCATACTACTGATAGTTACAGTTCTTTTGACTACATCCTTCTATCGCATAAAATTCATTCATATTTCAGCGGCAATGAAAGGTTGCGTGCTATATTTCTCCCTTCACTATTGTGCGCGAACTGAAAAATTGGTACGTCCCTCAGACTGGACCAAAAATTTGAAGAGTAGTTATCAGCGTGGCCATTTTGGCATTTTTGCGGCTAAATTAAGCATTTTGTATTCTGATTTAGTTGCAAATATTCCATTCAGCAGTTAGCATTTTTTCTAGCATTTTTCACTTATATACTTAGCATTTTTTAGCATTATTGAATGTAAGAATATTCAAAATATAGACCAATTAATATGGCAACTCGAAACGATTACCAAAATCTTATCTTAATATAAGAACTACTATTTTTTTGTGTAGAATACAAATTAACATTTTATAAAAGAAATAATTGATTTCACTATAGAAAAATTTACAGCTTTGGATCATCAGTGATAGAACCAAAGATAATGTGAATGGCTAAATAAGTATTCAACTCTTGCTTTCTGGATAAATTTGTATAATTATAAAATTCATTAAATAAGAATCTATTCTGAGAATTAATTGCTTTTGCAGTGAACTTCCTAGTTTTGCCACTAAGCAACACGAAGTTGAAAGAATTTTTAGTTACATGAATCTCACAAAAACGTAAAATCGAAATACAATGACGTTAAAAACTATGAATTTACTACTCCATGTTGAGTGTGGTTTGAAACAGCTGAATTGTTTGTAAACTTTTTACATTAGAGGGAATTATTCGTATATGGAAAATCTTTGTAACGAGATTTAGATATGGTATACCTCTTATTTTGTGTGGGTTCGGTAAAAAAAAATTTTTTTTGGGCGTTAGGATTGGGGTAAATCGCTTCGCATCGGGTTCAAAGGTCGGACAAAACAGAAAATCCACAAACATCTTCTTAACTTTCGATCAGTGGCTCTTAGGAGGGTATAAGGGGTGAAAAGTAAGACCGATATCAGTTAATATTTTTCCTTCTACATTTCTTGTGAACATACATATCTACCCTCTAACTGCTTTCCTTAAGGGGGCCCCCACACAAAACATTACTTTCTAATATTTTAGAGTCACTAGCCCTAGAGGGATCCTAAGGCTACCCAATGTGCGAGCAACTTCCAATATTTTTGAGAACCCGGCATTTTTGTAGGATATAGCTAGCTTCTATCTTCAATAATTAGGTGAGTCGCCATACAAAACCTTATATTTGTTTTATAATTTTCAGACTATCTTTAATAAATATTTTACTATTTCTTAATCGGTTTGTAGTGATGGCCATAAGGAAGAATTATGAAAAATAAATCATTTTTAAAGATATGCATTAAAATAGCCAAAATATAATTTAGTATAGCATTATTTTTTTTGGTAGTTTAAGATAATTTTCTGCATTTTTTAGCACTATTTTTAAGTTGATTTAGCTGTGATATATATTTGGCTATGTCCACACTGGTGTTAATACTATTGAATGAGTGTTTTCTTTAATAGAAGTTTTTTCCTTACAAATGAAGTGCAAATGAATCGAAAATAATACATATTTTTAAACTCAAATCCTCAATCATTAAATACCCGATTTTTCCTTTAGTTGACGGTATATGTACTTGGCCAACAGCAGCAACTCGTTATGGCGATAAACAATATTTAACAAATATTTAGTTTTTCTCTTCGTTAGAAGAGCAAACTTGGCAGTCAGAAAGTGATACATTGACTCAAACATACCAAAATAATTAAATGGATTGATGAATAAATAAATGCTTGTGCAAGTAAAAAAGTCTAACAATTTTTAGATATACATACATACATACACATATGCACTTATGAAAACTACTCTTGTTTAGTAAGATGGGAATGAAAATACTGTTCAATTAACTTAAAAAATGTAAATACACAGTATTTTGCATATTCGTTTCAGAAAATTTAACAGTACTAGTTAACTCTAGAAAGCGGACATAATCTGCTCAGTCAAGCATTTTTTATGAAAGTTACTATGCAGATAATACTTTTGCTATTGATACGAATACACATATTGCTCTTGGACTATTAATCGATAATTCGTCATGTGTGACTAAAAGCCAAGGGCATTGGATAAAACTTAGTGAAATTTTCGGGGTGACTGCATCGCTTAACAATACTTAGATAGCCAACTCAAGAACTGGTCTGATGTTTTAGCAAGTCACTAACAAGTAAACGTCTGAATGATTACGCTCAAAAAGCATTTCAAAGTACTCATTTGCTATTCGAATAAATAAAGCTTCGTACCGTACACAATTGAATACGAAGTGAATTAATATTCTAATTTAAAAAAAACACAAATGCAGGAATACACAAGCCGGATGAATAATGATAGTAACTCTACTCGTGGGGAAACAAATACAAGCACAATCAAATAAATCGATTATAAGAAGAAAAAGTGTCAAATATACTATCACCCATGTTCTGAGAAACGCGCGTTCTGAAAAAGAATTTTCAAAAACACTAAACGCATTTTTAGATGTTCTAAGAATGCGCGTTTTACTGGCATTTCAGGGTTGTTACGATGTAGTACTACAATAAGAGACAATAATTGACAATAAATAGAGAAATTTTTAAATGTAGTATATTTATGTGAAAATGTATAAAATTATTTTAACTTTTTTTTTTTAAATAAAAAGAAAACATATTAATTTTTAATATGTTTTCTTTGTTAACAACTTCTTATGTGAAGGCACAGATCGTTTTAGTTAGGCACAGCGCTGCAACGCTATTACTGTTAATACCATCGTGGGTATATCGTCTTCGTTACTCCGCCCATGCTGTACATGCTATACTTTACCAATTTACTTTGCAACTGTGTAGTTAAAAAATAAATAAATAAAATTTTATCAACTTTTAAACGCAATTCATTTTCTTTTCTCGTTTTACTTCGTACTAAATATTTGAATGCTCAATATATGAATGGGTATTGTGTTTTCAGAGTGTATATAAATATTTCAATACGTGCTGCTAATTAAGCTATGCGGGAACCTATGTTACGTGCTTTGAGCACTTTAAATAATGTTAATAATATTGTAAATGTTGATTTTTCTCAGCCATTTAATGATTTTGAATTGCTAGTAGATTATAAGGATTTTTATGATTTAATTAAGATGTTGTTAGCCTGTAAGGTTTTTTTTATTCCATAGGAATATATTAGATAACTAAATAAATATATTCATGCAGAATGTCTGTAGAGAAAAAATACGTCATAATAAAGTCCATTTGGGCTATATTTAATAAATATTACTAATATGTACAGGTGTGAAAACGATTTCCATGGGTATCTGTCACTAAGGTCTTACTCCATCGTAATGTGATCACCTAGTGATGACAAACTGTCATGCATGAGTACAAATCCTGCCAATCTATTGAGATCCCACATAGAACGTAAATACTCGTAAATTCTCCTTGCGATTTGGTTGTAAGATACAAATATTATGAAGCTTCTCGAAGGCAGACTATGGTAAGACCAGTTCCTGAGGCACCCGACTTCCATAGTATAAGTTTTAAGTCTTCGGGCGAACTTCGCAGTCCAAAGTATAGTGCCAAACGGCGGTGCTGTTAAATTTGAGGTAACGAATCTGAAGGGAATTCAAAAATACTTTGTCATAGTCGTTGATCGCTTTACGTATGTATCAGTGCCGTCTTGTTAAAAAAAAATTTTTCAAATATAAAAAAAAAACAGGTAAGAGTGCTATATTCAGCTAGGCCGAATCTAAAATACTCTTCACAATAGTCACGTAAATATACATATACATGTATGTATATGTTTTTATATTGGACCAGTACTCAGGGGATGACCCCTACATATACATAACGAAAATATTTATTTCAAGGTTATAAAAATAATATGTGTAGCATTTACACTTTTGTAAAAATGTACCAACTTTATTAGCAAATTTATTTTAAGCGTCGTGAAGTTTTAAACGATTGTCTTTTCAAACGCGAAATTTTCATTTGGGCTGATATCGGAAATTTTCACCTTTTGTATCTTAATAATAATAAAAATAATATTAACAAAACTAATTTTAAGCAAAGAAATTTGTTTAAGTTCACTTACGCTACTTTTTCATGGAAACATCGGTTTAGGATATATCTCGGATATATATGGACCGATAAATGCTTTTAAGCAAAGAACAAATTGTTTAGTTCGCTTACGCGGCATTTTCATTATGAAATCGGTTTAGGCTATATCTCGGATATACTTATATGGACCGATATCGGGGAAATTTTTTTTTGCCTTGTAATCGTCATGCCAAATAATATTATTAAGTTTTAAGTAAAAGGCAGAATTTTTTTTCGAAACTTTTAATTACAATATTGCGGAATGCAAACATTTCTAGTCAATTACCTAATTTAGAGTTCATTCTTTTGATGACACGGCCTCATCCTTTTGGCTTAAACTTTATTCGAATTTTCGCTGTGCAGAGGGCCTCATTTTACTGTAGAGAAGTTTTATTATTTAGAATTTCATCGTTATATCTACAGCGTATTTTTGTATGAAAGACTTTGCAATAAAAGGGTTCTTTCAAGGAATTTAAAAAAATATTCACTGTTCTGAGTATTTTTCGACAACAAATTTCGTTATAGTGGAGTTTCACACTAAACGATTTTGCTTCATTCGGTCTTCATGGTAAATATATCTGGTTTTATAACAAATTGCGAGTAACTCATTTTCTACTCAAGACAACCTTACAGTTCCGCTTGAGTCAATAGAATTGTCGTGCGAAACAAACACGTCTTTTATTTTACAATAGTTTCCATACTTATACATATGTATGTATAAAACTGCTAAGAAAACGAACGCCAAATTGAAAGTGTCATTATGTATTTAGATATGAATTAATTGAATAATAAAAGTAAAAGCACGCCACAGTAATTTCAGGCTTTCTCCAGCAGAAATTTTTCTATGACGCATATCGAACCCTAAATATAAAAGGGCCACAACTCAAAATACAAAATTTTCAGGAGAAAAAACTGTTTACGTAAGATTGATTGTAGTGCTTAAAGAAAAAATTATTCCATTAGGAAAAAATTCAATATTTAAGAAGGTTCTGCTATAGGTTCTTTTTTTTTTTATTTTATATAATGTTTACGAAAACATAAAAAAGTCAGTTTTGGAAAATTTCGAGTAGTGACCCTTTTATATTTAGGGTGCGATATGCCAACCACACAAAAAAGCGTCAACTAAAAATAGTTTGTACACGCACAATAAGACAATGAAAATATGTATGGACGCACATATGTATGTAAGAGAGAAAAAAAAAGAATAGTTGATACCGTTACGCAAGAGTGCGGTTTTTACTTTGAATTTAAGAAATTTGATACTAATAATTTCTCTAAAAGCACACCTCAGTGAGTGTCCTCAAAAAGCTCACAAGAGAAAAAAAAATCCCACTCCGGCAGTTTGTATAAAAAACACATGCTTTTATTTAATAGACAATGACCATCATCCTCATGTTAAAGTTGACATCACGTGACCAATCAAATAAAATTAACGAAAATTTCATGTTGTGAAAAGAAGGGAAACAGCCCTGATATTTTGGTTTGTGAGTGAAAATCTGAATGTTAATTTTACAGTAATGACGAAAGACAAGAACGCAGAAAGCAGAACTAATTCAATAAAAAGTTGGTGTCGTGGAAACAAAGTGACAAAAACTTAGAACTATACAAGTACAAATAGGGAAATGGGGAAAAATGCAAACAACTTAAGAGGGTGCAATGAAAATTCTCAGATGTATTCGGTTTTATCCTGAAATTTTTAGCACTGACATATTTGATTTATGTGCTATTCATAGAACATAACATAGAACATATTGTCTAAACGAGTTGTTCGTCTGTGTTCTATGAACAGTACATTAATTTTTATCAAATATTTAAAAAAAAATCCAAAATTCTTTTTGTACTTGTTCAATAGTCATGATAAGAATACATTAACAAGGATGGCAAAAAATTGACCCATACTAAAGAATTGATCGAAAAATAGCGGTGTGTAGACGCTTGGTCAGTCTAAGAATCTAGAAATTCTTTTGAACAGAGTTTTATGCACATAAGAGTTCCATAGGTGTTATTCACCATCTTAGAGAGGTGATCGTGATCCAAAAATATACCAATACCTAAAATGATTTGAACCTTATTTAGAACTAGCTGTACCCTCAGCATTGTTCACCCAATGTTGATCATTCGTTCGCTGTTTTCGTTTCAATGCACATCAGCATATATGAAATTCCTGAGAATGACAGTGGCGCCATATTTGGCAAATTGGCCGCACCAACTTAGACAGCTCCGTGGGTGCATGCACAATAACTTTGCTACAGATCATCACCTGATCAAATGCATAGTTTACGATTCTATAAAGGCAAACATTAATTTTTATTTGTATAGATAGATAACAGTTCACTGATAGAAAAACTATCTTAGACATAACGATTGTTTGCACTAATGTTGCGGTTTTGCCGTCGTTATTTGCGCCAGCGTACTGTTTCATTTGGGTTACGGATATTGTTTCATTAAAGAAATAACAATCGTAAATAGAATTAAATCTGTCCGTTTATGGAAAAAAGTGTCGGTGATAGAAATTGAACCTGCGACCTTGAGAATGTTGGTCGAGATTTCTACCAAATCAGTCATCGAGTTTGTAATGAAAGTCTTGTATTTACAATATAAATTTAAATGTTTCCATTATTTAAGCACATTGTTTCCCAGCTGTTACGAAAGCCCTACATTAATGCAATGAAATGAAGTAGCTATAACGAAATTCTTACATTTTCATGCAAGTTTTTCGTAACATGAATGAAGCAATTTTTGTAACATCAGTGAAGTTGCAAAAAAATAATAAAGGCGTGCTAAGCAAAATTTGCCTGCCTTTAATGAAGCTTCCATAACCGAAATGAAACTTTTCATATTATTAACGAAACGGTTTCATTCCTATAACAGAGCGTTTTGCGTTCACTGTATCAATATTATATAGAAATGTGCCCTTAAAATGGCATGTGTTAGCATTTATTCATATTAAACTCGAATTAGTTATGAGTATATCTATTGAGAAATATTCCGAAAGTCAACACTTAGCAAATCTTGTTCATTTATATCGTAAAAAGATATTTAAAAGTTTTAGCGTCATCGTCATACATCAACACTTTAGAAAGTAAAACAGCAGTAGGCAAAAATTAATAAATATAAAAAAATGAACGAAATTGGACCCAAGTTATTGCTTGAAGCAACAACACAATATACTTGAATGATTTTTGACACAATTTCTAAATTTCACCTGCTGAGTTTTTTGTAATAGACAAGAGCTAAAACAGCTAAAGCCGATTAGTGAAATGTGTGTAATGAAAGATCAACTCTGTTGAACGCCCTCTAAAATCATTATATGCGACATCAGTTTATATTTTATTTATAAAATCTTCATTGACATTAGTAGAAAGTTCTAAAACGTAAGTTTAATGACATAGATAATCTATAAGCAGGAGTTTTGGAATGGCATTAATTTTAGTAATATTTCCGTAGTTAGATGCATCAGTCTTACTGCCGTTTTTGAATAAAATATATAATATACGATTGCTTGCACACAGTAAGCAAATAAAATGATTCAATAGATTTCTTAAATGGTGCAGAAAGAGGCGTGGACTTTGTAGTAGACTTTGACTTTGAAGTATTTAGGGTGGGCATGAAGTCATAAGTCTTGAAATAATAATATGAAAGAAGCATGACTGCTGTAAGCATGCTGTTATAATTTAGTCTGCTATATTAAATTTAAATCAGCTGAGATATTTACCGACTAGTTAAGAATAATACAAAAAAACCCCCAGTTTAGAAAGTCCTGTTAATTTATGACTTTTTTGTCACACAACAACAAGATTTTTATGACTCTTCTTGAATAGCCAAATTATGATTTTCTCAGCTAGTTGTGTTCTTATTCACAAAAATATCAATTAGATAATCGTTCTTGTATTCGTATTCGACTAATTGATATTCTTCATATCGCTAAAAATAATAAATGACTAGACAGTAGTTGGTGGATGGGTGGATTGAACGAAAGACGGATTTGTGTTTATTTATCATGCTACAAAAACGTGTAAGACCGTTTTGTAGCAAATGTGCTAGAATGTTAAAAAGCTACAAATACTCGTACAAATGATAGTATTAATTAAAACGAAATTGTTATTTTAATTGTACGCCATGACTCGGGATGGATTAAAATCAATAAAGGATTCTCCAAACTCAAGCTTGTTTATTCAACTCCTTTACAGGATTAAATGTTTTTGCAGCAAATATTACGAGTACAAATGAACTTTAATTTGTTATGAGCTAGAACAAAATTTTACAAACAGAGTTGAACGTGGATTTAAATTAAAGGGTTGTGTTGTTTTTTTTTTTTCTTTTTGCTTGAGAGTTTGTAAATGTGTGTGTGTATGAAAAACGTTCGTGAAGGTTTCACGTTTCACTCGCTGCTGAATATCAACATCATCACCATAATTCAATGTTTGCTGTTATTAAAGCAGCGTTGCAAGGTTGGCAATATATTTTACAGGTGGATTCAACGGAGCATAGACGGCAAATAGAATCAACTAAAATGTAAAGAAATGAAATGAAATAAAATTGAATAAACTAACAAAACATTCAAAATATAAATACTCGTACATACCTACAACGTCTAGAAACATTCCAAATATAATTTATTCGTTGGTTGCAATAAAATATAAAATTAAATGAACTATTTTGAAAAGATGGAATTCTGTAGAGGTTGTTTTTTGTTCACTTGGAGGGTTTTATTTGATACAAAAATATGTACATACATATATTCCAGCACTAAAGTTTGCGGAGTTTTAGAACGACATTTAGTCTCTTTTATGTCATGGTTGTTTTCAAAGTAATTAAACTGAATTAAAAGTAAGATTTTTCGCATTATTTACCTTGTGTGGGTGCCGCCGTTTGAAAAACTTCGTTTGAAGTTGGGTGAGTAAATAAATAAAATAAAACGGCAACGGTTAAAGTGGTGATGCAGCCGGTAGTTAAGGTTTAAACAAAAAGTGATCGCCGTCTTTCTTCATTTGCATTTGTACAATGTTCAACGTTTTCCTTTCTTATGGGAAAGGATTAGTAGGAAGACTAGAAACGAATTTTTAGAATATTTAGTCGTACATGGCTTAGATCTAAGCCAAGTTATTTAAATTGATTTCGCTGAGATGAAATTGCACATTAAAGAAAAGCTTATAACTTTTTGTTAATGATTTTGTGTCACTCGCATTTCATGTTCATCTAATATAATTTCATGTCACACAGCCAATATACTTTTGGAGTATTTGAACTCCAAGGGACATGACTAAAAATGACCAAGCTTTATTTATATTTTGGAACAATATATTGGGGGATATGCAGTGCATTGTACCAGAACTAGTGCATTGAACCTCACTAGGTTGTGAGGAGGGGAAAAGAAGGAGTACTGTTTGTGAACATTGAACTTTTCAACGTTATAACAGACAGAAAACTTGTCTGTAGGCAACTTATTCCATAGGCGAAACGTACAGCTGAAAAACGAATCGACCAGATATGGATGAGCTCTGTACAATGAATGCGTGTTACGTATAAATGTGCAGGTTTCGGGAACAAGATCCCTAATCTTACGAGCGTTAAAGGCGACCCTGTGAGATTAATAGCAGGTCACAATTCAGTGAATCATTTATATTTTGCCTCTTGGCAGCGATCTCGGATGGGCTGGGCCTATAACTGAAAGAGTACGATGACAAATGCTACTGTCATCCGTGAAAGAGTGGATAGGGTTGGAAGTTTGATATAGAAGGTTAAGGAATATGAGAAATAGGGTAGAAGAAAAAACGGAGCCTTGCAGTACCCCTGAATTTATCTTGAACTCGTGTGATAAGACCCCCTCTATAACAACTCGCTTACTGCGGTCTCTGAGAAAGCTCGATATAAACCGAGAAAAGTCGTCACCGACACCAAAAGCAGTAAGTTTTGCCAGTAGTGCACCATGCCACACTCTGTCAAATGCTTTGGAAATATCCAGAGCCACCCACCACTTTACTTTCACCGAAACGAAGGAGTTTGGATGCAGAGCACCTGATTCCAATTTGTTTCTTTGTGGCGTAGAAGGCTCACAATACAAATATGGACATATTAATTCCTGAAGACCTCGGGCCTTCTAATCCCTCCTAATCCGAGAAAGTCAATGGAAGACAATGCTTAATGAGCTGGTAGGCCGAAGCCCATTAATAGCATCATCCTTGCATCAGCTCACTCATCTAGCCATCACTTCTGGTTCCTAATATTACAGCTATTTGATAAAAGAGAGCTGCTTCCCGGGGATATTGGTCGCCGAAAAGCAATATTGTAATATATTTATCGGGAACACTAATTCCCTTTCCTATGATTTAGTTTCAAGCCGCAGTAAGAACGTTTTAGCCAAGGTAGTCTGAAAGCAGAACCTGCCGGAGGCGTTGCCGATCCGCGTTCGGTCAATTAACTCTTGGAGGGGGTTTCGGAAGTCCAACACAGCATAAGTCATGCGGCTTCCTGGAGCTTTGTTTGCTACAACAAACGAAGAACTCCTACCCCTCTATGCCACAGAAATCAGAGTGACTTGGTTTGGCGTACAGTAGGGCAAAACCTGTCCCCAGGGCATGTGTTGTCCGAGGGTATCACTCTAAGCTAAGAGAATTAACATATCATCCGCTTGGGGAGATTTGAAATAATCTGTGGTTTGGATCAGAGAGTTCATTATGTCTACAAAACTTGCCGATATTATATAAAAAATAACTGGACAACGGCAGAGCAGCATTCAGCATTTTCTTACGCCTCTTCCCCGCTACAATTTCTACAAAAGTTTTAATATAGAAGATTTAAACTCTTCACATCTATCTAAATATAACAGTGTTCTCTCAGAATAGCTACTAGAAAACGCAACTCCCTTTGGGATATATCCCTCACAACATTAGTTCTATTATAACTTGTCCATGTTAGATCCCATGCTCAACAGGTAGTCTCAATACATCATCTGTACTTTGCAATCCCTAAAAGTGGGCGCTGAACTCGCTTCGACAAGTAAAAACGAAACATGTCCCTGCATGTTTGATTTATAGCAATATCAATATTTATTTAAACAAATTTTTTTTTTATTATTTTTTGATTTTTAATAGTGTCTTTTATTTTGGTAATTTAGGATTGAATCTTGTAAAAAAAAAAATAATTTAAGCCAGTATTCCATTTGCCAAAACATGAGGATAAGTTAGTTAAACAAATAATTGGTTTTTTGTGAGTTTTTTGAATTGTTTTCCAAGAACCACAAGAACTTTAATTTTTTCTCCTGAGTCATAGAACAACTTAATATAGAAAATAAATCTTCCAAAAATTGTTGGTCAAATGGTTTTCTTTAGAGGATTTGATTACAATGATTAAGGACACATTGTGGTATCTGTGTACAAGGAGCTATCTCAGATCCTTTTCTACTTAAGCACAGAAAACAACGATTTTACTGTACATTTGTAATTTGGGTGATATTTGAGGTAAAAAGAAAAAATGTTCATGCATTGTCCTTTTTGTTTATTTTGAAAATAAAAAGTGCGTATGCTCAAAATTTTTACTGATTAATTAAATTTTGTTGTTTAATATGGTGATAAGGATCTTCAGTGCATGGACTATATATCGAAAATAACTTTCTTATTCGAGTTCGTTATCAATGTCATGTCTGGAAGAAGCTAGTAAGGCCATCCCAGACAATCAATTTGAAATTATAAGACTCAAATTAAACATAGTCACGTTTAACAAACACAGTGCAACCTAAAGTCGGGCGTAAAGCGGAACGTAATTTAACGCTTTGATTTTACGCTGTAGTAAATAACTTAAATAAGAGCGTCAACGTTGTGCCATGATTTATTTTGCTCAATAAATTTGTTTAATAAAAATCACTACATAGAAATAATAAAAAGCAATAAAGTCGCTAAATTAATCTGAAACCGACTAAAGTGTGATTACTAATGGCCGCATAAAATGAGGAACATTTCTTTTGCAGCGAACTTTACTGAGAGGCAGTAAAGCTTGCTCTCTTACGCTTTGTCGAAATTGGATTTTCCAATTGAAAAGCGTTGTCGCCGTGCTATTTGGGTTGGTCTCATAAATTGTGTATGTGCATTAGAATCAGATAAATTACGCTTAACGCGTTAATTTAGGTTGCACAGTAAAATATACTTTATTTTCTTAAATTCATTAATCTAATAAAAAAATAAACTTTAAAATATTCCTCACATATGTATTATTAATGTTTTCAAAAGATTGTTCAAGCTTTAACACAGCAACTTCATCTTAATACTCCTTAAGTTACGAAACAAAGAAGAAATAAATGAATCCTCTTTAAGATTTATTTTAAGTCTGCATAAAATTAATGAATGTTGAATCCCTGCCAGCATTTGAGTGATTGATTGTTTCAGGGGAACTAGGAGCGAAAAATAAACTGTCTATTCGATACCCACTTGAATTAACCAACCATTATACATTTTTAACATTTGTTTAGAATAAAATAAATTTTGGTTTCTGAAGCGTGATTTTATCTTGGGAATAATTATAAGTAAGTGTAAAGAAATAGCACTGGGATGGCTGGAAATAAGATCCCAAAATGGCAAAAACTCTTTTGCAAGAGTTCGGCTACAGGACAGTTTTATCCCTACAAAACATTAATTCTTATGTGCGACCTATTGCAAAGATCGCAAATGCTGACTGGGACATAAAAAGAAAAAAATCTGAGGATTAAAGCGGGTGGAAATGACATGTGATGACTGACATAAGACTGATGTGTGTTTTTGCTTGAATAAAAGAAGCTTAACAAATTTAGTAAACGGCTGTATACGCGCAGCAAATGTTCGTATATTTATATGGCTATAAACATATAGACGTAAAAAATAAATGTATAAATCTATAAACATTCAGCAAATGATGAGAAGTGAGTGAAAAATAAAACAACCTGATGTTGAGGGATAAAATGAAAAGTTGTTTTTCAAAGATTTAACTTTGAAGTCAATATCATGAAGTTATTCTGTTCTATTTGGTATTATTTTGACGGGCGGTTCAAAAAAAAAAAAAAAAAAACAATTAAAAACCATCAATTAGGAAATTGTTTAATTAGCATGAAAAAGGCCATCCTTCTTCAAAAACTGCACAAGTACAATTTCTTGCATCATAAAATTGGCGCCAGTGAACTGTTTTGTAGAAGAAAACCGAAACAAATTTATTTACTGAACCAAAAATTTGGCTGCACAGAAAATTCCCCATAAAATTTGGTAATTTTTGATTTTAGTTTTAGTTAATTTTTAGCAGTCCTTAAATTAGACAACATTATTATAGAGGGAAAAAACGAAGACCGCCTATGTCGTCTAAGGGCGATGAATGGTTTACAAGCAAGCAGAAGATGAGATAAGCATTTGGATATATCTGCCAACACTTGCAGTACCGGTCTGGTTAGTTGCAACTAGCTTATAGAAGAAAGAGTTAGTAAACGAAAGCTCTTTTTCCTCCTCGTCATCCTTACAACTTTGTACGGCAGACGTAGCTCTTTGTATATTCTAATGTATTGTTTTTTGTGCCTTGTAGCGCCATGTCGCAGTGTGCTGTTAGAATAGACACTTTAATACGTAAAACCAGGCGGAGTAAATGGCTCTGGATCATGGTTCTCATATAATCATAACTAGCCCGTGCCTGACCAGATATCGGAAAAGTAATCTCACTGAAACATTTGGGCTGTGCAGTCCCCAAAAGTTGACGCTGTACAAGCAAATTGTATAGAACAAATCACAACGAAACATGCATATAGACAGCGTACTAGAACGTTAAGATGGCTGCGAATTCTTGTATTGTTTTAATAGTACTTGTAATCTGATTTATACTTTTTGCACTTTATAACAAGCGATTTATTTTTATTTAGTGAGTTTGGTTAAACTTTTATTTAAGTGTGTTAGTTAAGAGTTATGGCCAGGCGGTAACCACTGCAACATTCAATGATCAAATTTTTATATAGCTGTTAGGCTCAATAATTTTATTTTGCACTTTGATTTGAAATTAATTTTGAAATGAAATGAAAAATGAAAATTTCACTTCAAAACGTTACTGCTGAAAGTGTTACGAGTAAATATTCTGCTTATTGAGTTTTGGGCATGTTAAAAAAAACAAGCATTCTGGGAAATATTGTGTTGCAGTGAGTTTAGTGGGTAAACTCCCATGGCAAGCATTTAAATTTCAAACAATGTTAAATTTTTAAAGAATACAAAACTAATCTATGAATTTATTTCACCTACTCCGTCTCTGCTGCCGAACGAACACTGAAAAAAGTGTTTTTCTTTGTGTAGAATTGTTGCGTGGATGAGTTAGCGAATAAACAGAATTGAATGCAGAAATATTTCATTATTGATTTCAACTTCTATTACATTTCTAATACGAGTATCGATGGCGAACATAAAAGCCACAGCCTCAACCCATTGCCAATACCAACAGTGTTATCAATACAGATTGTATTGTACCGAGTGAGTACCTTTTGTTATGCCTTTCAAGTGGTCAATACACAAGTATGCTCTCGATCATAATGAGTGTGTGTGTTGAGTCAAGTGTATGTAAGTTCTAATTTATTGTTTTTTGTGCCTTTTTTCATGGCTTTCTTTCAGTATTTTGTTGTTGGAGGAGATAAATATGTGAAGAACATTGTGAACACTCGTACGAATATATTAATACAGCCAATTTAAATGTGAGTTTATACCTCTAAAATGAGCAATTCGCCCGCTGATTGTAGTTTTGAGATTTACATAGACAACAGAACACCCCGTAATAATAATTTTTTCACTATTTTGGACGAGTAAAAATTTGTGGAAAATGTTTAAAAATATTTTTGAAGCAAAAGTGAGCTTTATTGTAGAACAAAATTTTAAACGGAAATTCAATCTCAATTTGTGTCTGGCTGCTTGTGTTTGTAAGTCTATCAAACCAAACTAAATAAAAAAATAGGTGTTAAATGGGTTGTTAAATAAAGCAGTGCTGCCAACTGATAATTTTGCTCCTCATAATAAGTGCTCTATGTAATCACAAGAAATTGATAAGCATTTGAAATTAATTTAAAAAAAATTTGCTGGCATTTTTTAATCAAATTTGAAAATTGATTTAAATTTTTATGAAATATACAAGATAGTTGCATTCTCTCTTTATTATTTTAAGGATTTTTGAAATATGTTTTTAGAAAGCAATTAAAAAAGCCTTGCCCTGCAATACATCAGGATTTTTTCTTACTGAAATATGTAATTGCGTTCTATACACAATATTAAAAAAAATTATTGAACTGATACAAACTGGATGTATGTAAGTGGTTTTGTGGCTGTTTCGAGATGATTTTTTTTTTTATTTTCATTTCAAATTTCAATCTTTTGTTTGTTTTAAATGAAAATGTAAATATCAGTTCTTCATATATTGCAAGCTCTTACCAAGTGCGGTAGACACTGCTTCGTGAGGATTTGCACGAAATTATTAAAGTTTCAATTAAAAAATTAATTATTAAAATATACGGGTAACTGGCAGATGCTTAATGAAATTTTTACCAAAATTCCCAAACGATAAAAGATATAAAATTGGTATGCTTTTTGGCGGATAATTTTTTAACAAGTGCCGTTTTATTTCATATAAAAATTCAAATACTACAATTGTTTATAGCGGCGTTTTAATAATTTTCCAAGCCTAGAAGAGGCCAAAACTGCTACAAAGATACTTTTTTTGTTTTTTTAACTATTCTATACATATTTACATTCTTTATATTCTATAATTCAATAACATTAAAGGGGCTCACACTAAATTGTCATGAGATGATCAAACAGACACCTTAAACAAGGTATTTTTACAATTTGGACATAAGAGGCAAATTTGATTTGTGCTTAGAACACAGCAAATAAAAGTGAATAATATATTAAAAGTTTCAAGTTCTGACAAACGCAAATCGCTTAAAACCTGCGTTTTCAATTATGACTAGTGATCACCAAAAATCATGTAAACAACGAAAAATTAAGTAACAAAGTTCAGTGACGAGTAAAATTAAAACGTCTTGTAGACATTCTGAATACACACATGAAAGGTAAGGTGCTTGCTTCTACTTTCAATACTTATGAAAGCCAAACAGCAAAGTCAATGTTGAGCGTAATCACAAATGTAAGGAAACATTTTGGATGCACATTCATCTTAGTGTTGAATAAAATCGGCTTCATGTTTCTTGTTGCTTTGATAGTGAGTTATATGAACACATTTGAAATATATTTACATACATTTTTCTTTATTTTTCTTAAATTCTATTTTAAGCTTCACGTACATACGCACATATGTACTTAATATAGTAATTTATTTAATTTATTTTAAGAAAGTTACAAAAACAAATATTTATGTATCACATGATATTAGCTGCCAACTGACATCACCACCACGTGAGATAAGACGGCCATTGAATTTGTGGCGCAAAATTTGCTGTGTGGCACCATTCTTGCCATAAAAAGTTCGTTATCATCTCACGATAGCGAAAATCGTTCACAGTAACCGCCTGACCGGGCACATTTGAGAAAAATTACAGCCTGATGATGCCGCCAGTCCATAAATCGCAACAAACAATCACTCTTTTTGGGTGCGTTGGATTTTTTGACCATCACTCTTAGGTTATCATTCGTCCAAATGCGGCAATTCTGCCTACTGGCGATCCACTGAAGTGAAAATGTGCCTCATCACTGAAGATGATTTTCTTCGCAAATTGACCACCCACTGTTGCCATTGGCGATACTTGGAATGGTCAAGAACGGACTGCGCGAGCATACACTGGTGTTTTCACATCTCCTAGAGACCCGGTTTGCTCATTGTAAGCACTTTTGGATGATTAAATTGATCAAAAAATCACGAATGCACGATTTGAACGCTCATTTTTATAGAAAGACTGAATAACTTTAACGCCTTGCTCGATTGTGTATCATTCCATCTTTCAAATTGAGTTAGTCTGAAATTGAGAAATGTCAAATGAAATGATGAAAAAAGCTTGATATTTAGCTGTGGTTCATATTCAACATCGGCCCTTAACTACCCGATATATTAATTTTAATATATATTTATTTTAATTAGTCTAGTAGACTACACTGGGAATGCTGTGAAAGACTCGTTCGTGGGCAGCGAATAAAAGAAAAAATTATGGAATGTGCAACAAGCGCATATTAAATCTTAATAAACTTTTCATTTGTGTTTATCACACAGTGACATTTCACAAAAACTAATTGCTCTATGAAACGGGTATGGAAAAATCGAGCCAATATTTATGTGCAGCGTTTAAGTCAAAAGCAGTTGCAAAATTCATTTGCTTTAATTTTTAGCGCTCCTATTACTGTTCTCGATGTTTTTCTAGCAAATATTTGCTTTTCTTGGTGATGATGCTGTTCAGTTGCAATTGATTGCGAAACTTTAGGCTCTATTTTTGTCAATGACTCAGTCAGTCAGTCAATTTTCACTGTTGACCCAGTTTATTAAAGCGTTGTTTAACAAATATCGTATGATTTATTTTATGACTTGTTTCATCACATTCAATCTTGTTACTGGTTGCTGGCTGTTGTTTTCAATATTCGTGCTAAAAATTTCATTTGCTAAAATTTTTACTTCATTTGTATGTGAATTTTCATTTGTATTTGCCAACTTTGTTTATTTGTTTGCAGTTTTAATTGATAGTGTTTAACCCAATTTCACTGCGATTTGTTTATTCATAAAATACACTGACGGGAAAGAGTTATTTATTGCAAAATGTGAAATCTCAAGGGAGGTAGGCAGGATCATTTGAAGGATTTTAACTTTTTTCGTTTTTTTGTTTTAATGACGCATACGCACTGCTGTAATTTTCTTTTATTTTTGTTTAAAAAAAAAGTTTTTTTTTTGTTTTCCTTCAAGAAAATATTACATTTGCGACAAATTAAATTCATCTAAATGTTAGAAAAAGTAATTAAAGTTTTATAAACTTATTTTGTCTTGTTGTGACAAATTCACTCCTATTTAGCAGAGAAAGTAAAACAGATTTCAGAAATGGAATCAGCAAATCATTGCACACACTCATATACACGTACACCTACACAAGAGCACTCTTTAATTAAAAAGAGCATATTGCATTAAGAAATAAAGTTGTTCTCGTAGCTGCAACACATTTGGTGTGTGCATAATTCATAATTATCTTAGATGAATGCACAAATTAAAAGCAACAAAAAAAAAAAATAAATTCTTTAAACAACAACCACACTGCAGCAAGCAACAAATATACACTGATGATTACGGTGATGGAAGAGAACTTGCAACACAGCAAACTCAGCAGCACGATGAAGAGAAACGGAGAATGAAACTAAAACAGTGACAAACGTTTAAGCACAACAGAGCGGGCGGAAATTAAGCGACAATTAATGTAATAAAACTTTCTTTCTACAAATTTTAAGCATTTTGTCACTTGGAAAAACATTTCACTCGCTGCAAAACATCATCAGTAGAAAATGAAACCAAACAATAAAATGTTTACAAACTGGGCAAAACGGAAAAACTTTGAATAACAACATTTTAGTTTCGCAGAGACAAAAAAAAAAAAAAAAATCAAGTCTGTCGTTCAACAGAGACCAAATACGAAAATTGTGAATATTATGAATTCGTGTCTTTTGAACAAAGTTCTTGTAATCACTCACCAACATGGTGGCACACTATTACCTGCCTTTTAATTAGCATTTAATTTTTCTTTTGATATTTTATTTTCGTTATACAATGAGTACAATTTTTTCTTTAATAATTCCAGTTAACAGTTAAATAAATGCAAAATCTTAACTGATTACAAAAATATCACGTGAAGAGTTTAAAAAGCGTTTAAATACTTTAATTGAAAGGAAAATACATATGTACATACATATAAATATATGTTTATTCATGATATTAAAACATTAATGCAACAAAAAAAAAATCGTTTTTTTTTATTAGTAAAAACAAGTTTAATTACCAACAAAATATGAGCAGAGGTTCGAGGGAAAATATTTATAAAATGCAATATTTTTTCTCGCTTTAATTCGTTTTAATATGAAATTTTAATAAATGAATAAACAATATTTGCACGCATATGAGGGAGCAAGTGCTGCTATACATACGCAAATATACACACAGACACACACATTCCCATAGAAATTACCACACAAACACATTATTTATTCATGTGAACTGAAAATAAATATATAATCTCACGTTACCCACCACACAATTGCAGTCGAGGTAAGTGCGAAATATTTCAGACTCAGTTTTATAAATTCTTTGTTTTATTTGTTTACACAATTAAAAATACTACAATCTATTTTCTGGTTTGCTAGGGCAAACTAATTATTTATTAACTATATAGTTGCAAATAAATTTGCAAAATATAGAATGCACAATAGAGTGGTTCGAAGAAAAAATTTTTGTCATCCACCCCCCAATGAATAAAGATAATATAAAAACAATTCCAAAAAGAATTTTTTAGGCCACGCCTACAAATACCACCCTTTTAGTATCTTGTTAACTGTATTGCCATTTTTCGTCCTATCAAAAAATTATTATCATGTGAATATGATAGCTCGATTTACAATTTGTGCATTTGAGGTTGCATATTTCTGCAATTGCAAAAGTGACGTTTTTGGGTGTGTTTTGTTTTTGTAAACCAAAAATATGCTCCACTATTTTGCAAATGCAATGATGCAAGGCCATTTGCACAAGATCGTGAATAGGGCTGATGTATTTTTAATACGGCCGCTTAACCAACTCAGCCACCGAGCTCCTTTAATTATTATTTCGTCTATGCTTCTATGCTTGTCGCATATTGATCACATGTATGAAATTTTTACAACCAACAGGATTATTCTATCGCTAAACAAACAGTTTTAATTTAACTTAATAATAATTCTTCATACCGTGAGACGTATATGTGTAAGTATTAATCATTAATAGGTGAACTTAGTTATTCAATATGCACGATTGTTTTCATTAACTTAAATGTAGTGCAAGCTATGTGGTATGCCCCTCCATGCTGCTAATTAAAGCACGAACATTTTGTAGTTCATCATTGGCAGTGACTTTTCGACTACTATCGCTTTTGAAGATGAATGGACTAGTGACTCCTATAGTCTATATATATGATGTTCCAACGAAAGCTTGTTGATTTTCCCCATTCTAAATTCAAAAGTTCTGCTAATAACGTGTACCCAAAATAGGCTTCATTGCGTAACAAAATTTTGCAGGGAAATTTAATATCAATTAACGAATACAACTAAATCAAAAGCTTCTAAAACTGTGTGGCTAACTTAAAACTATGAGCTTTAAAAAAAGCTTTTTTAATTCCAATTGATATCCTATACTAAAGAAATATAACAAAAATTGCATAGAGTCCTTTAAAAATATTTCCACTTTTCTGACAAATATCAAGACCACCATCGGATATATTAGTATCTATGTACAAATGAGCAAACAGAAATTTTAGACTCCTTTCCTTCTTCTATTTCTCAACCGATTTTATTCATTCCTTTACTGATTAGTATACAAGATATTTTCGAGTTTTAGTGCACCGCATATATATTACTAAAATCGGTTCAGTATTCTCTAGGCGTAAATAGCTAATTAATTTGTTACCACTACAAATACCAAAAATAGACATTAATGTGTGAATGTAAATGTGTAACATCGCACAAAAGAAACAGATGTGAGTGCATATATCTGCACCTAATTATTTTTGCTATAAGGGAGGGAATGAATAAGTGGAAGAGATTAGGAATTGATGTATAAACAGTAATGTGACATCGTGAGATATATCTCTTTTTTTTTGAGATGCCGAAAATTTTTATTTATAATTTTTTTCTATGATAAGCGCTTTTTGGAATTATATGCAGCTTACTTTTTTATATTTTTTTAATAAAATAGAATCAAAAACACAAACAAAAAAAAAATTCTTTTGGTCGAAAGGAAGTTTTTTGTTGAGAAAACTGAAGACCTCTTCAAGAAAAAAAATACATGACAACACAGTGTATAAATGCAGTGATGCCTTTTTAAAATTAGAAGTTTGACTTCAACGCTAATGTTACATACAAACAATACAATTACAAAAATTAAACAGATTTTGAGAAATTTTGTTATTTCGCGCTGTTTACAATTTAGTGTGCTGTGTTTATATACCTTTTATTTAATTAAAGATTTGCTTGGTTTTCGATCACAGGACGAACTCTAGTTATTTAAAAAAATATTCGATAGACTTTTGCACCCACTCAATTGTTCGCTGGGTTGGTTAACACTCATTTATAAAAAAAAGTTCCAGCGAATTCGTTGCAATAATAAAAAGAATAAATGAAAAATATGCTGCATGCAACAGTGTTTGTAAAACGATGATAATAATGTTGTGGCACAGTAGTGGTGGTGATGATGATGCAGAGGCAGATGCTTTTAATTACAACGTCAACTGACGGCAAGATGTGCAACCGTATACGAATAAAAGTATCATTTGACTGTGTTGAAAACACTAAAAGTACAAATTGCGGCCTTTAAAATTGTTGCCACTGCTACGAGTATCACAGTTAACTACTACGTATGCAACAGCCCAAACAACATGCAACATCAATTTATTTATTTTTTTTTTTGTTTAAGTCTATTATAATTTTATCGTTCTCTTTTTTTTCGTTTGTTTGTTTGTTTGTGTTTTTCGAAACAATAATGAAAATTTGCAGCAATAAGCAAAGTAATAAAAATAATTGTAGTCATTTCTTCTTAAAACAAACGGCATTAAAAAAGCCTTCAATTGTTTTTTTATGCAACCGCCATAATTTCAGCAGCAACAACAATGAAACAATAAATTTTAAAATAAATTCTTTGAAAAGGAATAATAAAATAGAAAAACAAAAAGTAGCAGAACTTTCCCCTAATTAAATTACCAACAAATTCATTCACAAACAGGAATATCAGCCAAAGAAAATGTGTGATTACTGAAATGGGAATATTTTGAAATGCCATTTTTAAATTCGGTTTTTTGTACAAAATGTTCTAAATTTCCAGTTCAGTGGCGAAAAGAGACAGCCACTGCTGATTCAATGATAAAAAATGAATTTCGATGACTCAGTTACTACAATCGGCTTTCGTATTTCCGAGTAGTATGCAAAAAATATCGTGTGTGTTGGCAGAATTGTAATTTGTGTGGATTTAAGTTATTAATGTTATTTAAAGAATGCTGGCATTAAATTCTTTCTGAAGCTTAAAACAAAAATATAAATCTGTTTGTGAAATGTGCTTATGAAATTTGAAACATTATGATTTAACTTAAGCTTTAAACCTGCAAAACCGTTTTAAATTTGTAAAATTTATTAGTATGAATTTTTGCAACTTTGCTGCTGTTTTCTAAACAAAAACAAATTCTTGTTGTCCAATAAAAGTTGAACAAGCACATATCTGTTGGTTTGCTGACAGATTAAGAAATTGATTTACATGAGCAATTGCCTTGTCGGCCTAATCTGAGGATGGATCAACTCTACGGGATAAATTATTCACGATTCAGCAGCACCTCCATGCACTGAAGCAAATTTCGTCGGTATTATTAAGAAAAAAATTTAGTAACCCTTCACGAAAAAAAAAAATATATTCAAATCGAAAGATAATTTTTCAGTTCGGAGCAAAATTTATTCAAATAAACAAATATCATTCGGTTCAACTCCAATGGGTTTTATTAAAAATATACTTTTGTACATTTCAAAAACGATTTGTTAAAAATATGGTCAAAATTTTGTTGAATAAGTAAAAATTTCGTTAAAACAGCAGTAACTAATCTTAAGGCAAAAGCAAACACAAATATTCAAATTAACAACCTGAAAGAATGTTAGTTTGAGTAGAACTTTCGTTTATTTGCATAAATTTTCTTAACGAAATTCTCCTTTAAGCATTAAACACATAGACCACAGCACAACTTCACTACAGCAAATGCCGCAACCGACATTTGTAGTTCTGTAGTCAACTACTGAATTATTATATGCAAACTCGACTGCATGTTGGATATTTGTTAATTAAACCTGAACACATAATTTTTAAATATGGAGATGATACTAAATGCAATGATATAGATCAAGAAAGGAGGAGGAGGCAAAGAGAAGCTGTCGATATCTTACATAGGGTGTGTGATTAATGGGTCTTAAATGTTTTGGTTTAATTAGTTCATATTATCACGAGTTGACTGTGCACATAAGTTGTATTCCCTCCCATACCTTGTTGAGTCTTCTACATTTCCTGCACTCAAATTAAACGATGAATATTATAAGGGAAGGAATAAAAACTACACCACCTTTTACAATTTCTCTGCTAATTTCTAAAATAAATTTAAATCGCGTTTTTGTAAAAAAAAAAACTCATCATGTAACCTGGTCAGGTACCTTTAAGCATTTGTTCATCTGTGCAGACAAGTGGAAGAAATATTTAAAATAAGTTTTTTTTAAGTGAAAGTTATGTAAATTTCGATTCTTTATTTTTGTATCACATTTCACATGCAAATAATTGTGGTTTAAAACCGATTTGGTTTTATTTTTTTTTTTTTTTCGTTTCTGCCGAGTTTTTCACGAAGTTCTGTTGTGATTGTTATCGTTTATTATTGAACAATTATAAATTGTGTTAAGCGTAGCAAATTATATGCGTCAATTTCATGCTCCAATTGTGCCGTTTTTAATTATGATTTTTACCACCATTCACAAAATCCACCTCCTCCAAACTCCACCTTAACCACAATAGCACGCACACATACAGTTACATATAAATAAACGCAAAAAAGAAAAACCAACAACAATGAATAAAACAGGCGAAAATATGGAAACGACTAAATGAGCAAATTATTGAATGATCTAAGAGTATAACCAGCGTTGTCAAATTTGAAGTTTTAAAGCGCACCAAGCCAAGAATTTTTATGTTTATTAAAAAAAAAGCACTTTGTATTATGAAAAGTATAATACTTTTATATTAACAACACAATTATGAAACAGCCTTTTAAGGGACTATTACACGATCAAACTGGGTCTGATAGCACCGAATGACAAACTAGTTCATTAGCTAAAATTCTTGTTCATCAAACTTGACTTGTAGTGCGACTATGTTACTTTTATTAAGACAATCGTATCTTTACAATAATTATAACAGTTCTTTTCAAAGTTGTTATTCAGTAACATTCAGCGTGACCATTTTGACATTTTTGCGGCTAAATTTAGCATTTTTTATTCTGATTTAGCTGCAAAATTTTCATTGGCAGTTAGCATTTGTTAAATCATTTTTCAAGTATATACTCATCATCTCAACATTATTGAATTTAGAAATATTAAAAATATAACTTTTTAAAATATTCAAATTAAATGAACATTTTAAAGAAGAAATGGTCTCTTTCACTATAGAAGAAATTACAACTTTTGAATATCAGTGAAACTACGTGCTTATGAATGGTTAAATAAGAATTCAACACATAATTTCTAGATAAATATATATGATTTTAAAATACATCAAACGAGAATCCATTTAGAGAATTAGCTACTTTTGTAGTGAAGTTTCTGGTTTTGCTATTTACAAACGCAGATGTTGAAAGGGTTTTTTATTGCCATGAATCTCATAAAAATAAAAATTCGAAATATAACATAAAAATACTCTTAATTGTACACTTGCTATCGACACCTATTCTGCAATAGGCCTTCCAAATTTCATAGACCTGAGCTATAAATAGAGAGTGTCTACAATAAGCAATCGTTCTTGGCAATGTCTATGACTATGATGACGCCTCTTGCAATAATGCGGAATATTTTTAAAGCACAGGAATTCTATCATAACAATTTTTCTGCTACATTCATTCAATAGTTTGTATAGTCTGACACATTCAAAGGAGGAAGAAAAACTTTGTAGCTTAAACAAAGTCACACAATTCTGGCCTAAAGAGTTTTTAGTGAGAAATTCGAATGTTTTTAGTAACTCGACTATTTATTTTTGTATCTCACGATCGTGACCGCAATCTTACTGCCATTTTTATGAAGTGCAGCCATACCCCCGATTTGGATAGTCCCATTTGCACGCACGGGTTGCATGGATTTATTTTATAAAAACTTTGAAAACAAATAAAATGATGGTAAAAATGATGACCAAGTCAGTTTTTTGCCTGTCAGTAAGAAAATAGTATTTCTGACCGATATTAGTAGTTTTGACCGATACCTTTACTCGATAGTAAAGCATCGATACAAAAAGTACTTGGTGTCGAAAGAAAAGTATCGAGTATTTACTCGTATCTTCTCATCCCTGATGACAACGCTGAGTATGATAAAAAGCGGGAGGGTAATCAGTGTTGCCAACAAGGAAAAAAACAGCTGACGAAAGAAACTGAGAACATATCGCTCCTTTATTGCAACATAGTCACATCTCAAAAAAAGCGCTTTTCGTATTAAGAATGCAGAATTGCTAACAGTACTACCTCTTATATTATGCCAAAAATTTTATTTAAATTACCTTTAAACTGTTTTTTCTAAAAAAAAGACTTGTATGGAAACTAAAAATTTGAAATGTGTTTTTCTCGAAACAAGCTTTTTTGCCTTCTGACTATGTTGCAATAAAGGAGCGATATGCCGAAACCTACTTTAGATAGGAAACCGCCAAATTAAGTTTAGGAACTGATATAGTAAATCTATTAAATCCACCCAGTAGATTTTCTAAAATTAAAAATAGAAAATAAAACCAGTTCAATGTTGCTTTACTGAAAACAAAATACTCTAAAACGGCATCACTGAATATAATGCCTATTATGTACTTATTATTAATTACTTGTAGAGTTTTTTCTGCCCTGATTTAAGCTACTGACGTCAGCAGTTAATACTTATGACCACTAACAGATTTTGAAATAAAATTGCAACTCTCTAACCCCATCAACAACCCAACTTGAATGAACCGCCATCAACCCCATAAATAGTTTTTCTTTAGTTTCATTGAATTATTGCCGTTTTTCATTGTTTAATTTAGAGCTTTTTTGTGTTTTTTATGATATTTTTTTTTTCATTTGCATGAAAGGAGAGCTTAACCAGCACTAAATTATTGTGGTTTTTATTAATGGAGTTTGTTAATATGAAATGCATGTGTTTTAAAGCAATTAAAGCTTAAAAAATGGCAGTCATATATTTAAAAGAATTAAATGAATATTAATTAGGTTTCTTATAATTTTGTGTAAATTTAATAAAAAGTGATTTTACCTCTTTTAACTTTTTTCTTTGGGTAAAGGATCGGTTTGAATTGTTTTGTATGCAACATGGAACCATCAACATTTTCAATGTTGATTTAACATTTTTGCAAGGCAGCGTATTTCATTCAGTTTTACAATAGTTTAATTTTTCACATAAAGTTTCAAGGCCATATTCATAAAAAAATATCTTTTGTTTATTACAGCATTATTTGAAAAATTTCTATACAATGTTTGTCAAATAAACCTTTAATAAGTTTTAAACTTGTTTTATGTATACGGCAGTTAAGTGTTTAAGAATATTTTATCTTAACTCCAGGTAGTTACATATTTATTATAAATTCTTAAGGTTTTAATGTTAAACAAAATAAAATTAAGTTACTTTAATTGCAACACTGCTGTCGTCAGCCACTATTATTATATAGTTTACTATAGTCTAATAGCCAGCTGCGCTATTTAGTTTGTCAGCCACTATAGCGGACAATCTCATGAATTTTAACAAGAATCGGAAAGATGAATTTAAAGCATTATTTTTAAGCGTTATTATCACGTTATTGTCTACGCGTCCGATCAAGTACAGAAAAGAAACCTATTATTTTTAATCCAGATTTTTTTTAATATTAGGAAATTTGCACCGAAGTCTTAAGTAAAATTCAAACTACACATATAATGTTATAATTCGTTTTCGCGGACATGTGAGCTGTTCCAAGATGTCGAATGTTGGCGTTTGCATGGATTCTCAACCGCAAAAATTGATGGTCTTACTCAATACTAGCAATAAATGAGATTGGCGGCAAAAAGATCAGAAGTAATCTATACTCGTAAACAAGTTCTTTCACCTTCAAAGTGGCGGCGAACGTTAATTTATTACTCTATTTTAATGATTAATGGTGAATTTTAGACGAGAGCCCTTCCAGAGTTACATGAAAACCTTGAAAAATTTTGCAAAAAATATCAGAATGTTGTCTAGGAAACGAATGAAATTTTGATTTATAGTGCAACCTAAACGCAACGTAATTTAGCGCTTTGATTTTACGCTGTAGTAAGTAACTTAAATAATAGCGTTAAAAAGTAACTAAATTAGTACCAAAACACCTAAAGTGTAATTACTAGTTGACGCAAAAAAGAGTAACATATGCTTTGATTCCAACTTTACCAAGAGGTAGTGAGAAAGAGAGAGAGAGAGGGAGTGAAGGTTATTCTATTACGCTCTGTCATAATTGGGTTTTCAAATTTCGTTGAAGCTATTCATTTTGTATGTACATGAGAATTTTTGACAGATAAATTATGCTTGACGCGCTAATTTAGGTTGCGATGTTAGCAAGTGATAACAATCGGTATGTTCGCTATTTAATCTTTAACATGTTAGTTTTAAACAAATTGTGGATGATGTTTTAATTTAAAATTCAAGTTCCTAGTCGAGTGCCCAAAAAACATAAATAAATATTTTACTGTTTGTATTTTACAATGGAAAATCCATTTGAATCGTGTTTTTTTCATTTGCTCTGAAATATAGAATTTAATGACTCGATGACTCGCACTGAAAAGTTCAACAGATTTCCAATTATTTTCCATTTTTTTATTGCAAAAGAAAATGCCAAATTGTTGCTGGTATTCATTCAACGGAAAAATTTCATATTCAAAATAATGTTTGCTTTTTTCACCGTGTCTATCATCTCTTGCGCACTCACTTTTTCATGAAATGAAATCTAAATGTTAGAAAAAATTGGTTACAAACATATCTTTTCCGCACGTTAAATATTTTTACGACTTTTTACATAAAGTTAAAAATATTCAATAAAAACTAGAAAGCCCAGATGAAAATAACACTTTTATTTATGGAAAATGTAAAAAATTATAATAAACAAACAAAATAAATTTTACAATATTTTACGCAGTCTTAACGAAAATTTCATGACCAACATGTTGCTTGATAATAATCATAAAAATAATGTTTTTTTTTTATGCATTTATAAGGCGGATTTCGTATTAGAGGTATAATATTATTACAAGGACTGTTTCATAGCTATGTGACTTTTTTAATTTCCCGCGCAGTAAATTTAAATGCCACACTACATCATCGTCAACCACCATTTTCAATAACCTGCTGTCAAATTTTGTGTACGCTGCGTCGTTTAGTTTGTGCTTGATAGCCTTTAAAAGCAGATAACCTAGCGAATTTTGACAAAAAAATTTGTGTGCTAATTAAGAATTATTTGTTGCGTAAAAAACATCACTGAAACCAGGAAAATATATCATAAATACTATGGCAGCCCTGTACCACCAGCTTCAATGGTTAAGAACTGAGCTCTGTAAGGCTGCTACAAATGGTCGATAAAATTTATGGAATAATATTGGCTGCGCGGAGCATGGCTGAGACCGTAGGCGTCTCAACTGAGCGGGCATGTTACATTTCATATTTCAAATAATATATATGGGTTCAAACAAAACAGTGGGTGAACTCCCACCAAAGAACGCCAAAGTGAGTCTGCCAGTGAACAAGTTCACAGCTGCAGTTTTTCGTGTTGCAGGTGCTGTTAACCACATAGATTACTTGGAGAAAGGTATAACGATCACCGGCGAAAATTATTCAATGTTTTGAGACCGATTCGTTATTGATTGAGAGCAAAAACGGCAAAATTTGGTGTAACAGTGCTGATCCATCAAGGCAATAAACGAGCGCATGCGTATGCAGTCTAAGGCCTCGCCAGCATATGTTCAATATTTAGCCCTCTCCAACTATTTTCTTTTTTCTTTCCGTTGATAAAATTCACGGAATAATATTGGATGATCGGAGCATGGCTGAGACTGTAGGCCTCTCATTTCATATGAATGAATATTTGTATATGAAATATGGGTTCATATAATATAGTGGGTGAACGACCAACAAAGAGAGTCTGTCAGCTAACAAGTGCACAGTCGCCGTTTTTCGTGATTCACATAGATTACTTGGAGAAGGATAGAACCAATAATTTAAATTCTCAATAATTTATTTTATTGAGAATATCTTTCAAAGGTTTGCAAGTCTACTGATGATTAGGGTAGCTCCTATGAAATGTCGACGTATAAACGGCTAGGAAGCATAGAAAACAAGCTGTTTATGATTTTTTGAAAACTAGAAAAAATTTTTAAGAACACTGAACTAAAGGACTTTTTATTGAAAAATAAAACGCTGATTTGCCGCAAAATGTTCTTTTATGCAATTAGTCAGGGAGTTATAAACAGTCCTCGTTTTATTCTATATCGTGGAAAAAAATTTCAATTCGTATATAAAGGGTGTTTTTTTAAGCCCGATAGAACTTAAAATTGTAAAAAATAACACAAAAAATTAAATTGTAATCAAAATTTTTTTTATTCGAAAGATCAATACGTGACATTAACATTTGAAAATTATTTCGGGCATATGGGCACCGCGGCTGTTCTTGACGAAGCGCATTCTGGACGTCCAATTTTGGGCCACTTTTTCGAGCACTGCTGGCCGTATGTCACGAACAACACGAACAATGCTGGCCTCCAAGGCGTCAATTGTTGCTGGTTTATCAGCATAAACCAGTGATTTCACGTAGCCCCACAGGAAATAATCGAGAGGTGTCAAATCGCACGACCTTGGAGGCCAATTGACAGGTCCATTTCTCGAAATCAACTTATCGCCAAATTTTGATTTCAGTAAGTCGATGGTTGCGTTCGCCGTATGGCACGTAGCGCCATCCTGTTGAAACCACATCTCCTCCGGATCAATGTCATCCATATTTTCAAACAAAAAATCATTGATCATGGTGCGGTAACGATCTCCATTGACCGTAACGCGAGCTCCGGCCTCATTTTTGAAGAAATAAGGTCCGATGATGCCACCAGCATGAAAACCGCACCAAACAGTGCATTTTTCTGGATGTAATGGAGTCTGTAGGGTCTCTTGTGGATTGGTCTCACTCCATATGCGGCAATTTTGCTTATTAACAAACCCGTTAAGCCAAAAATGCGCCTCATCGCTGAACACAATTTTGCGATAAAACAACGGACTGATTTTCAAAGTAAATTTGGATAATTTCGTAGCGTTGTTCAAGCGTGAGTCTATTCATGATGATTTGTCAGAGTATACTGAAACAAATAAAAAAAATGTTTCATCAAAATTTAATTTTTTGTGTTACTTTTTACAATTTAAAGTTCTATCTAGCTTAAAAAAACACCCTATATTTGCCGTTTTAGTTTAATTAATTTATGAATTAATATTGCCAATCACCATATTACTAACTCAGGTCATGGCTAAAATTTCGTTTTTTATCTTGCAGGGATAATTAAACTGTTCAGCCACCCAAGCTGTTTTGCTTTCTATCTGTCTACATTTCTTTTATTAAACGCTCCACAATTTGTTTTGTATTGTATTTGGGGCAGTTACTGTTTCCCTCACTATATATTACTGCACGTGTCAGAAAGTAGTTGGCTAGTAAATGCGGAAAAGAAAAATTGTTTACTTCTTATTGGCGCACGGAACGCCCCTCATAATAATGAGTGGTAAGAAGTCGTAATGATGAAATATGCACAATAAAATAATTTTTTAACATTGCGCAGAAAAAAGTTTATTTTAAGAATTTCATATTTATTTATTTATTTATGTTTTGTTGTTGTTGTTGTTGTTGTTGTTCTTGCTCTTGCTCTCAAAAATTAATTTTATTGTTAACATTTGCATGCAATTTGATGCTGGTACGAGTGTTATTGTTGAAGCTGCCTTTGAAGCCAAATATTTTCATAAACATGCCATGTCTGTATTACAACACATTCATTGTACACAAAATAGTCCAACAAAATTTAATAAGAAGAAAAATAAGAAATCTTTATAAAAATTCTTTGAAAAGAAAACATGAGTTGCTTTCATGAACTCGAGCAAAGACTAGAGACTGCTGGTAACGGTGACTTGCTGTGATTCTGCTTTCCTTCCCCGAGTCACTAATTCACTGAAGTACATTGGCTGTCTTGTACATCTGTCATCTTCTACTTTACATTTTATTTTATGAATTTTTCAATTTGTGAATTTTATTTGAATAGAAAATCTGAAAATTTTGGCTTACAAAGCAGATTGAATGGCGAAGTGACTGGCTGCTTGAGTTCTTGTGAAAAGAATTTGTCTGAATATTTGTTGAAAAATTTGATTTTTATAGTTGCTTTTGACTGTTAAAATCTACTTGAAAACGACTTTTTTTTACGCGAAAACTGCATAAATGTTTGCAACTTTTAACGAAATTCTTTTGAACCGTGTTTTTTTTTTTGGCTGAATAAATATTTAAATAATTTGTTTATTTTTAAAATATATAAATATTTTTTTTCTGTGCGTTGGAAAAGTTTTTATTTTGCTGCGTCGCTTTTGCTTGCATTTTTGCAACCACAACCAAAGATTTAGTTAAAAACGTTCTATGAAATCAATTTATTTGAGATGAAAAACAAATATAATTAAATACAAATTAAGTTGATTTTAGTCTGTTTGCGGTTGGCCAGTACACACACACACACATATTCATACATGTGTATACCAAGCAGTGGCATTTATCTATTGGTCTATTTGAATAATCAACCCACATACGACGACAAAATAAAAATGAAAAGAAACAAATAAAACTAAAAATCCATTATGCAATTTGGTTTTATGCACAAGTACAAGTTTTGCAAAATAATGTTTATTGTTGCCAAAATAAAAACTAAACACAAACTAAAGCTGAACGAACAAGTATCTTTTAACACTTGAGCACTTAAAAGCCCAAATATACTCACTTACTCGCTCACTCACTTCACATGTGGAAGAGAGACATAAACAAACACCTAAACAAACAAATACACAGGCTCAAAAACTCAAATTAATTTCAGTGTTTCTTTTTTTTCGTTTTTGGCACTTTAACACATGTTACAGTTGGTAGTTGGCTAGTTGGTCTAAATATGCGGTTGAATCAGTCAGTCAGTCAGTCGTTGAGTCACCAGTTGGTTATACCTAAATATTGTACTTATACACACACTCACATACATATGTATGTACTTGCACATCCATTGAATTTTCAGTCATTGTTGCTGAATTTAAATACCCCGTTCAATTCAGTTGGTTATTGTTTTCATTTTAAACAATTCGATTTGCTTTATACACATTTTTTGTCTACATTTTTAGAATTTAACAGGTTTAAATGTCCATTTTCGCCGTTTCCCCCTTTTAGTTTCGTTTAAAATTACGCACGACTTTTACTCCCGTTGTATCAATATGTTCAGCACGTTTTTCTAATAAACTAGTTTAATTGTAATTTTACATTTGGTTTAAAAATTACAACAAAAAAAAAGAAATATAATAATATTTAAGTTTCGTACAATGTGTTGCAAAATAAACCCTAAAGTATATAATGTATGAACTCTGAAAAACGTTAACAAATTAAATTACTACTTAATGGATTAAAAAATTTTTTTTTACAGATTTTTAATAAAAACAGTTTTCAAATCAGTTAAAAACAAAAAGCTGAGGGCTACAAAACGTATGTTTTAGTTTGCTACAGCAAAAAAATATGTTTACAACACTCATATATGGATCATTTCATTTTTAAAACCAATTGTTTTTATTTATTGTTACACAGTTTTACAGATCATTTCGCTGCACAAATGTCAGTAGTAAATTTGTTAAGCTTGAGGTTTGTTTATTGGTCCAAAGGTATAAATTATAAAATATGGTAGATTAAACCATCTTCTGGAAAGAGCTTACTGGTGGGGTTTTAATAAAATTTCTTTAAAAATTATAGGGTGTTTCTATCTTTTTAAGCTCTAAACACTTAGACAACAGCAGACTTTCCAACTTTACGGCTACAAATGAAGTTAACTTCAAATGCCGCCGTCTCGTCAGCAACATAATTATTTTCAAGACAGCAGCAGCACTATGTATATTTAAGCAATGCAAATTTTAGAGGTGCCACATATATATTTTACATGAATAAAATTAAAATTACTGACTGAAAACGTAATAGTATCACGTAAAGTTGTAAAAACTCATCAATTTATTTACCTTATTTATATGATGTTTATTTTTATTAAATATTTAAAAAAATGTTAGTTCTTATTGCTGTCAATTTATATATATATAGTGGCAGCACTGCATTTACTTTTTGCTGCTTACGAAAATAGAAATTAATCTAAGTTGGCAGCAGCAGCAAATGCTGTTGTGAAGTCTTGCTGCTGTGATGCCGTTAAAGTAATTGTGTGCATCTGAACACATGTATTTTATTTTTGACAGATTGCTGCTTGCTGTCTGCTGTCGTCTATGTGTTTAAAGCTTTATGTTGAACTGAAATATTTATTACGAGTAAATTATGTAATTTTATTCCTAAAGTATAAGATTTTATTTTTTATAATACTTGTGTAGGTAGAATTGCAAAAAAAAGTATATGTTAAGTGATAGCAAATAATCTCAAATGATTTAATCTGTTACAAATCAAGTCGAGATTTGTCTGTGCAACACTGCTCTGCTATTATTTTTACAAATGCAACTTTGGGGTATCAATTATTGGTGAGTTACAATCCGAAAAAGTAACATTTAATTTCGAATCAAAATAGCTCATTTTACAGAAAGTGTTCACTTATGTGAACGAGGTATCGAATTCCCCATCCCTGATGAGTGTGATCAATGCCCACCAATATCTGTCACAACATTGATAAAAAGCAATCATCGTTTTTACCGTAATCCGAACATCTATCGTGGCTAAGAATAACTTTAATTGAAGCGAGCAGATAACGAGTTTTTTACCCATAACGAGCTTTTTATAATTGTAGTTAATTCTATAATTCTTAGTGATTGTGGTAATAGTGCAAATTATTAATAGTGTAAATTGAAACATATACAGTAAAACCCAGATTTGAAACTAATATACATACATAGACATGTATAATGAAGGTCAATGACCATTTTATATACTTGTGTTTTATAACGTTTAACAAAAACGGTTTGTTTTATTTAACATAAGACTTAGAAGAAACCCCCCCCCCCCCCCTCTTACCCGTAAAAGAACAGAAAGTTTTGTGTTTCCTGGTTGCGTTCAATGTAGGTTTATTATTAAAAATAAAAAACTTTATAATTTGTGTGTAATTGACAATGACGGCAAACGGATATCGGGAAGGAACAAAACTCATTTGAAAAGAAACATTTCAATGAGACACATTGCTCCAAACTGAAATTTTTATGCTGGATGGTTTGATCTGCGTCTACAAGTCCAATGTGGCTTTATTTTTCTGTTATGAGCCATGCGTATGAGAATGAATTGATACTGCTGTTAGTGCTGAACGAACGCTTGAACGATTCTATTAGTTTGATGCTAAAGAAGACTGTGGCGCGCCATTTAGCATTTGATGAGATATGTGATGGAGGCATACTTTTGGATGCTGATTTTACATCCGTTGTTAAGAGTGGGTTTGCGCAACGGCGATATACCAACTGCTGAACAGACTGTGGCCCAGTTGCCAGTTTCAATGGTGAAATAAGTGAAAGTTATAATATCAATGCATGTGTCCAAATTAGTTTGGACAAACTTATTTTATATTTATTTATAAATATATTAGTGTATATTTTCTTTTAAATAATTATCAATTTTGAATTTGCTTAATGAATTTTTCTTACCATTTTACTTACCATTTATACTAATTTGCTTAATACTTAATAATAATTCCCTTATACTTACCTCTTATTTATTTGAATTACCTACTTACCTGTACTTACCACTTTTGTACAGTTCTTCGCACTGGCAAGTCAAGTCAATTGGAACTTTCCAGGTGTCAATTTGGTTTTTACTGGGTTTCCGGTTGGAAAAATTAATAGCTTGACGTGACAGCTCGAACGAAAAAAAAACCCCAATGCGAGCAACTTTAGTTAATTTATAAAATAATTTTCCCACTCAGGTGAATAAAGAATAAATTACTTTATATTTATTAGAAAAGAAATATTAACCAGCTTTTTATTTCTTTTCCCCCAAAACTCCGATATAATTGGCTCACCACGAGTTAGTTATATTCCCAATTCTGCTCTTTATAAAGCAGAATTGGTTAACTTAAACTGTGCTTTTAGCGCCCAAAAAAAGCAGCAGTTTGTGCACCATGCTAGATGTCGAACTGGTTCCTCTAAACAACGCCAACTCAAAATTTAAACATTATCAGTAGAGGCAAAAAATTGTTTTTTTAATATTACTTTTATATTTTTTTGATAGAGAATCGCTAGAGAATTATGTAATATTTTGACAGTGGTTAAACAGGATCCCTGCACTACGATTTCTCGTAAAAAGTAAAAATTGTAACATTTTGAGTTGACTGTCTTTAGAGGAAACACTGCGATATATAGAAAAAAATGTTTAGTTTCCAGACGGAATCCAATTACAATTTGATTTTTGTATTAATATACAATGTATACATGCATGTTCTGAGAAATGCAAATCGCTTAAGTTTAGCGTTTTCGATTTGAAAACGCCAAAATGTTCTGAGAAATATGGTTTTGCGATTTGAAATCGCCAAATAGGTGTTCTGGGAAACGCATATCGCTTAAAATTGGCGACATTAACTCGCATGTATATATTGAAGTGAACTGATTGAATTTGCAAAAATGTGAACTTGCAAAATGCAACAAAATTTTTCATAATTAAAATTTGATATGTTTTCTTTTTATTTCAATAAAAAATGTAAAGAATTTTACACATTTTCATTAAGAAATTTTTTCTAACAATTAAGTTTTTTATTCGCTATTTTTAGCTTCTACCATTTATACCAATAAAAATTATAAATAGCTTGTTTTCTATGTTTCCCAGCTATCTATATGTCGACATTTCATAGGAACTACCCTAATCATCAGTAGACTTTGGAAATTTTTGAAAGATATAAAGTTGAATGTTTGAGAATATCTTTCAAAAATTTCCAAAGTCTACTGATGATTAGGGTAGTTCCTATGAAATGTCGACATATAGATAGCTGGGAAACATACAAATTTTTTCTATTTATTGTAAAATTTTTTTTCGTTTTATATCACTACCACATACATACATATATATGTATGTAAAACACATGTTGTATTTTTTCGGAAAACACTCCTAAACGCCAATAAAATGCGCGTTCCTCAGAACATCTAAAAATCAATTAAGCGTTTTTCAAAACGCATTGCGGTTTCAGAACGCGCGTTCTGGGAACATGGCTGATAAAAAGTAAACGCAACTTAAATAAAATAATAATAATTTAAACTATTCATGTAAAGAAAAATAATAAAGTAAATGTGCACTATTTTCCAGTTTTATGTCTTTATTTTGCTACTTGTATATTAACAGGCATGTTCTAACACTCGCTAGTTTTCAAAGACGCCAGGCGACTTGAAAACGTCAGGAGTTCTGTGAATCAAGCGTATTTCTTGCAAGTTTACAAAATTTGAATGGTAAAACCACAGGTTTTATCTTCATTTACTAAAAAATAAATTATAAATGCCAGCAGCATTCGTATTATGCATTTTGGATTAAAAATGCAATTCAGAAATGAATGCCTAACAGTTTATTACCAGAAATCAATGTCAATCAAACAATTGAAACTGGTTTTAGAAATTCAAAGAGCAAATTACTTACAACATAATATAAATACTTCGAAATGATTTCCTCAAATCAACTTGATTTGCTTATAATGGAAACGTACTATTAGGCTACCTTATATTTATTATCGCTTTACGAACGATATGCGAGAATTTCAAAATAAGTTTAATAAAAAATCTACAACACAAGTATTTTTTAACACAGTTAAAAAAAAAAATAACTCCGTTTCACTATCACTAATAATGCTTTGCAAGAAGCTCCGTCCGCAACTCTAAGAGCAATTGGTAGAGGTTTCATTTGTATGGAATAGCTTAGGTTAGGCTAAGCAATGCCCTTTGATACCATAATTTTATTACATGCTCTTTTTTAATTTTTGATATTGTTTTAAGCCACAAAAAGTTTCTTTGTGGAAAAAGCGTGCTCATCTTCGTAGACATGATCCGAAATTTTGACAAAAAACTTTCAAGAATTGACTTGTCAGTGGAAGCGATGTCATATTTTAACACATGAATCAATTTCTTGTTTTAGTGTATTTTGAACAAACATCTTTGATAATTTCCAACACAGAACTATTATTTTTAATAATTTTAAGTTTTTATTTATCGCTGCTACAAAATAGCCATAATCAAGTTTCGTTTCAACATGCAACTTATAATTGTTTATATTAAAAAAAAAACTCACTTTTTTCGCTCATGCACACATTAACAATTTCTAGAAAATTATGTAAATTAAAATCAAATTCATTAAAAATATTATGCTTTTCGCTTTCAAAATAATTTATGTGAAAAATATTCAAATGAATCCTCTCAGCCATACACTTTTTATTTAAAACCATCAAAATTATTTGCAAATCTGTTTAATTATTATCAATAATAATGCTCATTATTTTGTAATAAATTTGTACTTAAAATTTGAGTACATAAAATTAATAATTTAAAAATGCAGCTTGTACAAAATGTGTTCTGTACGACAGTTCGCAGGAATAATGTCGTACAATTTTATTTACATTAACATTTTGTCATATTGTATTTGTGATTTATTTCTGAATATCAAATATGAAAACTCATTGAAATTTATCAAGAACAATGACAAATTATGTTGTTTGAAAGCCTTTTTCAAAACTACAGGGTTTCGTTTTTGCTTCTGTGTTTATTTATGCGTAAATATTTATTAAATATCCTGTATTACATTTTGAATTAATGATTACAAAATAAATAAATATTAGCAAGGTTGTGAATAATGAATTAAATAAATGTATACAAAATACGCCATAGTATATGTTTGTCAGAAATATTCCACAATTTACTGCAGTACACATACAAATGTAAGCAAGTGCATACGAACATACATGTATTACGTTACCACAAACAGAAAACGCTATTACGTCAGTTTGTTTAGGTCTTCAGTTAAATCTCTTGACGACGTCAGTTGCAAGACTGTCGGCTTGAAGTAAACACTGTAGTTTTTCACTATTTCAACATAAAATAAGTACTGAATAAAGCAAATACTCAACCAATAATAGTTTGCATTGGCACTTTCGCCAGCACTTTTCTTGCAAAGGCTTTATAGCCTATTTACACCAAAGCGAAATCTGCTCATTCGAGATTTCAAGCCAAATTTAGTAGATTTTGAGAAGATTTCCCATACAAAATGAAATCTACTTTATGAGTAGATTTCTACGAAATGTCCTGAAATCTACTCAGTACCAAGTGATGCAACTGTGATTTTATTCAAAAAGTACTTAAAAATACTTTCACTTTAATGTGGTGTATGCAGTCTCTGGGCACCAAAAATATGCACCTTAATGTGGTGTACTCAGTCTCTAATAAAATTGTTTTGTTAAACCCGCGTACAAAAAAATTTTTTTGTGAAAATGAAATCTTGCTAGATGTCAAAAAGGGTGGTGTAATAAGCGATATAGATTTCATTGTAGATTTCAATTCAAATCTACTAGATTTTGAGTTGGTGTAAAAGCGCTATTTTGAGTAGATTTCGACGAAATCTCCTGAAATCTACTCAGTACCAAGTGATGCAACCGTGATTTTGTTCAAAAAGTACTTGAAAATACTACGCTGCAACAAAAATTACACTTTAATGTGGTGTATGCAGTCTCTGGGAAACATAAATACACACTTTAATGTTGGTGTCCTCAGTCTCTAATAAAATTGTTTTGTCAAACCCGCGTGCATAAATTATTTTTGCTAGATGTCAAAAAATGATGGTGTAAACGATATAGATTTCGTTGTAGATTTAAACTCAAATCTACTAAATTTTGAGTTGTTGTAAATGTAGTGGGATTTTAGATTGTTTCTTGATACAGTTGCCTGTTAAAGGGTTTAAAATACAGTGCTGGTATGTATCTCTACTCACTGAAAGGTGTTCAAAAAGCAGTAAAAACACCATTTTGTACGATAAGTACAAACATATAGTAAGAAACCTGTAGACATGGATTGAACAAAAGTGTCAAAGCAGTGTTATAAAACACTTACATACATATGTGACAAATGTGTATGCAATTCCCGCTTCTTTTGTGTTGTAAAAGTGAAATATTTTTGTACAAATATCAGACGAATATCACTAGGAGAAAAATATGTGTAAGCTGACCAGTGTTGTCAGATCGGAAGATTTATGTTTTTTTTTTTTTTTTTTGTGAGATTCCGAAAAGATTTTGTTTTATTATTATTATTTTTTTGGTAATTTGTGCAGCTTACTTTTTTACAAATTTTTTTAAATAAAATGAAACCAAAAAACACACAAGTCATATAGATAGTAACATTCTGACCATCACTGTATTTGAAGACATTTGGACTAATGAAACCAAAGTTTTGAATGGAAATTCAATATCAAGTTTGATGACCAGAGCCATAAAAATATTCAATAATTTGATAAAAAAAAAATTCAATAATTTGCAAGCGTTTGCCTATGAAATTTCAAAATATTCCAAACTAAACCACAAATTACTCTCAGCTGTTAAATGGGTTGACAAATAAAACGGTGTTCCCAACTGAAGGTTGTGAACCTCAAAAAAAAAAAAAAAACACACACATTCGGCTAAAAACGTTTTCTTGATACCTTCGCTAAAAATTCGCTGAAAGTTTTATTTTAAAATGACAGAATTTTCACATGGTGAACTTAGAGAAGCCTAATTGTTTATGTACGGGACACCCTACGTGGGTGTTCAGTGCATTTGACGTTTTTCTTAGTAGTACTTTCTATTTTTTGGCGCCTTTGCCATTTTGAAATTTACATGAAAAAGCTTTTTTCCACCCCAACACTTAATATTACTAATAATACACTTAAGGTAATGTATGCCAGTGGCACCGGTTTGTGCTTAATTTAAAAAACCTTTGACAGATTTGACCGAACTTGACGTGCTTTTTTGGGTTTGGCTCTTCTGGACGCTTTCATTTGGATGATTGGGCTTTGGTTTTAATGTCATGTCGTTTTTGAGGAAATCTAGATCGTCGTTGATGATGTTCAACAGCGCCTGAGCGATGTTTATGCGTCATTGTTTTTGCTCAAAATTTAGCAATTTTGGAACAATTTTTGCAGCTACGTTTCGTGCCTAAAACATCCGTAAAAATTGCTTGCCATGAGCCGAACGATATGCCAAAATTATCAGCAACCTTTCTGATAGTGATTCGATGATTATCCAAAATCATTTTTTTCACTGCTTTAATGTTTTCATCGACGAGCATCGTCATTGACATCTTCTCAGCCTTCCTTAAGTCGGTTATACCACAATTGAACTTGTGTTCTGCTCATAGTAAATTCGGACATTTCAAAAGTCCTTGCACATTTAATTTAATTTTTTACACAAAACTTAATACAGTTTCTTTGATCCAATTTTTCGAATAGCAAAAATCGAAGAGGCCAGCAAAACACGACTAACCTTTTTATCTGTCAAAAACAAACTGACAATCCAAAATGGCTGATATTGCCAACATATAAAACAGACATGTGTGCAAACATAATAGAAAAAATAGCGAAAATCGAACATACCTAAGTCAGGAAATTTGAAAATAACAGTTATTTTTTAGTCAGACCCCGTATACTACAGGCTTTTTTAAAGACTTTTGTATGCAAAGAAATTACCTGGACTTCCCCTAGAGCCCGTCTATTTATTATTGAAAGATATTTCTTAGTTTCACTTACTTTAGTATGATTTTTTTTTTAGCTTGGACCAGTACTCAGGGGATGACTCCTACATATGCAGTGCATTGTACCAGAACTAGGCAAATAGATTATGAGGAGGCGGAAAGAGGGAGTAGTGTTTGAGAACATTTGACTTGAACTTTCCAAGACGAAGCGTACGGACTATGATATCTTTTTTTAAACTAGTATAACTCTAAAAAATACAACACTGTGTTACCAACTCAATTTGAGGTAATAGCGGCCGAAAAATTTTCCCAAGGACTAGACGTTTAACAATATTAGTGTCATACTAAAGTTTCATAAGCAAAAAAAAAATGCGACTTACAATTAAAGAGTATTTTGAGTCTTAAATTTGTATAAGTATTTTGTGTTTTTTATAACTATTTGCTCATTACATTTACTTCCTATTACTCCATAACTCAAGACTAGGTATGTCAGTACTTTTTCACCTAATGTGTACCAATTTCTCTTTTGTTATTCGCAAAGGAGACTTTGTGTGAACTAAAATTCGATTTGATTGATCGGCAAACATAAAAAACTCGTCTATATACTTTTCCTTCTGCGTTTGTTGTTTTCAGCTTATAAACCTCTTTTAAAAAGGATAAATCACTTTTGTTGTATTTCAGTTTTATAATATGAAAGGATATTTATAAAATATTGCCAACCCAACACAAAGTTATGAATTTTGGGAGACCGGTATTCACATAATAATAAAAAAGCAAAATCAAATTTAATTGAAAACATCGATAGATTTTCTTTTTCTTCGTGCATTGCTGCAACAACAAAAATACCTGCTTAAATTATTAACAAGCGCTTTAAAAGTCAATGGAAATTGTAAAGTGTGCGGCCAGAGAAGAAGAGCTAGAATGAGAAGGCATTTGCGCTTAAAAGCCCTGGGGTTATTTGTGAAAAGGAGAGAAACAGAAATACAATAAATAAATATAAACGGAAATGGAAAATGCTGTAAATTGCTTGCAGGGCTAATCGGAAATGGAATTTCCGTATTGAACTGTTTTATTGTGTGTTGCGAATGTTTTATTGTATAAACGAGTGATTTGCAAGTGCTGTATGCATATCTGTACATACAATGGAAAAAAGTGATAATTAAGTGTCTGACAGACAGATTTTCTTCATTTTGTGATGTAAATGAGAAAATTTCATTTTTATTTTCGCAGAGTTAAAAAAAATTTTTAAATTTTAATGCATTAAATAATTTTAAATTAACATTCCTGTCCCTTCTTAAATTATTGGAATTTTCGAGAACTTTAAGTTCTTTAGAAAAAAAATATCATAATTATACATTAAATTTGCTTTCAAACATCACTTCGGACAGACATTGTTGATTTATCGAAATATTCTACAGTTCATGCTTTTGCTGACGTACATTGAAGTCGTTTTTATAGCAAAAATATCTTAAAAAATTATTATGTCACTGAAATCTATATCATTTCCACCCCCTGCTTTGTTATTATTTTTATTTCATGGAGTGCTTCTCTTCAAGTACTACACCAGGTTTTTTTTCAACGTTTAAGGTCACTTTGACGATTAAGCAAATGATTAATGATGGAAAAGTTCAGTAAATATTTTTTTTCATACATTTTATTTCTATTGAACTGATTGCAAGTCCAAAGTGGTGGCAGTGCTATCAACACTGTGACCAGTTAAATGGCATTGATGATGTATAAATAAGAGACTGCATTTGATAATGATGCTGTGGCGCTCTGCAAACGTTCCTCTGTAATAAAGCCATAAATAAATCGAATTGTTTCGCTAGTTAAAAATCAATAGATGTTCCCCGTAGGGTTGCATTTAGAGAGTTCTTATCGATTGCTTTTGCAGTAGACATTTCATTTGTTTGTTGCAGCAACAAAACCGTTGCTTATATAATATTTATTGTATAAAGCAGACATGCTTAAAAACATTTTCATTATGGCTCATTGGGACGAAAAGCACATGCATTACTTCATCAATAATTTAAATTGAATGCATTAGAGTATTGTATTTGTCCTAGTTTTATTACAGAGCAGACCATTGTTTTTGTTCGGTTTACAGTTTTTTTCCTTTCAGTTGAGTATGAAAAAAGTGAAAATATTGAGCATGTTTCTTTCCATACTTATCAATGAAAATGAACAACAACAATATACATTAACAAAAATATATATTAAAAAGTACTATAGAAGACCACGCAGCAATCTGGTTCTCAATACATTACACAACATATTTCATATTTTTTGTGTAATGCGAACCAAAGACGGTCAAATAAAATTGTCAATCAAAGCATATATGTGTGTGTGTTGTATGTCCAGCATTTAAATACAACTTTTTTTTCAAATACACGTGGTCTTGACATCAAACACAAAATATAAAAAAGTTGTTAATCAATCGCAACAGGAGACGATCATCTAATAAATCATCAAATAAAAAAATCAATACTTTAAGATTTTAAGAAATCATTGCCGGCAACGCATACGTGTGGGCGAAAAAATACGAGTGCTACTATGTACGCTTCTATGTGATTGACCAGCTTACTTGATCGTCCAGTGGCTCTTTATAATGAAAACATATTTACCAGTTCTCGGGGAATGGCCCCTACATATGCAGTGCATTGTACTGGAACTAGTAAAATAGGTTAGAATGAAGAGGAGAAAAGGAGTGGTGTTTGCGGAGGTTTAACTTTAACAATGACAACACGAAAGATTAAAACAGAATTTAAAATGTTGGAATTAAATTAGTTATAACTGATCAGTGCCCAGTGTATTTTTTTATTTATTTATGATTATGATTAAAGCCTAACACAACAAGATGAATATCTTATAAATGAAAGTGTTAGTAAATAAATCAGAAATTATTCAAATACAGGTTTATTAAAACTTAATTTAAAATTAAAGCTAGATAAAGTGAACTGTACATTTATGCAAAAAAATTTGTATAACTCTTTTTTAAACACGTCTACATTGAATATTGTTTCGTAAAGAATTCCAGAGACTAATAGCATGAATAAGAAGTTGCCTTTGTGACAAAAGTAACGTATATCTTAGCCGCCTTCCACGTCCTGATCTGGCAAATTGAATTCTAATGTACAAATAGTTAGGCTGCCTAGAGGTGATAACCTTATGCAAAAATAATAAACATTTAACTTTCAATGGATTTACAAATTCAATTTGAAATATCTGATAAGCGAAATATCTATAAGCAACTCTAAGTTTCCGATGATCCTCACTATCACAGCGTAAATTTTACAGCTATAAAGAAGAGCGGGAATTAGGTATGTCTTCGCAAGTTGCATACGTATAACAAATGGTGTTGAATCTACAACCGCTCACAAATTACGTAGCATATGGTAGGTTTTTCCCACTGTCAACCTGATGTGATCTGACCGCGATAGCCTAGTATTAAAAACAACCTCCAAATTAGATGCCGACTTGACGAATTCTATACAGCTTTCGTTAATTTTCACTTCAGGTACGTCAAATACCTTTCGATACTGCTCAGATTAGCAAAATTCAGTCCAACACCTCCCACACCACCAGGTAATGAAATGCATTCAAAAGAAATTAATACTGAACGTATGAAAGAAAAACACGGACAACGGTGAAAAAAAAACAATTGCTACCTATTCCGGTGCAATGTCATACGATTTAATAATAAACATCCATATATAGAAAATACGGACAGCATAAATAAGAGATGTGTGCACAGGATGAAAGACAAAACACTACTCTTAACCGGAAACCGTATGCCGGCAACGTATGCGTGTAGACGAGTGCACGTGACGAGACTATGTGATTGACGAGTTCATTTGATCGTCCAATAGATCTTTATAATGAAAAAATATTTATTAATAGGTTGAGAAGAATGTGAAAGAAGGAGTAATATTTGTGAACATTTGATATCAACTTTCCAAGACAGAAAACATACGGCTGAAAAACGAATTCTCTCTGTAATGCGTAGTAAGGATTCCCCGGGCAATCGACCACAAGTGAATGAACTCCGCACGATGAACGCATGATAAGTATAAATGTGCGAGTTTCGGAGACAAGATCCCTAATCTCGTCGGAGCAAATTCCATTGTAGTGACAATAGAACAGAATAACGTAGCCTGCGTCGGTCTTGACCCTCTCCTGCACACGGTCGAGTAACCCTAAAATAGACTTTGAGGTACCGGCTCAAACAAAAGAGTTGTATTCCATTTTCGGTCGGATTTAGGTAGTATAAATAGTAACCTGATCGGATGGAGTGAAGTATATCTTATACCGTTTCAAAAACCTGAGGCACTTGAATGCTTCTTTAGAAACATGAAAAATGTCTTCTGCCCAACGAATATCACACTGTATCTTCATTGCAGGAACATTTTACGACCCCATTAGAAAATTAATAGAAGATCACTATTCAGAGAGTAATTCATATGATCACTATTCAGTGAGTCATTCATACTTGTTTGAAAACACATCAAAATACAAGAAAGGCCGACGACAAAATCAAAGGCGATTAAAAACGACGAAGGGTTGCCAATCATCGGTCAATCTCAGTATTCATAATTAAAATACCATATTGCAGAACAAAGTATAAATACTTTCTTATTAACTATTAACCATACAGTTGGAATTAAATTTGCAAAGTATAGGATGCACATCATGGAGACTTTACGCCCATGATGGTGTTAACAGTATTTTGTAGCGGCGCTGTGACTAACTATGACAACTTATGGCTTCACATAAGAAGTTGCCGTGTGGTTAACAAAGAAATACCTCGGAAAAACTATGAACTAATACAGTTTGTTGAGGCAAACAGTGAGAGTGAGATGCAAACCTCTTGAAGACAAAAGAACAACAACATGACTGACCGCGCTTAAAAAATATTGCCTGGCTGTTCCCCAGAGCTGCTTTACGACTGTATAGCAAAAATTAAAAAATGGGGTTGGGTTGTCTTATGTTAATGGCGCGAATATATAGCTGTTCTAAATTTATCTTTGTCTCTGTTTTTTGAGCATAATTACTTTTTAACAGGGTTGTTATATCATCGCCACAAGTTGCAAACTTTGATCAACATAAGAGTGGGCGATAAAAATCGCCGCATATCACAAAAATTAATTTTACACCGTTCTAAAAAAGTGCTCGCATATTCACATTCATGCCTAAATGATTAATTTTTTATGATTAGCGCAATCAATTAATGCCATAAAATTTTTCAGAAAATTTAGCTTTTTTCTACAATTGAGTTGAGTTTTATCATATTCTGACATATTAGTCATATTCTGACAATCACAATTTTGTTTTGTTTTCGATTTTATTAAGGTTTAATCAAAAAGAATGTTATTTCTTATTTCTTAAAGCCATAAGTATACCATGCATATATTTATCAACATAATATATCGTTGTAGGTATGTATATTATACATATCTATTGTAACGATTTTACATGTCAGCTCTATGAAGAAATATACAAAATTCCTTTAAGCGCCTTAGCGTCAAAAGGAAACTTTTAACTAGTTTGCAAGCTTCAATAAGAAGTTTAGAAATCAGACATTAATTCCTTGTAAGAACCATTAAACAAAAAAGAAGGATGAAATCAAAAACAGAATTTAAGCATTAAATACACATTTACTAGTTACTCAACTTGAAGTTTGTTTTAAAGATAAAAATCTGCTTAAGTTTTCAATAATCATTGTAAATATTTTAAAACGACAAATGTTGTTTGATGTTTGACTTGTATCGATTATTATTTGTTTTTTTTTTATTTGATTTTTTTTGTGTAAGATCTTTAACAGAACAGCGAAAAGCGAAAAAAGTTCGAAATAGTAATGATTGATAGATATTGTAAATGTAAACGTTCTCTTGTTCTTCACTTTTATCTTTTTTTTTAACAAAATTCACCCTGTAGATTTGAATTGAAATTTTTTTCTCTATTCAATTAACTTATTTTATTGAACCTGAATAATATTTTTCTATTTAACTAAAGGAAATATACAAATTTATATTATTGAATAAATACTTTTAGAAATGAAGAAATTTCTTTATTTTATTTAAGTTAAATAAATTTCAATAGTTGAAAATTCGAGTTAATTTGATTAAAATATTTTGTAGGTTGTAAGTAATCTACATTTCTTCAAGATTGCATCCCATTTTACAGTTTTCAGGTACATTTTTGGTTCAGTGTACACCAACTTTTTGCTTCCCAATCTTTATTTCGATAGCCACTTTAACCAATTTATTAATATTTATATATTTTTTACTATTTTTAATATTATTAATTTTGATTCAAAGTACAAAAAACACTAAAATATGTATGCATATGTTTACCGACAATAGTTAGTTTAATGCACAAGAGTAGTGTTTAAACTATTTTTTTTAAATATTATTATCAACCATGTTTTAAAATGATAAAAACCTTACAAATGAGGAAATTTTACCACTGATATTTTTATACAGGATTAAATTAAATTAAAATGATAACTTACTGCTAGTGCCAACAATGCAAACTATGACAGAGTAAATACTTATGCTGCCTCAACAATATTCCAAATTGCTTTTGTGTTGCGTGCACTTGTTCGAAAATTTCGAAAGTTCAATCCAATATGCCCTCCTTGAGTTTCTATTGCTTTGTACGCGTAGTTTCGGATGTCTTAAATATTTAGCCAACTGGATAAATACATAGTCGTACATATATATCTATATATGGTCTGATCTAAAAAAACCTTTATTTTCAAATTTCGTGAGTTAAGTCTGTTCGATTTTTTTCTGTTATGTTGTTACATTTTTTTCTGTTATGTTGGTACATGTCTGTTATATATGCTGGCAATATCAGCCATTTCGGATTCAACATCAACCCAGATTTCCTCAAAAAGGTCATAACTGGTGACGAATCATGGGTGTGTGGCTATGACATTGAAACCACAGCCCAGTTATCCTACTGGAAGCGTCCAGAAGAGCCAAGACCGAAAAAAGCACGTCAAGTTCGGTCAAATGTGAAGGTTTCGCTCACAGTTTTCTTCGACTGCAATGGCGTGGCGCATCATGAATTTTTGCCACAAGGTCGTACGATCAATAAGGAATACTACCTTAAAGTTATGCGCCCTTTGCGCGAAGCAATCCATCAGAAATGCTCAGAATTGTGAAAAAAAAACATTCATGGATTTGGTACCATGATAACGTACCAGCTCACACATCGATGCTTCTGCGTGTTTTTAACCAAAAACAAAACCACTATCATGCCTCAACCACCGTATTAATCGGACTTGGTACCCGCTGACTTTTTCCCCTTGCCGAAACTGAAGACACCGATTGAGGAGATAAAAGAAAAATCGAAACAGGAGCTGTTGGCGATACTAAAAAACGCGTTGCAAAAGTATTTCGAGGGTTGGAAAAAACGCTGGCATAAGTGTATTATATCTGAGGCGGATTACTTTAAAGGGGACCAGAGAGTTATTGATGAATGCTTTTTGAAAAAATTTAAAATAACGGTTATTTTTTGATCAGCCCTCGTACACAAATGTTATAAAAAATATATTCTTAAAGATCATTTTATGTAGCATTCACTGTTATTCTAAAGAATAATTTTATATTGGCGAAATTGTGAGTAATGAGTGAATGTTGCCGTGACTTGAAAGTGCTTTTATATTGATGAGAAGCTTTTGGTTTCTTTTTAATTATATGCCATGCCAGATACATAATTATATATAGGGTGAATTTTTTGGAGGAACTCAAGTTTAAATAATAATAAAGTAAACAAATGAATATATTTTTAATAAAACAAATAAATATATTTTTAATATCAACGGATAGGTAAGTTTATGACATAAATTTCAAATATGAATCCGGCCATGTGGCCGACGCGGTAAAATTTGAAACACCAATTTTCACCGTTGACCATCATTGACAGTAATATTTTGAACATCATTTGCAGATGTAGTGTCGTTTGGAAAATAGCTTGTTGATTATTCTCCTGGCATTCAACCAAAAATGTTGATTGAAAATTCCATTTCAATTGACAAACAGAACAACATTATTTTGTTTAAAAAACATTAACAATTTGCCAGTGTTGCTCTGGTTTAAGTCTAGCCATAAAAAAAGTGTCAAACCAAACTAAACACAAAGCAACAATCAGCTGTTAAATGGATTGTCAAGTATTGCAGTGGTCGAAATCAAAATTGTGTACCTCTAAAAGCAAACACCCAATGATTGCCGTTGTTTCTGATTTTTAATTGAAACTCTCGATTTTATTTTATAAAATCATAGAATTATCACGGCTGCTTAGCAACTTTAGTTTTCGTTTAATGAATCATTCACAACAGCAACAACAACAACAACTACAGAAACGAGAAACACTACAGCAACAAAAGAGGCACAAATGCATCTCATGGCCATTTGAAAGAAAACCAGGTCACAAGTATTAGAGTTTTAAGTGTCAGTAGGTGTACGAATGGCTTTAAAGAAGAACGATGCACAAGAACTTTTTTTCTCGTTTGCTTTGTGTATTGAATAACAATCAATAACAAATAAAAAAACATGGGTTTTGAAAAGGCATTAATCGCTCTTAATTTTGTAAATTAAGCAACCAAGCAGAACATAAAAGAAAACCGTTTCGAAACTGTGTTAATAACGCGCTTTGGATTCATTTCAAATATTCCTTTTTTAAAATCAATAAAACTGGTTTTGTGTTATGGAAAACCCCACTGTGCAAAATACATTTCAGACGCACTTAAATTTTTTTGCAAATCGATTTGCACGCAACTTTAGAATAAAATATTAAAACTAATTTTCATTACTTAATGTACTACTCGCACTACAAGGTACTTTAGCCAGACTAAATGCAATGCCTCATTGCCAGCCGGCCTGCTTGACGTTTCTATAATTAATTGCATTTGCTCAATGTTGGATTTTGAACTTTAGTTTGGCGTGTGTCACAACTGCAATTTGCCTTAAAAGTGAACCATTTACTTCATGATTACGCCATTTATTATTTTAAAACAACTACTGTGAACGTTTGCGGTGAATTTAGCGTTGCTGGATTTTAAAACAAATTCCGTATTTCATTGCAGAACAAATACATTTTATATGCTTGTCGTGATTTTATCAATTTTCTTTCATAATAAAAAAAATTTTTTAAATTAGGTTTCGTTTTTGAGTCGGCTGCAAAATTATTTATTGTTTACTAACTTTCAATATAAGAAAATGTAATCATTCTGAAAACTTCGAAACACCAATATTTTTTTTTTACATTTATTTTATAGTAGATTAACGCATCTTTACATAGTATTACAAATATTTAGATCTGTCAAAATGTGTGCAGGATTAAGTCGCAATTTTCACGAGGCAATTTCAGTTGCGCAATTCTTATCATATTTTCTTTTAAACTTGCTTTTATCTTCAGACACAGCAATTTTACTTGAGCAACTTTCGTTTTCTATTGTTTATATTTTCTTAATCTTGCACGTACTGCATTCCCATATTTTTCCATTTAATTTAATTTAATTTTCCATATAATTAATACAGCTGTCTATTTTTTGAGGTTGTCCACAATATTTAAAAAACATTTTTTTTTTTCAAATGAATTAAAATATCACAATTTCGCGCCAATATTACTTTCATCACGGACAACATATCAACACATAACAGAAACACAAATGAAAGAAAATGTAAAATTTCTGACATTACGAATGATAGCACAAAACGACTTTCCGAGTACAAGCAAGTCTGTACTCATTTTTACACTCCCCACTCTTTCCTCACTTATTTGTCCACAAACTCAGGAATTGCGCAACTAAAGTTGACTCGTGAAAATTGGGACTACGGAAAAAAAAACAAAATATGTTCAGTAGGAGAGAAATTCAAAGGCAAAAATTGACAAGCGGTGGGTAAATTCTCATTTTCTAAACCATTTCAGAAAACTCTGTATTCTCATCACGTCAGAATTGTATTTTTAAATTTGCATTGACAGCACTTGTGTTTTTATTGAACCTGGTACAACATTGTTTAAGGGCCGATGTTGATTTTGCATAAAACACAAATTATTTAGGAATTATTGTCATTTCTTTTTATTATGATAATGTTGGTATGATTCAATTCCATACGGAACAACATTGGAACAAAATATCGGCGAAATCCCTCGGTGGCACACCTATATCCCATGGCCACATTTTTCGATGACGTCGATTGGGCCTTAATTGAGGTATTATACAGTTAATGTGCCGAATTATCTCATTTTTCACCTCTTGAATTATTGCTGGCTTTTCAACGTACAACTTTTCTTTCAAAGAAAGAAGTCCAACGATGTAAAATCACATAATCTTGGCAGCCAATTGACATTGCAACCACGTGAGATAACACGGCGATTGTGTTTGTCGCCAACAAGAGCCATTATTTCGTTAGCTGTGTGGCAAGTGGCACCGTCTTGTTGAAACCGCATATCGTCCACATCCATATCTTCCAATTCAGGCCATAAAAAGTTCGTTATCATCTCACGATAGCGAACATCATTCACACTAACTGCCTGACCGACAGATGAAATCACCAGCCCATAAACCGCACCAGCCACTATTAATGGGTACATTGGTTGTTCGACAATCAGTCTTGTATTATTAATCGCCTAAATGCGGCAATTCTGCATATTGACAAATTTACAGATTTGAAAATGTGACTCATCACTGAAGATGATTTTCTTTGAAAATTGATCATCCACTGTTGCCATTTCTTGGTACCATCTGACCATTAACGGCGTTCAGAATGGTAAACCGGCTTTAGTGATTCAACTGCACCTTCTAAACGTGTACATATAAGTCTATATACATAGTATAATGTGAAGAAATGCGGCAAGCGGGTTAGAGAAATATTTAGGGGTTTGATAATTAGAGTTGAGTGGACTGTAGGTTTGTCCCTAAATTAGATTGCCTACCGCTCTTTTTAATATTTAGGAGGACGTTTAGAAAGTTAAATCCTCGTTGAAGAAAAAGCGTAATCTTTCAAATTTTATGTGTGGCTTTATTATATATTCATCAGCGACGAGCGCGGGAGGTCCATTTGTTGGGCACGACGACGAGCAATATATTCAGAAGAACGGGCTGTATGAGCATGCACTAGTGTTTCCACATCCCCTGCACACCCGGTTTGCTCAAATTTTTGCAAGATTTTTCCGCTTGTACGCACATTTGAACGAATAAATTGACCGGAAAATTCACGAAGTGCACGATGTGCATTTTGAGATGAAAGCTCATTTTCAATAACAAGCCTGAATAACTTTAACGCGTTGCTCGATTATACATATATCTTTCCATGGTTCAAATTGTATAACTTTGAAATTGAGAAGTGCCAAATGAAATCCAGAAAGAAACTTGGCGTTTCGGCCCTTCAAGTTTAATCACCCGATATAAACCATCATACTGGTTAGTAAGAAAAGCGCTAAAACATATTTCATGCATTGTCTTTTCTTAAATTGCAAAAGACAGAATAAACGTAACATTTTTGTTAAAAAAAAAACGCCATTATATTTAAAAGGCACAGTCGATTGTAAAACGTATGTTCTGGGGGTTTTTTTTTACATAAATCTCTTCTTAACAAAGTACGATTTGATGTTGATTACTGCAATTAAACCGATTACTCCAGTGCCTTAAAGTAAACCTCTGTTTATATTAAAACGTTTTCATGCAATCATTGTCTGACTAAATTTTTTGTTTGTAAATATTGTTTGTTGTGAAATTTGTTTTTTTGTGCTGCAATTCCATATTAACATTTTACCACAGAAATTGTGACCACAAGCTTTTAAGCCAGCATATATTCTTTTGCCTTTTTGTTGTTATAACGTCGATGAAGTCAATAGCATAAAAAAGTTATTTTTGAAACAAAGTTATTACTCTGCAAGTCATGTTTACTTGCCAACTTGCGTCAAGTTTAACTTGCCAACTGCAAACAAGTTTCCTTTAAGAATTTCGCAATACTGAGAGAGTTACTCTTTCAAGTTTTCACTCTGCTAAAATATAGCAGCTGGCAGAGTTTCCTTCTCAGAACAATTATTATAATATACAATTAAGATTTTCAAAATTTCTTTACTCTTCTGTTCCACTCCAAGCACCAGCAATAAACTTGCGCAAGAACGGTTAAATTGAATCATAATATGTAACTAAGAAGCCGTGTTTATTCATCTAAAAAATTTCTAAGTGACTCTCGCATATTGATTGTCTGAGGAAAACTTGAAAAATGTTTCAAACAAGTTGAGCATGTAGGAATGTACTGTAGAAAAAAAAAAGAAACTGACACGAATAAGGTCATACAACAAAGTTAAAACGATGCTTATAATGATCATGATAATGATGTATTCTGCAGGTTGTTCTTCATTTTCTCGTTTTGGTTATTACAAGTAAATCACAGTTAGTTTTTAGCCTTTTATGAATATCTTTGTTTTCCATCTAACTTTACAGCAACGACGAATACGAGTATGTTACTGCCATTTTGGTTTGAATGCAAGCATTTAGTATGTCTCCATAAGGTGTTATGTACATACATATGTGTTTAAAGTTATACACATGAGGCACATGCATGAGCATGCCCATACATAAATCTGGGCATTTTATTGAAGCTTCCTAACGCAAACAATACAAAAAATTTTCTAAAATGCAGGAGACTTTGAGTGATGCTGTAAATTTCAAAAAAGGAAAAAACAGAACACCGAATATTGTTCTTTACGCACTCATTATCGTTTTAATGAACTTGTAAAGACTTAAGTTTTATTACGGGTGCAGGAAAACTTTAGAATTCAGCATTTTAAAGTTTACAACACTTAAAAACTATTAGTCAAAATTATTTTTGCTTAAATACATACAACAAGGAGGAAGTAAAGTAGAGAAATTAAGACGAAAAAGGGGGGAAAAAATGTTGGTAATGGGATATATTTTAAAAAATATTTGCATGCTGGTTACCAATTTAGAAGTATTAATTAAGTTAAGTAATTTTTTTAATTTCTCTTTTCAAATAAAATCTGCAAAATTTTTTAAGGATCTGTTTCTATCTTCTGCAGCTTTATTTGCCATATCGAAGGAATTTATGCGAAGAATTTTGACTAATTTGGACTTTTTAATTCGTTTAACGAAAAGCTTAAGGCAAAAAAATGTGAAGGGTGTTACTCTCTATTGCGATGCGAAAAAAGTCGAAGAATTTGTACTCTGTATTGCGTTTTCGTATTGTCTTTTCGCATTTGATCTTCCCTTTTTATCGTTCTTCCCTATTGTTTATTTTGTGCTACCAGTGTTAATTCATTTTTAAACTATTTCGTGAAAAAGTTTGCGCAAACAGCACAAAATACTAAATTATACTCTTATCGCATCTACCCTAGAGTAACCCCCAAGGTTTTTTGAATATAAATCTCCATAACAAAGTTTAAAACAATATATGAAGGATACATTTTCGTTTTACAAAACTTATTGTTACAGCGACAACACCAATAAGTTATTGGCGAATATGTTGCCGCACAATATTTTCTAGCAAAGTAATTCTTGAATAACGCTAAATTTTCAAAATAAAGTCTACATACTACGACAAGTAAATGATATACAGTAAGCCCCGCCTAATTACTTCACTCAAGCTGCTGTAATTTTTGGGTAATTGCCCGAGTAAGGTATAAAAGCGGAGACGCTTAATTACCTCATAGCGGTAATTATGCGATTACGCTTAAATACCTCTACAAAGACAAACAACTTAAATTAAATCAAAGTCATTACATACATACGTCAAAATAAAATGTAAACGCAAAAGAAGTTTTCAAAATAAAATAAAAACTAACACATTCATATCACAAAAATTATACGTACACATATATAAGTATGTACATATGTAGAAAACAATAACAGGAGTACATGCAAGTATGTATATAATAAAACTGTATCAGAACGTTAAAAAACAAATTAGTGGAGTGGATTCACTCTTTATGTTTAACAAGTGACAAATTTGTTAACAGAGTTGAGTGAATTGGTAGGCAGTGTTGGGTAAATAAATGAAGGAATTTTTAGGGAGTTTTTGCATTTGTGATACAATATTTTGGGTATTTACCCAAAATGGGCAATTAAAAGACAGTTAATTAACCGTACATTTTTGTATGAAAGTCAGTGAAAGAAAACGGGGATAGAATATAAGGGGTGAATGAACGAAAAAGGCATGTAAGCGATGGGTAAACATACGGGGTATACTGTATTCGGCTTATGTCCATGTATTTATTAGAGGGCTGCTGAAGCACAATAAAAATGTCTTACGTAGTACTTTCAAGTACTATCCATCGTCTTCTTTCACATTTCAAAACAACCACTTCAGTGCCAAAATGTGCTAAACACATAAACGAATACTGTCTTATAAGCATTTAGAACAAACAGAACCCAGGCACAAGTAGAACCAGATGAAGTAGAACAAAATTGAAGTAGAATTTCAAGCATTGAAGTAATGCTCTACTTCAGTTTGGTTTATAAAATTTGTTGTTGTTGTTGTTTATGGTTTTTGCCTTTGTGTTAGTGCACAAGTGCTGTATGCGCAGTATGCTAATGCGTGTGTGTTGTTGTTGCCCATGGTTTTGGCTTTGTATTAAGCACAAATATTTAAGACGCAGTATGCTCAAATGCCAATGTGCTTGCTGTGACTCATCGTTTATTTGCTTTATTGTGATGTTTTGTTTTGGATTTTGCTGTGAAACAGAATTCAAGCACAGTCAAGCACTGTCATGAAGGCATTTCAAAACTATGAAGTGTTTGTTCTCTTTCTAAATGTTCTATAGCTTGTTTGTTTTGTTTTAAGACTTATTTTGAAATACAGTGATTGAAACTGCTGCACAATAATGAGCAATATTTTTTAGAACATTCTCTGCTGCCTTTTAGTATTTATTTTGTTCAAAGAGCGTTGTCGGAACATTTACTTACTCAATCATGTTCGACCAGCAAATGTTAATCCTATTTTGACAACCCTGTTTTTATAAAAGTTCATTGTTTGGGAATTGAAAACTTTGGTAAAACAGCACATCTACATCTACAAATTTACCCCACATAGAAAAAACAAGAAGAAAAATTTCCCAGTCATTTTGTCGGCGCTATATTCATTAGCGAACAAATCGATATTAGGCATAATAATACGTGAGTACTTTAATATCCCAAATGCTCATATATTTAATTGACGGGTATAGAGAATAGAAACTGGTGGAAGATATAGCAACAACAGTACAAACAAATCGTTGAGAAATACATTCGTAGACAATCTGCATGCATCACATACGCGACAATTTTAGTCACCGTAACGTCAACGATAATGTAATTTACGCCACTTTTGTATAGTTTTCGACTGTTTTTTAGAGTACCATTAATGCTTTTAAAAATATTTTATTCGTGAACGACACAAAAATTTTTAAGTTTGCCCACCTTGTTTTTAGATTTCTGTTGTTTTTTGTGCAAATGGTTTGTAGGAAAGTAAAAATTTTGATGCTCGTCTCTGAAGATATAATCGCCTACATTCTTCTACCATCTGTCCCAAATGGTCTAACATTCAGTCTTATTTTCTTTGGCGTAGCCGTAAAACTACAGCTCTCGTAGTAGCTGTCACATTTACACTACTATGCAGTGTAACCAGACCTAACAAATCATCCATATATCGTCTAACATTCAGCCTTATTTTGTTTGGCGTAGTCGTAAAACGTATTAAACGTAATTATTACCCATTTTTTGGTTTATGATATTTTTCTACAAATTCTTGTTTATATTTCTGGAGTTTGGCCACAATTCTCTAAGTAATTTTTATTAAAATATTATAATTCAATTCAAGTTAAGCACATTACGGCACAATTTATAAGTATAGTATATAAATGCGACCAACGCAGAGTACACGAGTCTGATTACATCAGCATTTTTTAATTTTCCATTACGTTTTAAGTAATTTCAATTTTTGCAGTTTAAGATCTTGTATTGTTTTTTTTTTCTTTTTTTATTTCATAGGAAAAACTAAAATTTTGTATCTTGCCACTTTTATTAGTGAAGTTGATAAGCCTGGTATTATATTCATTGCAAGGTTAAAATGCCAGATCAGCTGTTTGTTACGTTGTCGCAGACTTTAAAATAAATAATTACCTGACTACACGGCGACAATTGTGGCATGCTGTCTTGAATGTGTTTAATAAATAATATTTGGCTGTGCGTTATGTGAAATTTATGAATCAAAGGCTGGCTTTAAAATATTAGTTCACATTTCTGAAAGTCATTAAAAGACAGTCTTCAAAATTTATTCATGCACATTGTGGCGCAAGACAAAAAACAAATGTCAAAAAAGACACATCATATTAAAGCAGTCTTCTTTTACTCCCCGCAATTGTGTCATGTTTATTTATTTGATTTATAATAAAAATTGCGTAATGTAATTAAATATAAAATAAAATTTAAATAATAATATTATGTTTCTGCATGTAGTTAAGCGCTGCAGTTCGTCGTTGAAAAAAATGTAACGGGTTTTATATTCAGAACATCAATTTTTTCTGTTGATTTCTTTTTATTTAAATTCTTAACATTTTGTGTTTTTATGCTTTTTGTTTTTAATGGAACACGTACGCGAGTGTTTACTTGTGTATGTTGCTGTTCTCGTGCACATAATTAATTGATTTAATTGACTGCCAGCAATTAATCGTTAAAAAAAATTATTCACAACAATTAAAACAACTATTTACAATAGTTAAGCATGAACACATACGTACATATTTTGTTCGGCTACATGTATGAAAGCAAATACCGTATGAGTTTGATGGCATGTTTGTGTGCATGTTTTAGCATGAATCATGAGAGCGCCATACTGTTTTAATCGCCCATATTCCACCAGCTACACACTTGTAAATACACATTTATATTGTGATACCGTTTAATTTCAGTTTTTATTGAGCACAAGTTGCAGAAAAAATGTATTCATACTTATATACATACATATATCTTTCTTATCACAGCCATCGACATCGTAAAAATTCACGTCATTTAATAAGCGTGAGTTTCGAATCCGCAACAAAAATATGATATTTATGTTTGAATTCGCAAATGACAGATAAAGCAGCAATCTCATCACTAGAATAATTATCATCACCATCGGCATCATTAACAATAACTCTTGCGCCAGTTGCTGCGCAAGTTAAAACCATTGCAGATACAACAACCGCTTAACGTACGTATATACGTAAATAATCTGTATAAGTAAACACTAAAAGTATGAATTTAATGAAGCCATCACTTTGCTGAATTGGTTATATCACACTATGCAGTCATTCATTATTCTTTTATTTATATTCGCATTAAAGCAAATGTGTAATTGTCATTGCAACTGTTACTGGAAGCAGCGCACTAGAAACGTTCAAGCAAAATACAGACAAGTAATTGTATAACAAATTGTGCAATTTTAATATTAATATCGGTTTGCGGGTGACAGATTTCTGTGAAAAATATGGACTGCAAAATTCTACAATCAAAGGAAAATCTTTTAACCAAAGTAGAAAATAATCTCTCATATTCCAAGAGGCGTTATCGTCGTCACATCAAGACGACATTATACATTCGTCTTTGACAGCAATTATGTATTGTTTGTTAGGTCTTCGATATTTCCTTGATCTAAGCGATAAAGAGAGGCTGTCGACAACATTCAATTGTTGTTGGCAACAAGTAAATAAATGCCAAAATTCTTGTGTCGGCTTCATGTGACTACGATTACGCCTCTTGGAATATAGAGGAACATTTTTGGATACCGAAATAGAAAAACAATAAAGCAAGGTGAGTTTCCGGGAATGGAGAGCACGCTTTCCTTTCAATAGATCGTGACACACCAATTTGTACAAAACAAAGTTATTGAAAAGAGTTCAATGCAAGTTGTGGTTGGTTGACAAAATTTAAAAAAGGTTTGGCATATAAATCTTAAACCTAGTTGAGAAAAGCTTTCATCACTTACGCAGCAGGCGGAATCATTCAAAAAGAAACTCCAATGAGTTATTATATCAACTGGTTTTTGTAATATTTTCTATTTTATGGTAGCACTGGATATAACGAACAATTCACTTTAACGAACAAGTCTGGCAGCATCGAATTAATTGGGCACCACGATCGTGTTACAAGTATTTAATTCAATTTATTATTTTATTTTTTGGTTGTGTAAAGTCACTTGTTTACGCCGCTAAACCAACCAAACTAAAATCCAGAAAATGGGCGCAAATGCTGCGAAGATGTAAATAATGTATATAGGTATGTCAAGATTGGTGTTCCAGATGCGCCAAATGGCCGAAATCGTATTTAAACGCTAATGTCTTCAAATTTCCTATACACTAAAGCTCGTAATAGAAATTCTATCGACTTCACATGTTGTCAATATTTATACATAAACTTATAAAAATTTAATTAAAGATTTTTGAACTAAGCACAAAGCCTGCAACGTCACTGAAATGTAAACGTACATGCTATGTGAAGGGTGTGTATAAAACTTCAAGTTAAAAAAATTTTTTTAATTGGCGACCATTTTGTCATCTGTTAAGTGATTTATGTCTAGTTTGGTTTAGCATTTTAACATGAATAGACTAAAACCTGAAAAATGAACGCTTCCAAATGTAGCAAATAAAACTCTAGGAAGCTGCATTACTTATGTTGTGTTGGCTTCCGAAACCGAAGCCAACACAAACGAAGGGTTTAAATTAGCAGAACGGGGATCAGCATGGCCCCCGGCTGGTTCTGCTTGCAGTTCAGCCCGGGCTGATCATGGTTGAGGTGCGTACCTTGGCTGAAACGTTCTGGCTATGGTTGAAACCTAAAACGCAGGAAGGAGGTGTTAGTATCCTTATTAAATGTTTGGTGTGTGGCTTTTTTCGGGGACTAACAACCTCCCGAGGGTCTGTTGTTTAGGGGCTGATGCTGCCAGTTGGTTTAGGGGCTGATGCTGCCAATGGGCTTCGGCCTACCAACTCATTAAGCCTTGTCTTCTATTAATTGCAGGGAAATTGCATACAGGAGGGATTAGAAGGCCTGAACTCCTCAACAAGAAGTTGCTCATAAGGCTACAAACTTATGTCAAAAATTGCTACCTGTGTGAGCATAGTCAGCCACACGGGGGCGCTTGTAAATCATGGCTAATTTACTCCGTGGAACTGGTCCATCTTCAGATAAGGCCGCAAGGCAGGTGTTGATGTAAATCTTTTTCAAAACTTCCAAATTATGCAACATTTGCAATTCATCCCGACTTTTTTACGCGAATTTTGTTTAGCGATGAAGCTCACTTCCCTTGAATGGATACGTCAATAGTCCTCAAGTGTATGCCGAGACACCATTAGATTCCTAGAAACTGATTGTTTGGTGACGTCGTAGGTTTGTACTGGTTTAAAAAGAATGCTGGTCAGAACATTACAACGAATGCTGACCGCTATAGCGCCTCAATTGAACAACCATAAGGTGCAGGAGCTGTGGTTTTAACAAGGCGGCGTGACATATCACACAGCTAGTGCCTAAATTGATTTATCGAAGGCCATGGCGGTCATATGCCAGAATTTATATTTAAACTCTAATGCCATAAGATTATCTTCCGCATTAAGTAAATTTCATGTCAAATTAAAAAATTCATATTTGCTTTATTCTATTTAGAAGTTTAACACCTCTATAAAATTACCCTTTATATATTGTCTTAAAAATTAACTGTTTTTTTTAACTTTTTATAATATAGTTTTTAATACCTTTTAAGTCAACTTATTCCAATTACTGTCTATTAAAATTTCAATCATTTTAGGCAAACTGTTTTACTTAGTATTGACTTGTTTTTCTTTTTACAGTTAATTAAGTTGTACGTTCATAAATATATGATTTAACAAAGCAAGTGGTTGCTGCTGCTGACTGCCAACATTAAGAAAATACTTGTTGTACGTTACGCTTTAATAATTTTATGCAACATGATTTGCAGCATATTTCTGAGTGTAAATACTCGTATGCTTTTCTGAAGCTATCATGACTAGAAGGTGTAGGGGAGAAAGTGAAATGCAGGCCTTGGAGTTTGGGACTCTTAAAGAAAATAAACTTAAAAAAAAACTGAATTTCTTTAACAAAAGACCTCTACAGGTTTTACAATAACGTGATGAATAACTTTACATCTACGAGTATAGCTTTCGTTGAAAGGTTTAATATCTGGCTAACGATGTTGGGCTTAAACCAATGCGAAAGAAAACGAGTCACTTATTTTTAGTCGATTTTCGTTTTGTCATTTCTATACAAATAACAAATGACAATCTGCCTATAAGTGAGCTAATGAATCTGACTGCTATTGTCACAATGACTATAACGAAAATAATTAGTGAACTCTATATACATAAGTATTGATACATTTCGCAGTCAAGTTGCGACTTTTAATGGACCACAAAAAAAATTTTTTTTTTTAGTAAAAATATTTTTGGTTGACAACGTTCGACATCATGAGCAAGGCAGCTAATTTTTGATTAGTGTCACCAAATTTCGCAAAATTTGTCTTACATCACAATATTTTGTTTTACAAATTAAATAATACTGAAAACCCGGAAACTTGACTTTTAAATTGATATTTTTTTAAAAATAGTTTAATTACATGACAAAGAAAAATTTCAAATAATTACTGGTCTCTACCTTTGGCAAAGAAAAGTTCGCTATGTGTCCTGTTTCTTCAATGCTTAAATTAGGACTTTGAGTATGTCATAAAGAAATATGCCGTAACGTTGAAAAATTTTGTTCCTGAAATGTTCTTACATTCGCTTTATTGTATTATCTACTTATATAATTAATAGGATTAAAAATCCCTTTTGTAGCCTTTTTTTGTAGTTCTTTCTGCACAGAAGTGAACTTTCATTTTAATCGGTCCAGTATTTTAGAAATAATGGGTTTGTCTTAAAACAAAAATAGTGTGCCGAATATAAGTAAAGAACCTATTTGTGGGTTTTCACAGTTTTATTTGTTTCAAAATTGGATTTTATATGAGAGTGTATTATTTAAGAGCAGTAAAAAAATAATACGCTTGATTGCGTCGACAGGTGATTCCCATTGTATATTTTCTTATGTGTCATATATACATATGTAGTATATTATGTAATGTACATAAAGTTGTCTACTTCAGATTTTAATGTTTAAACATTACGACCACTCTAATTACATATTATTAAAATTCATGTGAATAAAAATGCGCAAGGTTATGCTTTTTAGTTCAACGGAAACGGATTTATTCATACAGGAACACATATAAAAGCATATGTATGTATCAGAGAGTGACAACAAGAACTTTCAGAAAAAACGTGTGCAGTTCATACTTAAATCAACCAAACAAAAAGTTCAATTTAAGACCAAATTTATACTGTGAAGTATTTCTAGTTTGAAGAATACACCAAGTTCAAGAAACAAATACAATATTTACATTGCTCTAAGCTTCAAAAATTATTTAAATCGTGGATTCCGAAGAATGAAACGAAATTCAATAAAAAGCAAACATAATTAAACAAGCAGCTTTTTAAGCATTGTACCGGAACCAGGCAAAAAGGTTAGGATTTCTGTCACATCTTAAAAAAAAAGATATCTATTCCGTAAATATACAGCAAAAAACTTCCCCACAAAATTTTTTCATGCGGATGGTTTACAAATCACTCAAAAATAAAAAAAAAATAAAATAAAACATGTGTAGCTTTATAATTATAAAAAAATAGGTCATTTAGTTTTGCACAAAATACAAAGAAGTAAAATGTAATTGAAAATATATTTTAACCTCACATCGTCAACAACTTTTTTGAATGCTTTTAAGACCAATGGATATAATTTTTTTTTTGTAAAAAATTTATTGAGATTACTTTTCGGTAAAACTATCATCCTGATTTAAGACTAAGAATAGACTAAATATTCTGTATGGGTTTGAAATAATGTCAGACTGCTGTATGACACATCTGGGAAGAGTTAATCGTTTGGTCAATACTGTGGTTCGTTTTGTCTACAGTGTTCGTCAAAGAGAGCACATTTCATCGTATGTCCAAAAATTTCTTGGATGCTATTTTCACGAATTTGTCGAGTGCCGAAACCTAGCGTTTTTTTTATAAGACAATGAAAACTTCTAGACCAATATCATTGTACAGATCAATTGTTTTTGGGCACTCAACTCGAAACTTATTACACCGAGAATAACATCGTCATTTTTTGAGAAATCATTTAAAGTAAGAATTGCTCGCTGGTGGAATCAATTACCATTTTCTTTACGTATTTTCTCTCATTCCAATAATGTATTTCGCTTGAAACTCTTGAAATATTTTGCTCAAGGCTTCGTTGACTGACTACTGTTCTTGTTACTATGTTGGATTGTTTTGTTTTATTGTACTTATATACATAGAATAAACATAGGCTGGGGAGCTAATTTAATATATGCCAGTTCTAATTTGTTTTCCTTGTATTTATTATTATTAGTATTATTATTTTCTTTGTATTGGATTATGAATGAGTTGGTATGTTATCTTTGAGTTGTATAATGCAATGTTATGTACAGTACTTATATGATATACATATTCCAATTTTTCTCTATAATATATACCTGATCAGGTGTTAATCTATCTAATGTAATAGAATTATTGGCTCTAGTATTACATATTATGAATGAATAAATAAATAAATGAATTGCTGTCTTTACAAAAGATATTATGAACATTTAATAACACTTATTGCCATTCTCTGATATACATATGTATGCATACATGATACTGATATATTAATATACTTATATTCATAAAAAAATCATCCATTAATTTCAACACCAATAAATTGACAATTAAGCAAAATTTTCCAATCACTAAACTTTTGTTTGATGCAAAATAATTGTGATACCGTTGCAAGAATTCAAGGCAGCGTCATAAAGTCTTTATCCTTGGCCTCACCTTTGCTATTTGCTAAATCATTATCACCATCATTGTAATTGTCATTGCCATCATTCTCGTAATTATAATGTTTGTTATCAAGATGAGTACGACGATGGCAATGATGGTGATGATAATGAGGATGACAATGTTATTAAACCTGCTTTGACTCTTTATTTGTAGCCGGTCAAGTGCATTGGAACTCGTGCACAAGTAAAGCGAAGTGAAGTCAAGTGCAAACTCACACAAAACTCAAAGATACGAACAATAACTGACAGGCTCAAATAGCAACTCAAAAAAAAAAAGAGAAAATGAACAATTGCTTGTATTGTGCGCTTTATGTTTTTTTTTCTCATTTTTCAAAATGTCGGTCACCTAAAGTTTTGCATGTTTTATAAGCAGTCAGCCATCAGGCGGACAGCCAGGCAGGCAACCAGCCAGGCGAACAACCCATAATATCTAACAAGTAACTAATCGCAATGTACATATATTTCAGAGAGCTTTTGTTTTTGGATCATTTGAAGCGACATTTGAAATTAGCTGGTTGCTGTTTAGTAAAACGCAAAAATATTTTCAGCAAAATATGTTTTACACACTTGTTTAAATGGACATCAATATGTGTGTTTTTTTAAGTTCAGTGAGCTCGACGATTACAGTTGTGAACAAATGGTGTGCACGTACCGCAACAAAACCACATAACAGTTGCATTATTCAAAACACTTACTTGTTTCCATATGTCGTTCTGCTATCTGCAAATTCGCTCGTACGTGTGTACTAAAGGTTATTTGGCTGCCTTATCAATAGCTTTGTCGCGCTGCGTAGCAGAACGAGAATTGCAGCTTTTTGGTTAGTGAACATTTGAAATAATTGTATGTCTCAAGTTGTGGTTAATGCGGTATTCTGCAACAATTGGCAACAACTACAACAACACTAATTAAATGCAACTTTACACTCTGAGAATAAATCTTCCATATTTGTCTTAAAGGCAGAAGTGTGATTGGTGTGAATTTAATCGAAATAAAACGTGTTTAATGTATTCCAGTTCGAACCTCATATACTTGGAATTAATTCAGCAACAAATTACAGGACTAGTAATATCTCTGCAACAAAAAGGAACAAAAAAAAGTCAAGAGAAATAGAAAAATTATGAAGATTTTTTTGTTTTGACAGGGTTTAGCAATAGTCTTCATCAGGAAAATTCTTTGTTTTTAATAGGCTTTTTACACTGATCAACATCTTCATGAAACGCATGAAAGATGTTGAAAATGTGAAACACTGTTTACTGTTTTAATTATTTTAGAGACAGCAAACGCTGTACAAACAATGTGGGCAATTAACAAAATGCATATGTGATTCAATATGAGATGAATATAGATAGAAAATAATTAAATGCTCGGTGGCTTAGTGGTTAAAGCAGTAGATCATGATACGTCATGTCCCGAGTTCAAATCCCAGTGGGTGCTGATGAGTAGTGTAGCGACTACGAAACAGCTAGTTGTCCCCCAGCTAAAGATTTGATTATTATTTTTTTTGTCTTCTTCAATCAAAATTATTGATCACAGCAGATTTGTATTGTAAAAAATCTTTCTTAAGAAAAAAACTTAAGAAAGAAAAAACCTGAACTATAACCCGTTGTACAAATGTACAAACCAAGAGTTTAATATATGCTAAATTTTGATGTTGATATTGACTCCATATCGAATGATATTGTTATCTAGTATTTTTATATCTGAAAAGGAATTAAAAAAAGAATATTTAGTTGCTTTGACAAAGACCCTTATATAAAAAAAGAGATAACAAGGCGCATCCATATGCTTATTAGAAAGCTTATTGATTTTGAAAACAAAATTGAAGAATTTTAAAATGGCTTTTCTTATTGCTTAAGGGAAAACAGAAATAAAGCTGAATCATTTGAATTAAACTATATACATATGTCATTCTAAAAATGTATTTAATGAAAAATAATATTATCGACCTTAGTCATTATTTATAAATTTTTTCTGTTTTTGAATATCAGAAATAAAAATCGAATGTCACTTGTTACCGTGAACTCCTTAATTGGTACAAAATAATGGCATACTCGTAGAATGAAATACACTTGCCGTAAAAATTACAGTATTCCATCTGATGTAAGTCAACATATTAATAGTAAACATATTTATGTATAAGAATTCGAAACCTGACTTTCAAACAGTTTTATAGCAGATGATGAACGTGGCTTGAAAGCTTAGAATTTTCGTCTGATTATATTTTAATATCTCATATTCTAAAATATTACTAAACTGGCACTACTTTGTATTTTGACTCTTTTGTATATGTGAACTTTAAGAATGTAAAAAAGATTTTCAGTTTTAAGATTGTTATTGACTTTTTTGCTGTTTGTTAGTTAGAAGGTTACTTACTACAATACAAAATTCTATATATTATTAAAATTAAATGAAAAACTGTAACATTTTCGATATAAACTTTCGCGCAGGTAATACAATAACAAGCACGCCGAGAACCATCTAAGTCGAAATGAAATTATGATAAACTTTTCTTGCAAATATGTATAGTTTAGCGCTTTCTAGCGCCTTTTGGGTAAGTTCACAGCGCTTTTTGGCTATAAATAGTTGACAACGCTGCATTTTAGACCATCAGGCACCATCAGCAATGCATGACGGATGGCGAAAGCTATATAAGCGCTAGTTTAGGATTCGCTGTTATGAATTAGCCTACGTACTATCAATTATTACACCAACGAACTTTCATTTTTTTATTATTATTATTATTTTGTTAATCTAGTTAATTTAAACGCCGAATATTCAAAACAAAATGATATTAACAAGCGGATTGATTATGATTCTGTGTGCTCTGATTAATGTTTGGAATGAAGTGGTAGATAACTGATGTTGTATACATACTTCATTACCAATTTTTATTTATATTTCTTTACCATTTAGACAAGTATCAAAAAAAAAGTTACAAAAAGAACTGTAATTATTACAAAATATGAATTTATTGCAAAATATCCAGACCAAGGCACTTATTGAAAAAGTACAACCAAAATATGTCTTAGCAAAACATTTAATGTAAATGCTTCAACAGATTCTACAAGAAAATGTTTTACTTTAATACCTGCTATGATTATAAGAATATTTCTAACATCTAGAAGAACACAGCTTGTAAAGGATTAATGGATTATAATTTTATGGATATAATGACTCGTGTAATAAGTGTTGGGTGCTAATACATTCGATAGAACATATTCTAGGTTGGCATAGTGATGATATTGTTAAAAGTTTTAAATTTAAGTATATATTACTGTTAAATCATAATTGGTTTGGAAACAAATTTCTAATATTATATGATGGTATCATTCGTCTGGCTCAAGTTCAAACCTGGCTTTCGCCAAGAAATATTTTTATTTTTAATTATAACAATAATTGTCGCGATCAATAACTCATGATCAAAGGAGAAAGGAAAAAATAATTGAATACACTAAAGCTGGAGGACAACTAGCTGTTTCGCAGTCGCTACACTGCCCTTGGAACAGTGAAACCTCAACATAACGAACTTTGTTATAACAAAAAACTAGATACAACGAGTGAGACCCCTGAAAGAATTACTTTCTTGCAGAGTTTTTCATACAAAAATACACTATAGTCATAAAGAATATTTTTTGAGCCATAAAAACTACACTGAAAGAATTATGCGACATATATTTAATGAAACTGTTTCATTAAATATTTTTCATTAATCCAATGAAAACTTTTCACAATATGCATGAAACTTCATATATATTATGAAATAGTTCCATCAGAATGGTTTCATTAAGTTTCATCGTTTCATTAAAAAAAATCATTGGATTTATGACAACAACAAAATTTATTTATTTTTTTAAATTCTTTGAGTTTTGCTAAGATGAGTTTCATAATTCAAATGAAATAGAACTCATTAGATCAATGACAAATAAATTTCTGGCTACCGAACTTGGATATGTATGTACATATGTGTATGTACTCAAATCAGCATAATAATAGTTTAAAAAATTTAAATACCAGTGTATTGAAGTCATTTGAATTAATAAAATCTGTTTTATTTGGTGAATACTTGTTCAACATTTTCTTTTATCATAATTAGGTACAATTTCACAAAAGCAAGGAATGAAATAAAGTATCAATGAATACATGAAATAATTCCATTGATCTTATTACGTACATTTGAGAACATATTTTATTAATGTGTGCTATGATATTATTTCATTAAACAAATGTAACTATTTCATTGATTTAATGTAAATTTTTCAGGTGCTCACTGAATAATAAAATTAGATAAATGAAATAACTTCATTGACCTTATGAAGGAGTTTCACATTTTTAATGAATATATTACATTAGTACAAAGAAGTTATTTCATTAAATAAATGTTACTTTTTCATTAATTTAATGTACAGTTTTCATGTGCTTTATGAAATTGACTCCTTGATATAGAGAAATTATTTCACTAATCATATGATTTGTCTTTCATATTTTTAATGAAAATAAGTCATGTTTCTTATTAAAATATGTCATTACTTTTATGAAGGATTTCATTAAAATAATCTAATGCAATTTGTTTCATTATTTCTATGAAAAGTTACAATGGTTGAAAAATAATGAACAAATTCATAAAAGTAATGTCAAAATTCAGAGAATTTCTGAACAAAATTTTTTCAGTGTAGTGCCGAATTATTCTTTCAAAAGCCTTAATACAACGAAGTCAGAATAAAAGGTAGAGCGAAATGGTGTTAAAAGCCCGTTATCAAAAAACCGAATTTTAAATGTGTGTGGGAGTGCACATGTAACTTGTTAGCAATGACTCCATGTTAAAAGAAGCACAATTTTTATTTGATTTTTGAAAAGAGAAATTTTACTAGTATATTATTATACTAGTAAAATTATTCTAAAATAGAACTCCCTTAACAAATCGAACTGTGTTGCTATTTCGTCAATATTAATTATACCAATGCTTCACCAATACATATGTTTAACGAATAAAGGGTTGCAAAAATGTATTTTTAAGTTTCTTATATAAAAATATAACTTTAATTGCAATCAAAGAAACTCCTCTTTGTTGTATTCGTAAGTGAAAACAACAGTTTTTGAAAGTAACAACTCCCATTTGTTGGCATCTGCTTTCAGTTCTTTCCTTTGTTTTGAGATCATTTTGTTTTGTGTATTGAAAGCTACAACCTGCCGAAGTATTTGCAGATTTTATTCCTTACAAACTGGATTACATGTATCCATACTACATACATTTTAGTCAAATGAAAATTACAGTTTATCTTCACTTAATATGCTTTCGTATAAAAGCTACTTATTTTATATTAAAAGCTGGTCAACTGATAAGAGACTGAATAAATTTCAAACCAAAAGAACGAACTGGATTTTTTTGTTGTAGTAAATACCTATTTCTTTCGTAATTTCCAATACAATCAACAATTTTATTTCTGTTAAAACGTTTGCTTTTTGAAATTTGCTATTAATTGATTTTACTCCTCTACTTTCAGGTCATACACAAAAATTAACTCCATTCATAAAACACTGGGAGGCAGCAAATTTTGATCGTGTACATTTACACGAGGCTCATCAAAAGCATATCGAACAGAAACGACATCGTCGAAAAAGAGACTTAAATGCTGGTGAATATGGTCCAGCGCATACCATAAGACTGAATTTTTCTGCTCATGACAGGTAAGTTTCTAATTATTTATTTATGGCGCTATTAGTGCTTAGAATCATATAAAAGCGCGATGAAAAGGCATTGATGTCATCTACTTTATTACAATATTAATGAGATTAGAGAATATTTAATAAACCAAAAAACGTCGCATTTTTTATTTATTCGATAGAAACAAATTAAAACTTTTAAGCAATATACTCGTATTATGACAAAAGCATTGCCCGTATTTATTATTTTTTATTCTAGCTTGAAACATTTTATGATAAACCAGATGCAGATGTATACTTATTACTAAATATCTGTTGCTGGCTATGCTTTTTAACATTTCATCTTAGTTTATCTTAACCAGGAAGCTCTTGCAAATGCTTCAAATTTTCGTTCCAAAATGATTGTGTTTCGATCCAAAATGATTATGTGAGACAACATTAATGAAATCAAACTACATGTTTCGCTGGCCTTTGTAAAAAATTTTGTGACTCAAAAACATTCTATTAATTTCTTAAAAACATTTTATAAACGATTACAACTCTTGCTTATAGTGTCGGTCAAGAGGTAGCATAAAAGGCTAAATACACTACGCAAATAGTTTGGCAAACACACGCTTTCTGTTTGGACATAAACGATACAAATACAAACACATGCAAACATGATTCATGCATTTTTCAAAACCAGCAAACACCCCCTTAAACAAACAAAAGTGTTTGTACAAAACGTAAAATTTGGCAGTTTGTGTAGTTTATTTGGCCCATAAGCTCCAGCTAAATTCCAAATGTATTGCAACATGTTTGACCCATAGCAAATAATGCTAAATTATATAATTACCAATATATCTGATCAAAAAATAAACGTTATTTTAAAATTTCGTGAGTTACGTTCGATTTGCGCATTTTTTTCTGTTATATTGGTACACATGTCTGTTATATACATATGTTGGCAATATCAGCCATTTCGGATTGTCAGTTTGTTTTTGACAGATAAAAAAGTTAGTCGATGGAAGGAAAGCGTTGATGAGACAAAAGAAAATCGAAACAGGAGCTGTTGGCGATACCAAAAAGAGCGTTTCAGAAGTGTGTCGAGGATTGAAAAAACCGCTGGCATAAGTGTATTACATCTGAAAGGGACTACTTTAAAGGGGACAAAATAGTTATTGATGAATAAATAAATACTTTTTGAAAAAATTTAAAATAACGATTATTTTCTTATCAGCCCTCGTACATAACCTTCTCTGTCCAATCTTGCGCACTTGGCTTTTTCAATCTCACTTGCTTTTGTTATATAAATCCGTTTTTAAAGTGATTTCATATCACTAAAAAGCTGTTTTGCATACAGCTGTTCTTAGAAACTTGACAGCTAGGCGGCTGCCGATTTGTTCTCCCTTTTTATTTTCTTCTTAAATTCATAATGAGTTATATATGAGAATAAGTTATAGGTTGCCAAGTTTTTTTTTACAAATATTTAATGTAATTATAAAAAAATCAAATTTTGCTTTTGTGATGCTTTTTACTGTCAGATGCTAGTGTTTCAGTTCTCTTAAAATATATTACCACTATATCGAAAGCAAATATGAATAACATATTTTTCCAATAGGAGACAAAATCCCAAAGCACTCAAGTTGATATTTTTATTTTATGAAGCTGCATCAAATCATGGAATGCTCAACTGACGACAACATACCTCCAGTTGTTATACTTTTGATTAAAAAAAATTATTTTTTGCTTAATATGATTATTTTTTAATTAAAAAAAATATCGTCGCATAGAAATAAACACGTTAAGCTGCAATATAACAAATCTGAGGGGGGTCAAATATATTTCGTTATAGCCGCTGATACGCTGCAGATACATACTCATCAAAGAAGCCTTCGTCACAAAGATATGAAAAAAGTGACATTAGATGAAAATAAAAATGGAAAGTTCAAGTCAAATGTTCACAAACACAATTCCGTCTTTCCCCCTCCTCACAACCAATTTTCCTAGTTCTGGTACAATGCACTGCATATGTAGGGGGTCATCCCCTGAGTACTGGTCCAATAAAAAAAAAAAAAAAAATTAGGTTTTGTAATTATAAGAGAGATGTCAGAACAGAGACAGTAAAACTGAGCTATTGCTTTCTCCTACATCTACGATCACCATTTACCGCTACAGCCATCTCCTACGAAACAGCGAAAGAAAAGTTGTACATCTATTGTTTCTACATAATTTTATTACACAAATTTGATTTAAAGTGAATATTATTAAACAATATATTAATAAAACCAAATGGAGCATATTTTCGAAGGCGAGCGAGATGTATATTTTTCATTACGAATTAAAGGAACTCAAATAACTTTAACATTACTTTTTTATACATCAATTGTGTGTGTGTGGTTTTCTTCTCATTCAAAAATACAAATTTGTTAATATTGAAATATCCCAGCTAGCATACATTGTTTGTTAGACGTTTGTGTTCAATGTACTATCCCCAAAAGAATGTTCCGATGATTATCTGACGAGTAACAATAACAAAAGCGTCTACTTTTTTATTCTTTTTATAAATTTTCTGTAACGCTCGTCACTCAATCTTGGAATGTTTGTTAGACGATTAAACATTTTATTGTTTTTATATACTTATGTTTTTAATTATATTAAAAACATCATATAAAATTTTTTTTCTTTATTGTTTAGCAACCTTTTGAATATAATAAGTGCTGGTGGTATTTACGGTGGTAAGTCAGTGGGAATTATATAGTATATATATAGTATGAATATATCGAATGAGCTTTGTGGTGTTTCCTGTATGAATCATACTAGGGTTACACGGCTGATTCCTTGAGGAGTTGTAATATAATATATACACGAGTTTCAGACGATTTGCTTACGATTCACATAAGAGTCTTTTGCTGAGTTGTGTAAGGATCTCAGAGATGAATCAGTTTTTGTAACACTTACTTCCGTGCGAGGGATCGGCTGTTTATTAAAAAAATGAGCTCATAGACGATCTTCATGAGATTCCCAGTAGAGTCTTCGACGATTGAAAATGCGAGCTGGGTATCTACACACATGCATGTTCACGCTTGTACTCGTATATGGCCAAATAGGATTTTGTCTGAATAATTATATTGAGGACAAAAACCAATAAGAGGAGTTATGACAAAAAGCACAGAAAATCAGTAAGAAGAATTTAAGGTTAGTTCTAACGTACGCTTAAAGATGGGCTAAAAGTTTATTAAAATTTCAGCATTTGACACTGAGTTAATATCAATGTATTAAACAAATATTGGTTTGAATAATAATTTAGGGAATTTTGCTTAATAACGATAAGTTTTAGTTAGTTTTTTTTGAATAAGGCTATTGTTTTATTTTTTCTTTTGAATAAGGCTATTGTCTCGAAAACAGGGCTTTGCAATGTTTGCTTATTTCTTATTTATTGTGACTCCGCTGGAGAGAAGCTGTTGAATGAATACTTCGCTATTCGCTACTTCGCTTAATTGCAGAGATTTTTTTTTATAACTATAGTGTGTTCTTGTATGAGAAACTTTGGATTTCTCTAAGAGGCGAGGTAAAACATTCGTTTTTCTTTATAATAAATTTCGTTGCATCAGGTTTCGATATAAATCAGTTGTTTTCTTATGTTTTCCAAATTCAAAATATTTTAAGTCGACTATAGTGATTTACAAACGGCATGAACTAGCAATTGTTATTTTCAGAACATTTTTGTAAGTTTCAGAAAATTTTAATAGATTACACCAGCAGATGATGCATTTAGAACTAACTAGCCCGAGAGATTTTGTCATGAAATTAATGTAATCAATTTGGAATCGCTTGCTTTTGGTATACGAGTAGACAAATATTTTCTCCTTACTCGCTGATATTTAAAGATTTCATTGAAAATTTTTAGTGGCCCAAGACTACAGAAGAAACAACTAGGAATTTTACAATTCGAAATCTATAGATTAATATACTATATCCATTATCAAACAAATCAGCTTCTAATAGAGAAACTTGCAAAAAAAGAAAAAGACACAAAGTTAAGAGCCATGATGAGAAAAGGAGGAAAATCATAAAACTCAATTTATTTTTCATTGTAATCACTGTCATCATGAATGTAAAACTTATGCATGAATTATTTGCAGCAAAATGGAAGAAACAGGAAAGAATAAACTTTGAAATGCAAACGAACACACACAAACACTCAGACAAAAACGCAGTAAATACAGTGTCAGAAGTTGCTAAGCAAGTTTAGGAATTGAATTGATTTTAAGACTTGAATAAAAGTAGTGACGGACGGACAAAATGCTCATTGTAGTGACTGAAGTAAAACAACTTCCTTAAAATTATAATTGCTTCCGATTTGAAGTTTAACAAACACAGTTAAAAGTTGTGAAACAATGAAAACTTTAACGTGTAATGAACACAATAAATCGGCCCTAGATGTTCGTATGCTGGCATCTCACAAAATCTTTTTGTTAAATCTATACAAAAGCTTAAATGAGCAAAATCAAGACTTTGCATACTCACTCTGGCCACAACTAGATTTGCTATACAATATGACTGAAAGTTGTACTGTACAAAGGATGGCCATCCTTAAAAGGTGGTTTTTTAATTAATCCAATACAAAATTTTAATCCATTTCTTCTTGTACACTCGTACAATTCTTTGTGTGAAATTTTTTCAACAAGTTTTACAGAATGCTGTTTCACTAACAGCCAATTGGCTGCTAAATGCTGTCAGAGTTTCGCAAATGTTGCTTTGGTTTTTGTATCAGTTGGTGCTGGTGGTACTTTAATAAAATTTAATTCAACTGCATATTGCGTTAAGTGCGAATGAGCCAAGTTGTTGTGCCTGTATGCTGCTTCAAATTGGTTTGGGCTAAATGAGTTTTCTACAGCACAAACAACATGAACAACATCCGGTACTCAGAAAATCACAAACACACACGCACACACACACACACACACACGCAAAAAGCAAAAAAAAAAACCCCCGATTCGTACAAAAATAATACAATTGTGTACCATGCCTTAAAGCATTATAAAGTATTTATGCACGATTGGAAGCCGGAAACAAAAAAGAAAACAGAAAAAGTATATCCCAACAACAAACACAGAAAAATACAATAATAATAAAAATAAAAAAACAAATGTGTGCGAAAAAAGTAGGGAATTTAAAAATGTCTGCATTTTACCCTAAACAAATACATAAAAATCAAACACATATACCAGTATGTTTGTGAGTAATGCATGATATTAATACGTATTATATGTATGGATGTCGAGTGTGTGTGTGTGTGTATGTATGTGTGTATGGGCATGTGCTGTTATTGTAGAAGTATCGAATAAAAATCACAATAACACTCTGGCAAACTCTTTCATAAATATTAAGTCCCTGAGTTTATTATGCTGCTGGTGCCGCTTCTGTTGGTGCGAGCTTAAAGGACTGGCATAAAACGATAACAAAAATAAAGCCGTCTACCGGAAATCAATACAAATCCGCAATATTTCCGTTGTTGTATGTATTGTAAATTACTGACTGACTCGCAAAAGGCATTTTTTTCATAATGCACGTGAATGTTTTTTGTAAATATACACAACTTTAATGCACAGAATGCGATTTTTTCAGTTAACAGTCTTTGTTTTACGAGGGATGATGGAAGTTGATTTGAAAATAATGATGCAAATTTGAATATGCATTAAATAGTTTGGAGTTTAGTATTAGCAAGTGTTAATTACCGGAAATTATTTTATTATTGTGTTCAAAAGGATTTGGATTCTACTAATATTGTAAAATTGTTGTGTATGAAATATTTTCAAAGCTATAAACACAACTGTAGGGAATGTTGCTTTTTGAAAGCTTTAAAGTTCAAGTAATTTGTATATGCCTTACTACTTGCAGCTTCAGTTTTGAGACATCAATTAAAATTATATTTTATGGCACATCAGATCGTAATAAAAATTAGTTTTGAGTTTTTTTATCTTTTATTTTGGACTAGTACTCAGGAGATGACCCCTACGTGCAGTGCAGTGCATTGAACTAGAACTAGGAAAATAGATTATCAGGAGAAGGAAAAAGGGTGTGGTGTTGGTGGACATTTGACTTGAATTTTCCAACGTTGTAATTGGCAGGCAAGTTGTTCCACATACGAAGCGTACAGCTGAAAAACGAATTATCTCTGTAATGTGTTTTTCGATTCACCGGCAATCGATCGCAAATGGATGTTGAATACCCTGCTGTCACCGATGATCTTCTTCGCTCTCCCTGGCACACGGTCGAGTAACCCCAAACTAGGGTTTTAGGCACCGGCCCAAACAAGAGATTTGTATTCCATTCTCGGTCAATTAAAATAGTAAGGGTAGTATAATAGTATAGGTGGTATAAATCGTAAGGAGATCGCATTGAGTGAGGTACATCTTACACCGTTTTAAAAAACCGCGACACTTAAATGCTTCTTTAGAGGCATGAAAAATGTGTTCACTGCAGGGAACACATTACACACACTGTATTTTCATTCCAAGAACATCAAGAGCATCCAATTCCCCACTATTTCTACTATTCATGAATACAAATGGGTTGCCATCTCTGTCATTTTGAACAGCTCAATAGTGGAATTATACCTGCGCAGTTTGAAGCGGGTTAAACACGATGAAAATGCTTTTTAAATGCGGAGCTGTAAAGGAATTTGTGGATTCAAACATACATACCCAAGGTTATTTTTTTTTTTAGTATACATGTGTATTATTTTTTAAGATCCAAATTCAATCGATTTGATTTTTATTATAAATTTTTCTATGTGGTATTACGTAATAGTTGCTAAGCTTCTGCGATTTGTAAACGTTGTAGTGGTCTAACTAAAGGCCTAACCATAATGTGTATAGATTGGTTTAATCTTTTGCCAAAATTAAACGAAAAGCCTGTCAAAGGCATATGTGAATCTGAAACGACTTTTAGTTGGCCATAATGTATTTATATGAACGTAATGATTTCAAACTCATTGTTGCACAGCTTCGTAATACTTGTGTCTTTTCTGAGTACATTATATAAAAAGTACTAAAAATAACAACAAAGTATTTGTATGCAATAACTTCCAAAACAAAAAGTAAAAATAATTTTGTAGTTTGTGTTAATTAAAAATTGAAAGAAAGCTAAAACACATTTCTATTAAATTAAATAAAAATGTGTTTCTTTCAATTTTTGGTTATTTTAATAATTTTTGTAAACACACACACAAACTTCTGAAAATAAATGATTCCGTACAGAAGATGCGTTTAGTTTCGTACTTTGCTTAAGCAATTGACATTAGACGAAATAGGAACGAAAAGTTTCATTAAGTACATTATATTTCTACACATTGGATTACATGCATTCGCACAGTTGCTTAAAGTTTCTTGAGCCAATCTATGCACATTATGGTTAGGCCTTAAGACTTTGCATCAGAAGTTCAATTCGTCGCATAGTTATAAGCAGCGGCCGCAAAGACTACAGTTCACTTGTCTGTAGTAAAATTTTGATTTATTAACATATCAGAGTAGCAGAAGCCATTTTGTGTATATATTTGACAGAGTGTTATAGTATGAAGTATATAAGAAAGTTACCTACTACACATCTTCGCAAAGTTATAATTAAATACACTTTAATAAAAATGCGACAATATACTTGCATGTGACAACCCCATTAGACAGTCAGTGGCGGACGTAATGCTACTTAAATGAAAGTTTTTTGTTATTCCAGAAACTGCTAAACTCTGTAAATACTTTCAGTTAATTTTATACTAATATTCTTTGATCTTCTTATATGTTAAATAATTTAAATTTTTGCGGCTTAAGATCTTGTATTGTTTTTTTTTATGCAAAAGTAATAGTTTTTATAATTTTTATTTCGAGATTTCGCTAACATCTTAAGCTGCGAAAATTAAAATTATTTAAATCCTTTTATTTTTCTCCAAATAATCTCGAAATTTTCAAATATTCCTGTTATAATTACATTTTAAGAGCTGCGCATGTTTAGCAAATCCAATTGGCATTAAATTATTTATTTAAAAATAACAACTTCATGCTTTTTTGCAATTATATGTGCAATTTTATTAACAAAGTTATTAGACTCTATATGAAAAATCTGAAATATTATTGACGCTCTTTTAAAAATTGCATAGAGAATCCCGTGAATTCGCAACAACCATCGTTATAAGTACTTATCGTGAATTTGTATATAGTATGTGTATGTGTATTTATGTGCATACAAATATATGTGTGTGCAATTGTATGCGTACAAACATAACTGAATTATGAATTATAAAGAAAAATTGCCAATTCTAAAAATACTCGCAATATACAAATAACACATCCAAGCGAACGAGGTTCAGAAATTGAAAAACAAAACAGAACAGAACAGAACTCGCAGCCAATCATTCATTGCGGACCATTGAGGATGGGGTCAACCAAAATGTGCCAGGCCGGAAGGGGTATACACGATTGCACTATTCATTACAATAAGTTGGATTTTGCTTGTTTTTTCTTTTTTTTTTGCTTAGAAAACTTTTTAGACCTATTTTTTCTGAAATTATTTTGTTTTCTTTGAAATTGGTTATATTGTATTTCTGTAACGCGTTCTGGCAGACGTTATTCTTTTTGCTGACCAAAAGTTGAACAACCTTTCGAGGGAGTGGCAACAGCTGCAAGTAATACAGTGTTTTTGCATTTATTGTTTTAATAGTCCTTCTCTCCCTCTCCTCGCAAGAAAGGAAACCAGAAGAAGAAGAAAAAAACAATAATGGAAACTTTTTCAAATGGGAAATTATAATTATAATTGTTTGTGTGTGTGTGTGTATGTAATTGTGCCGTAGTGGGTTCGGGCAAAACTGCTTTTGGTTTTGAGATGTTGTTGTTATTGTAGTGGAACATGGTTAAGTGATTTATGTTCTTAAAGGATTTTAATTATTGAATAATTGGAATGATTTATTCATTAAAAAAAAAACGAAATGAAATGAAAAACTGTTGCTCTTTTTATGCGTTTTCTCATTAGCATATTATTTAAAAGTTAAAGTGGTTATAGTGTGTTTTTCAATTGTTCAAAATGAATAAAAATTAATTATAAGATAATTTGCTTTTCATCGTACCATTATAAACAAGTAGAGAAACACAAACACAAATATTTTACAGAAATATTATTAAATATATTTTATGGAAATAAGATAAAGGGTCATTTTCAATTTGTATGTAAAAAAATATCATGCTATTAATGTTTCCTTATTTTTCTTCCTGGTGCAGAAAACTTTTACATTCTGGTCCAAATTTATTTATAAAGTAACTTCAAAATAAACACAAATTCTTTTATGATCAAATTTTTAAATTGTGTGCAATTGACATGAAATGTTTTACATGCAATTTGTAACTTTATAACAAAGATTTGAATACATATCCAGCAACCCAGCAAATTTTGTATAACTACACAGATGGGGAAATAATCATAAAAAATTAAACATATATACATACATAAGAGTATGTATATATGAAATAATATAATTCAAATCACAAGCATTTTGAAAATTTGGACTTAAAACTAGTTTTAAATTACAAATACAAAAACAGACTTTCACTTTGAGAAATTAAAAAACGCAATAACTTCAACTATGCATGAAGTTGTTCTGAGAGTTATTGTTGGAAATACGTTTACAAAGTTTAGTAGCCCAGTTATAAAAATGTTATATAGAGAAAAAAGCAAAAGTTTTGACTGTCATACACTCATAGAAAAAAGCATCTTCATATTGATGACGGCCGGACATCAGAAATGCGACATCAATATTATGTAAATAGTCATCAGTAAAGTGAAATAGACATCAATCTCAATGACAAAGTCATCAGAGAATTTTGTCATACATTGAGTGTCATCAATGCTATAACATGACACTCAATGTGGTGACATTTTATTAATAATTATAATACATATAAATTGTCAAAATTTATTTAAAAAAAGATAAATAGTATTATAATATTTTCAGTTTGTTGTTGAAAAAGAATTTTGTCGTTTAAATCGTTATTTTTGAACCTAATTAATTTTTAAGAAGTAGAAAAAAAAAATTTCATCATATTGACGTAAATTGTAATCACAGCAAGTATTGTTTAAGCAAACGTAAATATGTATAATTATAAAGCGAATATATAAATGAACGACAATACATCATATTGATGACAGTCATCACATGCGGCGTTAGTTAAATAACGAGTATAATGAGAGCATAGATCAAACATGCCCAGGCCTATGCGCTTGATACTCAATTGTTTTTGTAAATGCGCTTAGCTATAGGGCTGTGCTCTTTAATACACAAATACTGCGCTCAGCACTAGCAACGAACGCTTTATTGCCTTTCACGTATTAATGCTGACGAACATTGTTAACAGTGCAGCATCAGCCTTTTAAAAATTTCCTAGTATTTTTAATGTTAAATAATGCAAATGTCATTAGTAAACATAGCTAATTTTTTATTAAAATTTATACAAGATGTCTGGTGGAAAGTTTATATTTTTAATACCATTGTTTCAAAAAGTAATAAACAGGGCGGGCGAAAGATTTCGGCGTTGGAATTATCGACTGTGCGGATTTGCCAGTGGCGAGTGAGCATTGCGCCTTCGCTGAAGAGACATTTTTTAATTGTAATTATTCTTACGTAATTGTTAGTCGACGATTTTGTTTAAAGTTTGGTATTCGGCGAATACGTGATGAACCAAGTGTTCTACGGCCAGAACACAGTCGATCCTCAAGGACTCCCGAAAACATTGTATTGGTTTACGTGAAAATCCACGACTTTCAATACGGACTTCCAAGAGCGATTATTCATGAAGTTTTATAAAGGACCTGCAGTTCCATCCTTTTAAAGTGCAATCATTCAAAAGCTGAAAGAAAGTGACTTTATGTCACTTTCTTTATGACTTTAATTTACTTTTTTATGACTTTAATTTACGCAAAAATTTTTGTGAAACTATGTTGGAGCGTTTTCGCACTGTAAATGCAAATTTTTTTGGAGCGACACCAACAAGCAAAACTAATCTCGAAGAACCCGCAAACCTCGGTCAAAAACCATTGCATTATCCCAGGGTAACTGTTTAGTGTGACTTATTGACATAACATTAACTTATTCACATAATTGGACCATTTTTTTTGAAAATTCTCGAAGCCAAGCGACGAATGTTAAGGGTGAAAATTACCGACGCATGATTACGGTATTTGCTTTGCCAAACCTCCATCGTACTCTTCACACACGTGTTTTCAATAGTATGTGGCGACTGCACGATAGAGTTTGCTTCGAGAAAACTGGCCCCAAAATTAGACAGTCGGTCTGGGGACACCCCATGGCCAACAAGGTCGCCCGATCTAATTCCCATGGACTTTTTTTTATAGGGCTTGCTTAAAGAGAAGGTTTATAACTACAACCTCTAATCTGTTGTGTCTTTAGAGGAAAATATTCGTCGAGAAATCAGCTCAATTCAACCAAGTTTGCTGCAACATGCGGAGCACAATAGAATGCTCCGTTTTTTACAGTGTGTTACATTCGACAGAAGACATCTGGATAACATACTTTTTAAAAAGTAAAATCCGGGTTTCCATTCTATCGTTCAATGTTCTTAATAAAACTTTGTGTCAATTATTAAGTTTTTTATTTAAGTTTGAAAACATAAATCTGCTACCAGACACCCTGTATTTCGAAATTGAATTTCACAGTTTGACGCAGGTCTTTTATATCACACTTGAAACTATTTGTATCAATCGGACTTTTTCTAAAGCTCATATTATGCAATTTTTTAAGGTGAAAAATTTAGCTAATATATTTTTTACGGATGAGTACTAATCTTCTATTTGAATATAGTTCATAATATGGCAAAGTTCATTTTCTGTGTTTAAAATCAAGAACAAATAAATGCCCATATAAAAGCCGTGTTACACGAGAAAACCGTGCTATATTGTCGGCTGTATTTATCAAATGACAAGCTGAAATGCACGCTTCCTTTTGAGCTTTGCCACTTTCCGCACATGTTCGTCAGCGCCAAGTACAACAGTTGAGCCACGTACGTTGCGTACTTTGGTAGCTAAGTTGGTTTTTTGGAATGTTTTGATTTAACTTTGCGTGTTATTTGGCTGATAAAATATCCTATAGCAAAGTACTAATTGCGTCAACTTCCTCAGTCGTTTGTGTTGAGAAAAGAAGCGTATGGCATATGGCGGATTCTGTGTGATTAATTTGATGTGTATGTCTGGCCACCACTGACAGATATAGAAACTCGTACGTATTGAGTAATCATCCTGCATTACGTTTTATTTCTACATTTTTTAAGTTGCTCCTCAGTTCAGTTGTATTTTGTCGTATTTTTTGTTACTGCTTTCGATCAAATTTTTATTGAAATTTTATTTGTATCTACGAATTTTTTTGCAGGTTCAAACAATTTATTAATTTATTTAGCGAATTTCGTTACTGAACAAGCAAACGAATTTTCTTACATATTGAACATGACGAAATTTTCTGTAAGCAAAGAAGTTTTAAATTCAATATTTCCATAAGCAAAAAAACACAAAAGCATCACTCCGCACGTATGTATATTAAAATTTAGTCTCACTATCTTTGTTTAAACCATATTATTGGTTTGACTACGCAATAGTTGTATTGTTAATCACGTTTTCGCTTCTGTTTTTAAAATAAACCAGAAATCTGTTTATTAGACTCACAATAAAAACACTTTTATTTTCCCATTGAGTTTTGCCGGAAGGAAAACCGACATTTTCAAATTTTGTATTAGACCACTAAAACTTCGCCTGGTTGCTTATTTTTATAAATTTTGGAGAGGGAAAATAAGAGATGTATTTAAGACCAAAGTAAACGATGCTTTAAATATTTCCTTTACATGTATTGGCAAAAATTTGCAAATTCAATCGTATCCTGCTTAAGAATGTGTATGAAAGTAAATTCTTGTTTAAAATGTGACTCATGCTTTGTTGTGATGTTGAGTGTGTGTGTGTGTGTGTGTGTATTTGGGTGTGTGTCCTCCATTTAAATATGCATTTTTCTGTACAAACATGTATGTATGAGTGAGACACGTACACACTTCCACGTGCTCGAAAAAAAAATATGTTAAATGACTGTACCGTTTTTGATGTTATTCCTGTTGTTTATGTTGCTCATGGACATGTAAACATATTTGTGTGCTGGAATTTTTGTAAATAGAGGACGTTTGAGTATGTGTATGTGTGTGTGTGTGTGTGTGTGTGTGTGTGAGAATGTGCATTAGTCTACTTCAAACATCTGCATTACTTGTTTATGTTGGTACCAAGAAATTGTTTTCCGAATTGTGTAAAACATGATTCAGGAATGTTTAAGTTGTAGTGCATCTTACCATTTCGTTTCACTGCGAGTATGTTCGTTTGTAACTGAGTGTATTTTGTTTTATTAGATAGAATACTGCAGCATTTGTTTAAATAAAGCTGGAACGAAATAATAGACAACTTTTAACTAAGCTGTGTTGCAGGCTTTTATTTCGTTTTTAGTTTTTAGATTTCTACGTTTATTTTATAAGCAAATGATGAGAATACTTAATTTTACTGGATTTTTTCCATGTTTTAAGACGTTTTCGATGCTACTACACAGCAAACATCAACATTTTTAGATTGCGTAAAAATTGTATTATTATTTTAACAAGTTTTGTGTTTTAAACACATTTTTCTTGGAATCATGTCAAAATTTATTGCAGTGTTTCTAAATGAAAACAAGCGTCAATCTTTTGACATGCAGCTTCAGGACATGACTGACTGCTGCTGTAATGTTTTTAAAAATTTGATACACTTAGCGAAATGTAGGAGAATAACTTTATGCTTTCCATCTAATACCTAATTCATTTTTGTATTTTTGTGAATTTTTTATGCCAAATTCAAAGTCTAAATTTGGCAAATAGCAAGAAAATAGCCTTATACTCGTATTTGAAGGCTCGAAGGTTAGGTTATGTAGGAAGGCCGCTGGATACCCAAGTGTATCTTTGTTCAGCTCACGTGGCTCATTGTCTGTTCCCTTTGTAATTGCTTGAAAAAGAGTTAGAAGAAGAAGAAGAGGGAGATAGCTCGTTTAAGTAGAAAATGGAGATTGCGCTCGCCTACATATCTTAGGCGGTGGTGTTCCAATGTCGGGATATTCCGAGGAGGTGAGGCACCGTCACCTTTTCGTCTTCATCTTGGCAACTTCTGCAGAAGTTGTAAGGTAAACCAAGTCTCCCGGCATGGGCAAACGGGCAGTGCCCAGTTATTACTGCTACAGTGGCTTTCAGGTGAGATCTGGGCAGGTTTAAGAGCTCTTCCGTTCTCTTAAAGTTGATGTGCGGCCAGATATTTCTTGATAAAAGGCATGTGAGCTCTGTGAAAAATCTTGCTCGATTTAGCATGTGATACTGTATACCTTTCCAGCACGCTAGGGGTTGTTCGCAAAAAGGTTAATGTCCCTGTCTTCTAGTGTTGTATGTTTTTTTTTTTTTGTTTTTTTTTTTTTTTTTTTGGCTAATTGGTCAGCAATGTTGTTGCCGCTATTGGACTCGAACGTCTTTTAAGGTTAAGTTCCTAGACTAGACTGGATTTGGTGTATATTCCAATCAGGGTAGTTATGGTGGCCTAGCTGCTTGTTAATATCATGATATATCTACCAAAATATCACATTAAACGTCAGCCATCTAGTCGTTTTGCTTATAGCCGATATTTCAGCGTGAAGAACACTACATGCGACCGGTGGCCTGAAGAATATTTTAGTGTTGACTTCCTCTGTGTAAACGCCTCCCCCAACTCTTTCTACTCTTCCAGATCTGGTGAGGAAGTTTGCCAAAATGTCTTCTGCAGAAAACTCTTATGGTTGTTTAGTACAAATTGTTTGTATTCCTCGTAGGCTTTGAATATAAATAAATTAGTGGTACCTGCTAACTTTTTATTAAGACAAACAAGCTTACAAATCAGAGCCTATAAATTCAGGGACTATCCATATATATGTAAAAATCCATATTAATTAAAAAGCCCTCTCACAAAGTTCAATTCCTTTCGGAAATAAAAATCAATACATTTTTTTGGTTCTTCAGAAAACGAACAACTAAAACGTAAAAAGTAAAATTATCAGACATGTTCTGGAAAACTCAAAAATTGACAAATTAGCAGTTGTTCTGATAAATGCATATCGCAATTAGTTGTGTTTAGTGCATTCGAGTCGAGTCATCAGGCAGGTATTCTAGGAAACGTATTCCTTCAAAATTGATAATTACAACTCTGAAGTGATCTCGTTGAATTATTACGCTAAACTGTTAAACATTTAAAAGGAATTAAATTTTTCACAATTTAAATTTAATAATTTTCTTATTTCAATAAAAAAGTAAATTTAAAAGAACTTTACACATTTTTAATTAAAAACATCGATATAACAAAAATTGCGGTTTATATAACTGTCACATACGTACATGCAGATATGTGAAACTTATGTAGTATTTTTTCGTAATATTTTCTGTTATGATCAATACAAAACAACAAACAATAAGAAACAAAATATAAAGAACGCAAGAACAGCAATAACATCATTTGTAGTTAATGTACTTGGAATTTTGCGTTGTTTAAATCATGTATGTTTGTTTGTGTTTTTAATTTTTATGTTGTTTATGTGAATGTGAGTGTATGTGTATAACAAGTAGATCAATGGCTGCACACTAGGCTAGATGTTTTAAAACTGCGTAACAATATAATATTCTTCTTTGTGCAAAAAGTACCGCTAAGTTCTTGGTTCAACTATTTGTGCAAAACTTTCTGTTGCAGTAATATACGCTTTTACTGCGAAGCTGTGAAAGGATATAGAAAGAAAATTTTATATATTGGAGTAGCCGATTAATTTTTGCGGTATAAAACCAGAAACGGTTTGTTTTATCGGAAAAATCAATCGCCTACTGTAATATATAATATTTAACTATAACGCGAGAACGACTTTACCAGATTCATTGTAAAAAACAAATTTATTTAAAGTGCAGCCAAAAAATGTTATTTCAACGTGTTATTTATATTGAGCAGTCTTTTAAAATCCTTGATATTTTTAATATACAAATTGAAAACTTTGATTACAAAATATTAATTCGAAAATAAAATTTAAAAAATGTTAGTTTTGGTAATTGTGAGCACATGATAAAATAGAGATGAAACGTGAAAGTAAGGAGATAACTAATAGACATATAAACTCTGTGTACTTCACACATTTTTACTGTCTACGTTCTGTTTTTCTATTCGTAAAAAATTGAACTTTTTCTCTCGTTTAAAACGTTCTTTGGAAGTCAGTAGAGACGAATATATCATTTTGTTTGCACAATGGGGAATATAGATGTTTCTTTAACATCTCTTTCCTTTGTTTTGGGCCTTTTATAACAGTCAGTTTTAACATCTTGAGCATTCTGTGACTTTAAGTTTTTTCTAAGAGTTAAAGCATCTTAACTATTGTGGTTCTTATGAAACTTTTTTATGTACAGTAATTTAAATTTCTGGTTACACTGGACTCAAAATTGCGGCATTTGGAAAAATTTACTCAAGCCCTATTTTTCTCTCCGTGTTTAAATAGCATTAATTTTTTTTTTAAGAAAGTAAAATGCAGGCAAAAAAAAATCTTAAGTTAGCTAACCTCGTTGCTAAGTCAGGGTTGTAAATTTTATGACTTCTGTAACTTTCTTCCAAAAGCATTCACTTTCGACAAGTTTTGTTTCGTTTTGCGAAAAAAAAAAACTTCGTTTAAAGAATATGTCTCTACTTTTTATTTATGAACATTGCTGCCAGTCTGTATTTTGAAGCTCTTTGTATTGCACGCCATTAAATTCTACAACATTATTTAACAGTTGTCAAAAAATACTTGTGAACAATCATACGATTTGACTGCTAATTAAGAAAACAATAGTAAACTGCTTTTGGAAGAGAAACTTATTTGATATTTTTCGCCTCCAAACAGGAAACAAAAAGATGAGGAAATATGTAAACAACTATGTATTTTATGTACGTATGTGTGTTTAGAACTCATCGACAAAACTTTTGAATAATAAAAACTTTTTCTGTCTTGGCGCATGCTTTGCCCATTGCAAGTGAAAATTTTTTAAGTGTTTAATTTTGTCACTTTATTACCAAAAGAATCTGCAAGTATGGTATGTGCTTCTTCTGCACGTATGCATGTATATAATTATGTTTGCAACTTAAAATGTTTGTTGATATCCTTGCAATTCATTTAACTATTCTACAACAACAACAACAACAGTTTTCACTCAATTCACTCATTTGTCAAAATGTGAAACATGTTTTTGCAGTAAGAAAAAAAAAACAGCAACAATAAAAACAACGCCATCAAGAACAAAACAAAGTAAATGAAAATGACTTGAAAAAATAAGAAATATAAAACATTTTCTTCCTTTTCTCGCTAAGCACAAAAAAGCTTAAGGCGTGGTGACACTTAAACTACGAAATATCTTATAAAAAAAAAACAACAACAACTCAACAAACAAAAACATCATCAACAGAAAAAATAGAAACAACAAAACGTTAAATTTAAGATATCACAAAAAAATAAACATTAAAAACAGCCAGTGGATAAAAATGACAGGAGAGAAAGTGTGAAGCTGGGTGCTTGCAGGGAGGCAGAACATGAAACTACGACAAAACTTAATAAATATTAAAAAAGTTGAAGAGCAAAAAACAGAAGCAACAAAAAGCAAAAATTGCATAGAAACAAAATCAAGCATGACTCTCATCATGTTTCGTTTTTCTTAGCCAGCAACCAAAAGCAGGCTGGCTGGCTGGCAGGCGTGCAGAGCAGGCAGTAGAGTAGAAACAATCTGCTGCAGCTTTTAAAGGGTACTGCAGATCTTATCATCGATAACACTGTTGAATTTGTCATGATTTTTCTATGAAAAGACTAGATTTGAAAGCAGAAAAAAAAACATGAACGACAGACAGCATAAGGTGTTAAGAATTGTGTCATTAGGTAAATGGAAGTCATAAAATGTTTTTGTCTTGTCTTTTTTTTTTCTTCCAAAGAACTGAAAAATATATGGAAATGTACAAACATAAGTATAACGATATCTTTTTAAAAATTGTAACTTGAAGAAAGAAAGAAAAGAAAACAAAGATTCTTAGTACTCGTATTTCAAATCTAATGAAAAGAAAATGCGTTTTTAAGATAAGATCAAGATTTCTTTGAAGAGCTTGTTGCAGAAATGCTTTTATTTTGAAACAATGACTTAGCGCCACATATACATATGAGTACATACCTCCTCCTGTGCAAGCATTAAACTGCTTTTTACTTAGTTTTACGGTCAGGACTTAGCCATATAAAGTAAGTATTAATGTGTTAATATAAAAATCAGATAGCCAGTCATATTATCGTTTTAAAATGCTGCTGATGCATGCGATACCAAACACAAAGGATTTCCATTTACATTTTTCTGGCGTACCCTTTCCTGCATATAATAATATAAAACAAATATGTAAAACCCGAATATGAAGAATAGTGTAACGGTTTTGGTTTAGCAAAGATATAAGCCCTATTCACAATCTTGTGCAAATGGTCTTGCATCATTGCATTTGCAAAATAGTGGAGTATATTTTTACTTTACACCAGTGATACCTACAAGTTCTCTACGGAAGAGTAAACACCAATATATTTAAGGAAACACTACTTTTATTTTATATATTTTGTTGTAAAAATCAAAACATTTACAAAAACAAAGCTCACACTGATAACCGCTGTCGTCAATGTTTACCAACAAAGTATGCGAAAGTGTTATTATTGCTTTGCTTTTGTGTGTGTGCGGTGAAGAACGAAAAAAAAATAAAAAAGACGAAGTTGTTTGTGTATTTTTCATTGCTAATGCTGAACGCAGTATTCGTGTATTAAAGAGCACAGAGCCCTATAGCTAGCGCATTTACAAAAACAATTGAGTATCAAGCACATATGGCTTGTTTCTTTAAATGAATTTCGTTCCTTATCGCAATTAACTAAAATGTATTGTTACGTATTTACCTTTAAAACGCCTTGTGGGTTCTTCAATTTCAAATGAAATGATGACACTCACACTTGTTCGTTACACAGTACTAAAATATTCCTTTATACCATTGTGTATTAAAATACTAGACTTGCTTACTATTCTGACTTATGACTTTCTTACATAGAGTTTAAAATTGAACTACCTGTCCACCGCAGAGCTGTCTGTTATTTATGATTTTTTATTGTCTTCTACAATCACCATTTTTTTATATTTTTATTTTATTTTTTTTAAATAAACACAAAAATTGCGAAGCTTTTTTGCTTGTCTGCGGTAACACCCAGGGTCTGGGGCAGGAATTGAATTTGTGACCTCGAGAATGTTGGTCGAGTATTCTACCAAATCAGCCATCGAGGCACCATGATATTTCTAGGTATTTTTAATTCCAGAATCAAATGTACAAATAATTATTCTTAATCACATACAAACTCACACACCTGTTTGCTGAACAATACGAATGCAACAACAAATAATAAGAAATGAAATACCAAGAGCGCAAGAACAACAATAACATCACTTGTGGTTAAATTACTTGGAATATTGATTTCTTTAAATCATGTATGTTTGTGTATATTATTTTGATTCTATTTTTTTTTTACCTTTTTTATTACATTAAATTGAAATGTTGTTTTAAGCTTGAGGTCGGTTTTGCTTTTTATATAAAAAAGTTTTAATGAATTTATTGTTAGATATTTCGTATTCCTTCGGAAGACTTCGGCACGAAAAATTTTTCTGCACATAAAAAGATTATTATATCGAACAATAAATTAATTAAAACTTTTTTATATAAAAAACAAAACCGACGTCAAGCTTAAAACAACATTTCAGTTTAATTTTTTTGTATATTATGTTTTCAGTTTTACGTTGTTTGTGTGAATGTGCTGTACATTTATAACAAACAGATCAACGGCTGCACACTGGGTTACAGGTGTTAAAAATTCGTAACAGTATTTTATGAACAATAAATTTGATGTAGATATTAAATTGTATATTTCCAAACTCAAAGAAAAAAAATCATAATGGCGGACTTAATAAAATTTATATACGTGTTAATAAAATTGAGTTTGAATTAGCGTAGCAACATTACAATTTTTTTTTTCAATTCAATTCTTTATTTACTATTTAAAAAGTTTACGAGTTTTGACTCATTTTCTAATTTGTTATATGTTTACGATATTATTATTACGAACACAAACAATTTATATTATTACTTGGTGTGAAGGGAAAATTAGTAAAGAAAACCCCTTTCAGCTCATTTGTAATTAGCGAGAAAAATAAAAGGATAAAAACAAAGTACTTAAAACTACGCTGAGGTCAACTCATTAATATGTACATATTCTGATTCGTTACATCATGTGTTAAAACTTGATGTGAGTCTTTCAATTTTATCTTTAACGAGTGCAATGTTTGCTAGTGTTAGAAGACGACTTATGCCTATCAATTTTTTTCCGTCAAACTTCATTTAAAATTTTTATCCCGGAAAATGTTCCATTATTTGCAAAATTACTCTTGCATGAAATTCACAAAATTAGAATAAATTTTTTTTTAATTGAAATTGTTTATAAACATTAACAAATTCCAAAATAAAATTTTTTATTATATATTGGGCACTAAAAACATTAATATGGTCGCTGATAAATTCACACAAAAATGAAATTTGAACTAATCACTGACCGAGACACATTAAATTAGCTTCAAACTTCTGTTGCAATGTAGTAAAAATCTAAATTAATTTGCAGTTTGATTGGCTTAAAACTCACTTTAAACCATAAGAGTGAGTTTATTCTCACTACCACAATTAAAAAAATTATAGTTTGAAGAAACAGTTTCTCGCAGTTTGCACTATGCAAGTCTTGGTTCTGAGTTGAATAAACTTGTACAAAACGGAGTGAGATATTTTACTCACCCTGTTCTCTAATCAATTCAGCAATAAGACTTGCATAGTGGAAATTGCAACTTTGATGTGTGGGAATGGCGCTTAATGAAGAAATTACACTGCTTTTCCATTGATAAGTCGAAACCTTTTAACTTTTCATTACAACAGTAAAATACAGTCCAGAATAAGTGAACTAAAATAGATTTTATTTTAAGAAATAAATTTTAATAATTAAAATTTCGGCATAGTTTTTTTTCAAGTGTATTTTGAATTATTTTCTATTGAATGGCATGCAAAGTTTTAAGCGAAAATCTTTTAATGGATTTTATCACAGTAATTGGAATTAAGCGGCAAATAATAAATTTTGCCTTTAAGCAAAAAAATAAACAAGTAAAATGCTTGCTTGCAGTGTAATTTGCAGACTAACACTTTTGAAAATATTTTTAAATTCTGCTAGCTCGCGTATTTGTATTGATGCCCATATTTGTTGTCATGCCATAGTATGTGTTTGATTTATGAGTTGAAGAAGTTTAATGATCCAGTATGTTATAAAACCGACAGTAAAAAATGCCATAACACTTGCTCAAAATACAAATATTGCAACAATGTTAGTGGTATCCTTTTCTCTTTCCTTTTTGTCTTTTGTTTTTAAATTTTTATTTCTGTGTTTACAACCATCATTAGCCATTTGACATACTAAACTGACGTTTTGACAATTAAGTATCTCCGTGTTAGTGAACTGTTTTGCAGCTCAACACACATCTGGCTAAGTCACTAAAAAAATATCTATGAAATATAACTTGAAGCATTTATTACTTGTAGGTCATAAAAAATACATTAAAGTCACATAGAACAAATGAATACACGCCACGAAAAATCAAATCCACTAAAGGCTATAAAACATTTCATTAGCTAAGGATTTTAGAAATTTAAAGTAGCGATCTTTAAGTTTTAATATAAAATTAATGCATATATTTAAAAGATGTAAATGAACGTTTAAAATAAATTTTATGGCACATGGATTTAATCTCTGCAGTTTTTATTTCTGTATGTTTTTTTGTGGTATAGAAAAAACGTTGTGTTTACATACGGGCTTGGTTTCACGTTCTTTTTTAGTGTTTTTTTTTTAAGTGTTTACAAACCCATTTTTCAAATATACTTTTTTAAAATTTGACGGAAGGAAGACAAAAGACCGATGTGTTTATGCCACTACCTAGTAAAGATGTTTTGGTAAAAATTTAACGGCTTTATTTACAATGTTTTTATGTTTATTAACATTTTATTTGACAAATTTCATATAAAAAGTTGTCATGAATAATTGCTGGAGTGATTGTACGAGTAAACACTTATGTCTGAAGTAATATTTAAATTGAAACTCCAAGCTTGGAAATATTTTCAGATTTATTGAATACAATGGGCGTCGCAAAATGAACGCAAGATTGGAGTTTCTCCCCACTTGTGCAGTTTAGTGCTAGCAAAAATGGATAGAACTACTAACTCTTCATTATTAAACAATAAAAAAAAAATAATGAAAGCAAAATCATTCAAAATGAAACACATATTTGCTTTGATGGCTTTATTAATCGTCAAAATTGTGAAAGCAGATGTGATTGTGGAAAAATTAATGCATCTACCAGACATGATTATTGATAAATAAATGCATCCAGCACGTGCCACAGTTTGATGTAGATCTTGGGCTGGAAGCCTGCTTTTTGTATCAACGAAATTCAACCACATTTATATGAAAAATTTCGACAAACGATTGAGTATATGCATTTAAAGCCGTAGAAACCATTTGTGCGATGTACTAAAATTTAAATCACCCTACACTATACACTTTATAATAACAAGTAAAAGACGGAAAAATGTATTTTTTATTCAATTCCAATCTTGCTGTACAGTAAATCCAATCTTACATGGGTGAGTTGGTTTGGGGCTGATGATCTTAATAGGCTACAGTCTACCAACTTACGAGCCTTGCCTACAATTGGCTGTCAAAAACTTTGCATACAGAACGGATCAGAAGGCCCGAGATTTTCGGCAAGACTTTTGTTTATATTGCCGAAGTTGCGACCCGTACGTACTCACAAGAGGGTGCTAGTGAATCGTAAATAATTCACCCCATAGAATTGGGCCATCATCAGATACACTTTTCAAGGCAGATCCTGTTCAATTGGCTCTGGGTTGCCGACGTAGAGAAGTGACTTTCCGGAACGCCAAAGAAAATAATTCAATGTTATTAAATCATATGTGGCCATATTATTTATGGACCATTACGTGAAACTATTCTTTCATCAAAAGTTTCTCTAAGTGCACTGTGTGAGCACACAGTGCAATCCTGTTTCTGCACCGTTCATCATACTTCAAAAGTTTAGGGATGCTTCTCACTCCGCATACGACAATACTGCTTATTTATGTACTCGTTTAAGTAACAGTCTGCCTCATCGGGGAATACATTTTCGCATGAAACAAAACACAACTGTCAGCAGTGTTGTCAACTCTAAATTTTAGTCTTCCATTCTTCATATCAGAGCTTTATTAAATACTATTCAGCACATATTTTAAATGTTACTTTAAAGGTTCGTTCTTTTGGATAATTAATTATTTTATTTTATTTATTTTATTACATTCATTTTTCAATTAATTTAATAATTTTGTTACAAAACCTTTCAACTATAAAATAAAAGAGCGAAAACAGCATTATCGACACCGGTTTATAAAACTCGGCCAAAATGCTTAAAGAGCATTTTTTATTTTTGCTCCTTTCAACAATTCTTTTATTTTAATTATTTGCCGATCTTTGAGGACTGTTTGTATTGTATTTGTATTTATAACTATACAGTTGCAAATAAATTTGCAAAGTATAGGATGCACAGAATGGGCGGAGTAACGTAGACGTTATGCCCACGATGGTATTAACAGTATTTCTTTTGAGGCGCTGTGACTAACTGTGCCGACCTATGCCTTCGCATAGGAAGTTGCCGCGTGGTTAACAACGAAATACCTCACAAAAACTGTAAACTAATACAGTTAGTTGAGGTAGACAGCTAATCAATGAGAGTGAGACGCAAAACTCGCGAAGGCCAAACAACAACAACAAGCCTGACCGCTCTTAAGAAATAATTACGATGACGCGAGAGCTGTTCCCCAGCCCAGAGCTGCTTTACGATTGGGACTATTTGTAGAAAACCACTCTTGAGTGTCTAATTTAAATATCAAAATAAAGTAAAACGGAGTTGGCTTAACATATAGTTTTAAAGCTTCTCTCTTTAGCCAGGTGGTGGCAGAATTACAATAAATGCAACACGAAAAAACATCACAATTGCTGAATTCACAAGCTCAGTCGTATTGTGTATCGATGTATTTGGAGAGAAAATTTCACACAAAACTTTAAAGCAAAAACAATTTTCAAATAAATTTTTTGTGAGTTTAATGTCTGTGTTTGAAATTGTCTCCCGAAATACATCGATACACGATACGACTGAGCTTGTGAATTCAACAAATATGTATTTTGTTGGTAGAATTTTCGAAAAATTGCCAAAATTTTATTTTAATTTTGTTTGAAAAAGCAAGAAAGTCTGTGTTTTTAACAAAATTATCCAAAGGAAACGAAAGACAGCTACGCTTATACCACTACCCAGGTAAAGCTAAGGCAGCTTCTTCCTTTAGCAATATTTAAATTTAAAGTTTGACTTTTTTCAATACTTAATGTTCCTTTTAAATTTATATTTTCAGGGAATTTCGCTTGGTGCTGCGACAGGATCCCTTATCCGTTTTTACCAGTGATGTACAAATAGAAACCAGTGATGGGCCTATGGATTATGATATTACTAGAATATATACGGGTTCTTTGGAAGGTAAGAGTATTAAGGTATTTATTTGCTCCAGAAATTTCAGCTGGAAGCAGCACTAACCAGTTAACAAAACTCAAATGAGTGAACTTTTAGAACCAAATTACAAGAGCTACAAAATTCGCTGATTAAAGATCATTGAAGAATTTTCCACTGTCATTAAATTTCAAATGTTATGTGTGTGTGACGGTGTGTGCTTCATTTAAAATATTCGTTTTCATTGCCACCAAGTCTACAATGAAATTTTAATTTTCTGGTCGCTTAGCAAAAAATTTGTTAAAAATGAACTTGTTTACACATCAAAAGTGCATAAAAACTAAAACAACAAGAGCAAATTATTTCCAGTCTGCTGAGGAGACATAAAAGACAAGTTTTATAGGTCTTTTAAGCCCAAGGACTCGACAGTTGTACAACTTTTTTGTTGATTTTTTACAGCAGGAAAAAAAGAAAAACTTTGGTGTTTTGCAAGCTAATTTTCCAACATTTGCAGTTATTGTGCCCATATAGTTTTGTTGTTGTTGTTTTTGTTTAACAAATATGAAGGCCATGTCTGTAATAACCTAGACATACTTACACGTATAAACAAATAAAAGTTATTTTATAATACACACCTACACACAAAAATATGTATAAATTTAAGATTCCTGTGGTATGAATGCAGTTTTTTTCTATTTTATATTACTCTCCAAAGATGAGTTAGTTCTAACTAAAACAGGTTGACACAACTAGGCGCGAATGAATCTGAAGATTTTAGGAGCCCCTGGGGAACAAGTGTTGCCTAACTAGAGCACTAAGCTTTCGCGATTATAGAGGTGGAGTGTCCCATTTGTTCTAGCAAATAAAAAAGAACTCCCTGTAATATTTAGATCGAGTGCCCTAAACCTTCACCAAGGGTTAATTGCCACAATTATGATCAGCAAAGCCCCCAGGGACCACCCTGGCGCTGGTCGTGGTGGGGGTGCCTGCATATGGCTGAAATATTCTGGCTGTGCTTTAGACCTAAAATATTAGTATACTTTGATAATTATGGTTATGCCGGTTTTTGGAGAGCTAATTATACAGCCATGTCACAGAGCTTAATTCCGTTCGGAAACGGAATTGAATTCTTTTTTACTTCTTCAAAAAACGAAAAACTAAAAAACTTTTCGGAATGAAATCATTTCTAATTGCAATAATGAAACTAGTATTATCTTATAGAATTGATTTCATTCCGAAAAAAGTATTTACTTTTCGTTTTTTGAAGAATTAAAAAACCGATTCAATTCCATTTCTGAACGGAAGTGAATTCTGTGACATGGCCGATAGTCTCCGAGATACTGTTACAACAGATACTTGTATTGTAAGGAACCAGAATTGATGGACAGACGGGAGATTTTATTAAAGGTCGATGCTCTTTATGGACTTCGGTCCACCAACTCGTGAAGCCTTCTCTTGGAAATTACTTACACGAGGGAATAGAAGGACCGAGCTTTTCAGGATACAAAAAAAATCACAAAAAGGTGTAATTTGTGTGATTCTTGCAATCCACATGGAGGCACCAGTGAGTCGCAAGTGAGTTCACTGAACTTATATGAATTACAAATATCTAGAACGCAAAGCATAAGATGTTTGAATGTTATCTAAACAACTATAAGATGTTGTATCAAACATGATTGTTTAAACCTTGAAGGCCTCATTAGTTTTTACTTTGATATTGAAACGATTTTAAATAACTTTCACTTCAAAGTAGAATCAAGAATCAGTTTTACAACTAGTTTTGGAACTCTTATATTTTCCTATTTTTGAATTAAAAGCCGTTCACATTAACTGAAACAAATAAATGTTGCAATCTCTATTTAATTAGAGCAATCTCTAATTAAGAGAGGGATTTTCTCATTTCTGTAAATTCCCAGCCTCCAATTTTCATGGCCGATATAAATATTTTTGTTTCCAGTAGTCAAATGCTAATTGAGTAAGTTAAATTTTGTATGTATGAATGAAACTTGACTGATTTCAGTATAAGATCTTAATTAATTAGTAAATAAAACATACAAAAGTGTGATTTCAGCCGCTAAACTTTCTGATTACAAAAACGCACTATCCCAAAAAAAAGCATAACAAAAATCTTCCACAGTTCCGCGTTGTATTAAACTTGCCTTTTTTGCACCAAAAGTTTTATTACTTTTTTTTAATGTTTGAAGAAATTTAATTCTTTATTTATATTAGTTGTATCTATCAAATATTATAACTAATTGAACAGTTAAATTAAGCAGCCATTGAGTGAGAAACCCAAACTGATTGCGTTGCAAAAAGAAAAAATTATTGGAAATTATAACTGATATCAGTCAGAAGAAGGATTTATATTTACATAAAAAAAAATTGAATTACGTCAAGTAAAATTTTCTAATTAGCTAATGATTTGCGCGAGATTACGAGCGATTTCCAACCAGTTTTTCTGTGTACACTTTGTGGTTGAGCCATACTTTCTGCAGTCATAAATTTTCTTATAAAAAAGAACATGACATTTTATGCCCAACTAAAAAAATCTTTAATGCAAAACTGCTAATTAAAATCTCATAATAAATGGTGTATTACGGAACAATTTCCATCATGGCAGAAAGATGTAGGTCAAATTGCTTTAACTGAAACCACTCGTTTTATACACAAGTTCACTCTAATAAACTGGCAGCATATTCTCTTCCTCTTAAATCCTTAAAGGAAACATTAAAAGTTGTTTTTTCTGAGTTCTTTTTTTTTCCTTTTTCATTTAATACGTTTCTCTGACTATTTATTACCCAATTTTATAACAATTTTCCACAATCTACTTCTTGCCATCTGGCTCATTCTCTTATAATTATCTTTCAGCTAGTTTAGCTGTGTGTGTGTGTGTGTATGTGGTAAAATGCCCTCCAGCAACCTTTTTAAAATCCACAACTTTAAGGTGAGCTTCAAATATTAAGAAAGAACAAGCAAAATATGCCTTGTAAAGTTGTTGTAACTAATGCTGACATGGAAAAACAGCAGGACTTAAACTCAAAGTACATTCATATTTTCTTAAATAATCACACTCACAAAAACAAGCACGTTGAAAAAAAAAATTCGTCAGAGGATAAAAAGATGGTTAGACTAAAACAGACCAAAAATTATCTAAGAAATACTTACAGAGATAAACTTACATACATACTCGTACATAAATGTTTGAAAGCGAAATGCTGGAATGAATATCAATGGCAGGAAAGCAGCAAGCAGCAAGCGGCAGCGGTGGCACTATCACTGCCAGAAGCATCTGCAGGAGCCAGTTACAGCGACATGATGCCGCAGTTTGCTTGAAAACTGAAAAATAAGGTTGATGTTTAAATAAGTATGTATGTCACAGTTAAAGTGATGGTGACATGATATACAATCACTACAATAACAAAAATAACAGCTTCAAGTTGTACAAGAGTTGGCAAAAAAATATTAATAAAAATAATAAAGTGAAACTTTTAAAGTTTGTCCTCTTACTTTGAAGTGATTAAGGGCAGTTTGGCAAAGAATGAATGCATTTTAATACTCCCAACTAAAATTCAAATAATTCTTGAAGCAAAAAATATGAATTTAAATTTTTCAACTACTGGAATAATTTTCAGCTTAAACACTTTGCGGATGAGTTTCATACTTTTAATATGATTTAGTAGTGATAGTCTCCATCTTTTGCAGCCTTTAACATGTCTGTCAAAGATTGTCAAACAAAACTTTTTTGCCGCACACAGCTGGATAAAGAATTTATTAGTTCGGGTTTTGACTTGGGCACCAAAGGGAGTAACAAAACGTCAACTAAATAGTTAAAGATTTTTATTAAGTTACCTGGAATTTTTTTTTTCTCTCTCCCAACCATTCCATAAAATAATAATAAAATAAACAAAGTGGATTATGAAAAAATTTTAGTTTTCATTTTTTTTTAGTAAATATTTCTAGAGATGAAAGAATAAAAATAAAAGGTAAATGCTTAGAGAAGTGAAGTGGAGCAGAAGTTTAGTTTATTAGATTGATGGCGAAAGAAAAAGCTAAGCTGAATTTGGAGAAAAATAAATTTAACGCAAAATATTTGAAACAAGAAACTTATAAATTCACGAGCAGGAAGAAGCAGACGGTTCGATTTTCTCATAGATTACGTATATTAGGGAGAAAACTTGCATTTATGGCTACGAGTTCTTAGATATTTAAGACAAAACGGGCAATTATATCGATTGCGATATTTTAACAAAAATAACTTTATTTTGTCTAAGCCAAAAATATTTTTTACATAAAATTTTAAAGTTCAGGCGGCTAATTCTGTCATTCGTGATCGAGATTACTATCGAGTATAACATAATTTCGATATCGTGTAAATTTCTAATGATGTGACTCGTTACGTGACGAGTCGAGTTATCACTTCAGTGTTGCAAAATACTGACAAAATGTGTTATATAGCACTGCCGAAAATTGTATGTATGTTGTACATTAAAAAATAAATAAACACACATACGTTCACAATAACAATTCATTTAAATCACTCATGTAAGCGCGTTTGTACATTAAAAAGTAAGTAAATAGAAATAACAATTCAATAAATATGGATGTAAAAAACAACCATTTAACTAAAGGGTGGTTAAATTTCAAGGGCCGATGTTGATTTTGAATAAAACACAAACTATTTCGGAAATTATTGTAATTTTATTTTATTATGATATATTGATATTACTCAATTATGTATGGAACAAAATATCGGCCAAATGGGCGCCACGGCCACGGCGGCACACCTCCATCCGATGGTCCAAATTTTCGATGACCCTGAGGCATAATGGAGGTTCTATGCAATACAGCAGACACAATAAGAATTGATAATTTTATAATTTATCTTATAAGAAATCATATACTAAGATCTATGTCCTGTATTGAAAATAACATCATTATGGCATCATACTATGCAAATGAAGAATATATTATAAATACTCTGAAATTAGGGTTTGTACCACCAGAGGCATTTCTGTATCTCGATAAAATTAAATTTATCCAAAATGAAAATGCGCTTCCAATATTTTATCACAATTTTAGAAGGGCAAATATTAAAGCTGTAGATTGCAGTACAGTACAAAATAATTTAAGGTATGAAAAAAGTATTTCTAAAAATGATAAAAGTCTTTTTCAAAGACAAAATAACAATAAATTTTGGTGGTTAAGTGAATAAGCACTGTTATCTTGCTTTTACTTCTTTGTTTTTTTACCTTTAATTGACCTTTTTCTTTTAAATCAAAATATTAAAGTGGTGTTTTTAAAAAAAAAACTTTTTTCACTACAGAATAATAAATATATTCTTCAGTTGAAGTATAAAATCAAAAAAAAAAAAAAATTATTGAAAAATTAACATTATTCTATATTATGCTTGAGAGCTCTGAAAGGGGACTGTGTGTATTTGTAAACATATTTAAATATTAACTATTGTTTATTGTAGTTTTTCTTGTTAAATTTTCTAATTTTGCATATTAATAAACGAAAAAAAAAAAAAAAAAAAAAAAAAAAAAAAAAGGAGGTTCTATGCCGTTAATGTGCCGAATTATCTCATCCTTTAGCTGTTGAATTGTTGCTGGCTTATCGACGTACACCTTTTCTTTCAAATAACCCCAAAGAAAAAAGTCCAACGGTGTCAAATCACATGATCTTGGCGGCCAATTGACATCGCCATTACGTGAGATAACACGGCCATTGAATTTGTTGCGCAAAAGAGCAATTGTTCCGCTAGCTGTGTGGCAAGTGGCACCGTCCTGCTGAAACCACATATCGTCTACATCCATATCTTCCATTTCGGGCCATAAAAAGTTCGTTATCATCTCACGATAGCGAACACCATTCACAGTAACTGCCTGACCGGCCTCATTTTGGAAAAAATACGGCCCGATGATGTCGCCAGCACATAAACCGCACCAAACAGTCACTCTTTGTGGGTGCATTGGTTTTTCGACAGTCACTCTTGGATTCTCATTCGCCCAAATGCGGCAATTCTGTTTATTGTATTAATGATAAATAGTCGAACTTATTTATCGAAAATTTGATTATGAGTTTGGGTGATGAAGCTCATTTTCATGGGAAAGGCTTTGTTAATAAGCAGAACTGTGGGTTCTGGGGTACTGAAAATTCAAGAGTCGTGCACCAACTCCACTTGTACTCCTTTGGATGTACAATATAATGTGGGACCACATCTGAAAATATCACTGGGCCTTAATTCTTCGGAAATGAAGATGGAAGTGCTGTAACCGAAAATGGAGAGCGGTATCGGTTTATGGTAGAACATTTTAAGTCAAATTTTTGGAGAGCGAATAATTTCCAGAAATTCGGAAAATATTTGGCCAGCGCGATAGCCAGATTTGTCAGCAGTCGATTATTTTTTTGGGGTTAGTTGAAGGTGCGATTGCATGTGATTCAGCCAGAGACAATCCTTGAACTCAAGGCAAACATTAATGCAGCAATTCGTACGCTACAGCCACAAATTTTAAAAGATGTTATGGAAAACGCTCTAAAACGAGCCCATCAGCGCGATGCTGAAAACGGTGGTTACTTAAGAGCCATTATTTTTCCTACTTAGTGTAAAATAATTCCATTTTGTATATTTTATAATCTGAGAAAAAAATATATTTATTTTTTGATTTCCTTAGATAATATTACAATGTAAATTATAATGAATCGTTAGCAATAAAGCTCTGCTGCTAGGCTATTGGCTTGAAAGAAATATAAAAAAATTAATAAACGAAAAAGTTTTTAAATTTTTAAACCGCATGGTAACTTCTGGCCCACCCCGTACCATCATATATCTTGGAAAATGCTAAGGTTTTTTTCGCCAGTTTAAATTTGCTAGCTAGCAGGTGGCAATAAACGCAAAAAAAAATTTGTGAATGATGTGCACATCTTCAATATCACATATTTTGCAAGCAGATATTTGATGTTTTAAAAAATGGGCATAGTCGTCGCTGTAAAACAATGCCGCTGTGATTTCAATTTGGCGTGTTTTTGATGAGAAGTTTAAAATTGCATATGTTAAATTGTTGCAAGTAAAACCAAACTCGGCTTTTTAAATAAATATCAAACAGCAGGTTGTTGCATATGAGATAAAAAAAAAACAAACAATAAAAGAAGGAAATTCGTATGAACATGCACTTGACTTTTGACTTGCTTTTACTGAAGCAGATCTTCCATGACAAAATGGCATATGGGTGACTTCATTTTCACTTGACAATCAAAGTGACAGCACGCATTCCTATAGAAAATAAATATATTATTGAAACTCTTCGAGTGAGAATACAAGCACTTTTTAAAGTGCTCTGCTTTCGAATAAGTGTTGGGAATTTAATTAAAAAGAACAAAAATAAAAAACAGTGGCATTGTTTGTTTTTATGCTGCCTCTTATTGACGTCGACGATAATTGAGGTGTCAATACTGTTGTACAAGTATAAAACTGCAAAAATAATTAAAATTTATAACAGTTTATTTCAACTTTAATCTTTTCGAATTTGAATTAAGTGATGAACAAATGGCTTTTCTGGGGCTCTTTTTCGATCTTTGTTCGCTTGGAGTTTAAATGCGTACGACGCTAATTCGACAAGAGAGAGAGAAAATTAAAACTACTTAATTTTAATTTTGCTCAACAGCTAAGAACATGTACTGTTATTCATACACATATAGATATAGAAGCGTTTCAGTTTATTTTTGTTTGAGCTTTCGAGAAAATTAATCGACATTGGCAAAATATCCTTTTAATACTTCTTCTTTTACAAATTATGCAAATGAAGTAGATTTTTGTCAAGTGATAACTTAATTATAAATAAAACGTCTTGTGCTTACAAAGCACATAAACATGCCACTTTAAAATACATATACGCACACTAGAAAGAGGTTTGAAGAATTAGGGCTATCATTGTGTTCACATGCTACCCAACAAGCATATAGATAAGCGATTGATGACAGCTGCTTTTATCATAATATTCGAGGACAGTTCTAGCAACTTCTAGAATCTTATACTTATCATACTAATATTAAAAAACAATAGATACTTTAGAAATTTCAGCTCAAAAGGTAAGCACAGAAAAGCTTTATCTCTTCAGATATAAAATACTAAAGAACGATTTATGACCTAAAGCCTTAACTAGAAGAAGATAAAGTATATTTTATCGTTCAAAATAACCGTCGTTTTATCAAAAATAAGTTAATTATAATAGTCTTTTTTTTTAGTAAACACTGAAGTAATAACAATTCTAAATAAATAACACAAGAAATATATATATCCGATTGACAAGCTGTTCATTTAAGTTTAATTGTTTTACTATATGACCTTGTGTAGTTTCCTTAGTAGACGTAGAAGAAAAAATATGGTTGATATAACAATATTCCAAGGGCAAAATATTATGGTTGAATTATAAGGTTGGACGCAACCACATAATATAGTTTCACCTTGGAATTTATTTACAAAACTAAGTACACACAAGAACCAAAATTATAGTACATAACCAAATGTTTGGTAAAAATTATAGTAATGTCCAACTATATAATATAATCAATCCTACCCATATTATTGGAAAATGGGTAATTCTATTGTTACGATTAATTGTAGTAGTGTTGAAAGTCACAACATTATGTTTACTTAAGTATATATATGTACGTACACAAATGACCTCTGTTTATTATTAAAACTCGATTTGTTTTCTAATATATATAATTTATTTTTTCAATCAATATTTTTACAAGTAGAATATAACAATACAATACTAATAAAATCTGCAAAATTTTTGTGTTTTGGGTATATCGATACGAGTCCGTAATTCTGCAAAAATACACATACATTCAAACACATACATACATATATTTGTAGATATAAATTCTTACCCAAACCCTTTTGTTTTCGCATGTGTATTTTCCAAATGTTTTTACCAGAATATTTATTTTAATCTTTTCAATATTATTAAAATTAAAAAAAACTCGCACACAAAAAAGTGATTTGTCCAAAATTACCGTAAGTGCACATTTCAATAATTTCCACAAAAACAACAATAGTTAGTTTATTTTGTAAACGCACATGTATTGCAGATACACACATTAACCATAAGAAAAATAGTCTATTATTGGACATTACAAAATATATTATTGTACTCAAATTATTTTTTAAAACATTATTATTTCATTCAACCATATTTTAAAGTGATGGAATTGTACTATGATTATAGTGAACTAAACTATATTAAAAACTGCTAGCGACAACAATTCAAATTATGACAGAGTAAATAGCAACGTTGCCACAACAATATTCTGAATTGGTTTTTCTTTGCGTGTAGTTTTGCAAAAAAGATAACTTTTTCCTGTAGAAGACAGTTTAAATTTATTTACTAATTTTCCTATTTTTATGATAAGGAAGTGGTTTACTGAATTTCGAAAAGGCGCGGAAGATGCTGAACGTTCTGGATGATCACTTGAGGTTTCTACAACAGAAACAATTAAAAAATGCACAATATGGTTTTATCCGGTTGGACATGGAAGTTGAGATATATTTTGGAAGTCTGCCTATGACATAGCTAAGTGGTTTAAATTTTCTCATTGTTTGGGTATGAAAAGACTTTCCACAATATGGACTACAAACGAAACCGTGTGACAACTTCGCAGGAATGTTTTGCGTTGTTTAACTGCAATATGGACGAGTTTTGCACCATTTCGTAGCCACGGACCACCACAACACAACGACGACCGAACAGCAGTCAAAACAATGGGTTTTGGGCTGTGAATCTGCGCCAAAGATGGTTCTGTCTGTCAATAAAGTCAAGGCAACCGCTTTTGGAATGCACGCGGTATGCGAGTAATCCATTTTGACTATCTTCAAAATGCGAAACCAATCAATGGAGAATATTGTACCAACTTATTGGCTCGATTCGATAAGGAATTGAAACGAACAAATTTTGCTTTTTTCACTAGAACAACGCAGTTTCCATGGCAAAATCCATGAATTAGGCTACAAATTGTTCCCTCTTCCATCATATTCTCCGGGTTTGGCCCCGACTGACTATTACTTGTTTACAAACTCGGTAGAAAAGGATTTGACTCTAACGATGAAATCATGTCACGAACGATTTCCTATTTTGGTTACCTCGACAAATCATATTTTTCACAAGGAATAAAAAAATTGGATAAGCTTTCGACTAAGTGTATAGAACTCCAAAGAGTTATTTTATTTTGAAAAATAAAATAGTTTTCTGTATAGAAAACCGCGTTGCATTCAAGGTCACGGGTCTATAGAAATTAATAATTTAGGAAAAAAAAATTATGATTTAGGAATTAAATTTTTAGCCAGCAATGACTGACAATGATGCCTATTATTTTCTCGAAAGTTTATATAAAAATCGGCTCGAAGGTTTGCAATGCTTTGATTTCACTTTTGAGAGGAATTATTACTGTTGGGAAGTAAATGTAAACAATTCTCAATAAATAATTTATTTTGTTGCACCGAGAAATATTAGTTTTAGCAAAATACATAAGGAATTTTGAACAACTTATTTGGAGAAATGGGTCGAAATGTATTCATACAATTAAGTTTTTTATTCGCTATTTTTAGCTTCTACCATTTATACCAATAAAAATTATATTATGTATTCATAACGATATTTTCGGTAAGAAATCGTATTTGTATTAAACTGATAGTTTTTTACTGGGCAGCTACAAAAGCTTAACTTGGTTTAATATTTTTCCAACGAAAACAACAAAATATCTGACTAGATGTCTAAAACCATTTTTTATCATGAACAATTTTCGCTGCAAATATAAAGTTTTCCAAATTATTATCCAACATCTGATATAAGAGAAAAAATAATTTCACTTTGTCCTTATGACCACATGTTTGCTGGTTATTTAAGGATGTGTGTATGTGTTTCTATGAAGTCAAGAAGAGAGCCAGTATTTAAAAGGAAAGCTAAAAGTGCTGCTTGTTTCTTATTTTAATAACACTCAGTGCTTTATTTTTCTTAGTTTGTTTAGACTTTTTATTTGTTATTATTATAAACAGATTACAATTGTTAGAAAAAATTTTTGTTAAATTTTATAGAATTGCTGGGATTTTTTAATGTTACATAGAGAAAAGAACTTTAAATAAAACGCAGCTATTTAAAAGGGTTTCTGCTCGAGCTATTAAAAGAAAACCTTTATCAAAGTTAAAAATACATGATTAGGTAGAAATTATTTTACTTTCAGAAGTGTATCTGCTGTGATGTAAATATACGAGTTATAAAATATTTAAAAGGTGTGCGTACTTTAACAAAACCAATTACGGTTGATAAGAAGTAAAACGAGGCTGTAAACTCAACATAAGATTCCATTTTACCCTTCGAAAGTTTTTAGCTCTTCAAATCATTAATATTTTATTTCAATCTATACTTAAGGCAAAACGAAGCCAACCGAAAATCAGATACAAGCATTTCAATTTTACTGCTATTTGGGAACATAACAAGACCTGTAAACAAACACAAATAAAACTAAATTGTTTAGTTTTTCAATATATATTTTAGTCTTGCAGGGTGGCCTAAAAGACACCATGCACTTTGAAAATTTAATAACTTTTTCTTTTATAATTACAATAAATTTATCCAGCTGAAGGTTCAAGCTTTTTTTTAAATTTGTTTGTTTTATTTTTCGAAATTTCGCTTTCCTTCGAAATACTTCTTCAGGAAAACTTGTTTAAGTTGTATATTATAAATTCGTTTGTATGTATGCATAAAACATTTTTTCATTTTTCGGATTATAAAATATACAAAATGGAAATCTTTTTACACAAAGTACGGAAAATGTCTCTACAAATATCGGTTGAAATATGAGATAATCAATTTCTTCGGTGTTCTTTGAAGGAGCGAGCATACGTGAACAGATCCGCGTCTATCCAATAACATTGTTGGATAGATTTTAAGTGACATTATTTTCCATAATTTTTGTACAAAAAGGTCTATTTTATATATTATCTAAAAAAAAAAAAAAACCAAAAAGGTTTTAAGCTCCACGATTCTGGTAATTGCGAGCCGCCCAGTAAAAACATAATACATTATGTAAAAAAGATTTATTTTGTATACTAGAATAAGCGTAGCAATGCGGCCAATGTGCTCAAATAAATTTGACATTAATATTCATCTTCAATACATTTTAACCAAATTTGCCAAACAGTGCTTAAGTAAAAAATTACGAGATATCACGATCTTTTGAAAAATTATAGAAATATCTAATATTATATGATGATGGGTTGGTATCATTCGTCTAGCTCGAGTTCAATCGTGGCTAAAGCCAAGAAATATTTTTATTTATAATTATAACAATAATTGCCGCGATCAATAACTCTTGATCAAAGAAGACAGGACAAAATAATTGAATACTAAAGCTGGGGGACAACTAGCTGTTTCGTAGTCGCTACACTGCTCACCAGCTCCCACTAGGATTCGAACTCAGTACCACGTAAACCTGATGTATTTTTTAATACGGCTGCTTAACCAACTCAGCCACTGAGGTCTTATTATAGAGAGTTTTAAACTCTCAGCAATTTATTTAGATTGTTGGGATATAAAGTTGAATGTTTGAGAATATCTTTCAAAAATTTCCAAAGTCTACTGATGATTAGGGTAGTTCCTATGAAATGTCGACATATAGATAGCTGGGAAACACAGAAAACAAGCTATTTATAATTTTTTATAAGAATTTAATGCTGGTTCAATATTTAAACTGAGATACAGGGTGGACTATAAGTTTATTAGCATTTAAAATGATTAATAAAAAAACAAATAGTCTTAGGTTTAAATGAAATATGTTTTTTTTATTTTAATTACATCACTTACTCGTAAATGTGATCCCTGTGCACTCTGAAACTGATGCAACCTAGACCAGCGGCTTCATGGCCGCTCTACAAAAATCGGTTGCTTCAGTATATTTTTTTTTAATTCGGTAATGGTCGTCGGGTTATCACTGAAAATTTTTCTTTTTAGATATCCCCAAAGGAAAAACTCCAATCCCCGATTGAAGACAAATCGGGGATACCAATTTGGGGATGGCCAGTAATGTTACCTCTTTTCGATATGATTTTCTACCCAACAATTTTACGAACTGCAGCAAATGAGTTTTTTCACATATGACATTTTGCTCGATCTAGTTGGAATCATTTTCTTTGATTGAATCAAGGGAAGCAAGCACGACGATGCTGAGGTTGGGTTATTCTCGAACAGATGCTCGTACCCGCTTTACGTTTTCCGGTTCCCTCAACGCTTAAGCAGGCTCGGATCGTTGTTTTGATAACGTTGATCCAGTCATCTCGAGCTTCTGGTTTCATTGCTCAATAGTTTGAGAGTGTTTCCTAATTCCGAATATTAAAATGATAATCGTTGCTGCGATAGTGTTCAGGTACGCAAAATGCGCGTTGTGCTACGCTAAAGAACGCCATGACACTAAGTCCCTAAAGGCCGGTCCACTCTCCCCTACCCTAATCAAATCAAATGTTAAGTGAGTTGTAGTGCACACTGCATTGCAACAGTTAATTATTATTATAAAGCAACTTTTCTGCTTAGTGATTATTACCATAAAAAAGGACGCTTTCGTTTCTAATGATTTCGACTCGGACAGTAATTTTGGAATTCTTTGAAAATATCGTTCTGTCAATTAAAATTTCATATGTTTAAATTGTATTTGTTTAAATATCTTTTATTATCGTAAGTAACCACTTTATCATTTGTTTTTTTTTTTTAATTTTTTTAAATTTTCTAAAGTTTTTTTTTCAATCAATCGTAAGTCGTGCATGAACTCGTATAAAAATCACTTTCGAAGAAGTGGCTGCCACTTCTCCTGAGTGCAAAGTGTACTTTTTTCTGCATTAGTGTATGTATGAAAATTTTTGCTTGACAATTTTATGCAAATTTATTCATGCTTCAGTTTCCTTTTTTAGTTTAAAACTAAAGCATATTTTAGATTAGAAATCCTTCATGATGTTGTTGCTGGAATTCCAACTGAAAATATGTACAAGGAAAAACTAAAACAATCGCAAAAGCTACAAACCAGAATGAAAATAAAACTTAAAGTGAATATAGAGATAGGAAAAAATTGCACTCAGGTAATGACATGTTATTTGTGGATAAGAAAATTAGGTTAATAAAAAACCTCGTGCTTTCACACAAACAGCACATAAACTTCCGAAAGTTTAAACAAAAAAATCAATTTGAAAAAGTTTTGGAGCAAATGCACATTTTGTGCTAAACTTTGGTAATTGTATTCACAGGAACAGAAAGCTCGAGAACAAAAACAGAGAAAAAGGAAAATATGTTAATTGATATGAAACAGTCAAATAAAAACACAAAAAAAAATGAAGGGAGTTGTCGGGTCGTATGAGTGATTTATAAACAACAGCGCGTATGATTCCTGCTGGGGAAAACTCTGCTTGAATAATTTTGTAGTCATTCTTTTCCATCAAAGGTTGAAAATATTTTTGAAATGCAAATTTCTAAAGAAACCACTGAAAAACCTTTAATGAATAAATTTAAAACTTTTCTCAAGTACGAGTTCAGGGATTTACTTGACACAAAAATAAACATTAAATAATTTATATGCTAGCTGTTGTTTAGTGCAGAAGAAACAAACAAAAGGCAACTTTTCTATACGTAACTTATTTTAATTTATTTTTCAGATTTGTTGTTTAAGGCAAATTAATTGAAATAAACTTTTCAAATTCTTTTAAGAAATATTTAATAAAGAATATCTACAAAACATAAAAAAAAGAAAAATCCATTTGTTTGTTGTTTCTACTAAGACTTTAATACTTAAAGACAATTTATTTAATCGAAAAAAAGTTTGCTTTTTATTTGTATTCAACAACTTTTACACACTTCCGTCTGACAGTCGTTGCACATGTTTGTTTGTATTAATATGAGTCTTGAAAGCCGCACTTATAGATAGAACACACATACATACATACATGCTATCTGAAGTAATCTACTTTTCACTAGAACTGCAAATTTGCACCAGCAGGATAACATTCAAAAGAGAATATTTGCACACAAGCCAGATACAACTCAAACGAAATACGCAATTACAGGTAAAATGCAATACTCTTAACGACGCTTGTGTTCAAAACTTAAACTGAAAGAAAATCTTTATAAAATACTTCATTTACGGATACAGTGTTTATTCCAGCAAAGCAGCTTACGAACAATGAATTTTCATTTACAGTTTGCGTGTTTAAATTTAAAATGTATTAAATAATTGCGACGGTACGTGTTTTCAATTAAAAAAAAAATCAGAGTAAGAGAGTAAAATATTCTAAGCGAGGTGGAAAACACAGGCATCGTATTTTAGGAGGCGGTTGTTAAACTGCTTTTCCCTATATAAGTTATCAGAAGTTTGCTTAATATTCGTTATTTTATATTTTTTGTTTCCTTGGTAGATTTAAAACCATTGCAAAAATATTTAAACATGAAACTTTTTGACATTTTTAGGTCAAATAAATTTAGAAAATAGAAAAATCAAACAATTTCTTAACAAGAAATGAAACATTTGAAAGTTTGATTCAATGTACGCTGGGCAAAAAAAGTATTTTGAAATATTGTTGTGGCAACAATAGTATTATCAGAGTATTGAAAAAAATTTTTTTTTGGTAATATTATGGAATAGACAACTGAATTTAAATGTGAACTTTTACATTTCATTTGCCAATGCTTATATATATACTCATAGAAAATCAGTCGTAGCTGTGATATATTTTAACAACTTTATACTTTTCATCGATGTAATGTCAAGTTGTTCTAATTATCATTGGCAGCAATGACGACAATTATTTCACCAATAAAATGTCAACATGGGCATAAAGGGGATGTTTTATCGAAATGCGTTTGGTATGAGCATGCGAATGAAATCAATTGACTTTTCGATTAACTTAAATTTTGTTAAGCGTAGTATAATTTTAGTATTAAATTCCAGTAATTAAGAAATTTTTTCTATTGCTTATAACTTTTTTTTCCAGTAATTAGCTATTTTTTCTATTTTTTTTTATTTTTATTTTTATTAATTTTTGTAATTTTTTTTTTAACTCATAAGCGTGTACATATATAGTATCTGCCTGTAAGGAGTTATTCTCCATAGGCATAAATTAATAAATAAAAAAATAAAAAATAAATAAATATATAAAATAATGATAAAATATCATCAATAAAATGGCATACTAACAATTTAATGGTTTCAAAAATGTGTTCAAACTTTATATTCCACCATTTTCAAGAAACCAATGAGAATTAAAATTATTCTAATAATACTTTTGATGACTTGCTGTCATCAATACAATGGCTGTGTGTGGCATTATCATATTTTAATTGTGTGTATGCTGTGTACGAGAAAATATTCTATTTTTTGCCTCCTAGTTCATTTTCATATTTTACTCTCTACGCTCTCATTATATGTTACTAACGCTGCATGTGATGATTCAGAATCATCAATATGATGTGTAATATAATCGCTCATTTATATATTCTCTGTATAGTTAGTTATACTTATTTGTCTTTGCTTAAACACAATGTGACAATGTGACTACACATTTACAACAATATGATGCCTTTTATTTTTTTTTTTTTCTTAAAAATTAAGTTAAATTTAATAATAATTATTTTAACAATAAAGTTTCTTTTCAACAATAATTAGATAGAAAATATTATAACACCTTTTATCCTTTTTTTCAAAATCAATTTTGACAAATTAGATGTATTATAATTATTAATAAAATGTATCATTAATTTGATGTCACCACAAAATTTTCTGATGACTTTTATCATTCAGATTGATGTCAATTTTTACATTACTGATGACTATTTTCACAATATTGAAGACTCGCCGTCATCAATATGAAAATAACTTTATATGAGTGTACGATGAATTGGCAGATGAGATCGATGTTATTTGTCTGATTTGAAACAAATTTTCAAATCGATCTACAATACAATACAATTTTATATAAAATAATAGTTTTATACAGTCCGAAAATAGAAAAGTTGTAAGGATATTAGTATACGAAACAAAGAAACCATCCAATTGTAGAGCCATGCTACAACATGAATCGTTTCACAGCATTCTGTTTCACACTTTGCAAAAGCATATTAAAAATAATGCGAGTTATACACTGAACCAAATTTCATCGGTATTATTAACTAAAAAATGTAGTAAACCTTTTGTTTCTTGGGAAAATGAAAAATCAAATTTTATTTTGATTTCAAGAAGGAACATAATATTTTTTGAATTCGTATCTTGATCCCAGTTGTTCGACCTTTTTTTAAATATATTTTAAATTTTTATACAAATTCGTAACCAAAAATTTAGAAATTTTCCTGAAGAACACACACAAGGGGGTGTCGAAATATCGAAACATTAATAAAACGAATAATTTTGAAACAAGTGACCTCAAGCTCAAGTAAACAACAATTATATATAATATTTTTTGTTAAAAATGATTTCATTTCAAAAAAAATTTTATTTTTCGTTTTCTGATGCTAAAAAAAAAAAAAAAAAAAAAAAAAAAAAAAAAAAAAAAAAAAAAAAAAAAAAAACCTATTGAAATCCGTTTCTGAACGAAATTGAATTCTGTGAATAGTCTGATTGGAAGTTTTTAAACAATGCTATCGAATGCCATGTAAGATAAACGTCTTCAAGGAGATCATATTTGTATTTTTGCACAAGCACGAAAGTTTTGTACTTTTGCAATTTTGAAATATGCAGCTAATTTTTTGAGCCTGGAAAGCAACAAAGAAAACTGATTAAGATTACAATGTCCTTTTAAATGTTAAAATATATCGATTATTATGTTCAACATTTTAGCTTCATTTATTTTATTTTTTAGTTATTTATTTAGAAATCGCAATTTTAATATTTCTTTCAAACAGAATTTCAATCAAAACGGAAAAAAGGAAATACGGTAGCACAATTTCATGAAAACTGTCACATTCTTTATACTTGTCAGATTGTGATTGTTAAGGAAAATTGGGAGAATAAAACTACCTTGTATTTTTTATATCATGGTGGCATCTATTTGGATTTATATCTAGTTTACTTTCTTTTAAACTAATTGAGAATATGAAAATTTGAGCAAAAATTATAAAAATATATACGAGTATATATTTTTTTAACAAATTATTTTTCAAGCTGTAGTTAAATTTTTGCGATTTGTTTTTCTTGTAATTATTAGAAGACAATATAAATGCTCGAAAACTGAAAACCCCCGTTTACGAGCATTATTTCGATAAAATTACCACTTTAAGGATCTAAGGAGTATCCCTCTTTAATAATCGAATTTGTCTGCCAAAAATACGTATATGTAATATAAGTTGCGTGCAATGCTGTTTGGGTGAAGTTTACCTTGTCGCCGACATTAAAGGTATACTCTGTAGCATTGTTGATTTAATTTATTATATTCAGCACGAGTAGCAGCATATTTAGCAATATTAGAAGTTGTTCCAGATTATACTTATACTCTTTATAGCATTTATTCTTCTTATTTTATATGGAGGGTTTAATCCACACTGTTAACTGATCAGTAAAGAAGATATATACACAATATATAAAATAATTTTTTATATTATTTGTACACCTTACATTCTAAAATAGCATATATTTTATTGATTTCCGATTTAAAGTGTTTTGAAAATATACAGATTGCACAAAGCAAAATTTGCACATAAATTAAACATAGTTTTTGTTTTAGGTAAGTAGAGGAATAAAGTAAAATTAATTTTTAAAACGCCCTGGTATATTTCTATCTGACGACGATAAGAAACTGCAAAAATTCTTAGGCAGCCATTAGGACATTAGTTTGGAAAGCAAATGTCAACTTAAGATTTAAAACGGCCATTGTGTGAAACGGAAGCATGAGAAAACTATTTGTTCTACCTACATGATTGCATGTGTATGCCATCATGTGAGAGTGTTTGAGTGTTCATTCATCTAATACAGTTTCTAGATGCATGTGAACGAACCCAAATACATAAGAAGGTGAAAAAGGAGAAAACGAAAAATATTTTGTGCAATTTTCGTTTTTAACTACTCGATGGCATGTACGACTTGTTTAAATTGACATTAATGAGCAAAGTCGACATTCTCTGTATGCTTACGTTGCTTGCATTTTCCATTATACTTATTTACAAACTGATAACTTCACATATAGTGTCCACATGAAATACAATATACGAGGGTTGCTATGTTAAAGCTTTTTATGCCAAAATGTATATCGCTTACTAAGCACTGCGATCAAAATCAGTGTCGGTCTGTTCCATTTGGCTTTTTGAACAGCCCTCACATTTACACTCATATAAACATAAAAAGGTATTTTTATAGAAATGTATAACATCTAGTCAACGAGCCAAATATTCAACCAAATAACCAGCCAGTTACAATTACCAAAGTCACAAGCACAGCCAAAACTAATCAGACTGTGCGGCAAGATGTTGTTCGTGGCATTCGCCTGGAATCCTATGGAAAAAATCAAGCAAAGTCATACGTGTCGTGACTGCTTGTAAACATTTTACACCAGAAAAATATTGAAAGACTCAGTGGAACAGTGCTGCATACAAACATGCAGGATTGCTGCAGCACACTGTCGTACTATTAGTTATTCTGAATCAACAAACAAACACGTGAAAGCTTTTTTAAATTGCGCATTGAAAACATCTCTAGAAGTAGTGTCGAGCATTATGGCCAAAGGATTAAGATTGAAGGACGCTGCCGCTTATTGGAAAAAGGATATCTGCAAAAGGAGGCAAAAGCATGTTTCTAAAAGCACAGAAAAGAAAGCAAATGAAGATCTGACGCAAATATTGAAAAATGAAAAACAGGTACTCTAATAACCATCATTTATTGATATTAAGCAAAAGGTTTAACATGATAACTTACTATTATAGAACAGAAATAAACAAAATAAGAATACTATAAAAATAAATAAAAGAATAATAAAGTAGTCCGAACACATTAAACAGCAAAGCATGCACAAAATGCATGTATGAATATACGTTTGCCTACTCTATCATAATATTTTTTGTCTTTATTATGATTTTTACAAATTTGTTTTTTAATTCATATTAAAACCATGTATATTTATTTACTTATGCTAATTATTTCATCTTTTAGATTTTTTTTTTAATTCTAAAAGTTTTCCAAATATCGAATACATTTCGTTAATTTTTTTGAATCAAAATAACCTGAATCTTGAAAAATATTATATTGAGGAGTCAAGTCATATTATAACGTGTGTATGTCCGTTAGCAGTTGTGTAATGTCCCTACATCCCTACTATTTCAAAGCATGACTTGACATTCAAGACCAACATGCACAACACCGCTCAAATAAATTACTATTCAGACCTGTAGTGCGATTCTGTAACTTTTATAACAATAATCGAATCGTTAAAATAATTATAACGATATTTTATCGAATTTGCTATTCTGTAACATGTTTTCAACGATATCCGCCGTTGATTAAAAGCAGCTGTTAGTTTTACTGCCGATTGTCGATATTTGAAAGACAAAAATTTTCTTGCTATTTGTTCAATCGTTAAAGTGTATTTTTTTTTTTAATTGTACTTCCATGTAATAAAGTGCTAATAATCTGATTTTTAATACATGAAAATATTTATTAAATACATAAAATATTTATTAAATAAATTTTCAAAAAAAAAAATTTCAGTATAATTTTTTAACCGGTAAAGTTTTGTTTTGTGTTGAAATAGCTATTGAACGTTTGGCATTCAAACTTGCAATGGATGTAACAAGTTTGAACGCTTCAAGGAATAATCAGTGTGTTTTTCGGGAGTTGGACAGCTTCTTTGAGTTGACAGTTGATGAATTAAAAAGCTATATTGATTATCACCAGCCGTAGTTGTGGTCATTCTGAATATACAGAAATTAGTACATACATGTAAAAACGAATAAATGAATCGTATGAACTCATATTTTATTTTACTAACCTTATTACAAATTAAATAATATTTATTGTCACTTAAAAACTAAAATCACAACAAGTAAAAATCAATATGTATAAATATTGTTATGGGAAAATTTATTGTTTTTTCTTTTCTTCTTTGTGATTTTCGTTTTTTTCTGGCAGAGATTTTTATATGAATGAACAGAAAAATACAGCTGTTTACCATCGTTAGAACTAAATTACAGAATCAGTCAATCGTTAGTGCAAGCGATGAAATTTCATGACAAAAGTTGCGATTATCGGATCGCTAAAAGTTAGAGAATCGCACTACTAAGCTAGAAAACTTAAATCTTTTTTAATTTCTGCTAAAACAATAGTTATCCGTAACAACTTGCAATTTGAAATCAAACTACTGTGTTATTATTTTACTAGAAAACCCAAAATAAAAGGCATGCCAAGTAAATTTTATACTGGGAGTCGAAGCAGTAAGGACACCGCAATTTTCCAGCCGGCGACATACACACTATTACATGTAGAATATATTTATGGTTGATATGATAATATTCTAAGGCCAACATACTATTGTTGAATTATATGGTTGGTAATGAAAATATTACATTGTTATATTTTAATGCCATTGATTTGCGTCACCATATAACCACGTTATTATTACCAGCCATATTGCTTTGATTAAATAACCATACTAATGTCACAAGCAGTCTTATTGGCATACAACCATATTTAGGTCATAACCAGCCATATTAATTAAAATGAGGCCGTTTCATGAAATAAAAAACTATTTTGTTTATTTATAACTACTTATTCATGTAATATACGAGTACATAAAGAAAATAAATTAAAATAAAAACATTTAATACTCTTTGAAGAAATAAAGTATTCAAAATTAATTTGTAAAAAAAGATTGGTGCAAATGATTTTGTTCTCAATAGATTTTAGTGTCTCTTAGCTGAAACAAAAATTCAAACAATTAAGTTTTTTATTCGCTATTTTTAGCTTCTACCATTTATACCAATAAAAATTATAAATAGCCTGTTTTTTATGTTTCCCAGCTATCTATATGTCGACATTTCATAGGAACTACCCTAATCATCAGTAGACTTTGGAAATTTTTGAAAGATATTCTCAAACATTCAACTTTATATCCCAGCAATATAAATAAATTGCTGAGAATTTAAAAGAAAAATGCTCTAATAATATCTGTCAAAACACAAAAAACAAGCCTTTTCATTTATTCACCTCTCTAACATTTCTTTACACCTTTCAAACAAATGAACAACCGTTGGTTGCTACGATTTGCTTTTTGAAAGTATCGAAAAGCAGAGAACAAAAATTCAAACAATTAAGTTTTTTATTCGCTATTAGAGCATTTTTCTTTTAAATTCTCAGCAATTTATTTATATTGCTGGGATATAAAGTTGAATGTTTGAGAATATCTTTCAAAAATTTCCAAAGTCTACTGATGATTAGGGTAGTTCCTATGAAATGTCGACATATAGATAGCTGGGAAACATAAAAAACAGGCTATTTATAATTTTTATTGGTATAAATGGTAGAAGCTAAAAATAGCGAATAAAAAACTTAATTGTTTGAATTTTTGTTCTCTGCTTTTCGATACTTTCAAAAAGCAAATCGTAGCAACCAACGGTTGTTCATTTGTTTGAAAGGTGTAAAGAAATGTTAGAGAGGTGAATAAATGAAAAGGCTTGTTTTTTGTGTTTTGACAGATATTATTAGAGCATTTTTCTTTTAAATTCTCAGCAATTTATTTATATTGCTGGGATATAAAGTTAAATGTTTGAGAATATCTTTCAAAAATTTCCAAAGTCTACTGATGATTAGGGTAGTTCCTATGAAATGTCGACATATAGATAGCTGGGAAACATAAAAAACAGGCTATTTATAATTTTTATTGAAACAAAAATAATTTATTAAGTATTTCGATCAATAATTGTATAAATAAATAATATGGCTCACCAACAATACTTGATGTTGTCATACTATTATTGATAACAACATACATACAAATATCAACTTATTATTATTCCAACATACCTTTAGATTTCCGCAAACACTTCTTCGAATGTATTTCTGCACACTTTTCATTTGCAGTCTTTTCCTTTTTACTTTCTTTTAGATAAACAAAAAAATTGTGTTATAAAAAACAAAACACATCTTGCTTCAATAAAAACAAAGCTAAAAGAAAATTATGTGTCAAAAACTAAGATGAAAAATGCTGACAATATTAAGTTTATTTCTGAAACTTATATTTGTTATATGTGAACAAACTTTGCGTCATATGATAAAAACAAATATTTTAGTATTGGGTGTCATAAAAGCTATTGTTGCTTAAAAAAAATTACCTACTATACTTATATTGTATACAACCATATTTGGAAATTGGTAGGTAGTAATAATAGATTTACTGAAATGCAAACGAAAACATATTTATGGGAAACAAACTATTAATAAATCGAGAATAAGCTGCTTTTACCGATAATACACAATATTATGGCATATGTACTAATGTTGCCGTAATCATATTTCTAACTGCCTTTTCTTTGAGTGTACTGTGGGCCACTATAAGATTTTTTGCAACTGATTGACTAGGAGGGCGTTGAATGAATTCCACGGTAAATTGACATTTAACAATTTACATTAATACAATTCAATAATTGTCCCACAATATCTTTTTTCTTTGATTTTTGACACCAAAAATCTGAATAAAAGAAAGGATGGTGTAACCAAAGCGCACGATTTTGCCATAATCTTGTTCTCTATGCAGTTTCCGCCCTTTTGCATAATCAAGATCTTTGTGCTAACCAGTGCCCAGTTTTTCGTTTGTAAGTTCTTAGAAAGGAAAAATAACAGGAAATTTACTACCAAAAGTTTCTCCGTCATGCAAAACAAAGAAATATCCAGAAGTCAAAAGGTACGTTTGAATATGAAGACGTTGATATTTGTATGTATTTAGTAATCAACAATACGGTGACAACATCAGAAGTATTGTTGGCGAACCATATATTTATTGATACAATTATTAATGAAATCCTTAATAAATTTTTTTTTATTTCAGCTAATAGACACTAAAACTTATTGAGATCGCAATTATGGGATCCAAGTAGCTATTGCAGATTAATTTTAATTATTTTACTTCATCGAAATGTATAAAATCTTTTTATTTTAATTAATTTTATGTACGTATATTACATGAATAAGTGTAGTTGTAAATAAATAAAATAGTAAAGCTTTTCCTGAAATGAGCTTTTTTTAATTAATATGGCAGGATATGACCTAAATATGGTTATATGCCAATTAGACTATTCGTGACATTAGTATGGTTGTTTAAAGAAGATAATATGGTTGGTTGGCATAATAACTTGATTAGATATGATATTAATATGGTAAATTTTATTAATATTGTGTTTGATTTCAATTATACCAACGTTGAACATTTTGCTTACAAAACTATGATGATGCAAATCAACGGCAATAAAATATAACAATGTAATATTTTCAGTACCAACCATATACTACAACAATAGTATATGACCCTTAGAATATTGTTCTACAACTATATATTTTTTTCTGCGTGTACGTATTTAATTTAGACTTTTGTGTTAAAGTTATGCTCTTTTATCTTGTAGAGACATGAACGCATTTTATACCTGCACTTATCAGAAGCTTTTACGTCCTTGCCAAAGTGTGCACATTTACCAATTGTACAACGGGGGGGTTTTCGTTTTTCTTTTGTGTCTTTGTTGCATCTCCCACACACACATTCATATTATGGGAAAAATGATGATGAAAGACCTAAATAAACGAATATGTTTTTAGAAAAAGTATGTGTAAGAAAACAACGGTGTGCTTGTAGCATTACATACATATTCAGGCAAATTTTGAGTAATTAATTTCAGGCAGAACTCTGTGCCAGGTATTCTTCATCGTGTGTTTGAAATTTGTGCTGTTATTGCTGGACTATTCTTTATGTTTTTTTTTTCTTGTTCCCTTTCTTGTTAATTCTTCTTGTCGAGTTAAAGAGAAGAAGAGAAAAAAAACAGCAACTGCCTGTCATTTGCGGTGTGTGTCATTTTATGGTATCGCACTTGAATTTAAAATGGATGAAGAAATGAATAGAATAAAAGACGCAACACAACAGTACACAAAACAACAGCAACAAGCAACAAGGTTGTAAATCAACACATAAAGAAGAGTTAAGCATCCAAGTCGTCAGACTGGCAGCAGGTTTTAAGCCAAACAAAAGCTGAATGGCTCCCATACCAAAATGGCAAATATGAATAAAAAATTAAAAGGTCAAGGTCGTTCTAGACACAAGCACTCACACTCACTTTTAATTTGTCACGAGTCCAAGATTTCAGCCATTGTAGTAAGAATTCTATAGTAAAAAAAAAGCCGCATTGTAGAGATATTGTTAAAGAACAGTTTTTATTTTTTACATAAAGCCAGAAAAGATTTTCTTAACATTTGCCTGAAGTACGTTCGTATGATCGTTAGAGTTTAGTCTTCTGAACGAATATGTACATTTAATCTGCATTTAAGATTTCATGTGTTCATGAAGCGAAATAGTACTTATTGTAGCTATGGCAAAACACAAAGCTGAAATTTAAATTATTTAAAGCAAAGATACCGCAAATAAAATGCATCAAATTGATGGATATATAATGGAAACAAACAAGTGTCTGTTGTTGCTTCGTAATTTATCTATATGTGGCATGACTTTTCCCTTCTTTCTACTTAAAGCTTTTATTTTAATGATAATTTTAAGCAGAAGTGTTTACGCATGATGTGAGTGATAATCGTGCTCGACACAACATTGTCATCATCATCATCATCATCATCTGCATCAACATCAACACCACAAAAGACATGGCAACCGACATTGTTGTTGTTATTTTAGGGATAAACTCCTTTTTAACGTTGGTTAAGCACATGTACAGCTTAAAAGTATTTAGCATAAATACCTGCTTCTATTACAAAGGAGATTACTTAGTAGGAAAGTAAATATGTGTATTTATAAAAACGACCAAAGTATGTTTAACTTCAACTTTGTTGCACTTGCATTTTGATGAAATACTTTTTATAACTTTTATTTTTCTCTTAGCTTTGTAGCTGCAAGTATTTAATGATGGAAAACTCTTTACAATACTCAGAATATTATACAGAAATTAAGCAAAGTTCTAAACTGAGTTAGTATTTCATAAAGTGGATTGCAAAAGTTAAGGAACACTTTCTTGGAATGTGAAAAACGAGAAGAAAACTAACAAATGTAAAAAAAACATTAAAGAACACAATTAGGGCTTGCATTTTTTACATCGTTAATTGCATTCATACAATAGTTAGTTACATTGTTGGAATACAAAAATTTAAATTTTTCGATATCTTCAGCTGTTTTCATAAAATCAGATATACACTCGTGTATGTAAAACGTGCAGCAAAGAAGGCCAAGGTCAGTGTGTTAGCCAACAAGGTTAAGGCTACAGTTTATTTGGAATGCATGCGGTATCATTCGTGTAGTTAATTACAGAAGAGTGGGATGATTCAGAGATTTTACACAGTATTGATATTGTGATAAGGCAAAAGCTAGCACATTTGGCGAATGACAATTGCATGAGCACACATCTTTCTTTTCTAAACTGGAAGAAACGGCTGGGCAGTAAAAGATTTGGGTCGAAAGAAGAGACTATTACCGAAAAAAGCTTTTTTTCGGTACTTTGAGAAAACCCATTACTTGAGAGGAATAAAATAATTTTTAAACTAATCTGAAAGGAGATCAAGTGAAATAAATATAGTTTAAAAAACTAAAAAGCACGATACCATATCAAACTAAAAATTAAGAAATATCCGTATAACGCGTTCCGAGATTTTTTTGAAATTCCCAAATACGTCTGCAGGAATCGCCCAAGTCCCCCACTGACCCGGAAGCAATATGGCAACTTCAATATAAAATGACTGTTAATCATATATCCGTATAAGGCGTTCCGAGATTTTTTGGAATTCCTAAAATCGTCTGCAGGAATCGCCCAAGTCCCCCACTGTCCCGGAAACAATATGGCAACTTCAATATAAAATGACTGTTAATCGTATATCCGTATAACGCGTTCCGAGATTTTTTTGGAATTCCCAATTACGTCTGCAGGAATCGCCCAAGTCCCCCACTGTCCCGGAAGCAATATGGCAACTTCAATATAGAATGACTGTTAATTATATATCCGTATAACGCGTTCCGAGATTTTTTTGGAATTCCCAATTACGTCTGCAGGAGTCGCCCAAGTCCCCCACTGTCCCGGAAGCAATATGGCAACTTCAATATAAAACGACTGTTAATCATATATCCGTATAACGCGTTCCGAGATTTTTTTTAATTCCTAAAATCGTCTGCAGGAATCGCCCAAGTCCCCGACTGTCCCGGAAACAATATGGCAACTTCAATATAAAATGACTGTTAATCGTATATCCGTATAACGCGTTCCGAGATTTTTTGGAATTCCCAAAATCGTCTTCAGGAATCGCCCAAGTCCCCCACTGTCCCGGAAACAATACGGCAACTACAATATAAAATGATGTTAATAGTTCAGATGCACTTCCACGGCCAAAACGTACACCGAATATGAAAATCTGGTTCCGGTTCGGTTAGCGAAGCGGTAACGATTTTTTGCGAATTCCCGAAATCGACTTGAAAAAAAAACTCAGAACGCGTTGTACCTATAGTAACTAAATTAACTCACAACCACTCGCTTCTAGTGTCAAGCCAAGACTGAATTTTCATTTTTCAATTTGTATTCATATTAGTACTGCTTCACATAAATGAATGCTAGCTTATTTTAGTATGTACAGTGTATGTAAAAAATAAAATATTAAAAAAGTCTACTGATGATTATGAAATATCGACATATAGATAGCAGGGAAACATAGAAAACAAGCTATTTATAATTTTTTACTGGTATAAATGTTAGAAGCTTAAATAGCGAATAAAAAACTTAATTGTTTGAATTTTTGTTCTCTGCTTTTCGATACTTTCAAAAAGCAAATCGTAGCAACCAACGGTTGTTCATTTGTTTGAAAGGTGTAGAGAAATGTTAGAGACGTTTATAAATAGAAAAGCTTGTTTTTTGTGTTTTGACGGATATTATAAGAGCATTTTTCTTTTTAAATTCTCAGCAATTTATTTGGATTGTTGGGATATAAAGTTGAATGTTTGAGAATATCTTTCAAAAAATTTCCAAAGTCTACTGATGATTAGGGTAGTTCCTATGAAATGTCGACATATAGATAGCTGGGAAACATAGAAAACAAGCTATTTATAATTTTTTACTGGTATAAATATTAAAAAAAATTAAAAAAAATCTATGTTCTAAGTATGTTGCTCACAATATTTTTTCTTCTCTTACAATATTCTTTTAATCACGTAAACTATAGCAAAACTATAGCGCTAGAAGCACTTAACTAAATTAACTCACAACCACTCGCTTCTAGTGTCATGTCAAGACTGAGTCTTCATCTTCATTGAACGCTTCGAAGCGTGTTTTTTAGTTTTTTAAACTATATTCATTTCGTAACGACTCCGAAACACCGGTAAAATGCACTATGGTTACAGATCGTGCGTTTTACAGAACATGGCTGATTGTTTACAACTTAAAACAGAAGCTAAAATCGCCTTAAAACTTTTAATAGTTTATACTATTTTACCAGAATTAACATTAAGGGCCAGTCGTTTCACGATCTTGTTCGTTGATGCTCGCATGCATTCTGAGCGATTTGATTTATGGTCCATTATCAGCATTTCTATACAGAAAAAATTAAATTTTTCTCCTTGCTTTATGTTAAAGCTAGTAAGTTGAGCAGTTATCAGGTTTTTTAGCGTTAGTGAAGTTTACGAAAGCTTCAAATAGGCTCTAGTTATTACAATAAATAGACAATTTTTGAAGAATTTCATAATTGGTCCGTTAGCGGGGTCACTCACTACTCTTGGCCAAATCATATGTTTTGCAAAACACGCTTTCTATGCATATGCAGCAGGCGAATTTTCCTTTTTTTAACAGCTGCTTATAAATTCTGTTTTCGGGACAGTAATGTTAAAAACGATTATAAAATTTTTTGGACTTTTGGAAAAACTCCAATAGTAGTATGATTTCTGTTTATCGCTCATGTGTATAACAAATATATGACCTTACATCTTGGATGCATATTATATTACTTTCATACATTTTATTTAATTTTGTTTTCATTGCCAAATCGTCAGACTGGCGGCAGGCTTTCAGTCAAATAAAAGCTGCATGGTCCCTACACAAAAATGCAAACATGAATAAACAATTAAAAGGTCAAGGTGCAAATACTAAGTTGAAAATATTGAAAAATTTTCCGCTTCATATAAATATGTACGAGTATATTGTTTTAAAATGTCATGGCACGTGGGATGTTTTTAGAACGTACAAGTATTTTAAGTTCACCATTGGTTTTCTTCTGTCTCATATAAGCATAGTCAACATAATTAAAGGATCTTCCCATATACAATAAAAAAAGTTTCTTGTATTGAAAGTTTATTAAAAAAAAAAAACTCATTTATGAGAATAAAAGTTTCTTGCATAGAAACACTCTTCTTTTATTTGTCTCTTTTTTTTTGCAACTAATCAAATTTTATTTTTGAAGATTTGTTAATAAAATATAAAACGACAACAAACTTTTTCGGTGTTTGTTTTCTTTTGTGCATTTAAAAAACATTCTGAAAAACTTTTTATAAGATCAACTGAATTAAATAGCAAAAAGAAGAGAAAAAAAAACATGAACTTAGAGTATATAAATATTTACATACATTTGTTTCCGTTTGTTGTATCTACACAGTGCTTTGTTCTCATGCTGCTTTTATATTAAACATGAATGTTGTGTATTTTCTTGTACTCACTCGCATGTGTGCATGTGACACAGAAATATGTGTTAGTAGTTTTTAAGGACATTTAAGTAAAAAACAAACAACAACAAAAACAGTGGCAAAAATACTAAACAAACAGCTTTAGACGAGAGTAATAGTAACATTCTAAATACTTCAAGTCACTTTTATATGTTATTTTGTTTGGCTTTTTTTTATTTTATTCTTTATTTTTTCTTTTGACTTTTACTTTTCTACTTGTGTTTTGATATTTTGTTAAATATTTTATCAGAGCTTTAGGTCATGAATATACTCGTACTTTCGTAAGCTGGTTTGATGTTTATTTATTTCAGTACTTCCGTATCAGTTCATACAAAAATATTAAAAGAAATTTTTGCTAGTACACTTACGGAAAATTTGTTAAAGAATATTTGTTTTACTAAGGCTTTCTAATTATGTACATATATGCATGAGGCAAAAAAGCAAAAAGCACTTACACATACTCCTAATTCCGGAATGACCTTAAGTAGATCGTAAAAATTTATGGAAAGCTAAGGGAAACGACTAGATTTATTTCGATCTTCTCGCATCTTTTTTCACTTGCAAGTCGTCCTGCGCAAACATTTAGTTTTTTTTTTTAATCTTATTTAAAGTAATATTTGACCAAATCCAACAAACCATAAATTTGTTGCACATTATCACCTTTAGACAAAAAAAAAAAAAACATTTATTGAATATTTCTAATATTATGTGAAAGTATTTTTCTAATTCAAGTTCAAATCCAGCTTACGCCAAGAATTATTTTTATTTTTTAGTTATAACAATAATTGCCGCGATCAATAACTCTTGATCAAAGAAGACAGGAAACTATAATTGAATACAATAAACTGGGTGCCAACTAGCTGCTAAGTAGTCGCTATATTACTCATCAGCACCCACTAGGATTCGAACTCGGTATCATGTAAATATGATGTATTTTAATACGGCCATTCAACCAACTCAGCCACCGAGATCCCATTTATTTTTTCGTCTATATGTTATTACATATGCTGTTTAAGCCAAAATTGATTGTCATGTCTGATCAACTTAAAGCTAGGGTGGCTAATTCGTTATTTTTCAAACCTGACTCCTAGGGGGCGTTGTTTTCGTAGTGTTTTTGACCCAAACTGCGTTATATACAAGATATTTGATGTAAAATATAAAAGGTAAAAACCCGACATCTTGCCCCCTCCACAGTAATCCTCACAGATATATATTTTTTATCTTGGACCAGTACTCAGGGCATGACCCCTACATATGCAACGCATTGTACTGGAACTAGGAAAATAGGTTATGATGTGAAGGAATGAGGGAGTAGTGTTCGTGGAGGTTTAACTGTAACAATAACAACATGAAAGGCCAAAAGAAACTATATTACAGCATAAAAACTTTTGGAATTAAATTACTTAAAACTGATCAGTGCCCAGTGTATGTACCTTCGACACTGCTCAGATTATCAAAATTTAGTCCCACACCTTCCACACAACAAGCTAATGAAATGTAGAAAAAAAACTTGACGCTTAGTACTGGTTCACATTCAACATCGGCCTTTAAAATTTAAACGCTCGATATAACATTTCATTTTCTTTAAGTATAAAGGAACTGTTGGTCTACTCAAATTTCTCTTACAACTAAGTTATACTGAATACATATGATATTATAGATACATATATTTCAATATGTACAATGTGTCCTAGAAATCAAAGTCTAGCAGAAACAGGCTGACAAGATTAATTGTAACCATCATAAGAAAAATCAGAAAAAAATCTAAAAAACATAATATAATATAACATAACATAACATAGCATAACACAACATAACATAGCATAACATAACATAACATAACACAACACAACACAACACAACACAACACAACACAACACAACACAACACAACACAACACAACATAACATAACATAACACAACATAACATAACATAACACAACATAACATAACATAACATAACATAACATAACATAACATAACATAACATAACATAACATAACATAACATAACATAACATAACATAACATAACATAACATAACATAACATAACATAACATAACATAACATAACATAACATAACATAACATAACATAACATAACATAACATAACATAACATAACATAAAATAACATAACATAACATAACATAACATAACATAACATAATCATTTTATGCGGAGTGATCAAACTGTGACTGGGTTTAACACAAGTTAGTTAAGAGTTTCACACATACAGTGTTCAGGTATACACGAATAAAAACCTCTGTCCCATAAATTCAATATCCAAAACAAAATTACATTAAATTACCATTACTACAATAAATATGTACATAAAATAATTAAAAAATATTGGTAAATACTGCACCTCAACGCCAACCAGTTTAAGGTTATTAACTTCATTTTTCCTATCATTTGTAGCCTGAAAGCATGCTTTTAATTATTGCTGACTTTTATATGACTAAAGGATGTCACAATACGATTACGATCTTTTATCTTGCGTTTCGAATAAAAACTATTATTTTTTTACTCTGTTTTAAATTTGCTCACTGCATAACTCATATGCATGCGTATATGAATATGAAATATTTCGAAATGAAACATTCTTGAATGTTAACTTCGCCTTGGAATTTCTGTTTAATATTTACATATGAATTAATGCTCATTGAAATTTTTGTTATTAAACGTATTTCAATGATTCAAAACGTGTTTAATTACTTTCGATTAAGTTCCTCAAGCAGTCTTTAAAATATTTAATTACTTGACTAATTAAACATAAATCTTATAAGAACAAAACTTTACTTTTGTTTTGAAATTCAGAATTCAAAGCTACAACTAAGAAGCTAGTAAGATAATTAATTAGATAATTATTTTCGTCGTTTAGGTAACGACGGCAGGAAATAAACTATAGTCCATTTTCAAAGCAAATAAATTTATTGTACAGTTCAACTTGGCCATAACGAATTACAGAAGGTTTAAAAAATATTCCGTTATAGATATTTATTCGCTGCATATACATCAGACGTTTTCAAAAGAGCTGCAACTTACAAAATATTTAAAATCGATTTTTTATATTCAGTTCCAACTAAATATGAAACTTCTGAATTAAAAATAACAATCTTATGATAAAAATAACAATCTTGTGCATCTTTTGTAAAATTATTTTACTGAAAGTTAGCACTGTTATGAATTTATATGATCCTATGCATCATTGAAGTTATAGTACAACGAAGTTCGAAGAACTATCAAACAAATTTGTATTAACTAAATAAAGACACTTTTTCAGAGGTAAATTAACTGAATTTGAAAAGAGTCAAAACAATAACAATTTATATAAATATTTCCTGCACTTAGATAGCAGGATTATTATTTTGTTTCACATTGTTATTTTGATTTCGATGTACAGAAGGTTTTGAAAAGACAGTTTCATTCTACAGATGGTTTAGTGCAAAGAATTTTTCAGCTATCACTTCGTCTTCAACTATCATATGTCTTCAACTATCATATGTATATTCAAGTGAACTGAACTGAAGTTGCTTAAACTAAATTTTCAAAAGAAAACTAAATTATTCACAATTAAAGTGTGAAACACATAGTCCATAGCAGACCTCATGACAGCAAATGCTGCAACCTTCTTTTGTAGTAGTAGTAGTCGTTTAGTGTAGCGACTACGAAACATCTAGTTGTCCCCCAGCTAAAGATTTGATTATTATTTTTCTTGTCTTCTTCAATCAATAATTATTGATCACAGCAAATGTGTATTTGTGAAAAAATCCTTTTTAAGGAAGAAAAAACTTGAACTAAAAAACCCGATGTACAAACCAAAAATTTGTAATTTAAAAATTAAAAAGTTCAACAAAAATTTACCAAAAAAATAGAAATTAGTTTAATTCAGCTGCGGCAAAGACATCAGCATAGACAACAACCTGAAGTCCTGTTATCTTGCTGTTGTCCAAATAAACGTTCGGATTTAAATGCGTATATTTAATGTTTGACATATTTAAGTCGGTTGTCTGCTGACGTCAATGTTTTTAGTGCTTAAAATTTAATAAGTTTTCTTTTTATTTCAATAAAGAATTTTAAATGTTTTCAATCAAAGATTTCAATTTAAAAAATTGCGGTATTCATTGTCAATGTGTTTTCATTTTATATAACTACCACATACATATGTCAGCCAGGTATTTTTTACGTAGCAACCCCGAAACGTCAGTAAAACGCGAGTTCATTAGACCATCTAAACTTTTTTCAGATCACACGTTTCTCGGAACATGGCTGATAGTATTCTTTTGTATGAAAACCTTTGCAATAAAGCCAGATGTTAATAAAACATTCGTTGTACTGAGCTTTTCGTTGAAGCTTTTCGTTATATCGTAGTTTCACTGTACGATCTAAACAGACATCTTATATTTAAGAAAACAAAATGTTTCCCCCACTGAGTGACTATAGAAATAAATGGATTTGTTTCTGCACAATTGATTTTTATTTTTCCGAATGAATTTTTTTAAAGCAAGATTGTTTTTACATATTGTTAAAAGCTTACAGTATTTTTTATTTCGAAGGGCATATAAAGAACATAAAAATGCTTATATATATTTCAAGAACTTGAATGTATTCAATGTTACATTTAATCAGGTACACTTTTATCCTTGTATGTGCAGATGTATTCGTATCTCAATCTCAGGGGCATTTCTATCTTATTATTTACTTATACGTATTCTTAAAAGAGCATCGACTGTGCTGTATTTTCATTTATATTATTAAAGTTGATAATTCTTAAAGAATGAAAAACTGATTTCACTCAATTTTATGGGACATAAAACGAATTAAAATTGTCAGAGAGTACGTTGATGTGGCAAGTGTGCTTTCGACTACTTTTTCGAAAGCGAATATATGCAAATTGCAGGTGTATGCATCTGCGAGCATGTACACGTATTTATGTGCACGTGCAAGTGTACGTGTTGCACTTTGTTCTGCTTCAGCCAAGCAAAGTTAATAAAATTTATATACATTCATAACGTATTTGCTTTTTAAAAACTCCTCTTGTTTTACATCATAAAACATCACTCTTTTTAAATTTGGTTAAATCCTGCGTTTGCACAAAACAAAAAAAAATACTTTTGAAATTTAGAGAGCGGTGACGTGCATATTTCGATTATTTGACTAATAAGTTTCAAATACAAAAACGATCGGAGTTTAACTTTGGAGCCAAACCAGAAGTAATACTGTTTGCTTAACGTCAACTTTAAACCTTATTTAATTATTTTTATATTTCAGCAGCTAGTAAGCTGTAAAGCCACTGATAAGGACCCACTTGAGCTGGGTAACCAGGAATACACTTGGGAGTCCAGCAGCCAGCCTACTTAAGCTTGAAAGGAGATAAAACGCAGAGCAGCTGACAAAAGGCAGGTGCGATGAAACGCTTCAACATGTGGAAGCTGATTTTTCGCAGTGGCAGTTGAATAAAAAGGAACAGTAGAAAGATAAATTACTACCTCACACAACTGCTATTGGCACATGGTTATTTTATAAAGTACCTTCACCGAAAGCGTGATATGCAGTACTATTTACATAGACGAGGAAACTAGTTTAGATAACGGAGAACACATTTTTTACACATTGTGGTAAACTAAAAGAAAAAGTCTGCGTACGCACATACGAGGGCTGATCATAAAATAACCGTTATTTAAAATATTTTCATAAAGTGTTTATTTATTCATCAATAACTACCTTGTCTGCTTCAAAGTAATCCCCTTCAGGTATAATACACTTACGCCAGTGTTTTTTCTAATCCTGTCAACACTTCTAAAACGTGGTTTTTGGTATCGTCAACAGCTTTTTCTTTTATGTCCTCAATCATAGCAAAATGCTTTCCTTTCATCCGCGTCTTCAATTTTGAAAAGAGGATAAAGTCAACGGGGGCCAAGTCCGATGAATACGGTAGTTGAGGCATGATAACGGTTTTGTTCTGGGCCGAAAACTTACGAAGAATCATCGACGTGCAAGCTGGTGCATTATTACGGCGCAATATGAATGATTGCTTTTCAACAATTCTGCTGCTTCGCGCAAACGGCGCATAACTTCAAGGTAGTATTCCTTTTTGACTGCACGACCTTGTGGCAAGAATTCATGATGCACCACGCCAGTGCAGTCGGAGAAAACAGTGAGCAAAACTTTTACGTTTGACCGAACTTGACGGGCTTTTTTCGGTGTTGGCTCTTCTGGACGCTTCCATTGGCATGATTGGCCTTTGGTTTCAATGTCATAGCCATACACCCATGATTCGTCACCAGTAATGAGCTTTTTGAGGAAAAGTGGATCGCCGTTGACGATGTTCAACAGCTCCTGGGCGATGTCCATGCAAGGTTGTTTTTGTTCAAAATTTTTTCAAAAATTGAAGGGCACACCAGCATACGACTAATCTTTTTATCTGGCAAAAACAAACAGACAATCCAAAATGCCTGATATTCGCAACATATATATATATATAACGGACATGTGTAGCAACATAACAGAACATGCGTAACTCTCGAAATTTGAAAATAACGGTTCTTGATCAGCCAGTGTATGTATATGAACATTCACGGGGGATGATGCAGTGGAGAATATGCTCGTAAGTGAATTGCGTTGGATAACAGTAATAAAAACTACGAACGAGCATTGCGGCAAAAGAAGAAAGATAGCAACAACATCATTGACTTAGGTAGACGTTGTTTGCGTTGAAGGTCTACAAATACGTCGGATACCACTCCAAAGTTATTGAAACCAGTTTCGGAGTGGATGGCTTTCCAAGGCAGATAATCGATTTTAATTTGATCACTATATGCTGAGGCCATACTCATACTCTATAGGTGCATAACGCATTTAACCGATTTACCATATGAAAATCGAACAAATATTTTTTCAGCTGAGTTTGATTTTATGAGAAGTATTTAAGCACACTACTTTATTAAACACTTTTTGGAAAATAGGTTATGAAGAGGGGGAAAAAGAGAATAGTTTTTGTGGAACTCAAACCGATCAATAATGCCACGGAAAGACCGAAACAAACATTATCACAGCATTTGAAAGGCTGGAATTAAATTTGTTAAAACTGATCTTACCTTTATAGCGTCGAAAATAAAATGTCCAAAGCTTCAGACTATATATTTTCTGATATTTGCAATGAACTTAATATCAGATCTTCAAATTAACATTACCGTAAAGCAATTCTGATTTGCATTTCTTCAGTTCTTAATACTTTCCAAGCAAAATAATGCATCCAAATATTCAGCCTGCAGCGAAATTGACTTACATATTTGACAATTTTATTATTCAAACAATTCTGGCCAGTCAATTACAGTTTGCCAGTCTTCGAGAATCAACAAAAAAAAAAAAAATGTATATATAATAACTAAAACATTTTTATTGAAACGAAAGGCAAGGCAAAAGACTCCAATGTTTCTGAATTCAGTTGCATTAAATTGCAATCTGTACGAAAAACATATAGAAGAAACCATGACTTTAAAACACTTGAAAATAAAATAAATGTTTACTTCGGTTTAAGGTGTTGTTTGTGTGTGCTCCCTCTTATTATTATTTTTTATTTGTGAAACCACTTTAATGTTTTATTTGACTTAAGCCTTTGAAAAATCAAAGAAAATAATTTTTCTTTTCTCTTTTGTTATTAAAGCTGTGCAAAGAATTCTTGGTATTTTATATACCAGTTTTTGGTCGTTTCATATATTTTTCTTTTTTTGTAACTCAAACTAAATCAGAAGTACAAACCACCAAATATTTACACACACACACACACTCCATAGAAATTACCTTTTTTTTTGTTGAGTTTACGTTATGTTTACCATGCACGTATGTGTATGTGTACATATATGTTATCAGAATTGTGCATGAAAATCATGTTTGAGTGAGCGTGTATTTACACGTGAATATATACGGATGCTAAAGCCTGAAAAATTTAATACATACTTTCTTTTTCGTATCTTATTGTGAGAGAAGAGAAACAAGTATGAAATAACTTTGTAACCAACGCTAACTGCGGTTACAGTGGCGGACGAAACAAAACATATTAAAGCTGGTATACGAACAATTTATTTGATATCTATTTATTTCTATGACAGCTTTAATTAAGACTTTCAACAGTTGGAAGAAACCTAATATGAGTGGATGATCCACAGACTTGCCTTAGCCTGTACTCGTATATTAGAATTTGTTTTAGAACTCACTGCATGAAAAATTGCGTGTGCAAATTTGCAACAATAAATTGTGAACATGTCTGTGTTGAGAAGAAATTTTTTCTTTGCAAAGAAGAATCGTTTAAGTTTGCATTCGTCTACAACTGTAAACTTGTCTATTTTGGAAGCAATTTTTTCATGAACAAGTAAAATGAAGTTGAAGTACAAAAATTCCTGCGGTTGCTTAGGAGAATTTCCCAAGCCAAAAATTAGAAACATCTACTGCATACAATCACGTATGCACACGCATACACACACACACACACACAAACAAATATAGATATATACACAGCTGCGAATACCATACGTAAATAGACACATGCTCTTTGGAAAAGTTTTTCTTTATCTAAAAGTTTTTTTTTGCCAACCTTTTCATCTTGTGTAAGAAAAGAATTTATGAACAATTAGGTCTGATATAACTTGAGAATATTAATTAAGAATATAATTAAGTAATAAAAAATTGGACAAATTATACATATTTTGTAGCAGAAATATACTTTCGATGAAGCGAACTTTGTAACAAATGGTGGTATGAGGAATACATAAATATATTCTGATATGAAAACCACTCATTTTCATTTCAGTGTTTGATTTTTACATTAACCGCGAATTTCAAACGGCTGTATAGCACCTCACACAACTCGGCCATTTCATTTATGATGCCGAAAATTACAAATTATGGATGAGAAAGGAATGGTACAAAATATGTTTTTATTTCATATATAAAGAGTAGAAGAAAGAGTTATAAGCTCACCGATTTGTCATTTATGGCTTTAGATTTTTCAGAACACATATTACACATACAACGAATAGTATTTATTTAAATATATAAAACAAACTAAAAAGCCTACGTTTTATACAGTTCTGTTTTGAAAACCATATCACAAAACAATTTCACATTAACAAGATAAATACTACTTCTGTTAAAAGTTACTCGTAAGTCTTTAAATAAGTAATAAACATCCTTACCGTAAACAAATAATAAAATAGCAGCAGGAAGTCGGTTTTTTGATACTGTTGTGTACTTAGAAATCACAGCTTTTTAAATTAGGTGGTTTTAATAACACAGGCTTGTTAGCAGGAATACTTTTCATTTCCACATTGTTTACTTATGAAAGTTAAAATTGTGAAAATTTTGAATTTACTTATTTTATTATAGCATTTTGTATAATGTGTCCTGCATTTTAATACATTTGATACTCTCTATTTAATGCCAGTTAATTGTAAGATACAATATTAAATGTCTAAAAGACGCTGCAGGGGTGTGGGGGGGAGAGCAAGCAAAGCTCACGATACCAAAAGGTTTCACAGAATTGTCACATTTGTTTATTATGATGGATGGATATATAACAATGAAACAAAGTACCGGCGAAAAGTTCGCCACGACTCTGGTGGCATACCTCTATCCGATGGCCATAAAATATAATTATGCTTCAATGTGGCGAATTATCTCGTTCCTCTAACTCTTGAATAATTTTTGGCTGACTGCTTTTTCTGCTTTTTCATGGATGGTATAGATATTGAGTAATAGGCTGCTCTTAATATTCTTGGCATACAAATCCATTGTGATGTTCGCGGGACGGAACGCATTTTCCATGTCTCTACAGTTCATCCGATCTCTCCCGAGGAACAGGCTTTGCCTTGGCGTATTCCAAACTAGGGCATTCTGTTTTTCGGGTAAAAAAGAGAAGGAGTCCCCCGTTTGTGGTAGCAAATAAAACTCTAGGAAGCCGCATGGTTTATGTTGTGTTGGCTTCCAAAACCCTTACCAAGGGTATAAATTGGCAGAACGGGAATAAGCAAATTCCCCGGAAGATTCTGCTTCCCAGATCCCTTGGTGCTGATAATTGTTGAAACGTTCTGGCTGTGGCATTGTCCTGATTGGTTCTCCTTGCAGTTTAGCCCAGGCTGATCATAATTAGGTACCTACCTTGACGAAAACTTTCTCGCTGTGGTTGAAACCTAAAACGCAGGAAGGGGGTGTTAGTATCCTTATTAAATGTTTGGTGTGTGGCTTTTTTCGGGGACTAACAACCTCCCGAGGGTCTGTTGCCTTTACAACAGATACGTGTAATGTGACGAACCAGTGGTGATGGTTACCCGGTGAGTTGGTTTAGGGGCTGATGCTGCCAGTGGTCTTCGGCCTACCAACTCATTAAGCCTTGTCTTCCATTGATTGCTGGGAAATTGCAACCAGAAGGAATTAGAAGGCCCGAGCTCCTCAACAAGAAGTTGCTCATATGGCTACACGGGGTCGCTGGTGAATCGTTAATAGTTCACTCCGTGGAACTGGCCCATCATCAGATAAGGCCGTAAAGGCAGGTGCTGATGTAAATATTTTTCACTACTACTCCATCTGATCTTCTTACTATTTCTACCTAAAACCGACCGAAAATGGAATTCAACAACTCTCACGCTGGGGCCCGTGCCTCAAAGTCTATTTTGGAGTTACTTGACCATGTGCGAGAAAGAGCGAAGAAGCTTATCAGTGGCAATAGGATACTATGTTTTATCGTTACAAAAAGGATTTTGCTCTGATGAGATTAAGGATCTAGTTCCTAAGACCCACATATTTTTACAAAATACACATACAACAACCGTTAGTGGTCGATTGCTCAGTTAAGCGTATAACGCATTATAGAGAGAATGTGTTTTTCAGCAAGTTACCTTCAGACGTGTTTTCTGCTACATATAACAATTGAACAGTTGCAGTCAAACGTCCAAAAACACTATTCCGCCTCTCCTTGTCCTCATAACCTATATTCTTAGTTTGGGTACAATACACTGGGGTTTTGCCGTGAGTGCTGGTCCAAATATCCCAAAGAAAGAAGTCTCATATACAAGTCTATATACAAGATCATAGCGGCCAAACAACATCGCTTCGATATGAGGTAACATGGCGATGGGATTTTTCTCCCAAAAGCGTCGTTGTTTCGTTGGTTGTGTGGCAAGTCATATATTGCCCAGGTCCATATTTCAATATCTGACCACAACAAGTCCGTTATCACGCACGACGACGAACAAAGATTGACAGCTCATTTAGCACATTATCACACACTACAGCAATATTTTTGGAGTACGAACTGAATGAGCATGCGCTGGTGTTTTTATATTTACTACACTTTGCTGAAATTTGCGCACAATTCCCCCGACACATTCGGTCGATTTGATTGTCCAAAAAAATTTCGAAGTGTACGAAATGCATTCTGATTTGAAAGTCGGTTTTCGTAAGAAGTTTCAACAATCTTAACGCGCTGCTCAATTGTGTAATTGTTTCTATGGTTGAAATTGTCAAACACTTAAACAAGGAAATATAAAATTAAGTTCAGTAAAAAAATCTTGACTTTAAGGTGTGAATCACAATTAACAGCTCACATTATGTTGATATACTTTATTTATCTAGTCCTTACAAAGTTGTTCTCAGATTGAATTAAAGTAAAACTTTGTCCTTTTGTCAGATGTTTTCATGTTATCAACTTTCGGCTGGCAATTTGATCAGAAAAAAAACATTACCAGTGCTGCTAGTTCACGGATAACACAGCTGGTTCATTCGTTCGCAGAATTATATTTAAAACAAAAACAACTTTCAAAGTTTTGTTATTGTTTTGTATTTTGGAATTGTGCGAACAAAAGAACAGCTTCGTTATCCGTGAACTGGTATTGAATATTTTTTTACCACCTGACACCAACAAGGGACCTCCAAATGGCAATTAAGCAGAAGTCTCTATAACTTTAAATAAACTAATTTAATATAAGGAAAGTGTCTATGACATAGAAAACGATCTTTCATTATATTTGCATTAGCGAAAGGTATAATTATATCGGGTGGTTAAATTTCAAGGGCCGATGTTGAATGTGAACCACACCTAAACGCCAAGTTTTTTTCCGAATTTTATTTGACATTTCTCTATTTCAGACTTACTCAATTTGAACTATGGAGAGATACACAATCCAACAACGTGTTAAAGTTATCCAGACTTATTATGAAAATGTTGATCAATTTTCGAAAAAAATCATCTTCAGTGATGAGGCACATTTTCACCTCAGTGGATTCGTCAATAAACAGAATTGCCGCATTTGGGCGAATGAGAATCCAAGAGCGACTGTCGAAAAACCAATGCACCCACAAAGAGTGACCGTTTGGTGTGGTTTATGTGCTGGCGGCATCATCGGGCCGTATTTTTTCCAAAATGAGGCCGGTCAGGCAGTTACTGTGAATGGTGTTCGCTATCGTGAGATGATAACGAACTTTTTATGGCCCGAATTGGAAGATATGGATGTAGACGATATGTGGTTTCAGCAGGACGGTGCCACTTGCCACACAGCTAACGAAACAATTGCTCTTTTGCGCAACAAATTCAATGGCCGTGTTATCTCACGTAATGGCGATGTCAATTGGCCGCCAAGATCATGTGATTTGATACCGTTGGACTTTTTTCTTTGGGGTTATTTGAAAGAAAAGGTGTACGTCGATAAGCCAGCAACAATTCAACAGCTAAAGGATGAGATAATTCGGCACATTAACGGCATAGAACCTCCATTATGCCTCAGGGTCATCGAAAATTTGGACCATCGGATGGAGGTGTGCTGCCGTGGTCGCGGCGGCCATTTGGCCGATATTTTGTTCCATACATAATTGAATAATACCAATATATCATAATAAAATAAAATTACAATAATTTCCTAAATAGTTTGTGTTTTATTCAAAATCAACATCGGCCCTTGAAATTTAACCACCGTTTAGATAATAGATGTAAAAACAATACGTGTAAACTGTGACACTTCTTGGGTTGCAGAAACCCCTAGACTTTGGCTAAAATCGAGTCTTTGGCTTCGAGACAGTTGCTCGAGCGCTCTACTAACTTAGCTATGGAAACAACTAAAGTTATTAAGTTTATGTTGGTTTCAGCATGGAATGAAACGAAGGAAAATATTGCAGCATTCATATCTGAATAGAAATTGTGCTTAATCCCATCCTATATCATTATCTGCATTCTGCATTCGTATGTGTGTATTAAATTAAAAACTCTTTTACGCCGTATTTTCTTTAAATAAATTTTAAACTTTAAATAAATTTTAAACCTTTTCGTATATAAAGGTAGTCGAACATTTCTTCAAGTATGGAAAATAAGTCTCAGACGAATAAGCTGCCTTTGATTAAACTTGAAGAAGAAGCTTCTTTTCAAAGTAGGAAGACAGAAAGCAGAAATAAAATAAATATAATATAAATAACAAAAATTCTCTTGAAGCTTAATTTTGCATATCATAACTATGTCTAAGTTAAAAATGTTTCCAATAACATTAACATGATTATGATATCATAATTTTCAATCAAACAGAAATAAAATACACATTATTCATTTAATTATGGAAACATTCAAAAGTTTTGCTATTATATGAAAAAACTTTTCGCATAAATCAAATTATAATTATATAAATATATAACTTGCCTTCCTGCTCAAAATACACATAATCACACACATTCTTTTCTTTAATAATTTCAAGCGAATTGGAAATAATAAATTTCGAAACGGCATTTTATAGTTGTACAGATTAAAATCATAAAACATATCTGGTTTCTTTTGTACTTCATGGCATTATTAAACAAAAAGTATCAATGTTTTTAACTTCTCTGCCACCTGCTGCAACCCCAGCACCGTACCGCACCGCATCGCACCACATCTCACCACCCCACCCCAGCCCAGCCCGCCGCGTAAAATTTCAAAATGAAAAAAGTAATAAGAAGCGAAATAAAAATTGCTGCAGTTGCTGTAAAATGATTTATATTGTTTTATCAATGGTAAACGTGTTATTTAATACAAAAAGTTTTCCCATGCCCTTCTCAATTTGACGTTAAAATGAGAATTTTCAACACGATACTTAAAATATAAAACAAGAAGCTTTACTATAGTTGTTAACAACAATGAAGAACACTGACTCACACACACACACTTATATATACAGAGCGTTACAGTCAGGGACAAGTGTAAATTGAAACGAGATCCCTAATAAATTCATTAGAGAAAAATTTCTAAAGCGAAACCAATTACACTCGTATATGGCTTTGCGGAAGCGTAATATTTTTTGTTGTTACTCTAATTTTTACTTTTAATACAAAAATGTTTAATTTTAAGACGTGCTTTTGTTCGCCACTGTTTAAATACTCTTATTTATGACTTAATACAACGCTTCGGTTAGAAAGTATTAAAGGGAACAAAAGCAGAGATGAATAAAAGCTATAAAAATGCACTGAAATTTAGTGCACTTCAATATTGCGCTATTTTTTATTTCATTCAGTATCTTTTTAAAAAGGAATTTTTTTTTACTTTTTTGCTTTTTTGCCCTCTTGTGCACAAAAGTCTGCAAGCAATATAAAACATAAATTCTTATTATCGATTTAAGAAACACAAAACAAGAAACGAAAAAAGTATTAACGATGAAGGAGAGAAAAAAAAACTAAAACAGAAATAAATATAAAGTCATGTCCTCCGTAATAAGTTTTTCGTTTTCCTTTTTTCCTTTAGTTTTGTTGGTTTTCGTGAGGCAATATTTATGTAAAAAACCAAAAAAAGAAAGAAAATCATCCACCAAACGGTGGTATTGAAATGTGTGTTCAAAGAGCTTTTGTTGGAGTCATAGTTATTGTGTGCAAGTTAGTGAATCCTGAAAGAATTTATTTATTTTTTACTTTTGGGGATTCAAAAGTACACAGAAGTAAAACACAAGTCGGAAAATGTTTTACAATCAACAAAATAATGTTAAACAAAAAAGCGAAAAATTTTCGGTAAGAAATTTTAAGAAAATCCCCATTAAGAATCAAAGAAAATCTATGGGAAATTACTCGGTTAGTTCTCTTATACTTGAATGCCAAATTGATTTCAAATAGGAAGTTTCTTGCAATTTCTTTTTACAGGGAACTTCCAATGTCAGTTTCTTTTATTCATTGTTTTTTTCTTCTTTTCTCCCGTCCAAGTATCCTCTTGTTTTACAGTGTGAATAGATAATTTGCCTGCTTTTCATTTGCTGCAACAGCTCTTAAGAATCTCTTTCATTGTTCTTGTTTTCTTTTTTAGGTTCTTCTTTTTCAAATAAAAAGATTTCTTAGGAAATGAATAAAAGTTTGTTTATTTTTTGTTTTGGCATTTCTGTCGTTGTTCAAAACATTGCAGGGTTTTGTATCAACTCCGTATTGACAATAGTTCGGTTTACCCACAAACACCTTGAAAAGAAAACAAAAGTTGTTGTTGTTCAGCAATTTTACACTGGGTGACTTTTGTGAAACCGAAAAAAAGGTTTCTTATTGCTGAGAATATATTGCTTTTGTTCGTAATAGTGATTTATTTATTTGGTGTTTGGAGGTGCCGGTGATTTAATTCCAATCAATATTGACATTAATAAGTACATACAACCGAATTTTTTTTTTTTATAAGTTTACATAAACAATTAGGATTAACAAGCTGCTAGCTATTGAAAAGCCCTCTTGGGTACAATCTGGCCCCGTTTTGTTGCCTAGGTGTGATATACATATATCTCACTAGATCTACATATCATTGATTCAAAAGCAAACCAAGGATCGGATAAATAAGTCCAATCCACTTATATGACATTCCGATAGCTCCGCCAAATCATGCAGCTTCAGTCTGCCTGCATACAAAGCCCTTATAGGGCATTTACATCTACCCAAAATCTACTAGATTTGAATGAAAATCTTCAACAAAACCTTAAGCATTTACACTTTCGTTTTTTGACATCTTGCAAGATTTCGTTTCCATAAAATTTATTTTTTTAAAGAGTTTGGCAGTAATAACTACATCACAATAACTACATCTAATAGCCTATTTACAACAAAGCGAAATCTGCTCATTCGAGATTTCAAACCGAAATTTCAATACTTTTGAGAAGTATTCCCATACAAAACGAAATCTACTTTCGACGAAATCTCCTGAAATCTACTCAGTACTAAGCGATGAAACTGTGATTTCTTGCAAAAAGTACTTAAAAATACTACGCTGCAACAAAAATTGCATTATAGTGTATAATATAAAAATATACACTTTAATGCTGGTGTATTCAGTCTCTGATAATATTGTATTGTCAAACCCACATGCATAAATTATTTTTGAGCAAATGAAATCTTGCAAGATGTTAAAAAACGGTGGTGTAAACGATATAGATTTCGTTGTAGATTTCAATTCAAATCTACTAGATTTTGAGTTGGTGTAAATGCGCTATAAAAGTATAGTTTTTTTAATGCAGCGTAGTATTTTTAAGTGCTTCTGTGAACAAAATCACAGTTGTGTAATAGAGTACTTAAAAAAAGCTACTAATTTCGTCAAAATACAGTCGCAATGTAGATTTCATTTTGTATGGGAAATCTCGTCAAAATCAACTAGATTCGATTCGAAATTCGAAGGCTTAGGTGTAAATGCCCTATTATACCAGAAAGAGCTGGACGCCGACAGAGGAAGTGCGCTCTACTTCCTCCTCGTCTCTGCAACTTCTACAGAAGTGATTAAAAGAAAGATTTAATACCTTCACCTGCGTCCCCATGTGGCAAAGTCCTGTCAGAACGCAACCCATGTCGGGGCAGGCTTCTAAGGGTGATAGTCTTCCTGTTATCATATCTGGGCCATGTCAACCTTGATATACGATAGGTAACCTCGCTAGATCATCTGTATTGAGCGGTCTCAAAAAAGAAACAGATAAAAAAGTTTCACAAACGGTGAAGTTTTAAGAAGATTACGTGAGAAGGTAGTCCCGATAGTACTTCTAGTGTGAATACGTATTAGTAGGCGAAGCTTTGTAGCACTTTTCGTTGAGAAACAGCCTCGATTTCTCACTTAGTAGAGTACACGACCAACATCTACGAGGTCGCGGGTTCGATTTCTATTAATGACTTTGGATGTTACTGCAAACAAACAAAAAACTTCACAGTATTTGTGTTTGTTAAAAGAGATGCACTTTTCTTTTCATTAATTAACAAATTTGTACAATTTTTCATATTGGCTCAAGAGACGAGTTGATACTAAAGCTCGGGTCATATACAAAACTTTACCATATAAATCAAAAGTAGAATAAAATATTGCAATAAAAAAGTGATAATTTTCGCAAAAACATGATAATAATTATAAAATAACAAAAGAAAGAAGAAATAAAACCTGATTTTTTTTATTTTATGAATAATTTAAACAAGCTATTGCTATAGTGAAAGGCCAATGTAAGCGGTAGCGGGCGGCAACAGTGTGAACCATTTACATAAAATTAGTTTTTTTTATAATTTTTTTAATTTAATTTGGCAATACCGTTAAAGGCGGCCGAGCGGCAATGTTTGACTTTTTCTTCTGCCGCTTCAATTTGCCAAACCAAAAAGTAAACGAAAAAAACGTAGAGAAAATAGAAGAAACAAACTAATTTTCTTTACTTATTTATTTTTGCGTAAAAAAGCATAACCTATTATCCTAGTTCCAATACAATGCGCTGCATATGTAGGGGTCAACCCCAGATAAATAAAGATTTTTTTTGTTAAAATTTCGGCATCCTACATCCTACATCAAATAAATTTAAGTGGCAGTTGGTTGCCGCCCGTTGCCGCATGCCGCTTACATTGGCCTTTCACTATAAAACAAACCTTTTTAAAAGCAAACTCGTTGGAGTTGCATATTCACGCCAACCAAAATAGTCGCCAATACGAATCAAAGGAGCCCTAACTAGATGAGCTTGCATCTTTCAGTTACGGAGTTCGTACGACCACCTTCCATCAATTAAAAATTTAACATTTTGACAGACACGAAATAATACATGAGGAATTACATATTAAAAAAACAGACGTAAAAACATATCGTCTGTAGGTGCCTTTACCAAATTGCATACATATAACTTTTAGTTAATTTAAAATGTCAATTATAAGAAACCACAATTTTTATATGGGGATTAACCTCTTTCGCTTACAATAGATTTTTATTTAATGAAAACTTATGAACTTGTTCTCAAATACGTAAACTTTATTAAACATAGCTCAGGTTTTTGTAGTTAAGCCAGCCACCGTCAATGTCTTAATGCCAAACTTAAAACCTTGTGTTTGTGTTCTTTTCAGATGATGAAAATTCCCACGTACATGCCGTTCTAACGCAAGACAATTTGTTAGATGGCACAATCGAAACAAATTCCGAAAACTTTTACATCGAACCATCTCACAGATATTCAGAGAAATTAAATGAGACTGGCGTCCACAGTATAATTTATAAATTAAGTGATGTGGACATGCGTAAACCTGCAGTTGAGGAGCCCACCAAATCATCGTCGGCCGAACACTGTGCCAGTGAACGTTTAAGACGCAGCATGTTATTAGATGAACTGAAAAGAAGAAAGAGCATCAGTAACGAGTTTCGAGAGTACAATGATGCTCCCTTGACTGAGGAAAAAGTGAAAATGCATAAAAAGCGTTCGAAAAGATGGCTGCCAGAAGAGGTGAGTTCACATTTAATTCTGCAATTAGTTTTCGTTGAAGGAAGAGCTAAAGTTCTGTTAAGTTACACGCCCGTATTTGGGCACAAATTTTACTTGCCAAATCAATAGAAGTTTGTTCTTGTATGTACATTCAAAACGTATGAGAGCAGTACAAATATCGCGGCTTCAACGCTGTGTAATTGGAAAATGCAATTTTGACAGAGAGTAAGAGGGTAAACTTTACCTTCTCTCAGTAAAGTTATATTCAAAGCAAATGTGATTTTTGTTTGAATTTTGTTTATTATTCCACCGACTTTATCACTACATATTTGCTGAATTCACAAACTCGATCATATCGTGTATCGATGTATTTGGAGAGATAATTTCAAACACAAAACTTCAAAGCAAAAACAATTTTCAAATATATTTTCTGTGAGTTTAATGTTTGTGTTTGAAATTGTTTCTCTAAATACAACGATACACGATATGACTGAGTTTGTGAATTCAGCAATTATTTCTATTTAAGAATACTTCAGATTATCACACTTTGCATTAAGTCCTGCCAAAAATTCAAATAAAACGTGCAATTTTGATAGTGTGAGTGTAACGCGTTATGAAAATAGAAAATAATACGGTAAGAGATTTGATATTCTATAGCACTTCACTATTTTTAGAAATTTGTTTAAACAATAAGAGTTTTCATTGGATTAGGGTTGCATTTTTTACAAAAGCAAATAGTATAAATATTAAAACCAGACGTTAAGCAAATTTACTGTTTCTTTTGAAATAATATTTCTTATTTTACTTTAGAGGTGTGATGGTATGAAAACAAAATGTAACGGTGGGTTAGATTTTTTAACAGTCGCAACAAATATCATTAGATTTTTGTCTCACAAAATTCCATCAAAATCTTAAGACTTGTATGATAGTCTGCAACGCCCTTTACGAGGGCGGTTTGGAAACTTCTTAGCCTATCAATGAAAAATATTTTTATTTTTCAAAAAGCGTTGGACACTTAGTGCAACGATTTTCTAGCAATTCTATCCCTTGAATAAAATAGTTTTCCTCAAGGTCTTCAAAATAGTGGTTTACAACTGTAATTGCATCTTCATTTGAGGTAAAACGCTTCCAGCAAGGAATTTTTTAGATTTGGGAACAGGTAAAAGTCACTGGGAGCTAAATCAGGACAATAAGGTAGGTGGTCAAGCAACTCGTACTTTAATTCGTTGATTTTAGCCATTGTTGTTTTTTTGTTGTAAGCCAGGACGTTTTTCTCGAATTGGTATATTTAATTCCAATCCAAAAGGTTGCAATAGTACTCTGAATTTATTGTTTTACCCTTTTGCAAATAGTCAATCAATAAAATACCTTTGAAGTTCCAAAAAACCTTACCAGCCGATTGATTTGGGGCACTTACCAGCCGATTGATTTGGGGCACTTCCTCCAGCATCAGTCCATTGTTTGGATTGTTCTTTTGTCTCTGGAGTATAGTGGTGGATCCATGTCTCATCAACAGTTATGAAACGACGCTTAAAATCCATTTTATTTCGCTTAAAACGATCCAAACAAGCTTCAGAAATGTTCATTCTTATGCGTTTTTGGTGGACTGTTAACAAATGCGGCACTCATCTTGCAGAAAGCTTTTTCATCTGTAGTTCTTCATGCAAAATTAAATGGACTCGATAATTTCAGATGCCCATGTCACTGGGAGCTAAATCAGGACAATAAGGTAGGTGGTCAAGCAACTCGTACTTTAATTCGTTGATTTTAGCCATTGTTGTTTTTTTGTTGTAAGCCAGGACGTTTTTCTCGAATTGGTATATTTAATTCCAATCCAAAAGGTTGCAATAGTACTCTGAATTTATTGTTTTACCCTTTTGCAAATAGTCAATCAATAAAATACCTTTGAAGTTCCAAAAAACCTTACCAGCCGATTGATTTGGGGCACTTACCAGCCGATTGATTTGGGGCACTTCCTCCAGCATCAGTCCATTGTTTGGATTGTTCTTTTGTCTCTGGAGTATAGTGGTGGATCCATGTCTCATCAACAGTTATGAAACGACGCTTAAAATCCATTTTATTTCGCTTAAAACGATCCAAACAAGCTTCAGAAATGTTCATTCTTATGCGTTTTTGGTGGACTGTTAACAAATGCGGCACTCATCTTGCAGAAAGCTTTTTCATCTGTAGTTCTTCATGCAAAATTAAATGGACTCGATAATTTCAGATGCCCATGTTATTAGCTATTTCACGCACTTTTATACGTCGATCATTTAATACCATATCATGCACTTTGGCTACAATTTCTGTTGTTGTTGCTGTTTTTGGTCGTCCACTACGTGGTTCATCTTCAATGCTTGTACGACCACGTTAAAATCCAGCAACCCAATTTTTTACTATTGCATATGAAGGAGCACTTTTATCTGACACATTTACCATATCATTACGAATTCCTTGTGCAGATAAACCTTTTTTTATGTAAATATTTAATGATACCACGCATTTCTAATTTTTCCATTGTAAAAAAATCGCGGATGCGTCTTTTGTGAACACCTGTTTCTTTATGAAGGAGTTACCAGATCAAAACAAAATTTAACATGTGTTCATAGCAGAGATGGAAGTTTCCAAAACACTTAACTTTTTCTGTTTATATCGCGCTTTTTGTGCTAGGCTAAGAAGTTTCCGAGCTTTCGTAGTGATTTTTATTAAACAACGTTAGTGAACAATACTGTTCATGGCACAGTGTTTATTCCCTTATTTAAGTTACTTACTACAGCGTAAAATCAGAACGTTAAACTACATTGCACTTTACTTTTTAACTTAGCTTGCGCTGAGAGACGTATATTATTCCATTTTTTTATATTTCCTTTACCAGATTCAATCATCGGAGTTCCGTTATTGTGAAAAAAGTTTGAATCTGTTGTACAGTGTCATGAGACCCCTCCTAATTTAAGATCATAAAATACACAAACAAATGATAATATCACAACAAATCGTTTTTATAAAATTCTGCAATATTTTGATTTCGTGTACGGTTGGTTTCTAAATAAATACCTTTTATTTGCGAAAGAAAACTTGCTGGTCTCGCCTCTTTCATTTAAGCACAAGATTACTTGATTGAAGGAAGGGTGTTCAGTGTGTATTTTTTTTTTTTTTTTGGGTAAATGTAGACCTCTGCGACTATTTAACAGTAAAGCAAACGTAAAATGTGTGCTTTCTGTTTGCACGAAACAAAAACTGAAAATGTGTAGAAGGGTTCCTTCCATCACTGAGTTGTGCCGCATATTCATTAACATTTTAATGGACTTCATATTTGCCTGTGTTGACTAGGGTATCCTACAATGTTCTAGAGAAATTTTTAAATTCAAAATAAATAAATAAAACTTTGCACTTAAAAACAATATTGATTCATTGTACACAAAAAGAGAGGAGTAATCAAAAAGTTTAAAAATATTTATTCAGCATTGAAAACATGAAACAGTGGGGCTTACTTTTTTGTGGACTACCTTAGTATTTAAGCACATACACTTTATATCCCATCCCAGCTTATCCCTTTTTTTCATTTTTCTCCCTCATCTGGGGCTTTTTTGTTGCCCTCTCTCTCTCTCTCTCTTTTATTTGCTTTATTTTGCACTGCTGGTCTTTACACATTTTATTTTGATTGACAGTTAATTTACAAAAATTTGCATAATAGAGTCAAGCATTTTTCACTACTTTCTTTGAATGCGAGAGTGAAAAATTTTTATTGAATCTGAAAGCACGACTATGTTGAAGTTTTCCCACATTTTTTTTTTAATAGGACGAATTTCGTTTGCACATATCTACACTTTTACTGTTTTACCACTTAATGGTAAAAAAAATCAATAGATTTAAATTTGTAAATTGTGTTTGTGGTAAACGTTTTAACTGTTAAGCACAATAAAAGAAAAATTCATTAGAAAATACTTATGTTGGCGAAATTGACGTTGATGAAATTTTTCAAGCGAATTGTATGGAAAAAATTTTTTTAATAATTTTCTAAAATAAAGGCAATTTGATCAAATTATATTAAAACTTATCACACCTTTATTGCAGCAATGTCGTAACTCAAAAAATAAGGTTCTCGAGTTAACACAGCAGAATTGTTAAGGGTACTATTCTTCATACTGTGCAAAAAACAAACACTCTAATAGCTTTTAAACTGTTTTCTTTAGGAGATATTTTTAAAATTCTTTTTCTAAAACTTCTATGAATGTAAACTAAAAAAGTTAAATGAGTTTTTTTTTGCAAAAAAGTTTTCTGAGTTATGAAGTTGTTGCAATAAAAGAGCGTTGTGATTTGTCTACCTCTTGAACTGATCAATTAGTGCTTTGTGGTATTATTTAAATAAGCATCAAGTGCACAGGTATTAGGGAGAGTTAGTCAGCTCACTTCAGTTGTGAATATAGGCATAAGGTAGAGTGTAATATTTGTACGTACGAGGTATGATTAAAAAAAATCACCGTTATTTTCAAATTTCATGAGTTACGTATGTTCGATTTTCGCATTTTTTTCTGTTAAGTTGGCACACATGTCTGTTATATATGTTGTCCGTTTGTTTTTGACAGATAAAAAAGTTAGTCGTGTTTTGGTATGCTCTTCTATTTTTTACTATTCGAAGAAATGGATCAAAGAAACTGTATTAATTTGACATTTAAAATGTTGGCTGCGTTTGGCGAGTCTACTACGTGCAGAACGCAAGTTCAATTGTGGTTTAACCGGTCTAAGGAAGGTCGAGAAGATGCCAACGAAGATCCAGATTTCCTCAAAAAAGACCACAACTACTGACGAAACATGGGTGTGTGGCTGTGACATTGAACCCAACGAGCAATCATCCCAACGGAAGCGTCCGAAACAGCCAAGACCGAAAAAGCTCGTCAAGTTCGGTCAAATGTGAAGTTTTGCTCACTGTAGTTTTCTTCAACTGCAATGTCGTGGTGCGTCATGAATTTTTGCTACAAGGTTGTACGGTCAATAAGGAATACTACCTTGAAGTTATGCGCCGCTGGCGCGAATTAGTTCGTCAGAAACGCACAGAATTGTAGAAAAAACAATCATGGGTTTTGCACTATGATAACGCAACAGATCACACATCGATGCTTGTGCGTGAGTTTTTGGCTAAAAACAAAATCGTTATCATGGCTTAACCACCGAGTTAATCGGACTTGGCTCCAGCTGACTTTTTTCCTTTCCCAAAGCTGAAGACACCGATAAAAGGAAAGCGTTTTGCTACGATTGAGGAGATAAAAGAAATATCGAAACAGGAGCTGTCGACTATATCAAAAAGCGCATTTCATAAGTGTTTCGAGGATTGGAAAAAAGCGCTGGCATAAGTGCACTACATCTGAGAGGGATTACTTTGAAGGGAACAAGATGAATAAATAAATACTTTTTGAAAAACGTGAAGATAACGCTTATTTTCTGATCAGAGGTTGAGAAAAAAAATTCATTTTTTTTCATGGATTCTCAACCATAATTTGAAATCTTATAACATAAAGTATTTTTGAGATTTTCTCAGAGTTTCCGGATAAGGTTAAAAGTTGCTAAATGTAATTTTTCTGTGCACATTTTTGGTTGCTAGTATAAGGTCGACCCGAACAGAAAATTTCTATTCCAGCTGCAAAACAGTATTTCCTAAAATAACCTATTTTTTTTTTCAATCGATCAGTGCACAAAAGTGTGCGCTTAATCATAAAACTAACTCTCTCAACTTCCTCTTTAAATGGCTAAATTCCAGCTTGTTTAAAACGATGGTGCACTTCAAAAGAGAGAGGATAGTAGAAAATGGCAAAATAAGCGCATACGTTCTACACTAATTTCCAAAAAGATGAAAACGCTTTTGTATACAATGAAATGATATTTCCGTTTATTACAGTTTGACAAGTTTAGAACTAGAAGTAGGTGTTAAAGTACAAACATATATATTCAGTGGGGAAGGTAACAGTGGGGAAGCTAACAAGTTAAATTATAACGTTAGTTAATCATTGATAGAATCTAAACTCGAGTTGCTAGTAACTAGAAAACAACTAATAGGAAAAAACTGTAACTAAATAAACTGTTTGCTAAACTCAATCACATAATAAACAATACAAAAACAGCAAAAGCTATTTTTTTTTTTTTTTTTTTTTTTTTTTTTGAATAAGGCTTTTAAGTGAAGCGTATTCTTTATTTTATATAAGGCTTCGAACTTATTAACAAAAAATTCTTAACACATGAACAATCTCAAAGCATAATAAAAGAAGGAAAATGTGGTTTTCGGAGGTCAGTGTTGAAGTGTGTGTTCACTTCTCCACTCACCCCGTAGCTGATAAACATGGAGAAATAACGAAATTCTTTTTTGACGGTACTTGTATAAAAAAATAATAAAAGACATTTCGAGTACTTGCGAACAACTGTATAAATTAATAAATTAAGATTAGAATAAACATGAAATTTGAAAAATATAAAATCTGGAGGTAAACTTATTCAATGAAATACAGATTTGAAAACCAGATTTGGATTACCGAAATAACAACACAGATTTATTTCAAGATAATGATATTATTGGTTTCATGTAGAAAAGCTTAAATAATTGTAATCATTAAGAAACTCAAGTTTGGGAAAATGCCAGAATGGAGCCTTTCTACAATACAACTCTATAGTTTTTCTTATGTTAGGTTAGGTTAGGTAGGCTGGCCGCTGGATTCTCTAAAACTTAGTTGGATTTTCCAGCTCCATTGGGTCCCGAAAGATCGTTCCTTTTGTGGTTGCCTGAAGAGTGGGATAGCATAGTTGAAGAATGAAAGTTTTAGGGATATAGTGGAAGTGAGGGAGAGGGAAAGGTGGAAAACTGCTTAATGTGTCATTACTTGCTGATGTACTAGCCTTGCGCTGCTCCTTATGAAAGAAGCTAACGCGGTCGGATTGACCGAGGCCTAGGTATCTTAGGTGATGATGCTCCAATGCCGGGAATGTTCCGAGGAAATTGTCTCCTCCCGCGTGGACATTGCATTTTTCGTGGGCACTTCTTAGCGTATGGAATTTTATCCTTTTACATCACGCTGATAAGCGTTTTCCACAAAAGGAATCTATGTCCCTATCCTCTTTTGTTTGTTCCCTTTTTGGTTAGGTCATCAGCTTTGTTTATGGCCGATATTTCAGCTTGAAAAACACTATAACCGGCTGCAGGATATTTTAGTGTTAGTTTCTTCTATGTAAACGCCACTCCCAACCCTATCCCCCCTTTCTGGATCCTTCTTATAGTCCTTTAACATTTTGTTAACGAGAATGATCATTACGAAAATATGTCAGAAAATTTAAAAACTAATAACGTAGAAAATTATTGTAACTAAAGTAAAACTTCTATGAGTTAGCTCTAAACATTATTTTATAACTGTGTGTAGTTTAATTTTAACTGAAGTAACATATTTTTCATTAACACTTTGGCTACGATTTTCTAAATCGTCATTGAATTGAACATGATAACATGATAACATGCAAATTTAAAACTTGGCTTCTGTGTGAGCATTATATCTCCGGATTTCGCTTTGCATATGGGGAAAGATTTCCTCTCCCAACACTCTAGTAAGTAAATGGTTGACTTTGGCTCATCATTATTTGGCATACTGGAGCGGAGGCGTGCATGGTGTGCCCTGAAAGATGGATTCTGGTGTTTATCATAGGTAGAAGACCTGCCGTGATTGAAACTTTCCGCCCGTGGCTTAAGCTTAAAATCACAAGAAGAAGCGCCGATAACTCCTAATTATAGATGTGTAATGCTACAAGTTCCGGTATCCAAATGTTGTCTTGCAATAGAACTTGTATAGCGAGGAACTATAAGATATAAGATGGTTCAGATGTTCTAGTCTCGCAAGAAAATCTAATTTCCTTGCCAGTTTCGTTGATATTTTAAATCTACGATCTTGCCAACGAAGGGAAGATACATGTATAATATTACATTTCCTTACAACATATACGCAGAACGTCTTTAATTTTTATTCAGTTTCATTTGCCATCGAGAACGCAAAGCGTTTTTTTAACAATTTAATAAAATGAAATTAAGAGCATTAATAACTGAAATGCATTGTTTCTGAGCTGCCAGAACAAAACGCTCGTGATTGTGGAAGCAATTCTTTAGTTCATAATATGTCGAATAAAACAGTGTTGCCAGCAAAGCAAAATATATTGCAATATTACAATATGTGCTTTGAAAGATTTTAAAGGACGGTTTAACAATTTCAACTTTTAACGTTCGCAAGCATTTGAAATGGCTAATAAAACACATTTATAGCTAAAAAATAAAAGTTTTTTATTAATTGATACATTATCTGCTGCGTTTTATTACACTATGATGTCTTCCGGGTCAAAAATGGATCGGAAATAGGAGTTTTGTCTACTCAAAATGATGTCGAACGTTAAGTTTCGAAATCATGAAACAGGCCCTGACTTTCTAGTGAAACCGTCTAGTTCTGTTAATTTTAATATTTTCGGCCATGTCACAGAATTCACTTCCGTTCGGAAATGGAATTGAATCGGTTTTTTAATTCTCAAAAAACGAAGATCTAAAACTTATTTCGGAATGAAATCTATGCTATAAGACAATACTAGTCTTATTCTTGCAATTAGAAATGATTTCATTCCGTACAATTTTCAGTTCTTCGTTTTTTGAAGAAGTAAAAAAAACAATTCAGTTCCGTTTCCGAAGGGAATTAAACTTTGCGACATGGCTGTTTATGTTACTTAGTACAAAATAGCTAAAGCAAAATTGACTGAGTGCAGGCCGCAAGTTAGCTAAAGGCGAACATATTTATTTTGGTTATTTTTTTCCAGTCTCTGGCAGTAGATCTAATGTCAAAACGAATGAAAACATAAAAGAAAAAATTATAAGAAAACATAATGTAAACAAATAAATAGAACCACATTTTTTTCTATAGTAAATTTTACAAACACAAGTAAATAGACGTTGAAATTCTTGCCATGAACAAACGAACAACTGAATTTCATACATGAGTTTTAACAGAACCTTGTGTGGTAGAACATTTTTTTTTTATTCGTTTTGCCAAACGAATCCAATTAAAATGTCATCTACGTCTTTGTTGAGAGTACTCAGTGCACCAAAACCAACCTCCTCAACCATTCAAGTCGGTAACCACTTTAAAAAAAAACAAAATAAAAACACAGAAACAAAGCAGAAGTAGAAACAGAAACCGAGGCGAAAGTAGTAGCCTTACTGGCTAGTGCAAAATGAAAGAAGAAAAAAAAACAAGTAATAAATTTTTCTCAATAAATCAAAAAAATAAAACATTTTTTTTTATTCCGTAAAAATAAACAACACTCGTTGACAAATTCATTCCATTAAAATTTTTTCCACATTTTCTTCTCTCTCACAAACAACATTCATTCATTCATTCACTCTCGTAAACAACCATTTATGCCCGTTTGCGACTTCATCATGAAAATTTCTTATTTGCTTTAAAGGTTTCAATCATTTAATTTCTTTCCAGCTGGCTTCATCTGGTGATGGCCATAAGAAAGATCCTCCGCTGCCGTTGGACTTAGATGTTCCGTACAATGATGATTTTAGTATTTTTCACAATGCGGACAATTCGCATCAGCGGAATGATGATAAAACATTTAGTCCTTTAGAAAAAACCACCTCAACTGAAACTACAAGTAACTTTAAAAATAAAAATATTAATAATAATTATAACAATAATAAAGAAGAACAATTGCGTAAAACGCAACGACAACAAGAATCTGTGATAACGTGGCGTAATGCTGGTCAGCAACAACAAAAATATGATACAGTTGCAACAACAATGACAACAACTGCTCAAACACCAGCATTTATAAATCCCACAAATTCTGCCTCATCATCATTTAATAAGTACAACCGCAACCGTAATATCATTGTAAGTAATTATAATCCAAACAATAGCAACAACTACAACAACAACTTAAGTGGAGAGAATATTAACAATTCCTACAATAATAACATTAGAAAGACATATACAAAGCATAAAAATATTATTGTTAGCACCTTTAACAATAATAACAACAACAATAACAATCATTATTCCAATGTCAACAACGACAGCAATAAGTCAGCCCCGAACTACGATCGTGTTGATGACTTTAGCGACAGCAACAATTTCTTCAATAACAACAATTGGACGACCATTTTCATGGGCAACGATCGACCCATTCACAAGACTCATGTAGAAATTATCACCAAAAACGGAGCCACCAAGAAACCCAACATCATTGTCAACAACTATAATCCCGACATCATGATGGCCCCCAATCCTCACAATCCCAACTTCAATAGCATGCTGATGACCAATTTGCTGAGCAACAGAGGCAGCGGCGATTTTGGATCCGCTGATCCGACGAATTCCGGCAAATCATTGTACGACCGCAAGATCACTTGCATGCTGTATCTGCAGGCAGATCATACATTTTTTCAGAAAATGGGTTCAGACGAAGCGAGCATAGAAGCCATAACGCGACATGTTCAGCGGGCGAATGCCATTTACAAAAATACAGGTAAATCATTTTAATACGATACATTATTTCCACTTTCCTATTTCGCAGTTTAGTATCGATCCTTTCAAAATGTGGTTTTATTATTCTTTCTGAAACTCCGCAGAAATCTCTTAGAACATGTTCAGATCATTATTTTTCTTCATCTAAAGTTCTGGTTTCGAAATATTATCCTCGTTCTGTTACATGCATTGTTATAAATTCATTCATTTCTATGGGTTTTAAAAACAGCCGACATAATCTAGATATGAATTTTGCACAAAGTCGTAGTTTTTTTTTTGCACTTTGGGATGCGAGAAGATGAAGTCCGTAGATGTTTTTCAGTGTTGTCTCGAAAAAAAGAAAAAAACTGCACCTTTTCAGCATTTCTTACCGAATTCTGCATATAAATGTTTCCTCATTGTCCATTCAGCGGACAACTAGTAAAAACTTTCACTTCTGGCTTTAGAACACCAGAATTAATCTTTACTTATTGATAGTTCGTCAGAAGCGTACAAACCCCGCGATTTTACGTGTCTCCAATTTTCAAATAATATCATAACTTAATACAAATGGATATTATGAAGCACCACAAAGTTAGATTTGTGATTGTCTAGGCGGCAATTAAAAGTGAAAGCTTTATTGAAGCAAAATCCAGTCTTGCGGATCGCAGAGGTGAGTCTGCCTACGGTTTCGCTGAATGTATCTCGTTTGGCGGCCATCATACTTCGGCTTTTAAACTAATTTAAAATTTTCGGTATTAATATGTAAATATATTATATAATTATATATATTAATATGTAAATATATTATATATTTTATATAAGATATGAGAGGACTACGTTAAAGAAGCGCTAATAAGACAATATTGTTCAAAACTTAAACTCAATATTTCCTTCTTGCAACTTTATTGCAACATTGTCATATATCCAAAAATGAGCTTTTTTAGTTAACAAAGCAGAACTGTTAACAGTACTACGTTTTATATTGTGCTACAATTTTTTTCAAACTACTCTTTAACTGTTCCCTTTAGAAGATATTAAAAAAAAAATCTATGACTTGTATGGAAACTAAAAATTCGAAATGCGTTTTTCTCGAAACGCGCTTTTTTTTTAGTTATGACTATGTTGCAATAAAGGAACGATATAATTTTTGATGCGGCGCAACGTCCATGAAGATAAGGTAGCACTACAGTTAACATTTATTTTAATTATAATACATATGTAAATAAATAAATAAAAATATTTCCTGCTTTTCAAAAAACGTAAGTTTATTTCAGGTAACGGTAATTAAAAGCTTTAATTTAAAATATCTCTACTAATTTTACTGAAAGGAATCTTGTGTAATATTTCAACTACGAGGGCTGTTTCATAGCTCCGTGACTTTTTGCCGGTAATCACCATCTTTTTATAGACAACTGTTATGTAGTGAAGAATCTGCTTCATTTAGTTTGTGTGTGAAGGCCATTAAGAGCGAGGTTGTTCGTGAATTTTAACAAAAGTGTGGTAGGTTAGGTCAGGTTTAACAGGCTATCAGTCTATTTGCTCCAATTTGGTCCCATTTTGTGGCCTGAGTGTAATAAGAAAGATCTACATATTATTAGGCCAGTTCAGAGCCATCCCAAGGTTCGGATAAAACAGTCCAATCTACCCGCACTATATTTCGATATTTCTGCAAAATCGAGCAGCATCGGTCTGCCTAGATACCTTATATAAGAAAGAGCTAGACATCGACAGAGGAAGTACTCAACAATTTTCTTACCACTTAGCTTTTTTTTCCTTATTACAACTTCTACAGAAATCATTAAATAGAATATTTAATCTTCTCGCATGTACCGTCAGAACTGCCACAAAAGAACGCAATTTCTGTCGAAGCAGGCTCCTAGGGATAATTGTTCTCCTATTATCATGCCTGGACCATGCCAGCTTTGATATTCGACAGGTAAACACACTGAACCATTTGTTATGTGCGATCCTTAAAATTTGATGCTGTATTCTTTCCTAGAGCTCTTGAGAGGGATCTCAACCATCTCATTTACATATCGTTTTTGTAATCGGATGCCGGCCTCTGCCAGTTTGTCCGCTACAACATTTACGGGCACTGCCCTTTATCCAAAAAAGCTCTAGGTTCGTATATCCCGCTATCCCGTTTAGAGATATCCGGCATTTAGGAACCAGTCTCAATGGTTAATTAACCGTATATTGGTTGGGCATTATTTTTTGCGTAAAACATCATCACTGAAACCAAGAAAAGACCTAGAGGAAATCCTGTGGGAACTCTGCACCACCAATTTCAATGGTTAAGCATATATTTACTGAGATACATTGTTGTTGTACCGGCACAAGTAACGTCATCGTTCCGGTCGCCAACAACAGGTCATCACATAGGAAACTATCGATAAAACTAATGGAATAATATTTGACGATCGAATGCTTAAAGTACGTGAGGTAGGTAAGATTGTAGGCATCTCAACTGAGCAAATACACTAGACATAGACAGTTGGACATATAAAAGCTATGTACAACATGGGTACCGCGATTCCTCACACTCGGCCGTAAGCACAACCGTGCGAGAGTGCACCAAAAAAGAGTAAGTTGGGTCTGTCAGCCCGCATTTCAAAAACTATGTCCAGTACTATGTGAGCTTTTAGACAGATTCGATATCAATTTAAAGCAAAAAAAAAAGTGGCAAAAAAGTGTTGCTCCGTCACGACAAAGCGTAAGTGGCCACATGTGTAGTCACTACGCCCAAAATCTATAAATTAGGCAATGAACTGCTGCTCCGTTAAGCAAATTCTCTAGATTTAGCCCTCTGAGAGTATTTTCTTTTCCCAAACCTGAGTGCTAAGAAGTTCGAGTCGAATGAAGAAGGTCATTACTGAAACAAACGCTTGTATTGAGAGCTTAGTAGGTGTGTTCCACGTGAATACCGAAGTAATCCGAACTAGTCCAAAAGCGTTCCACGTAACAATTTTTGTAATATTTTGAGATTTGAAAATAAGAGAGTAGTAATTTTCATTTCCTGTACAAATTAGCTCAAACTTTTTCTTTGGGTAACTTCGGAATTGAATTTAATAATCAGCTGTTTGCAAATTGGAAAAAAGTTTTTGTTTAAAAATTAGTTAAAAGCAAAATGGAAGGTTGCTCACACTAAAAATAAGCTTGTGAAGTTGTAAGGAGAGCATGCAGTAGTTATTTGCTGTTCATTTAATATATATGTTATATAAAAATGTACTGAAAATTTTACATTGCTTTTAATTTTACAGCTGTTGCTAATAATGCAAATCTTTTATGCGGCTAAAATCACTAAAATATACTTTAATCTAAAATTTAAGCAGCACTAGTATTGCAAGATGTACAATTGTGGTTTTTTGCGTTCCAGCAGTTTTGTGTAAAATTTGCAAATTTAGAGAGTAATTTGCTTTTTACTCTCATTCTCCCAAACTAGTCCGTGATCTCGTGGAACACACCTAGTGAAAACCTATTTTTTTGGAAGGAAGGACGGAAGTAATCAGAAAAACACTGGGCTAAGTGTATTGGTGTAAAAGGTTTATTCATATTGTTACGATTTTGTATCACATCTAACCCAGTGTGCAGCCGTTGATCTGCTTATTAAAAATGTACAGCACATTCACACAAACTAAAACCGTAATATACAACAAACAAACAGACATGGTTTAAAGTACGCAAAATTCGAAGTAAATCAATTACAAATGATGTTTTTTATGTTCTTGCTTCTTTCTATTCTTGCATTCATTTCGTTTCTTATTGTTTATTGTTGTTACTTATATTTGCACATTTGAGTCTAGAATTATGAATGGCTAGAAACTTCATGATGACTGTAGAAGGTGATAATGAAGTATAAATAGCAGTAAACTGCGTGCAAGACAGTCTTAAGTCAGAAAAGTAAGCAAGTCTAGTGTCTTAATACACAGTGTAAATAAAGTTGTGAATTATTTAAGTGCAGCATAACGAACAATTGTGAATGTCATTATTTCATTTGCAATTGAAGAATCCGCAAAAGTATTTTTAAAGGCAAAAACGTAACAATATTGTTAGATATTCAATTCGTTTTATTTAAAAATTTTAATTAAATGGTATAATGCTTAAATAAAAGAAAATTAAATACTAAGTTTCGACCAGTTACAATAAACCACGTGTGTACTACACACTTTTCTTTTCATCTGTCCTCTTTTTTTATATATTCAATAGCAATACAAGTTAAGAAGAATCTAGAATAAGGGTTGCCAGATCGGCCAAATAAAATTCATACAGATATTTATCGTTCAGTATCGATAGCTAACAATATAGTATTATAATGGAGCTATCGAAGAGTCGTTATATTCTTTGAAGTTTAAGTTTTATTGCTTTGTAAAGTCTGATGTTTTAAGATTTTTGTATTTGTATATTTTGACAATTCAAATATTTAAAATATTCTGTAGCGAGAAAAAAGGATATAAAGACTAAAACTGCTACAAGAATAACAGTTCAGCCTTCGGAATATACACATTTATCTCAGGTCTTTTTGAAATTAAATTGTTTTCCTCTTGTAGGAGTAGTTTTATTTTTATTTTATATCTAGATTGTCGCAGACATTATTAGGATAAAAGTAAACTTATCACTTAAAAAGTCGATTTTATTTCTCTGCTTTTATATATACAAAAGTCATAAGCCACTTTACACAGTTTTTAAATGCATCTCGCTTTCATTTCACAGATTTCAATAACGATGGTAAGCCTGATAACATTACGTTCATGATTAAACGCATTAAGGTTCATAACATGAACGCAGTCAAGGATCCTGCATATCGTTTTCCTGGCAATTATGGTGTTGAAAAGTTTTTGGAATTGTTTTCAGGTAAGTTATTTTGTTTTTTTTATCAAATCAAGAAATAAATTGATTTTTCTGTTTATTTAAATTCCATTTTCATGGCAAATTTGTTGTCATTTGGGTTTCTCTTTTATAAACAAAAAAAAACATAATTTTATTTGTTGTCAATAACATGAACTTTTTTTTTGTTATGAAGGCTTGCAAAAAAATAATTATAGTTTTTTTCACATTCTTAATTTATATTTACATAAATTTATTTACTAGCGCTATTTAAGCTGACCTTGTGGGCAATTTGTTGCATGTTAATCGCCACTATTTTATCACAGTTGTCAGAAAACGTGATATCATACGTTTTTAATTTTTTTTTTTTTTTTGTGTTAAACTATCAAATGCTTGATTTCACTTTATTATTTTTTATATTCAGTTTGTAATAAAAAAATATTTTATTTGTAAAAAATTAACATCATGTAACAAACTATAAGCTGACAAAAAGTATATGGCAACTTTTTCTTAGTTCATAAATTAAAATGAATACAATAATTAATTTAAACCGAATAAAAATCGTTTTTTTTTTTACTTGAAATACAATTAATTTTAATCTGTATGCAGAATGCCCATGACATAAAGAAAGGAAAATTGATCCCTTTTTAATGGGAAAAGAAGAATTTAATGCATTCGTCGTAGCGGTTCAGTGGTAAAAACCAAATCTCTTTAATACTCGTTTGGAGTTTAAATTATAATATTTCTGTTAAAATATTTCAGAATTATTAAATCGTTACATGGGAGCAGGAAGAAACTTTGTTTTTTATTTTGTACATTTATTATAATTTATTTTTTATTTTTTGTGAAAAATGTTTGATAGCGCTGCTTTATTTGGTCCTGTTTGTCAATAGATACTAAACTTTTATTCAAAATTTGTTTGTTCCCGTTTGAAGACAATTTTATGGTTACATTCACAAAAACCGACTGTTTGGTACGTTTTATGGGCTGGCGAAGAGATTAGTCTAAGTTTTTTCAAAATCGATCATGATCAGAACATTACTGTCGGTGATGAACGGTATAGGGGCATGATTATAAATTATTTTTTGTATCAAAATTTGCTGGCATTAATCTTAAGCTGAAGGTCCATGCCACGCGTTCTAAGCATCTGTCAAAATAGTAGAATCAGTGCAATTGTGTGAGACAAGTTACACGTCAAAACGCATAGGAAGCATAGACGCGTACGACGCAAAAAATAGGTTTACTTTCTACTTTTTTACGACAGTTTTTATAACGCATAAGCGTCAGCTGTAAGTAGTTTTTGATAGCCACAGATCACAATTCATCTTATTTTTTCAATATTATCGCCAGGAATGAATGGGCACAAATGCCCTGGATATCTTATATTGTTGTGTTAAAAAAAGTTTGTATTTAAAAAATACTTCAAATACAACAAAAAATTTATCGCATTAAAGCGTTGCATGTAACCTGTGTTTGGAAAAGTGTAGCACGCGTAGAAAGTTTGGAACGCGTAAAAAGAGACAAAGGATATAAGGACCTCCACATGTTGCTCCACTGACGGAGACACATATCATATAGCGCGACATTTAATTTAACCAGAGACAATTGAATATATTGTTCTATTGATTTACAGCAGCACCTGCCTTCACGGCCTTATCTGATGATGGACCAACTCTGCGGGGATGAACCAATCACCAGCGCCTTCGTGTGGCTTGTAAGGCTCACACAGGTCGCATCTATTGCCATAAGTTTGTACTCAACTAGGCTCTCCTGTGTGCAATTTTCCAACAGTCAATGGAAGACAACGCTTAGGACTGATTTATACGGTGATTTAAAGCCATGACTTTTTTCATAATACTCTTTTAAAGCTCCTACCAAAATCAAGTTACAGCTTTACGACGATTTTTAAGTCATGTTGTTTTTCTAATTGTTGTCGTTAAAACTAATCATTTGTCTCTTTTTATCCTTGTGGTAGTATCGATGTGGTTATCTTGCCAACCGAATAAAAATAAAACAATTTAAAAAATAGCAAACGAGTCAAAAAGAAATTAGAGAAAAAAAACTTGAAAAACAGAAAACATGGCTGTTTTTAATTTTAAAAAATTTTCAGTACAAAAGAAAAGACATGCCTTTTCGACATGGCTTTACATCATCGTGAAAATTTGCTCTTAGTGAGTTGGTAGGCCGAAGTCCATTAAGAGCATCTGGACTTAACTAACTCCCTTGCCTACCCGTCACTAGTAGTTCGTTATATTGCAGATAATTGTTGCAAGACAACAGCATCTTAGGTGGTTATTAGCCTGCTAAGCCTGGCATGCACCACAATTATCAAGGATCAACAAAGCTTTGCAGATTCCTGTTCTGCCATCTAATGTGGATGGCAGCCTGTTAAACATCACCTAACCCTTGGTAAGGTTTTTTGAAGTCCAACGCAATATAGATTATGCCTGTTTGCTGCAACAAACGAAGAACTTCTCCATGCCCCAGCAAGCATATCGCTCTGGTAAGGCGTACATTACGATAAATTTGCTCCCCGGGCAGTATAGACACTCAACAACAAGAAACCAGCATTCGTAGAGTTGTTGGCAAAATAGGGCCGAAAATGCTGCAAAAAAAATTTAAAAGAGCTTTCCAGATTGTATCTTATATTTGCTAGCGGTAATGGCCTCATGGCTAAATTAGTATTGGAGCATTAATGTAACACAATTTTCTATTTCAGAAAGCCTCTTTCATTGGCATTAAAAATTTATTTCTTTGCTGTTATGAATTAAGCTTGCTAGCTGAAACGAACTTTGTAATGGTTTTTTTCTGTGCATCACAAAATGAACTAAAATGCGTCTAGTGAAACTAATCGGCTATCGGAAGCATTAATTAATTTGATTTGTTTAAATTAAGTTCAAGTATTAATGACCATATCTTATTATTATTTAAAAAAATAATGGGTTTTCCACTGGCGAATTATGGTCAGTTCAAAAACTAAACTAAACTAGGCAGAAATAATTCATTTCACCCAACGTCAAGCTTTTTTAGGGATATATTTTTAATGTAAAATTAATTTTTTTGACTAAGTTGATTAAAAACCGGTCTTCACAAACATAAAATTTTATAATTGCATACATAATGAAATAAAACAAAACTATATGAAAAACACCACAAATATTCCGTGTCAAAATTTAAAACATGTAAAACCGAACCAAAAGATATTCTTTATGTAATAATACACATTCTTAGCAGGTATTGACTGCAAAACGGGATCAAAACTTAGATGCTTTGGTAGAACAGGGCATGAAAGATTTACAGGTTAATTGGTTGAATTTGATCAACAATATAGTTATCAGCATATCAAGATGCAGCAGATGATGCAAAAGAAAATCAATTAATTAAGCTTTAATAATCGTGGATCACCAACTAATTTTACTCAGTGTTATATAAAAAAGTTACATCTTTCAACTAAACATTTATCTATTATCCTTACAAAACATTATAAACTAAAATACTGATGGGACCTATAAACTTACAATGCGATTTTTTAGGACTGTGTTAACATAAAAGATCTGCTGATCAGCTTTAAAACTCTATATATCCTAATTTAAACTTAACGGATGATCAAAATGTTGCTCTCAATGTTGAACGGTGAAAATGTGTGTTCCATTCGCGTCAGCCGTTGCGGCCACCTAGCCGGAATCATATATAACATTAAAGCCATTATTTTGCGAAATCAAAAAACCTTGCATTGATAGTAAAACTATATTTCTTATATTACAATAAAAAAAATCACACTGTATCGATGTGAATCATTTTTCCTCATGTTGAAAAATAAATCAAAAAGTCTTAAGATTCTTTTTCACAGAGATAAAATAAATATTATTTTCTTCTATTTAACAGAGGAGGATTATGATGCTTTTTGCTTGGCTTACATGTTCACCTACCGAGATTTTGAAATGGGTACTTTAGGTTTAGCGTGGACAGGTGATTTAAAAAATGCTGGCGGAGTTTGTGAAAAGAACGGGGTAAGTAGTTTTACTTCATAAAAGAACTCTTTTTTTTCATTTAAAAAGCTTTAAGAGCCTTAAAACCAAATAAAATGTTAAAATTTTTTCCTGTTTTATTCGTGCACATGAATTTATAAATACTAAATAACGCATTACTCATACGCACTCGTGCCTTTTTAAATGAATTATTAATGACACTCATACGCCATCAAGCCGCTTCGTTACCAGAAAATGTACACAACATTAAAAATAAACTGATTGTACGAGTACACACACGTAAAGCTGTAGCTGTTTGCAGTTTATTGTTTCAGAAAGAAGAAAATGAAACGAATTATAAAACGGGAAAACAGAAAATCGAAAAAAGACGAATTGAGCAAAATATACATTTCGTTGTGAACTTGAAAATTTATTATGGATTTTGGCTGTTGACCGTAGAATAGCTCCAACAAAAACTTAACCCTTCACTTCCTGTTGCCATGACCTGACAGTGAAAATATACGCAAAAGAGAAAAGTAAGATCTTCATCCTGTGTCCGCATATAAATTGGTTGACTCTGTTGAATGCAGTCATTCAGCCAACCAGACCCATAACAAATATTTCAAACCAAAAAATTCAGCGCACTTTGCTTCGACTTCAGCATTAAAACGTTAACATTTTAAGTAAAAAAAAAGCATGTGGAATTCATTTTTGAAATGCACTTCAAAAGGATTTTCTGCTTTTTTTGTTTTGTTTTGTATGCCTGAATAAAGTTTTTATTTTTTGCTAACCAGCAACAGAAGCAGAGGATTTTCTGTTATTGTTCTTGCAACCAGCAAGCGACTTGTTCGAATATACAATTAAGCATTTATTATCGTGTTTTACATTATCAGATGTTGAAAGGGGGAGGAACTGTTGCAGGCATTCACAAAACGCAATGGAATCGTGCAATTAATTTTATTTGTAATGTTTTTAACTATTTTTGTGAAGCATTTATTTGAAATGTTTAATTAAATTCTACACTTTCCCCCATTTTAATGCGTACTTTTATATAAAATCGGCGAAACAAAGAAAAAATACCTTGAACTCTAGCAACCCTTGACGGGGCATCAGCAAAATAAACCGTTCTATTTGATTTAAAAATTTTAATGAAAAAAATTTTTAATATTTAATACAAAATTTCATTTATTATTTAAAATTTGTGTGCAAACTAAATAGTAATAGTTTAAAGTTTACATTTATACGTCAAGTACACGGAGGCGAAGCTGGTTTTTATTTCCTTATCAAATCGAAAGTTAAATCAGCGCAGTAAATATTCATGCAAATGTATATGCAATCTGCAACGAAAAGATCAATTTAACAATTCACACAACACACAAAAACTTGTCCCCTTTAAAGTGATCCCTCTCAGATATAATACACTTATGCCAGTGTTTTTCCCAATCCTGTGGTATCGCTAACACTTCCTGTTTCGATTTTTCTTTTCCTCACTTGCCTTTCATCGGTGTCTTCAGTTTTGGGAAGAGGAAAAAGTCAGCGGGGCCCAAGTCCCGTGTACGGTGATTGAGACATGATAATGATTTTGTTTTTAACCAAAAACTCACGCACAAGCATGGATGTGTGAGCCCAGGGGCCAAATTCCGCAACGATGAATTTTGAAATGTTCACCAATTTTAGTATTCACTTTTGATTTTTGAGCCCGCAATGGTGAGAATGAATAATTTTGACATTTAAAGTGTACACTTAATAATAATTTTTTCACCCAAAAATCTTCGGTGAATTTTAGTTTTTTTGTAAAATATTTTGAACTTGAAAAAAATAAACAAAAGGATTATGTATGTAAATTAAAATTGTCTATTCAACAACTTGTGTGACACAGTTAATTTGACAAATCAACATATCATTCGGCCTGAAGAAACACATTCAGCGCAATAAAATTCATTGTTTTTTACAGAATTGGTTTTTAATGAAAAGTGAACACTGTGGCTGTCAGTGAATTTTATTTTGAGTGTTCACTGGTAAAAAAAATGCATAGTAGCGGAATCAGGCCCCTGGTGCGGTATCATGGTGCAAAATCCATGATTGTTTTCTTCCCGCAAAACGCGCATAACTTCAAAGTAGTATTCCTTATTGACTTTACGACCTTGTGGCAAGAATTCCTGATGCACCACGACATTGCAGTCGAAGAAAACAGGGACGAAACCTTCATATTTGACCGAACTTGACGTGTTTTTTTCTGGCATGATTCGTCACCAGTTATGACCTTTTTGAGGAAATGTGGATCGTCGTTGACGATGTTGAACAGCTCCTGAGCGATGTTGTTTTTACTTAAAGTTTAGCAATGTTGGAACAATCTTCGCTGCCGCACGTTTCATGCCTGAAACATCCGTAAAAATTGTTTGGCATGAGCCGAGTGATATGCCAACATCATCAGCAACATCTCGGAGAGTGGGTCGACGGTTATCCAAAATCATTTTCTTTATTGCTTCAATATTTTCATCGGTTGCTGACGATATTTTCATTGGTTCTCGACCTTCCTTAAACCGGTTATACCACAATTGAACTTGTATTCTGCGCATAGTAGACTCGCCAAGCGCATAATAGATAGTCTACATTTAAAATGTAAAATTAATACAGTCTCTTTGATCAATTTCTTCGAATAGTAAAACCAAAACACGACTAACCTTTTTATCTGTCAATCCAAAATGGCTGATATTACCAACACATATAACAGACTTATGAACCAACATAACAGAAAAAAATGCGAAAATTGAACATACGTAACTCACGAAATTTAAATTAAAGGCAATTTTCTGATTATACCTCGTATTTCTTCTTAGGGGCGATAAAAAACCTAAAAGAATCTTAAGTTTGAACATCCACTAAACTTCCATTGCTTTTGTTTTTCAGTATATCGTTGGTCTCATGTAGAAAGGCCCTAACAAACATAATTGCAATTTTACAGGAGAAGTAAAATCGTAATGGAAACTGTATAAATAGGTACAGCTAAAAGTAACTTTTTTTGCTCAATTGCTTGTAAAAGCGACATGTATCAAATTATATAATTAAATCTTTGTGACACTGTGTACTTGTGTGAAACGTAGCAGAATCCCTAAAAGAGCTCAATTCAGGGAAGATGCAAGTTAGGGCCTTTCTACGTGAGACCAACGATATACAAAATAAGTTCTTACACAAAATAACCAAATACACCAATAAATTGGCATCCATTCCAGAGCACATATTACTGGCTTGTACATTTATGTAACCCATGCAGGGCATTTATCATAATAATTATAAAATATTGAAAAACTTACAACAAGCTTATGGAAAATTAAATAAATATTTTATTTCAGTTCACTTGAAAGCAAACCTTTTACCAATATTTTCTTTTATCTAAAATTAAAAAAAAAAAAAAGAATTTCATAAATAAACTTCCGAATGCATCAGTTTTTAATTTAATCTAAAAATAAATATTAAATAAACCAAGAAGAATTTACATAGAAGAGGTTTTGTTGCTTAAGATATTTTTAATGAATTTTTCTTAAATCCTCACAACTGTTTTTATTTTCAAAATTTTTTGCTTTCATGTTTATTATTTACAAGGAAAATAAGTTATTCTTGTGTACAAAAACAAATATGTTTGCACAACATAAGTGTGTATTGAATGCGGATATTGTGAAAATGAAATCGATCCCTGCAACACACAAATGCCCCTCCTTCCTATCAACCTGCCGAGATTAATATGTATGCAAATGTAATTTATAGTAAATGTATTTGTGTAGAATTATTTGTACATATATGTATGTACTCATGTTTGTATTTGAGTGTGTGCATGTGTGCCTGCGTGCGTGTGTGTGTATGTGTGTGTGTGTTTGTAGGCAATAAATTTATAGAAATTTGTTTGCATAAGTATGAAGGCGAGTAAATAAATATTGCTTATCAAATACAAATGCATGTCATCAGTATCTTTAACATTTATAATCATGATTGTTTTATCTATATGTGAATATTATATATGCATATGTATTTATATGGTTATGTACACAGAGAGTTTTAATTTTAGACACACTCAGACAAATTAAGACTTGTGTGTGTGTGTGCGTTAAATGCATTTGCAAATTTGCAAAACAGGGAAAAATATCATCGCTCCTGGAATCTTTTTCGGTTTAATTACAATTTTCTATTGTGAATTTGAGAGCCTGTTTACTGTTTTCATTTTATAGTCAGACAATTGTTTTTGTAAATGTTAACTTGAAAAAGAGAAAACTTTATAAAAAAAAAATCGATGAAAGAAAATATTATTTTAATAAAGTTTTTCTGAACAACAAGCAATTCTCTCAGGCAACAAGCTTTGGCACTTATTGTAAAGTCTGTCGTTAGATTTTACTAGTTCGATATTATGCTAAAATTGGTAACACACACACTGATCCAGACGCAATTGAACTTTTAAAAACCAAAATGAAAGAACAGAAATGGACTAACAAAATCGGGTTTGCGCAATAAAACTGCATGCCTTGGTACATACGAGGGCAGGTCAAAAATAACCGTTATTTTAAATTTTTTTAAAAGTATTTATTTACTCATCTGGTCCCCTTTAAAGTAATCCGCCTCAGATATAATACACTTATGCCAGCGCTTTTTCCAACCCTCGAAACACTTCTGAAACGCGCTTTTTGGTATCGCCAACAGCTACTTGTTCGATTTTTCTTTCATCTCCTCAATCGGTGTCTTCAGTTTCGGCAAGGGGAAAAAGTCAGCGGGGGCCAAGTCCGATTAATGCAGTGGTTGAGGCATGATAACGGTTTTGCTTTTGGCAAAAAACTCACGCACAAGCATCGACGTGTGAGCTGGTGCGTTATCATGGTACAAAATCGATTCTTGTTTTTTCCACAATTCTGTGCATTTCTGACGAATTGCTTCGCACAAACGGCACATATTTTCAAGCTAGTATTGCTTATTGACCATACGACCTTGTGGAAATAGTTCATAGTGCACCACCCCATTGCAGTTGAAGAAAAAAAAACATTCACATTTGACCGAACTTGACGTGCTTTTTTCAGTCTTGGCTTTTCTGGGCGCTTTCATTGGGATGATTGGGCTTTGGTTTCAATGTCATAGCCCATGATTCGTCTCCAGTTATGATCTTTTTGAGGAAATCTGGATCATCGTTGATGATGTTCAACAGCTCCTGAGTGATGTCCATGCCACCTTATTTTTTTGTTTAGAATTTAGTAAAAAATCGAAGAGCGCAACAAAACAACAACGCAACAAAATGCGAAAATCGAACATACGTAACTCACGAAATTTGAAAATCACGGATACTTTTTGATCAGATCATGTATAACAAATTAAAAGTCGTCTAACCAATAACTATTTTATCTAATTGCTGAAAGACTACCCACTGATTTTAAAATGTTTAAAAACCCTTATGCCGGCCATACACTATAAATGTTCAGTGCTGAAGTCTGACATTGTATGAACGAAGTTTGCGGCTTTCACTGTAGTGACATCCCTGCAAATAAATATATATATCTAAGTCACCCTGTATAAAAAGATAATTGAACACACTTTGTAAGTAGCTGTTAAGCATAGAGAACGTGAAATAAAGTTTAGTTTATACTCAACCAGCAACCGTCTCGCATCGCCTTTTACTTAAAAACAAAGAATGACAATTCTTTGTTAATATGGCGACCGTGACATAATAACAATTCCTTGTTAATATGGCGACCGTGATAAAAGCGGAAAATCAGAAAGAACTAATGCAAAAGTTAAGTAAAGAAAAACAAACAAAAAATTTGTGAAATCAAAAGTAAAATTAAGTGCCAAGAAATACCTGCAACGGAAAAACAATATACAAACATAAAAACTTAAAATAAAACTACATAGAACTACAATGGTATAAAAATAGTGTCACTTAGCACATATACATACACTTAAGAAACTACATACATATATAAACTAGAAACAAAAGAAAACCACGTTAAAAAAAAAAATTTTAAATTCAAGTAAGTCAAACTGAAACATACATATGAAGTACAAATGAAGTAATCACAAAAATAACAAGGAAAAGGAAAAAATTACATACAAATATAATGAAAAAACGGATAGCAATCAAATAATAAAATTACAACAATACATTGCAATCTAATAAAGCATTCTACATTGGAAAATTCTAAAAAAATATATATGTAATCATATTATATTTTAAATCAAAATTGATATTGAGTGAAAACTTGTTTTCAAAAACAAAATGGTGAACTTTTGAAGAAACAGAAAAATGAAAACGTGTACATCAAATTTATGTATGTACCTATAAATAAATACAAAGAAATTTTAAAATTGCTAAGAAATGGAAAAAAAAGCAGTTATATGTGAAAACAATTGTACAAAAAAAAATACACCGTTTTAATTGCGTTGGTAACAAGCCATCAACTTCATTTTAAAAAGAGTACGAAACAAAAAGTGGAAACGCAGTTACAATAAAACAAGTGCTAAAAAATACAGTTATACACAACAAATAAAATACCAAAATCACAAAACTTAAGGTGAAAATGAAAGTGCGTTACTTATAAACTAGAAGCAAAAAAAAAAAGACTGAGAAAAAAGAATATGATAAAACTCAAGTACAACAAGCAGAAAAATTTTTAATTGCAAAGAAGAATCTAAAAAAAAAAAAAACAACAACAACACAGCAAAAGCATGCAGAATCTGAAGCTGAACATAAAGAAAAAGACAAATCAAAAAGATCAAGAAGTTAACAATGATATAAAGCAGTGGACAGAGAAGTAGCAGACTAAAAGACGAGAAACCGACATTCAACATTCCGTGAGCTTATAGGTATAAGAAGGTCACTACACAGCAGTAAGAATGTACTTATGTATTATAGGTACTAACCATTACATTTAACAAAAATTATATTTTTTATTCTTTTATATTTGTCAAATCATAAAAAAACACATATGCATGTAATTATTAATCATGACTACATACATAAGTATTTAAATAAATAATTTTGTAAATTCTCACACTAATATGTAAAAGTATTCTTAATTATACAATATATTTGTAAAATTGGTAAATGAAAAAAAAAAAAACACAAAGAAAAAAAAACCTCAAAGAGAAAAGAAATGTCAAAAGAGAAAAATAATAAAATCAACCACCAAAATAGTTCGTTTCTCTTATGGGAATTAAATAATTGCATACGGGCATAACGAACAAACACACATACTACTTTTGATTAATATATTGCAAAACCTAACTTTGGCTTAAAAGAGAAGAAGAAAAAGTAAACTTATATACGAAGGCAGAAGTAAATTGTTTTAATTTCTCCTTCTCTCTAACAAAAGTACAGTTTTGTTTGAATTCTTTTTTTTATATTTGGAAAAAAAATCAGTATCATTGATTGGTTTGAGAATCAAAACAATTTTTGAATTACTGTTTTTATACATAGAGGAAAAAATTGGAAAAACTAATCGTTAAGTGAGCGAAAGCAGTATGTGAACAACTCATATGCAAAAAAAAAATTTTACATGCATATATGCAACGTAGAAACATTTACATATATAAATTGAATACGAAAACATTTACTTGGCAATCAACCGGTAATGAAAATATTTCATTCATGTTTAATTATATCATTTCTAATTGGAAAATTAAAATAAATAAGAATAATTTACATTCGTTTTTAGGAAAATCAAATCAAAAAGAGAACACAAAGAAAATAAAATATATGTACACATAATAATATATTAATAAAAAGTGAGACCAAGTAACTTCCTTTTGTCTATGCTTTAAAGCAAAACGGCGATGCCAGATGAAAAATTTACGAAGTAAACGTCAGCATTAATTTTTTTTAGGAAGTAGTGAATTTATTTCATAACAAGAAAAAAAAACAAAAAAATTTTTTTTCCATAATTAACATTTTATTTATATTTACCACAGTTCTTTTTCAGAAAATATTTAAAAACACAGTAGGTATATTTTCATTGACTTTTTAACAAATCATTATAGTAAATTACACAAAATTTTTTCGCATTGATTTTTTTTTTTTTTGCAAGTTAGTAACCAGTGTTTTGTTATAACTTTTGAACCATTTGTCACCACGAATATAATACATATATATGCTTCAATAGCAAATGTCAACATTTAATAATGATGAGTTTGCGGACATAATAGAAAATTTTAAAAAAGTTAAAAAAAGAATATTACAAAACCGACCTGTTACGACTAATGAAGTTAAGATTAATGAATATACACTATTATTAGTTGAGCATTATAATCGCATAATATTATATACAAGGACTTATGCTTTGAAATTAGCAATAGATGAAAAGAATCGGATCTTTTCTAGAATCGAAAAATGTCGTCAAAATGTGGTAGAGTGTTTCGAAAGAATAAACTGTAATATAGTTGTGCCAGGAAGCGTAAATAAGTTAGAACTCCTAGATACGACTGTTGTAAAGGAAGGTGAAAGCTCACAGAACTTTTATCCGAAGGATAGTCGAGATTTACAAGAAAGCAAACGAATAGAGATAGACTTTAATACAGAAACAACCATGGCAACAACCGACCAAAAAAAATCATACATAAGCATGTGTGCCAATATAATGCGCGATAACTATGATGGCAACCCACTTTCTCTGGAATCGTTTCTAGACAAAGTCAATTTAATAGAAGAGTTAACTGAAGAAAATCTGACGGCTACACTGATAACATTTTTAAAATCGAAGCTCGAAGGAAAGGCGCGTGAGGCTTTACAAAATTAATTATACGAAAGTTATTTCATCATTTTTTTTTTATATATTAGTTTATACTCAACCAGCAACCGTCTCGCATCGCCTTTTACTTAAAAACAAAGAATTCTTTGTTAATATCACCATAAAATAAACTGCATTAATTCGTATTATTAAAAAGAAAAACGGAGAAGACAAAATGTGTACGAGTAAATGTCATTTTATAATATTGCTTGCTGCAATAATGAAAAATAAAATAAGGAAGAAAAAGATGCCTATGGTGTTAAAAGTGGAGTACTAAACGTGAAATTTTTTGTTATTGTTTACACTTTAAAAAACAGCACACAAGTGAAAATATTCTTAACTTGGCTGCATTGATTTTACTAATTTCACTGTGTACATCCACAAACACTGCACAAACACACTGTACAGTACAAGTTTCGAGCACTGAACCACTGCAATGTGAGGGCGGCAATAGGCTCGATGATTTTCTATTAATCCTATAATTAATAAAAAAGCTCCCAAAATAAATAATTTTAATCAGAAACATAAACAAATTTAAGTGTTTAGAATTCTTAATTTGTATTCTTCAATTGTTAGAAGTGCACACAGCTTATTAACGGCACTAAACACGAATGCAGGACACACGAAAAAACTTCAGCTAAAACTAGAAGAAGAATATAAAAACAATAAAAATATTATACTTAAACGCCCACGAAAATTTTAAATCATGGATGGGAAATATATTAGTTTTAATGTCAAGAAACCATTAATTATTTTAATGGACTCAAAACCTACACATACGCATACGTGATAGCTAATTACATTTCAAATAACAAACATACGTCACGGCTACTCAACAGAATTAATTTTAATTTCCTCCATTTTTTTTTTCTTTTTAAGAAGTTTCTACTCACATGAATGTGCTTGTCGGATTACAACAGTTTTACTTTTTCTTTTTATTTTTTTTATTGTTAACAATAGTTAATTTCCCTGAGGTACGAAAGCAAAAGCAACAAATATATATGCTGGTTTAAATAAAGAAAAAATAAACTTAAAAAAAAGAAGAGATACTGCCGGACATACATTTCCCTGCGAATGTAGAATGTAGTTGCTCATGTCATAGCATTTATATTTACAGACCATTGATAGCGAATATTTTTTCCAGTCACCCTTGACTTCAATTCATTCACAGCTTTTGAACAAATTGTGTACGGAAACAACGAAAAACTCTGGTTCACGCAAACAAAAACAGAATTGTGCAACACACACACACACACATGCACATGTAAAGCAAATATTTAAAGCATCAATTTGTTATAAACAAATGTGTGCTTTGACTGTCAATCTGCCAGGACACAGGGCAGACAAGCAGGCAACTCATTTTGTCAATGTGCCTGCTGGGCAGATAAGCAGTCAGGTGGCCAACCTAGTTTTCACTTTTAATGAAAATGCAAACGTTTGTTGTTTGTTGTCAACAAACGTTTCAATGTAATTTTCCAATTCAATGGCTCAGACACACATAACTGTTCAGACATACTACAAACACACACAATCTGTGACGCCTGTTCATATGAGAGTCATAATATTGAACTATTGAGCACTGCATACGAGTACAACAACTTTTGCGAATATTGTTAACAAAACAAACTGTTTGTTTCTTTGCCAGTGAAGAGAAACTCTTAGAAAAGTGAAGCAAAACATATTTTAAGATGTGTTAAAATTAAAGTAATTCTTTATGTCTACAATGACAGACGATTTAAGGTCTTGTAAATTGCATAATAAAAACTAATATTTTCATAAATTTTTACATCAAGAAAGATGTTCAGTATCACTTTTAATGAGTTGAGTTGCGAGCACGAACGTACACAAGCATTTCTTTAGGCTTTTATTAAACAAAACTTTAAAGTATCGTTAAAAATTTGAAAATTAAAATTTGTTTTTTGAAATTTTTGCACAAATTATTTATTTTATTAACATTAAAAGATTACACAATAACCTATTATTTATATATTTCATGGCTGAAGAAACTCAAATTTTGAGGTTTTTGTCAGATTCATTTTATTTTGTTACTTTAACAAAAGGACATTATTTCTTTTAGAATGTGCTAGATTATACATTTTCCCACTGTACTTGGCACAAAATTTTCTTGTCATCTAGTGCACAAGGTTAAACGTTTCGTTCTAACAATTTCAACTTTTATTATTTTGAAATGAAAAGTCGAGATAAAACGATGTGCAAATTTTGTAAGGAAATATTAATTCTATGCATAAGCCTGCATTAAGATTGTAGGGGTTGCCTAATCATCCAATTATACAGAGTTGTGTTTTTGCTGTTAACAATTTTTCACACAAGAGTTGGTAAGACTAAGTTTTATGTTTTCTCAAAAACATTGTATATAAATTAGGCTTGCAAGTGTTGTATTTGTTTTAGTAATTGCTAACTAAAACTAAAAATCTTATTTTTTAAATTAGATTTTTAGATTGTACATATGTATATCGGGTCTTAGTTCAAGTTTTCCTTTCTTAAATTTTTTCTTAAGAAGGATTTTTTACAATACAATGTGAGCAATGATTTTGGACTGAAGAAGACAAAAAAACTTATTATTATTAATGTTTATCATTTTCATATCAAAGTAGTGTGCCATTTATGTAGCATCGCAGTGACCAGCGAGTGTTCCGACTAGCTAGGTGGCACATCTCAGTGGGTTCCAACCCTCTCACTGGGTACGAAGCACATAAAACTACTCACATCACACTACAAATGTTCAATACAAACGGACTAAAACAAAAAAAAAAAAAAAAACACAAAACTTTTACAGCTGCATCCACACACAAATCCCGTCGATTCTTCAGGAGCAAATGTTGTTGCCCTGCTAGTCGCCCTCCCATCCATGTTGCAATTCGAATCCTCACAAATTTATTTTGCAACCCCACACACCACTAGACTCTTCCTAATTTACCTCACTTCCATGCCTTTACCTTTTAACGCACTCTATTCCATAATAATTTATGATTTGTGATCATAAAGATTTTATTATTATTTTACATCAAAGCTCCCGCATCTGAATTTAATTTAACATTAGCTTAGAAATGCGAAAAAAAATTGCAAGCGCCAAAAAAAAGTCCTATTTTGTTGAGTTGGTAATCTATAAACCTTGGCCTTGAAGGCTTTTTGCTCAAATGTCCCTCTCTCTCTCTCTCTTTCTCTTCTGTTATCAGCCAACAAAAGTCTATTTTAATAAGGAAATACAGGGTTCAATACTCGCGCTGGCTCGCAATAGTCGGGTTATATGGTGTAAGCGCTAGCCAATTTTTAGGCGTACAACTTTGATTCCGCTGTTTTGCAATAAACGGCTGTAGCGGCAAGTGCTACTCGAAATAAATAAATTGTAGGTGTCATACAATAAGCTTATGTATTTGTAAACATAATGCCATTGAAATATTAGTAGATTTATGTTTTTATTATAAAGCTATTCTTGATTAAACATGTCAGCTAACGAGCCAAATTCACGTCATTTTGAAAAAATCTGCGGCTGAGTCTCATCAAAAGCTCTCAAATACCTATGGTGAGGCCACTTTTAGTGAAAAAGTGTGCCGAAAGTGGTTTCAACGCTTCAAGAATACTGACTTTGATGTCGAAAACCTGCATGACGGTGGAGAAGAAACGGTTTTCGAAGATGCAGAATTGGAGGCATTACTTGATCAAGACCGGTGTCAAACGCTACAAGAATCGTCAAGATCACTGGGAGTTATGCACCAAGTAATTTCAAACTCCTCTAAAGCCATGGGAATGATATAAAAACAAGGAAATTGGGTAGCGTACGAGTTGAAGCCTAGAGATGTTGAATCGAGTTTGTTTGTTTAGCTGTGAACATCTGCTTGCAAGTGGAAGACGGAAGGGAATTTTACATCGCATCGTGCCTAGGGACGAAAAATGGGTTCATTATGATAGTCCCAAATGCGTCGAAGGCCAAACCGAATATTCACGGTGCCAAAGAGAGATGATAAAATAATTTTACAGCATGAAAATGCTCGGCCCTATGTTGCGAGAGATGGGTACGACATACCTAGAAGCGTTGAACCCGCCGCATTCTCCAGATTCTACTATCGAAGTAGTATAAAATTGCATCGATTCGTGGATCGCTGTAAAAGATGACCAGTTTTTTCATTACGAGATTTGTACTCTGCCCGAAAGATGGGAGAGATTATTGGCCAGCAATAGACAATACTTTTTTAAATCATATATGTATAACCAGCTTTTTACAATAAAGCCTAGAACTTCAGAAAAAACGGAGTAGTCAAACTTGTACGCCTATGTAATTTACGAATTTCTACAAATATTCGTTGCCGGCTAAAAACGGAGCACTTCTAAGTGACATTATTTTTCACACTTAGTATAAAAAACTTCTATTTTCTGTATTTCATAATATGAAAACAGAAGTAAAAAAATATTTAATATTTAGTTATTTGATCCGGTTTCTCGTCAGGAAACTTAAATGTTCTTCTGAAGATGATAACAAATTTTTATCGAATTATCGAAAATAAATACTGTTGAACTTTTTATATAAAACCAAAACGATCTTTCGCTGAAAAACTAACAACTAATTAAATAAAAAATTAACTAAACGAAAAAGTTATTAAATTTTTAAACATCAAGGTGCATTTTGCGCCATTCTCTAGATGGCTAACGTAAGTTGATATTCCATATGGTAAGTCGGATATTCCATTTCGGATTTCAGGCTAAAAATCTCACTTGACATAATTTTTGGGGATATCTAGGAAATTGCTCTAGAATGAGCAATTACATAGCTAGAGGTTTTCAGTAAGTGTTTTGTTATATCACTCCTTTATTGCAACATAGTCATATCTCAAAAAATAAGCTTTTCGAGTTAACAATGCGGAACTGTTACCAGTACCATTTATTTTGTGCCAAAAATTTATTCAAATTGCTTTCAAACTGTTTCCTTTGGGAGATATTTTCTCAAAAATCTTGCTAAGACTTGTATGGAAACTAAAAATGTTAAATGCGTTTTTCTCGAAACGAGCTTTTTTAAGATATGACTATGTTGCATTAAAGGAGCGATATGATCCAAGAGCATCGTGCTTAAGAAGAAGTTATATAAGTTTGCAAGCCACGCGAAAGGGTAGTGAGCTGTGTATTTTGACCAGCATGAACTGGTCAGAACGTAACTGCCTATACTCGTACATTAACAAATATTCGAAAGGTTTTCTAAAACAACGTAAATTTTCGTGCAAAATGTCCTTATAATATTTGTCAAACACAAAATTGGAACATGCTTCTATTTATGAAAAGATTTTTTCTCACCAGGGCAGTTTTTTAAAATAATAATGTATTATTTACAGCACAACGTTAAGTTAACTTTAATATGTAATAAATTTTTATTCATTTTTAAATCTAGAAAATAAATGACGTCGCAGTAAATCTGAAATAAACAGAATTGTTTAGCGTATGAGTACACAAGAACAATCTTTTCCATAGCAATTGAAATCTAACAAAGTTTAGTCATTTTACATTTTTCAAAAATATAACATTTGTCTTTTACAAAAATGTGCTTTCTAACTTCAACAAAATTCGCCCGCCTTCCTTCTTTGTGCTCTGTTTTTTTCCTAAGGTATTTTTATAAATGAAGTAAAAAATTGTATTTTAAATATTACAAGAAATCAATATTGAGTAATGACCCAGTTAAAATGGCATTTCAACGCATATTCAGGTGAAATAATGCAACTCCTTCTTTCAATTTCAGGCAAAATTTAAAACATAAATAAATACATACACATGCATATATATATACAGGGTGGTGCAGAACTACCTTTATGACCGAAAAGAAATGGCATAATAAAGACGCTGTTCGTAGTCTATCGACCTCAATTTTTGAACTAGTTAAACCTTATGCGGGAACATGTACGGACCTTCGCGATAGCCCCAGTTGGGCTGAACGTCTTCTTGTTGATGTTTCTGGACTATCCTGTATACTATCCGCAACATGTGGAACGTACGTGGTTTTTGGTACATGGAATTTGTCTTATTGTACCATGTAGTCGAAAATTTTCAACCAGGCGGTTCAAAATAATCACGTTGCGTCCATACAATTGACTTTTGACTTTCAAAATCAAATTCAGAGCCTGAACACAATGTTTGCGGTGCGGTACGGTACGATTTTCCGTTGCGGGAGAGAAAAACAAACATAATACAACGAAAGACGGCGACGGCAATACTTGTCATTGTTATTCATTTATTTGTGCATAGATTTTTGTAAAATTTTTTTTAAAAAATTTACTGTTTGTATTAAGTTTTTTTTTTTTTTTTGGCAGCAAATAAAAAAATTATAGCTGGTAAAAAAGTTCAATGTTCGTATTATTTGATCTTGTTTAAAAAATTTTTTTTATGTTATCGAAATATTGAAAATATCAATTGCTAAAACTTTTTTATAAAAAACAACAAAAATAAAGGACTTTAGCTAGAGGAATTTGGAAGAAATTGTTAATTTTGTAGAAGCCACGTTTGTTTTATGTATGGAATTAGAAACAGTGACACATACTAACAGGATATGGTGGATAAGCCCCTTAATGTTTAGGAAACTGCTTAACGCTGGGTGTCGATTATCACTTACCATACTGTTAGTAGAAGTGATAATGTATAATGTTAAGTCTGCAATATGTTTAGAAATATAATTAAATACTTCTTACTTCAACATCTCCAAACCCAATTTTTTATAACTTTTCATTTAGCTACCTTAAGATTAGTAGTGTGTTCGTCATTTCGTGCGAAATGCTGTCAAAACTCTGTATGAAAAAACTTGTGTGAAATATCTATGAAATAATGTTGCTGAATTGGTACTCTGTTCAATTTGTGAAAAACTTATGAAATGTTTCTGGCAACATTATGTTGTAATTGTGAAATTATATTATGTGGTACTTATTTCGCGCGGAATTTCAAACAGCACCTGATCAGTTTTTTGTTTGCTAAAAGTTCTTCTTTTTCAATTGTAAATTTCGAAAATGAAAATAGACTTAAATTTAATAGCAATTGAAAAAGGAACAATATTAAACTCGAAACGATTTCCCTTTTTCACAGAAAAAATTTTTTTTTTAATTGTAAACAATTAAATATGTTACAATATGGTTTTTATTTACATTTGCAAAACAATGTGGAATACCTAAAACCAAGAAAAATGTGCAATTTGCCTAAAGCGCGAAATAGGCACCACAGTTTAAATGTCATATTTGAGTGAAGCGATACAGCATTCTGCAGCGTACATGAAGAAAGGCATCAAGTAGCTTCGCGAAATTTGCAGAAGTATATTTCAATATTAGAGATGTGGTTAAAACTTTGGAAAATTAAAGTTAATGAACAAAAGTGTACTCACGTTACATTCACACTGCGTAAACAAACATGTTCAGCTATCCAAATTAACAATTCACCTATTCCGCAGCAAAATGAAGTCAATTACCTTGGTATTCATCTCGACCATAGGTTAACGTGGAAGTCTCACATAGATGCGAAAGTTACTCAGTTAAAGTTAAAAGCAGCTCAACTGAATTGGCTTATGGGCAGAAATTCTACATTGAAGCTGGATTGCAAACTTTTATTATACAACGCAATTCTAAAGCCTATATGGTGCTATGGAATTCAACTATGGGGCACCGCCTCCGCTTCAAACGTTGAAAAAATTCAAAGGCGACAAAACAAAATTCTTCGAACAATTACCGCAGCTCCATGGTACGTAAAAAACTCCTCTTGTAAAAGACGAATTTTCAAAGTACGCAACAAGGCATATCAATAAATTGGAACTTCATTCAAATCGTCTTGCACGCAATATACTTAATTTCGAAGGCCACTCTCGGTTGAGAAGGAGGGACACCCTTGCCACCATCAGACCGTTAAATAGGTGATTTCACCGATATTGATCGTGCAAAATAAAACATTTTTGTCTAGCATTGGCTGGACTTAATTAATTTTATGTATTTAGTTTTAAGATATGAATACTTATTGTTAGTTCACTTTGTGAAGATTCAATAAACAAATGAATGAGAAAAAAAAAAATATTTGAGTGAAATAATTAATGTTGCCCAACATTTTTCGCAGATTTGAACAGAGTACTTACCTTTACTCACGAATGCAGTGTGCAAGTTTTTGCTTGGACACATAAAATTGCAGTATGCACGGTAAGGAATGTTATTTATGAAATATGCGAAGTAATATGGAATGAATTGCATGGATTCTATGTGGCTAATCCTAACATAAACGATTAATATCATCTCTTTTTTTGAAAAAAATGGTCTTGCTCATTGTTTGGAGGCCAAAGATGGCAAACACATCAATATTACAAATCTTTTTTATACTGGAAGTATTTGTACTTCACGACTGCAAATTATAAAAACTGACATACTTCCGAACTTCTTCGATAATTCTTTCGTTATTGTACATTTTTTTCTTCCGTTAATATAGTTTTAAAACTTTTATATATCACGACAAAAGTTTATAAATTTCCAAATCATGTTTCTTGTTTATAACAATGTTGTGAAAATCGCCAATTACTCAAAAACTATGGCAACATCGGAAAGAGAAAGAGAGTCAAAAATTTATAGAATAAAACAGTCCGCTAAGGAAATAAAATAAATTTTAATTTTATGCCGCTCCGCACTGCGATTTTTTACTTCAAAATCGTATAAAAAATCGCACCGCAGTAAAATATCGTTACATTGTGTTTAGACTCTCAACCATTTTTTGCTTCTATTATGGTTTACAACTCAACTCAGTTGACATGAAATTCAAACAACGTAACCTCAAAATAACCTTACTCATTTTTGGTATTAAGAATTACAACTTAACTCAGTTGTAAACAGTAATACCACAAAAACGTTGTAATATACCGCAACTTCAATTTTAATATTTTTGGCAAGTTAAGTTGTAATCGATAATACTAAATGGAAAATTTTCAACTGAAGTACAAATGGATTGTAAACCGTAATAAGGTCCTTTGAACCCTGTTTAGTTGTGTAGGGCTCCACGGTAAATTCACTAAGTATGCTTCACAAAGTTCTGAAATAAAAATAAACTTATAGATAAACTAAAAAATTTATTAAACATTCGAAACATAAAAGTAGTTCTGCGTCACCCTGTACTTACCCACATGTTCACATATATAAAACTTCACATTCTCGTATTAAAAGAAATGGTCGCGCAAACAAATAAAACGTAGATTGTTCCATTCACTCAATGTGAGATACAAGCCAGCAAAAGAATACAGAATACAATTCCCAGCAACTAGTAGAGTGTATGTGTAGGGGTGAGTATGCACATGTGCACGTGTGTGTTTGCACATCGAATATGGCAAAAGGTTTGTGTTTTGTTGTTCTTCTTTTTACATACTAAAAGGCACATGAAAAATACGAGTATGTGAACTGCTCATAGACACATACAAATGAGATTTTATTTCTTCTTTTATTATATTTTTTATGAAAAAAAAAAAAAAAAAATCTTTCACAGAATGAAAAAGGAATTTGTAGATATTTCTCATAGATTCGAGCATAAAAACAGAAAAAAAATGTTTTCTTTGTATCCATTTTTACCTACAACATACAATCAATGTGTGTTTGAGTAATTCGAGTATTTATATGAAAGGAAATAATTTAATTACTTGGGTTTGTGAAACTTTTAATTAAATATTTTATTGCAATTTCATTTCATTCTTATTGTTGTTAATCTCAAAAACTAATATTTAAATAAAAAAAAGATGTTTTCCCTATTTGGAAAATTTCTCTTTTAAAATTAGTAAATCCCGTAAAAATAAATTTTGCTTGATTATATTTTCCGGCTGTTGATACGAATTTTATTTAATTTTTTCTTTTCTTTTTACTCCTTTTGCAGCATTATCGTGGTTCATTAAAATCCTTAAATACTGGCATTGTAACATTATTAAATTATGGTAAACATGTGCCACCAGCTGTTTCGCATGTTACTTTGGCCCATGAAATTGGCCACAACTTTGGATCACCGGTAAGTGCAAGCACCAAACATACTCGTATTTCGAAAGTTATTTTATTTTACAACAACAGCAAGAAATATGTGTAATAAAAATAGCACATTAAAACAAATATCAAAGTTCATAAATCGTTTTTACATAAAAATTTAAAAGTCAACAAAAAATTTATATAGTTCATTCCAACTACAGAAAAGTTCATTTGAAACCTGCTCCAAAATTTATTACAAAAGGGGATGGATGATGCATGCACCGAAAAAACTAAGATGAATATTTGTTAAAAAACAAACAAAATAGCGATCACGCACATGCATTGCCATAAATGTACGTGTGTATGTTCCGAGGCGTATATGTGTGCGTGCTTGTGTATGTGAACGTTTATGTAAAGAAACATATGTCAGGGTGTTTGTGAGCAAAGATTTTTTAATGCACTTAATGCAATTAGTTACAGTTCGTCGCGTGTGCATAAAATCTTTTGTGTTGAACTTTTTTAACAACAGGAACTATAAAACATTATGATTCACCAAACATATGTACGAGTACGCTATTCGTTCGTTCTACGCGCTTAAATTTGGCACAGTGTTCAATTTTCAGTATTAGGAGAGGAAAATAAATTATTAAATGAAATGCATAAGAATGTTATATTTCATTTTAAGTTCATATAAAATGTACACTCCATCTTGACTTAAGCTCCTGAAGGCAATAAACGAAACTAGCAAAGCCCCATTTGCAGTTTTCTGACATAGCCTGGATCTTTGTTTAAAGCAAATGGCAATTATTTAAAAATTTTAACGATTTTGAAACATAAGATGCAGTTTTTTATAATATATTTGACTTAACCCCATACACACAATACTATAATTCTGAAGATAGGAAAATAGGGTTTTTACGAAGTATAGCTGTTAAATTTATTACGCTTTCTTTGAAGAAATGCTCAAAGTCTGGTTTCATCCAAAATGTTATTGATGGAATAAAATCGACTCATTGATTAAACCAGCAGGCCTCAAAACATACTTTTGCTACAACTTTGCTACCATGATTTTGCAGCACACGGCTGTACTGGCAATAGATATATAAAGGGTGGTTAAAATTCAAGGGCCGATGTTGATTTTGAATAAAACACAAACTATTTAGGAAATTATTGTAATTTTATTTTATTATGATATATTGGTATTACTCAATTATGTATGGAACAAAATATCGGCCAAATGGGCACCGCGACCACGGCGGCACACCTCCATCCGATGGTCCAAATTTTCGATGACCCTTAGGCATAATGGAGGTTCTATGCCGTTAATGTGCCGAATTATCTCATCCTTTAGCTGTTGAATTGTTGTTGGCTTATCGACGTACACATTTTCTTTCAAATACCCCCAAAGAAAAAAGTCCAACGGTGTCAAATCACATGATCTTGGCGGCCAATTGACATCGCCATTACGTGAGATAACACGGCCATCGAATTTGTTGCTTAAAAGAGCAATTGTTTCGTTAGCTGTGTGGCAAGTGGCACCGTCCTGCTGAAACCACATATCGTCTACATCCATATCTTCCAATTCGGGCCATAAAAAGTTCGTTATCATCTCACGATAGCGAACACCATTCACAGTAACTGCCTGACCGGCCTCATTTTGGAAAAAATACGGCCCGATGATGCCGCCAGCACATAACCCGCACCAAACAGTCACTCTTTGTGGGTGCATTGATTTTTCAACAGTCACTCTTAGATTCTCATTCGCCCAAATGCAGCAATTCTGTTTATTGACGAATCCACTGAGGTGAAAATGTGCCTCATCACTGAAGATGATTTTCTACGAAAATTGATCATCATTTTCATAATAAGTCTGGATAACTTTAACACGTTGTTGGATTGTGTATCTCCCCATGGTTCAAATTGAGTAAGTCTAAAATGTCAAATAAAATTCGGAAAAAAACTTGGAGTTTAGGTGTGGTTCACATTCAACATCGGCCCTTGAAATTTAACCACCCGATAGATCGTAGAAGTCACACACTAAGCTTGCACATTTGTAAATATAACGCCATCGAAATATTAGTCGATTTGTGTCTGCATCACAAAGTTATTCTCGACTAAACATGTCTGCTTACGAGTCAAATTCTCGTAATTTGGTAGAAGTTTAATTTTCTGCTTGAATATGAAAAAATCTACGGCTGAGACTCATCGAATGCTCTCAAATACCTATGGTGAGGTAGCTATTAGTGCAAGAACGTGCCGAGAGTGGTCTCAAGGTTTCAAGATCGGTGATTTTTGATGTCGAAGACCAACATGGCGAACAGAAGGTTTTCGAAGGTGCGGAACTGGAGACATTACTTGATTAAGACTCATGCCAACCACAACAAGAATTGGCAGTATCATTGGCAGTGACCATTTCAAAACGCCTGTAAGCCATGGGGGAATGATTCGGCAATAGGGATATTGAGTGCCGTATGAGTTGAAGCTGAGCGAACTTAACGGTGTTTGCTTCGATAATCCAAAGCGGAGAAAAGCATTAAAATATCCCAGTCATGCCTCCACGTCGACGGATAAACCGAATATTCATGGTTCCAAGGTTACACTCAGTATTTGTTGGGTTTATTATGAGTTGTTAAAACCAGCTGAAACAATCACGGGCAATCGTTATCGAACGCAATTAATTCGTTTGCGCTGAGCCGCAACACAACGAGAGACATGATAAAGTGGTTTTACAGACAATGCTCGGCTCCATATTTAGAAACGTTGAAATGGGATGTCCTACCCCACCTGCCGTGTTCGCCAGATGTTGCATCCGCGGACTATCATTTTTTTCGATCAATGGCACACGGTCTAGCTGACCAGCACTTCTGTTCTTATGAAGAAGTAAATCGTTTGTTCCGTTTCAAAAGATTACCAGTTTTTTTTTTTTTTTTTTTTTAAATTTCCAACATCGCTAACATGGTTTTACAAATCAAGCTTTAAAATGGTTATTTTCATATTTGTCGGACAGAAGGCAAAATGTAATTTTCAGAATCGTAGTTTCAAAAAATATACAGGTACCTTCCGGTATACCAACGGGGGAGCCATCTTGGACCACTACTGTTTTCACTGTATATTAATGATTTTCCGGATGTAATAAAGTTTTCAAATGTTTTAATGTATGCAGACGACGTAAAAATCTTCCTATGTTATAATAACTTTTTGGATCATAAATTTCTCCAAATGGTTTTAGATTCGTTTTATAATTGGTGCAAAGTCAACTTGATGGAGCTTAATTTAAAAAAATGCAAGCAAATGCGGTTTTTTAGAAGCAATCCGAACATCGTTAATTATTTTCTAAATGGTTATAAAATTGATACCATGGACAGTAATGGATTTAGGTCTTTTATTTGATCCAAAAACAAGTTGTATTCCGCATATCACAGCTACAATAAATAAGGCCAGGGGTACATTGGGTTTTATAAAACATTGGTCCGAAGATTACGCAGATCCGTACATTGCGAAAACGTTATATACTGCTTTGGTTCGTCCTATATTGGAACATGGATCGATTATTTGGGACCCTATCTATCAGATTCATTCAAAGGCAATTGAGTCAGTGCTTCAACCCTCAAAATTTTCGTATACGGCTCGTCTGGCTCTCATCAAGCTGCCTACTTTGAAAAGCCGTGAAGCTGATTAATTGTGATATCTGCTCTGGATTTTTGGTTAATGAAATTTCATTTAACATTCCTCAACGCTCATCCCGGTATTTCTTTGCCTTATTTGTGGAATTTTCCAGAGTTAAATATGTTCACACTGACCAGTGTTTATGCAGTTCAACCAACTGTTTGACTAATTGATTTTTCTTTAAATCTAAATGTTGTAAAGAATTCAATTATTGTCTATTATTCATAACTTTTCTCTTTGTTGTTTATACCTGTTAATTATTTTGTCTTTTACATATTTTAATATTTATATACACATGTACATATTAACATATTATTAATGTGTGTAAGGAATATTTCCAGACAAATATATAAATCGTAATTGCAAAATTTAGTTTAAAAACGGCGAATTGCTGTCACTGCATCCCAGCTAAGATTGCGTAACTTTTACAAAAGCTTTTTGTCTGACTTCCAGTAAAACCAACACTCGACCATCACCTTTTTCTCATAACATACATTTTTTATAATGAAGCTTTTCATTACACTCATAATTCAAAGCACCACAACATTATCTATCCAAACCTTAATAACTTCCATCTATTGTAAATCTCAAATTATTGTAATTAATCTAAACCTATAAATACCAATTATTTCTGTGAAATTAATAAACTGGATTGAGAAAAATTGGACACCCTTGTCTGATTAATTCGTTTATGATCAATTGGGTACTCAAAATTCGAAGAACAAGAGATGTAAAAATTCCTAAAGTGTTCATTTTAAGTAATTGGTGTCGAATATACTCGTACTTAAAAAGTTTGTTTTTCAAATGTTTTATTGAATTAATAGTAACACACAAACAAATTTTCCTGAAGAAAAATTAAAAAATACAATAATAAAATTTAAAAAAAACAACCAAAAATGACCTTTACCTCAAAGAATTTATTACAGATATAGTAAAATTCCAACTAGCTTTTGTGCGTAGGAGCTTCACAGTAACGTTCTAAAACTACTTGTAAAAATTTTCCAAAAAAAAAAAAATTGTTGCCAATTTGCAATAAAAACTAAATTTAAAAATTCTGGATAATTTAAAAGGTGGCATGTCATAACGTCAATCGGCGCCGATTTTTCCTTCATACTTCCTTTATGAATGATCAACCAATTCAAAGTAATAAAGACTATCAAAACCAAAAACTTGATCAGCAATTGGACACTAGACACATAATTTTTTTAGTATCTGAGGTTTTTAATATTATTATCAATACATAAAACAATTTTCTTTCATTTGATTGCTTATCAGATAAATCAAATTGCTTGTCCTTTATATTATTATAATTCCCTTTATATTCATAGTTTCTTTATAAGTAATCAATCAATGCAAAGTAATAAAGACTATTAAATAAAAAATAAAAAAAGATATTGGAGAAGAAAGCGATTCAGAAACAAAAGATATCGAAGAAAATGCTATCAACATCAATAGTCAGGTGACAGAAATCTTAAAACGCGTTACATGCTTGGCAGGTATTTTACAATTTGTTCTCCTGGTTTTCAAAATCTGGACACTAAATCTAAGAAACGAAATTCAACTTTGCCTTTACTATAGAAAAATTTTTGAACGTGATATACTCCTAAATATATCTCAATAAGCGATTATTTATTTAGATAATAAAGTACTTTTTACTTCTGTGAAAACTCATTTATGTAAAAAAAACTCAAATTTTGGTTTAATTTTTCAAGGGAATATTAATTCGTAGATTTAAAGAGAATATAAAAAAATTCTGTATTGAAATAATTACTTCTTTAATCAAAAAGAGTGAAAGTGTCAATTTCTTTTAGGCAATATAAGCAAAAGTTATGCATCAAAGTTTTGCCAACGAAAATGTGGGCCAATTTGATAATGGGAACGGCTTTTATTGGTTCACATTATCATTGAAATATACGGTTATCTTCATATACAAATTATTTTCTAATTATGGACCTTATGACATTTTTAAAAATGACATAATTTCCATTTGCAAAGTGTCACTATGCCCATGGACACTATGACATTTTCAAAAGTGTCTTAACGTCCATGGACCTTATGACACTTTTAATTGTGTCATAACGTCCATGGACATTATGACGCTACACCTTATGACATGCCACCATTTAAAAGACTTATAGAAAAAAAAGGAAAATAAATATAATCCACTCCACTGTGCTTTCATCCGTTCTGAGATACAGTAAGAATTTGGATGGGAAAAATAACAGTCACTTTTTCATAGAAAAGGGGGAGACAGCGTCAGCCAGCAAATGTAAAAGGGAAACAGGAAGTTGTATAATGCAGTCAACGCAACACTTACACTCACATTCACTCTCACACTCACATAATGCAGAGATTAACGCGCACTCATAAACTCAAAAGTTTTTTAAAGCTTTTTGAACACAGGTTCACGTACAATCACAAAGTTTGTCTGTATTTGAGTTCACATAGAAGCAACAATTTCATGCATTTTCATCTTTCTTTTTTTTTTTGTCTTTCACCACATTCAGAAACATGCACACACATACGCACATACTTTTTTACACATTGCGAATATTTGTTAAATGATTGCCTGCAATCGGCAGAATGTTTTAGTTTTCGTTCATTCAATACTGATGATGCACATTCAGACAAACTTCTTAAAACATAAATTTAATTGTAACAAGGACAAATTACTTTCTCCAGTTCAGTTTCAATACGGTTTCTGCCAAAAGCAATCGATGCAAAAAGAAACAGAAAAAAACTAGAAATTTGATTGAAAAAAGAGATTCGGGCGACTGATGAAGTGAAAAGGACTTAAAATCGATTGAGTTTTACAAGCAATTAAACAAGAAAACATATGAAAAGTGAAATTCTTTCTTTTTTTTAGCAATAATGCAAGAAAATATAAATGGAGATATGTAATGATCGTTTTCGAAAAGAGAATCAAAATAAACTGGAGATGGATGTTATGGCTTCTTTAAATAGATTAAATTTCGCTTTTTAATAAAGGAGGCCGGTTAGTTGCGAATTTTTCTAGATGTTCACCAAAGAAGCAAAATTTCCCACAAGAAAACTTTGTTTCTAAAAAATCAAAATTATTGGAGAAATCAAGCCAGATTAATTAATTAATTAATAATAACAAGTTAATTCCTTTTCTATGATACTATTCTTGGCAAATACTTTCAAGCCGTTAACTAGAAATGTCGCAAAAGCTTTGTTTAGACAGCTGTCACATGTGACAATACTGTCTTATCTAACAATGTGCTGACAACGAACAATTGTTCTTACAATACAAATTGCCAGTTTACACAGTTGCTAGACATTTGTCAGAAAAACTGCGAATTCTATCGTAAAACAACTACATTATCTGGCAATGTTGGCATGAAAAATATTGTCACTTCACACGATTGTCAGATTTGTTATGCAGCAAATTGTCAGCTCAATTTTCAGAAGCAAAACATTTATATAAAAATTTAATTATTCTGTGAGTTTCGGAAATTGAACAAAAAATATTTATTTAGGATATGGACCAAAATATTGCGAAAATTTTAAAATCGTATATTTTAGAAATTAGCGACAATGAGGAAAAAAACATAAGGAAACGTCGCAGGGCTGGGTGCTTTATCGCCATCAAGTGTGTTACTCTGTTTTATCGATACTACAATGAACTTTTCTCTGACGAGATAAGGGATCTTGTTCCCGAAACGCACATATTAAACACACGTCCATTTGTCGTCGATTGCTCATTTTTTTTTTTTTTATTACTTTTTTTTTTTTTTGGAGTACTGGAGTCAGGGTATGACCCCTACATATGCAGCGCATTGTACCAGAACTAGGAAAATAGGCTATGAGGAGGGGGGAAAGAGGGAGTAGGGTTTGTGGAAGTTTGATTTGAACTTTCCAATGTTATATGTGACAAGAAACACGTCTGCAGGCAACTTGGTACCTGTTGTTTACATTGTTGTCAGGTGTCTGACAATATACATATTTTCTGACATTGTCAGACAAAACTTGTAAGTTCACTCGATTTTTAGAAATTTTCTGTAAATTTTACTAACAATATTGTCAGATCTAACAACCGTCTGAACAAGGCTTAACTGAAGAGTTTAGCAAATAAGTAATTTTTTTGGATGTAATTGTAAAAATCATTTTTTGTGCTTTTTTTAAAGACAACAAAATTTTATTATTTTTAAGCTGCAGTACTGCCAGCCATGATATTAAAAATACAAGGTAGTTTCATTCTCTTCTTATTATTTGTAATAAGGATTTTTGAAGTTTATTTTTAGAGAGAAATACAAAAAGGCGTTGCCACACAGTTGAATAAGGGAATTTACTCCTAGAATGGATTTTTTCTGAAGTGTGTAGTGCCTTGTTCATATTAGAAAAAACTAGAAATAATAAGCTGATGTCAGTAGGTATCTGTGGTCGTTTTGAAACCCATGTTAGGTTAGGTTTAACAGGCTGCCAGCTATTGTAAAACCAGCCCATTTGGGTCCAATTTGGTCCCAAAAACTAAAAGCACGGACTTCTGCTTATCAGTAAACTTCAATGCTTATTTTGAAGAAAATAATATTACATTTAAAAGAAAATACTCTTTAGATATTAAAAACAAAGGGAAAATTTGATGCTTGTGGTTTAAAAATATATAAAAAATTATTTCTACTAGAATGACCCAGGACGCAGCGACAAAACTAATGCACGTAACCTTGAATATTCTAATGACGAACGACGGAAACTATATGCAAATTTTCGTTATACATGCTTATTTTGATGTTTAAACAAATAACGACCTACTTCCAAAAGAAGTCATTATTTGTTTAAATATCAATGTAAGCATGTATAGTGAAAATTTGCATATAATTTTCCGTCGTTTCCTTTTTTTCCTTCAAACTTGTTCTGGACGTGGCTTGTAACTTCTCTAATAAATGACGCGATATAATTATCGAGTGCATTTAAAAGAAAAAATAACAGCTGATTTTAATAACGGCCAATCAGTGACCACAATTGAAAAAAAATTTTGACATTCACCACAGCGTTATATCAAGAATTATAAGCTGTTTTCGTTGTTCGGGTACTTTGGTTACAGAACATAAAGGTGGACGTTCTCGAAAAACCTGTAAACGAGATGACGAAGCAATAATACGTTTGATAAAAAAAAAGACCGATTCGTGTAGTCAAGAACCATCGCCACACAATTGTTTTTGAATGTTACCCCAGAAGGATTCAAAGGCACAAAAGTGTAAAAAAGATCTTTATATCACATCTTAATCCACGTGGGTGATTTTATAAGAACTATCGGAAATTAAAAAAAAAAAAAAACATAAAATTCAGAAAAATGCATGAAATATTTATTTGGATCGATAGTTGGGTTGATATAATTTAATGTTTGAAGATTATTTCATGCAAATGTTGGCCGCGGCTGCGCCTCAAATGGCCCATCTGCTTAGTCCAATTTTGGCATACTCTTTCCAACATTTCGGCCGGTATCTCACGAATAATGTTGGCAATGTTGGCTTCCAGTGCGTCAATCGAAGCGGGCTTGTCGCTATAGACATTAGCCTTAACATAGCCCCACAAAAAATAGTCTAGAGGCGTTAAATCGCACGATCTGGGCGGCCAATTGACTGGTCCCAAGCGTGAAATAAACTGTTCATCGAACTCGCCTCTCAATTGGTCCATTGTTTCGCGGGCTGTGTGGCATGTGGCACCGTCTTGTTGAAACCACATGTCATGCAAGTCAAGCTCTTCAATTTTGGGCAAAAAAAAGTTTGTTATCATCGCACGGTAGCGCTCACCATTCACAGTAACGTTGTGATTCGCATCATCTTTGAAGAAATACGGCCCAATGATGCCGCCAGCCCATAATCCGCACCAAACGGTTGTTTTTTATGGATGCATTGGTAGCTCTTGCAATGCTTCTGGCTGCTCTTTACTCCAAATACGGCTTTTGCTTGTTCACGTATCCATTCAACCAGAAATGAGCCTCGTCGCTGAACACAAATCTTCGATAAAAAAGTGGATCTTCATCTAACTTTTCAAGAGCCCATTCACCAAAAATTTGGCGTTGTAGTAGGTCGTTTGGCTTCAATTCTTGCACCAGCTGTATCTTATAAGGCTTCACACCCAAATCCTTCCGCAAAATTTTCCATGTAGTGGAGTAACAGAGGCCCAATTGCTGCGAACGGCGCCGAATCGATAATTCACGGTCATCACCAACACTGGCCGATACGGCTGCGATATTTTCTTCAGTTCACACTCTACGTAAGCGTGTTGGTGGTTTAATGTCCAACAATGTAAATTTGGTGCAAAATTTTTTTACAATAGCCCGAATAGAAGCCTCAGTAGATCGATTAAACTGACCATAAAATGAAAGAAGCGTGCGATGAACTTTCTTAACAGAGCACGCATTTTGGTAATAAAATTCAATAATTTGCAAGCGTTGTTCGTTTGTAAGACGATTCATGATTAAATTATAGACCAAACTGAAGATGTTTGACAGTGACACAAGATACAAAACGTGCGTGAGCTGTCAAAACTAGTGTTGCCAAAAATATAATAGCAAAAAAATCACTCGTTACTAAAGGCACATTGAAGCATACTGTCGGTAGCATTTTAGTCTGGGGATACTTTTCAGGCCATTTTTATATATTTTAGATTTATGTATGTATTTTATTTTAAAATTTTTATTTATTTTTGCTAGAAGTCACAATTTTATTATTATTTTTAGACACAAACTAATATGGTAGCACAATTTTATGGAAAATGTCACAATCCTTATTGAAAATTATGAAAATTGAGAGAATAAAACTACCTTGTATTCTTAATACCATGATGCCAGCTGTTTTACGGTCACTGCACAAAATTTTCAATTTGCTAATTCCATAACATGTTTTTATAAAATATACATAAGTATGTAAAGAAAAAGGAAAACTAAGTTATAGAAATGACCCTCGTAGGCCTTAAAACACGTCACCAATTTAATTTGAAATAATAGAAGAGCGAACAAGAATAGAGAATAAAGCGCTTGGCCGTTCAATTCACCGATGCTTTTTCCACAAAGAGCTCACAATTTGCAATGAAATAGTATTTTTAGTTTTAAAAGATGATTTTTTAATAACTTATATAATAAACAAATAACTTTTTCAGTGGAGAAGTAACTACAATTCAATGTTGCACACAACTATAAATGTTTCACTTTAAATTGTTTCGATGTAAATTAAAAAAAAAATTTGCAGTTAAAAATACATATATGACTCTTTGGAGATTAAAGAAAAGCTTCGACTTTATTTGGTTTTTTATTTTAGCACGATCCAGAGCAATGTACTCCCGGTGGTGAAGACGGTAATTACATCATGTTTGCACGAGCTACATCGGGCGACAAGAAGAACAACAATAAATTCTCTCCCTGCTCTTTGAAATCTATAGAACCAGTACTGAATGCCAAAGCACGCAGCAACAAAGGCTGTTTTACTGAGCCACAGTCATCGATATGCGGCAACGGCGTGGTTGAACCAGGAGAACAGTGTGATTGTGGTTGGGAAGAAGACTGCAAGGATGCGTGCTGCTTCCCCATGTCACGACATTCGCGTATCGATGAAAAACCTTGCACCCTCACACCCAAAGCCATGTGCAGTCCATCCCAAGGTCCTTGTTGTACAGGCGATTGTAAACTCAAGTACGGTGATAAATGCCGTGATGACAATGGCTGCCGAGATCCCAGCTTCTGTGATGGTCATATGCCCCAATGTCCGCCGTCCATTAATAAGCCCAACAAAACAATTTGCAACAAAGAATTCGTCTGCTATATGGGAGAGTGCACTGGAAGTATTTGTCTGGCCTACGGTTTGGAGTCGTGTCAATGCATACCAGGCCCAAAGGATGATAAAATTAAATCCTGTGAATTGTGTTGCAAGTTGCCCGGTGAGGACAATCCCTGTCGTAGTTCATTTGAATGGAATGATGCGCCATTTGATGTGCCCGATATGTACGCCAAGCCAGGTACTCCTTGCAACGATTACAATGGGTAAGTTTTCACTTTTATTTCTGTCTTTTTTTTATTTTCTGGCATTTTAAAAATAAACAAAAGCAGTTTCCAAACTGAAAGACAACTGCTGCTGCTGTTTTCAAGTAACTATTCAATGTTTTGTGTGTCAAGTGCTAAATCTCTTTAAATGACCGCATCCATTACGAAATTGCTTAGCAAACAAGCAACCAACCAAACCAAATTCTGTTATTTGCTTTGTAAAAAAAAAAAATCTTGCTCTGCTCCACAACCAGCAGGAAAAACAAAAAAAATTATTCTCTAATTTTCAACATTTTTTTTTTTTCTTTATTTCTTTTCATGGCATTTTCTTGAAATGTGATGTGATGGTATTCTCTATCCTTCGTGCTACATTTTCAATATTAGTTACTGTGATGTCTTCCAGAAATGTCGCGAAGTTGATCCCTCTGGCCCATTGGCAACATTACGAAAGCTGCTTCTGTCCGAGGAAAGCATTGCAACATTCAAAAAGTGGATGCAACACAACTGGTATACTGTCGCTTTAGCAGCTCTTGGCGTTTTTGTGTTATTGGTAAGTTCAACTTCAACATAAGACTGAAGTGAAAAAAGGACAATTATTTGAAAATATTTATTTTATCTCTCGCACATGTGAGATGCTGGAAGGCTTTAGTCTTTCGAAAGCTTAACATTTATACGTGTGTACGTGTTATCGTATGCGAATGCTGGCTAAAAAATAGTTCAAGTGGTCATCATTTGCCTCATAGCCAGCCAAGCAGCCTTTGAAGGGGTTTTTCATGTCATTCAGTCACCCCACGCCATGTATCATGTCAATGAGCAAATAATTTTGTATTTTTTAACATTCTATTTCTTTTTTTTTTTCATTTATTTTTCCTCACTTGCAAAAATTTGTCATTCGAAGATTATGAAATTTGTTACAAATGTTTTAAAGGATGAATATGAAAGAAAAAACTTAGAAAACGCTCCGTCCCAGGAGAGTAAGTTGTTAAATAAAATTGCCAACTAAGAGTAGTATTTGGAGAAGAATGAATTAGTGTGTCACAATTTGAGTGCTAACCAAATCAAACCATTTTAGTAATTAAAAATAAACTGTTGTTTTTTGCGCGCGATTCGTAACCTTATTTAGAGTTTGTTTAGAAGTATTTCATTTACCTTGTGATTCCGCAAACATAAACCTTTAATATTTTGGAACAACATTTGTACTAGCTAAACTTTTGTTTATTTTTGTGTATTACACTAACTAATGATGTTCTATTTAATTGTTTTTCTTTGCTTAGATATTGAGCACGAAACTCCTGGCGAAACGATCAAATCTGAAACTGAAATCCGTCACAATTATTCACAGCGCTACCACCGAAACAGTCCGTCTTCCCGACGACAACAACGGCGTCATTGTTCATACGGCCGTCCGTACAAAAGTACCTTTCAAAAAGAAAGTAAGAGGCGAACGGAGCAGTTCCAACAACCAAGTCAACAATGGTAGCAAATCAAAAGTGGGCGGCAATAGTAAACTCAACAAAACTGCAAACATGTCTAATCATGCTCATGCCAGATCCACGAAAGTATCAGCTGCAACGAACTCTACGAACACCTCGGCAGCAGCAAATGCAACTAACTCGGCATTAGTAAATGAAATTAAAAAACCTGCCCGAACCAAGAAGAATAGAGTGGCCGGAAGTGCGGGAAAATCTGCTCACAATATCATCAATGCAGTCGTTAATGCCGAAAAAACTAATCAAGAAAATTTCAAAAAATCAAAGAAGAAGAAACCCAACAAAGAAATTATCGATTACTCAGCACGAAGTGCTACAACTGCGGGCGGGCCACCAATAAATCACACCAACACTTTTGGAAAAGTACAAAAGTGGTTGCTTGAATCTCCTATCGTGGCCCAACCCCTCTCGCACATCGAACATTCTTCAAAAGTGCGCAAGGTGATGAGCAAATCGCAGAGTACGCCAGAAAGACTGGTACAGAAAACACCCACCAAAAGCAAGAGTATGGGCAATCTTTCGAACGAAAAGGTCAAGTTGCAAGTGGTTTACAAACCACCCTTCCGCTTTGCCTTACGTTTGTCCAAGAACACAAAGGTTAAGACACATGTAATGGGTAACATAAGCAATAATAAGTTCAAAAGACATTCCAGAACGGACAATAAACGTTCGAGTGGTAGTCATCAGATAGATGGCGGTGGCAGCGGTAGTGGTGGGGGCGGGGTGAAGTCTATAGGAGAAAAAACTAAACGAGCCGCCTTATTATTACGTTCCAACAATGACGAGGACAATCAAATTTTAACCCTTAATGAGCCCAATTATGAAACCCTTAATCCTAAAACCGCTCCTTCCAAAATGGAAAATCCCTTCTATGAAAATATTAAATTCATGCAAGCAAACGATAAACGTCACAGTGACCCAGCCGTGACTTCTGCAGATCTAGCAGCAGCAGCAGCATCAGCCAGCAACAGTGGAGGTTCTGCCACCAACAGTGTGAAACGATCCTCCAGCAAATCCAATCTGGATCAGTCACATCACTTTCAAAGATCCTCTAGTTCCAGTAATCCATTTGCTGCATTAGATGCAGCGCGCAATTCGCGCAAGTTGAGTGACAGTAATGCCGATAACTTAAGCCGAAATTTTGGCAGCACTCAAAATTTAATTAACAATAGTCAGAGTAATTCTAATAAATCAAAAAAGCGTAGCAGTCTTAACTTAAAATCAAGTCTTAATAAAAACAGCAAAGATCCTCCTTTGCCCTCCAATATGCTACCAACAAAAAGGAGTAATTCTAACTTGAATCTGAGAAGAGATTCTATTACAAATGCAACAGTAGATAATTTTAAAACTAATAAGCATATGCAAACTCAGGCAGTGCCCCTGAGACGTAGTATTAGTAGTTCCACGCAAACAAATCAAACGGCTGCCAATCCCTTAGCCAAATCTTCATCGTCATCATCAACGCCTGCCGCTACAGCAGCTTTACCTACACAACTGCCATCGTATAACTCTCAACGTTCAACTAGAGCCAGTTTTAGCAATATACCAAGAGCTAGTCTTAGTCTGGTCAATTCGTCCTCCTCCACGGGAAGTACGGGAAGTAATTCGCCAGCCAACTTAAATGCAAGTCATATAAATTTTCCCTTCAACCACCAAGCAGAGCCAAGACGTAATCGATCTAGCTTACCACCGCCGCCAGTAAAGCAGCCGGTCACCGCCCATCAAAGATCAAACTCTGTACGGCAACATGCCCACAACTATCATCCGCCGCCACTGCCCATCAGCACCGCTGGAGCTACAGCTACAGCTGCAGCTGCCGCAAACAACAATAAATCCCAATCAAACTTAAACTCGAACAACTCAGAATTACCATCAGACTTGGAGGTCATGGTATCAGACATTGAAAATCTGGTTAGTTAGTCAAAAGTTTATAGAGTACGTCAACGAGTCGTTTCCTTTGTAGGTAGAAGAATACCAATGAATTGATTTTGCCTTCCCTAACTCTGCTGCTTAAAAAACCACTCAAATCCAAACAAACCTGCCTGAATATTTTCAAATACAGCATGTACGTTGTTGCAAGGAAATAATAAAAATAAAGGCTAAAGGAAAACTTTTAAGAAAAGAAAAACTACCGCCGCCTCACTGCCCTCTTTTTGACTACAAACTAACAAAATAATTTTAAAAATTCAAACCGAAAGTTGCTTTAACTTTTGCTGCCAGACATTAGATGGATGAAGGAATGAGTGAATCGATGGTATTATATTCTGATATTAAAAAAAGACAAGAACAAAATAACATTTTACGTGTAACAAAAGTTTCTTACTCAGATTATTTTTATAACAAGAAAATTGAAAAAAAAAGAATTTTTTTTTTTAAAGAACACACAAGAAGACTTTTCCTGTCTTTTCTTTACCCCCACTTTATCCCCTGATCAGAGTTTAAACTTAAGAAAATTTGTTTAATCAAATGATTTAATGTTGCAGAGGAAAAACAAGTTTATAAATTTCGTTGTTATACTTTTTAAAGGACCATTATTCAATGAGACAGACACACCTGTAGCAAGAATCAAAATAACAACAAATTTGTGGTGTTTCACTCCAATTTTTATGTTTTTGAATAAATCGTTTATTTTGTACAGTTATGCCCTGGTTACTTATTTCGCATACGGCTTCAATGACTAAAAAAAAGCCGGAAAATATTTAATACAGCACACTACACTTCCAACATATATTAATTTTTTTAATTTAACATCAAATACTAATGAAAAGAAAACACTAAGTTCATGGCTGTGACTTTGCTTCATTAAGCATTTCATATATTTAATTATAAAATTTAAATTTTTTTTAAAATACTTAATGCATGAAATTATTCTAAATATTCATCTAGAGCGAAAACATGGCAACGCTGTTCACTATGTTTCACAAAAGTGTACGTTCAATATCAAGGCATCGTAAACGTATAAAAGCAACTACAAAAAAAAAACTGTTTCTTTTCCTAGTTTCCCGGAAGGTTTTAATTTAAAATCTGGACACATTAAAGTATTTTTTGTATTAAGGTATCCTACCACAATTGCGGTGAATAGTAGAATCTGAACTAATTTTTATTCTGGCGAATTAACAAAATCGTCCTAATCAAATACTTTGCAATCACATGCTTGCGCCACTTTTTACACATTTGATTGCCGTAAAATTGTGAACAACGAATTTGTGACTGCCACATATCAATCACACACGATGGTTCTAAATTGCAGAAATACCACGAAACGGTTGTTGCTCTAGCTTTTGATTTTGCTCTAGCTTTTAATTTGTTTGCTTCAAAAAAAGGAAACTACCGTTAACCTAGCAAAAACAAACAGAAAGACACTGCAATATATATAAAAAAATAACAAATTTCATTCACTATTGTTTAAGCCGTAGAACGCATTCCGAGTTTTTATTTAATCTTAAAATTGGTTTCGTAAATCCCCGAAATTCCCGCTACTTCAATTTTCTCACTACGGCCAACACGCGGATCGAATATGAGAAACCGGTTACAATTCGTTTATAGAAGCGGCTCCGAACTTTTTGGGAATTTCAAAAGTCTGCTTCAAGAATCGTCAGAATCCACCCACTTGCTCAGCAATACGGCAACTTCAATTTTTGCACTAAAGCTAAGATGCATGTTCCACAGCAAAACCCCGCATCGAATACAAAAACTCGGTTCCAAAACGGTTAGCAAAGAGGTTCCGAATTTTTGGGAATTCCCAAAATTGGCTACGTTAATCCCCAAAATCCCCCCCACTTCCCTGGAAGCAATGCGGACACTCCAACTTTCGCCCTAAAACGGTAACACTATATATACACTTTTATATACCTAAATATGTAATAATACTTATATGGGATGGGTTCCAAATGTTGCAATCATAAAAACAAACAACCACAAAAGTGAAACTAATATTAGAGTGTTAAAAAAATATTTATTTTAGAATTAAAAAAAAAACAGTAAGAGCATGTATGGGGAAAATTTTTTTCAATTTTACATGTAATCATTTTTGTTTTGTTTAATTTTTAAAACATTTTTATTTTTTAATGAAAAAGCTTGTTTTTTGTGTATTGACAGGTATTATAAGAGCATTTTTCTTTTTAAATTCTCAACAATTTATTTAGATTGTTGGGATGTAAAGTTGAATGTTTGAGAATATCTTTCAAAAATTTCCAAAGTCTACTGATGATTAGGGTAGTTCCTATGAAATGCCGACATATAGATAGCTGGGAAACATAGAAAACAAGCTATTTATAGTTTTTTATTGGTATAAATGTTAGAAGCTAGAATAGCGAATAAAAACTTAATTGTTTGTATTTTATTTTCCCTTAAACTTGTAATGAATTTTCATTATACATAAGTACGCAGGCACATATATATACGAGTAAGCGTAATTATAAAATAAATATAGAAATAAAAATATTTTTATCAAGTTTTTCAAAAAGAAAGGTGGACACACAAATTAAAAAAGAAATCAAAAATATTGACGTATGTTGCCCACTTGAAATGCCGCACTAGAACACAGTAAATTAATTTGTGGCATTTGTGGCATTTGTATTGCCGAATCAAGTAGTCACAATGATTGCCGCATCAGGGTGGCAATATTCGACGCGATTGCTAGATCTTACAATTAATTGTGCAATCACACGATTGGGATATAAAAATAGCCGAAAGTTGGAGCATTACGGCCTTTAGACTATCGAAATCAAAATGAATTTAAAATCTATTTGAAAGCCTTTGATTGGTAACACATTTTTTTAAAAGCGCTAGAAAGCTTTTTTCTTGATAATGTAGATCTGGTAACTTTAAAAAACTTTTCAAGCCGTTCTTGAGTATATTACATAGGTGCACAATTTTGTCTCCGCCGTTTTGCAATATTGGATGTGGTAGTCGAAATAAGTAGATCATAGTTGTCATACAAAAAGTTTAGGTATTTGTAAACATAAAGCCGTCGATTTGTGTGCATCATAAACTTATTTTTTATGAAAGCAAGACGATGGCAATAGTTAACGGGACTTTTGATGAATTTAAATTATTAAAATTATTTAAATTATCCAAAACATTTATCTAATTACAGTACTTTTTGCTGAATTGTTCTCGCTTATTTGATTTCAGTATAATACTTATGAAACAATTCCCACTTAAATAAGCTTCGCTTAATTGCGGTGCTTTGTACATAATTTGAAAAATACACATCAAATTGGCAAATCACAAGCAAAAATTCCGGTTAACTGTCCTTTGAAGAATTCCTAGAAATCATGCATGATTCAAATAAAACGATGTTTCTTTCAAGTTATTTTTTTTATATAAATCATACTTTTTTAACTTTAGGGGGAATATGATAAATTATTCATCTTCTGTGTGCATGTGTGTGTTCGTGTTATAATACTTGCTGCTTAGTTAAGCAAGTTTTCCTTTAGTTGTGTCAGTGAAGTTATTAACATCAATTAAATGCTTTTTTTCAAATAGCGTTTGGTTTGGAATGCCTTCAAATAACATCTCGTATTATTTTGACTTCATAAACATCGCCAAGAGTAAAAATGCGGAAAGTGAGAAATATCTTAAATGAAAAAGGTCCAAAAAGCAGATAAAAGTTTGGGAAACAATAATACGAGTATGAGCTTATGCTTGTGCTTTTATTGAACGCCACAAAGAAAGTGATGTATTTGCAATTAGGGCTTATGACATATTATAAAGCTATTGTAAGCTAAATCGGTATGCTGTTTAGAGGCCGGCCAGTGGTACAAAAAAGTTCCGAATGCAAAATTCAAACATATTTTAAATCTTGTAAAAAGTCAGTTTTCCACAGACCCGTTTTTGCTTTCTAAGATTCTGCTAGGCTTTGGGCGAATGGAACTTTTTTAAGCTACACATTTTTCTCTATTGTAAAATTTTCTGATTTGTGCAATAATTGTTGGCTTCGCTAACGATTAGTTATTAAATCCAATTAAAAAATAAAAAGTCATGCCGCATACGATAGCCCTCAATACCGTTTTAATAACTCGTTTCTATCACTAGCTTTATTGTTGAACGATTTTTCGTTTTGAAATTTTGGTGGCTTTTCATTGTAGATAATCGCTCAGAGCGTGCATTATATTTCACTAAGGCTATCAGGCCTGTTCTAAAAACGGCGTGCTTTCAAATCACGAACCGTTTTGAAAGCACGCAGACAATTTGAAGTTGTTCTGCAAATCACGTGACTTTACAGTTTTCGACTTTTTAATTTTTCGTGGTTTTAATTTTTCGAAAGCACGAGAAAACAGCTGTTTATTTACATTTTTTGCTTTGTTTGTTTATATTTTTATATTTTTAACTGAAATAAAAAGTGAAAATTAAGTAAACAAAATATGCCGGGAGCTAGTTTATTGGCAGTAATTGCTTTAAGACAACATATTAAAAACGCCAATTACAGGACTTATGAAATCCTTTATAAGCAATAATAATAAATGACACCGTAAAAAGATAATACAAAAATAACGAAGTTGCCACCGTTTTGATTGCTGAAATTTGCTTGCATTGTAACGACTGGCAGCCTCAGAAATATTTTCGAAAAAAAATAAACCAGCTGACTGCTAAAGAGAAAATGTAAATCTAGCAAAACAAAGCAAAACAATTTCTCACAAAACAAGCAGTGTCTATAATTTTATTAATCTTTATTTTTCTGTGTGAATAAAACTAAATTTTATTACAAAAATGAACAAACAACACATCATTTTAAATACATAAAAATAGTTTTATAAAATTTGTAATGAAAAACACAGAGAAAATAACCAAGTGATATCAAAAAACCTGCCATTTGGCTGACCGGTTTAAAATCACGGGATTTCAATATTTTCTGTGTGCATAACAGCTTTCGCGTAGTTTGGAATCACTGACAAAAAGTGATCTGTAGAACAGCCCTGTATGTATATATTCAGGAGAAAACGGAAAGTGTGAAAATAAATAAACACCCCCGCCTTTGAAAAGCATTAGAAATTCTTACACAAGTTTCTTTTCTTTTGTCACCTTAAGAGCTTTCAACTAGCTTTTGACGCAGACTATTCTGCATAAGTTTACAGGCACTGCGAAACGATTCAATACACTCATCTCCCCTGATATGTGTTTGTATACAATTTACAATCATAAAAAAACGTCATAAATGTGATGTATTTTAACAGCAATGCAATGCCAAATGGCCTAATTTTTGACCCCATGATACTTTTCATCGCTGTGATGTCAACCATTACATCAGTTACTTTAATTATCTCCAGCGGCAATTACGATAATTATTGGGACAATGAACTGTCCTATTTTATCGGAATACAATTGAATTGAGCATGTGATAAATGCAATGACACTCTAATATCGAAGAAATGACTAAATGAAGTCAATGTAAAAACAAAATGTCTTCAATATAATGGCACGCTAACATCAGACCAATTATAATGTGGATTCAATTTGATGTAAAAATCTAATTGATATAATGGCTCATTAACATCAGAAAAATTACTAATTGTAAAGTAAATTTTATAATAACATATCATCGATTCCAAGATACAATTATAAGCTAAACTTAAACTCCAATTCAATTTAATGATTTCAAAATTATGTTCAAACATATAACTTTATATTCTACAATCTTCAATAAATCAATGAGTATTAAAAATATTCTAATAATACATCATCAATATCTGTGTGTCACATTATCATATCTTAATTGTATGTATGCTGTGCACAAGAAAATATTGCCTTTCCTTTGCTTGTTGTACTTTCTACTCTCTCATTATATTTGTTGCATAACTAACGCCGCGTATTATGGCTAAGTGTCATCAATATGATGTGTAACATTATCGTTCATTTATATGTATTTATATTTATTTTTACTTATAACTATGTAACCTTTACTTGCTGTGATTAAAAATTTACATCAATATGAAGTAGTTTTTCTACTACTACTTTTCTATTCATTTTTAATTTAAATTTAAAAATAATAATTTTAACTATTAAGAAAATATGTCATTGAATTGACGTCAGCTGAGACAGTTGTAGTTTTGTTTTATTAAGTTTGATGTCAATTTCCACATTACTGATGACTATTTACATAATGTTGATGTCACAAATCTGATGACTTGCTGTCATCAATAAGAAGATGCATTTTTCTATGAGTGTAGTGTTTACTCCCCTTTACGTTTTTTTTATTTAAAAAACCCCCGAAGTTTTCGAGTATTCGATTTTGCATGATTTCAAATTAAGTTGTTGGCCCCAAAAAAAAACTAAGAACTGCGATCTGTTAAACAAATTTTCTGTAACGAAGATCAACTCCAAAAAATCGACTCTTGCCTTAAAAATCATGACCCTGCTCTTTTTTGTTATTTTGTAAATCTCAAATAAAGGAATAAAAAAAAATCCTTAGTTTTAATACTTTTAAAACAAATTTTAAATACAAAGAAACAAAAATTAACAACAAAAAAAAATATATTAAAAAACTTAAAGAAGTCTTCAAAACTATTTTGTGATCGTAGTTTATTTATTAATAAATTATTTTAAAAATATAATTAAACGAAAAATAAATTTTAGGTCTTTAAGAAAACTTAAAAAAGAAACTGTATAAATGTGTAAATTTTCTGTTAAAAAAGAAAAACTTTTGGTTTATGGATTTTTTGTTTTTATTTTTTTTTTTTTTTTTTTGTTTGCAATTCACAAATCAAAATAAACTAATTATATGTATGATATAAAAGCTGAAGAAGAAATAAATTAACAATTATTAATAAGAATTAATTTAGTAATGAAAAAAAAACAAGTATTGTCTACATAGAAAAAATTAACTGTGTGTTTGTGTAAAATAAATCAATAAAATAATTGAACAAAAAGTTTTGAATATTTTACTATAAATAATTTCGTATGCATTGTAGGCTTAAAAAAAAATCATACATTTTAAACATGTCTTATGTGTCAATTAATGTATAAATTGTAAAAAAAAACAACAACAAACAAAGAAAACGAATTAAAAAATATCAAACACAAAAAAGAACTTAATAAATAACATAAAAGTAAAATAGAATAAAGAAAAAATTAAATCATAAACTAATGAAATCAAATTAAAACGGTGTGAGTTGTTTTATTTGAGCATAACATGTGTATGTGTATGTGAGTATATGCTTGTAGTGTGTGTGTGTGTGTGGGTGTGTGTGTGTGTGTGTGCAGTTGTAATTTCAGTCGAACAAATCCTTGCAGCACATTCATTAAAAATTATTTATCTTGACATTTGCACAAGCATATAAAACATGCTGTTGGTTTTATTTGATGTTATCGTTTAATTTTATATTTGTTTTTGAAATGAATTTAATCAAGCAAGTGTTTAAAATGTTACACACAAATCGCAAACCATTTACAACTACATACATATGTACCCGCTTGCTTGTATGTTCAGGTGAGAAAGTAAATGTCGAAATACATTTATGTATCGCGAAGCGGATGCAAAACAAGATAGTGGCAAAAATGCCAAAATTGATTTCCTATTTGACTATAAAAGCATAAATATTTTTTCGCACCAATTTAAGGATTGCGTTATAATTCAGACAAGTAAATAAATTTGAAAAAAAAATATTTCTTCACTAATGCCGGCAATCTGTTTCTATCTGTTTTTTTAACTATTATTTTATTTATACCAATAAAAAATTATAAATAGCTTGTTTTCTATGTTTCCCAGCTATCTATATGTCGACATTTCATAGGAACTACCCTAATCAGAAACTTTTTTCTTATATTAAAACAAACAGTTGGGTTGAATTTGATTTTGTGCCACCGCAATTTAAAAAACGCACCGAAAATGTAAAAAAAGTGCACCCCACACCTACTAAAGAATGTTTCGCACAAATAATTTTAAAAAGCATCAAAAACGGTGCGAAACGCACCGAGTTGACAACGCTGATTGTAAGAGTCCAGATCTAAATTAACGGAAATGGAAAGCACCAGAATTTTAAATGTTTTAGCACACATCATTGCAAAGCAATGACAACGATGACAGACAATTTTTTTTTTTATATATTGGACCAGTACCCAGTGGATGACCCCTACATATGCAGTGCATTGTACCGGAACTACGAAAATAGATTGTGAGGAGGGGGAAAGAGGGAGTAGTGTTTGTGAACATTTGACTTGAACCTTCGAACGTTTTAACGGACAGGAAACACGTCTGCAGGCAACTTATTGCAAAGGCGACGCGTACGGCTGAAAAACGAATTCTCTCTGTAATGCGTAGTACGATTCTTTGGGCAATCGATGAGCTCTGGACGATGCACGTGTGCTTCGTAAAAATGTGCAAGTTCCGGGAACAAGATCCCTAATCTCGTCAGAGTAAAATCCATTGTAGTAACGATAGAATAGGGTTGGATCCCCTACTGTCACCGATGAGCTTCTTCGCCCTCTCCTGCACACGGTCGAGTAACCCCAAAATAGACTTTGAGGCATCGGCACAAACATGAGAGTTGTATTCCATTTTCGCTCGGATATAGGCGGTATAAATAGTAAGGAGGTCGGATGGAGTGAAGTACATCTTACTCGTACACCGTTTTAAAAAACCAAGGCACTTGAATGCTTCTTTGGGGACATGAAAAATTTATTAAGTCCAGCGAACATCTCACTGTATCTTCATTCCAAGAACATCAAGGGCATCCGATTCCTCAATATTTATACCATCTATGAGTACAGATGAAGCAGCACTTGCAGTCGTTTGTTTGTGTGTTAATAAGCAACACTGGGTCTTACGAGCGTTAAAAGCGACCCTGTTTTTACGACCCTATTCGGAGATTAATAGAAGATCACTATTCAGTGAATCATTCATATTTAGCCTCTTGGCAGCGATCTCAAATAGGCTAGGCCTATAACTAAAAGAGTACGAATGACAAATGCTGCTGTCATCCGCGAAAGAGTGATTTGGATAAATAAAGTATTGCGCAGGAAGTCGCTTGAAAGCTTTGGTATGGAAGAAGAACGTTAATAACAATATTATGAACTTTTAAAATAACATGTTTTCATCTTAATTTTGCATTGAACTTTCTTCTGCGTGTAATTTTTTAACGGATACATTTCTCAATCATCCTCACCGAATTTGTTCCATTTTAAAAAGCAAACAAACATGCAAAAAAGAATTTTAATTTAAAAAAAATCAGCTTATTGCCTTGTAATTGTCGTGTTAGAAAAATTAAACAGCTTACCAACATCTGGACTAAGTCCCAGCCTCTGCTATTTGCAGTCGTAAAGTTCTGTTTTCCCCTGTCTATAAATATACACAAGTATATACAAGTATTTAAGCGTCACTTAAAATACCTCCCGTGTTAAAACGTATTCTACAAGGATTTAATTTTACATAGAGGAACCGTAAGCTCAAGAGTAAATTTTATTTTGCCAAAATGCTTTGCTGCCGTTTTACACAAAAAAAAAATTTAATAAAAGTGTTTTATTCATTGGTATGCATGCATGAGTGGGTTTTGTAGGTGCAACTTACAAATTAATATTTAACTTTATAGATAAACAGATTCTAGTGCATGTGTATGCAAATGAGCCACATTATAATGAACCAACATCGCACCTGCGAGCGAACACATACATGCAAACATACACACTCGTACTAAGGATTTCACAAAATGGTTGTGCGCGTTACCTTCTTATGGCTTCAATTTACATGTGTGTTTTGTTAAACCATCAGTAAAAGTATACGCATATCAAATTATGCAGACAAGATATTCACAGAATCACACAGAATAGAATTGAGCTAATGTATCCCAGTCAATTTCCAAAAAAACCCAAATGGAAATCTTTAGATACGAGTATCCAAACCGTTCTCAGCAAAAACCAAAAATATCACTTCTCAGATTTCAATTTAAAATATTTGAATTTTGTTTTCATTTCATCACTTTTAATGGTTTTTGTTAACTGGGTTTTGTTTCTAAAGCCGGTTTCATCATCCCTTCCCTTGTACGTCGCGGTATTTTCGTATACAAATTGGTTTTCTTAATGCGGTAGAGAAGTCGGTTTAAACGGTTGGCACTGATCGTCATCTTCGTCACCACTGAAAAGGTTTTGTTGGAAATGTGTTTGTTATTTGTTTAAATACAATTTATGTACATACATTCTTGTCACGGATGTAAATCAGTTTGTTTGTGTGCGTGTAATCCTTAGAGTTAATATGCTAATGAAACGACATACAACTAGAAGAAGTGTTCTGCTGCAACACTTGTTAATAATGGTTTAACTTTAGCTACAATACTTTTTGTGCGTTGAAAGACAGCAGTCGAGTTGAACAATATTTCGTTCGCACTGCAAAATATTTAATGAAAATTTAACTTGTTCCATCAACAATTGGCAGTTTGTAAACTCTTAATAACAATTCTTGCAAAGATGAATTTATTTAATTAAAATTTAAGAATGAAAAATATTTTAATTGGGTAAAAACTTGTAAATGAAAGCAGTTGTGCAAACTGACATGTTTTTAGTTTTTTTTTTTTTTGGATTCTCTTGTTAAATGTCTACAATAGAATGGAGTCTCACGAAATTCGTTTTGCAAAAATTTAAACGATTAATTAAAAGTTTCGAAACAACAGTAATTACAAGGCTGAAATCGTAATGAGAACTAACGCACATTCAAGTAAACTGCCTAAGCAGTAAATAATTGAGAACAAAAATTCACTTAATATGAAGTTATTATTTATTATTTTAATTATGGATGTTTTTGTATGTTTTCCAGCTGCCTATATGTCAAGGTTTTGTATAGTATACCTGAAAACCTCAGAGATAACATTGAAACTTATATTCAGTTAGCTTTAGAAATATTTTTCAATCAGTTTTTCAGCATTAAAGCAGATTAGTTTTCTATCTTTTTCTTAGTAATTTGTATGCAACGAGTGTCCTTTGGCTACTTCGACTGTTAAAGCGAATTAAACTTTTAAATTTAATATAATTATTACAAAATCACCAAAATACTTAAAAAATATAATACATAAAATAATATAGAATATTTATCACTGTACTTGGAAGATATTACCGGAATAATTCTACAATATAATTTTCGTTGCGTTTTTTATTTCTAATTTTTTTCAAATTTACTGGCGAAAAAGATAACTTGTAGAAAAGAACTACTTTTTTTCCTTCATAAAAAAAACAGCCATTTTTGCTTTTGTATTTGTTCTATGGAATTTAAAAGTTTAATTTACTTTAATATTTAAAGTAACCAAAGAACAGAAAATTTGTTTTAAAGGGTGGTTAAATTTCAAGGGCCGATGTTGATTTTGAATAAAACACAAACTATTTAGGAAATTATTGTAATTTTATTTTATTATGATATATTGGTATTATTCAATTATGTGTGGGACAAAATATCGGCCAAATTTTCGATGACCCTGAGGAATAATGGAGGTTCTATGTTGTTAATGTGACGAATTATCTCATCCTTTAGCTGTTGAATTGTTGCTGGCTTATCGACGTACACCTTTTCTTTCAAATAACCCCAAAGAAAAAAGTCCAACGGTGTCAAATCATATGATATTGGCGGCCAATTGACATCGCCATTACGTGAGATAACACGGCCATTGAATTTGTTGCGCAAAAGAGCAATTGTTTCGTTAGCTGTGTGGCAAGTGGCACCGTCCTGCTGAAACCACATATCGTCTACATCCATATCTTCCAATTCGGGCCATAAAAAGTTCGTTATCATCTCACGATAGCGAACACCATTCACAGTAACTGCCTGACCGGACTCATTTTGGAAAAAATACGGCCCGATGATGCCGCCAGCACATAAACCGCACCAAACAGTCACTCTTTGTGGGTGCACTGGTTTTTCGACAGTCACTCTTGGATTCTCATTCGCCCAAATGCGGCAATTCTGTTTATTGACGAATCCACTGAGGTGAAAATGTGCCTCATCACTGAAGATGATTTTCTTCGAAAATTGATCATCATTTTCATAATAAGTCTGGATAACTTTAACACGTTGGCGTTTAGGTGTGGTTCACATTCAACATCGGCCCTTGAAATTTAACCACCCGATAAAAACGAGTAATAAATAATCTGATTGGTTTATATACAGTGGTGGCCACATAATTAAACCATTTTCAATGTGTATCGAAAATGGTTTAATGTGTTTATCGTTTTGATGGTATATCTAAGATTGTGTTGCTGGTTATCTAGACACCATTAATAGCGTCCACGTAAGGCGCTTTAATTATGCCGCCATGGAAAAGTTCTTGATTATTATGGATACCATATGATGACTCTAATTCAACTTTTAGCTATTTAGAGATTTTAAATCGCTCAGCTATGGAGGCACTTACGACTATTCTATCGTCTCTGGCTGTGATTTTACAGGATTTAAGTTCTCCGTGTACATTATTTGAGTTCAGAAATTTATTAAAATGGTTCATTGCATTATAAATTTTTCCTCTAGTGCAAATACGTAATTAAAAAAATGCATTCATCGTCTTCTTGGAGCATTTGAGATCAAAGATTACCTTCCTTTCTTCTTCGGAGCAACTTGGTATTTCTCTCCATACCTAGTGGCTAATATTGGTATACAATTTTACTGATACCATTTAAAACATACCTATAGGTATTAAAATAACTTTATATAAATGACAAAACTAAAAATGTTTTAATTATGTGTCCACTTGAAAACATCTCTTTAACTAAATAATGACTTATTTTTTTAAGAAAACTTAACAAAAAATTAGTGTAAAGAAAGAACCAAGTGCAAAAGATATCAAACTTATCTTTGCAGCGGAAAAGTTCCGTTGAAATAATAATAGATCATATAGAATACCGAAAGAAAGATGACATTTATGTTTTAAATACATGTTCATCACTGTATATGCACTCGCTCCTTTTCCTTGAATTTAAAACCACATTTTTGTAAATAACAAAAAACAAAAATTTTTGAGCAAAAGTAAAATCCTTTTTTTATATTTGCGTTTTGAAAACGTAAAATTAATGAAATATTTAAGTGAACTTGGAACTGTAGAGTTATTTCGACTAATGTATAAAGAATGTTGTGATAAAGTTTTGAAGTATTTCAAATATCCGTTATTGGTCATGAGTCCGGCTTGACTTATTGTAGAAATCGAATTCACGACGACTAGCGGGTGATAGTTAATCAAACCAGAGAATATCTCTATGAAACTTAATTCGAAAGTAAATCATTAATCAGTGAACTTTTTAAGTTACCTACATATGTACGATATTAACTAACTAGTTGTGAGTTCGAGTCCAACTTCAGTCAAGAAGAAGGATTATTTTTAATTATAACAATAAAGCTTAATTCGAAATTTTGAAACAAATATTTCGTAAAATCAGTAATGACGTTGTTAACTACAAGTTAATTTACGCAATAAACAGCATGTCAGCGAAAAGTTTTGCAACCAATTTTCCTTTTACTTATTCTATAATCAAATATCTGCTTAAAAAGTTGAGGCATTTGGAAACAATAACCGAAAAGTTAATTTTTCTTCGAAATCTATTATCAAGAACATTATACTTAAACGGGATGTAACGCACCGCCAATATTGTACTACATAAGCTGAAAAGTAACGGGCTTAAAAAAGAAAACACAGTTTTTTTTTTTGGTTCAAAATAAGCGTAATCTACATCAAGAGCAATGCATTCATTCCAGCACCGCTCTAACACTTCATTATCACTTTTGTAACACGATCTATCTTTTGCCTCAAATAGGCCTCAGTTTTAGTGATAACCTCTCCATTCGTGCGAAATTTCTTAATGACGAGCATTTTTTTCAGGTCTGCGAGCAGCCAGTTGTCGCTGGGAGCCAAATCTGGCGAATGCGGTGGAGCAATTCGAAGTTCAATTCATGTAGGTTTGCCACTGTTTTGATTGATTTGTGACAATGTGTATTGGCCTGATGAAACAAACTTTTTTCTTTGCCATATGCAGTCGTTTCTTTGCAATTGCAGCCTTTAAATGCTCCAACAACGCTATATAATAATATTCACTTTAAATGGTATTTCCTTTCCGATCAAAAACTAACCGTTATTTTAAATTTTTTCAAAAATTATTTATTTCTTTATCAATATAATAATGTGCTTGTAATGACAGCGTTTTTCCAATCCTCGAAACACTTCTGAAATGCGCTTTTTGATATCGTCAACAGCTCCTGTTTTGATTTTTCGCTTATCTCCCCAATCGTAGCAAAACGCTTTCCTTTCATCGGTATCTTCAGTTTTGGGAAGAGAAAAAGTCAGCGGGGGCCAAATACGGTGAAGACGGGGATTGAGGCATGATAACGGTTTTCTTTTTGGCCAAAATCTTACGCGCAAGCATCGATGTATGTGATCTGATGCGTTATCATGGTGCAAAATCCATGTTTTTTTTCCACAATTCTGTGCGTTTCTAACGAATTGCTCTGCGCAAACGGCTCATAACTTCAAGGTAGTATTACTTAATGACTGTACGACCTTTTGGTAAGAATTCATGATGCACCATGCTATTGCTATCGAAGAAAGCAGTGAGCAAAACCTTCACATTTGACCGAAATTGATGAGCGTTTTTCGATCTTGGCTCTTCTGGATGCTTGCATTGGCATGATTGGGCTTTGGTTATAATGTCATAGCCATGCACCCATGTCTACCAGTCACGACCGTTTTGAGGAAATCTTGACCGTGGTTGACGATGTTCAACAGCTACTGAGCGAAGTCCATGCGAAATTGTTTTTGCTCAAAATTTAGTAAATTTAGTAAAATAACACCAAAACACGACTAACCTTTTTATCTATCAAAAAAAAACTGGCAATCCAAAATGGCTGATATTGCCAGCATATATAACAGACATGTGTACCAACATAACAGAAAAAAATTTGAAAATCGAACATACGTAACTCACGAAATTTTAATATAATGGTTAATCTACGTACACACGGTTGTCAGATCTTACAATATTGCCAGTAAAGTTGTCTGAAAATGTATACTGACAATTTCAGTTGTCAGATGAATTATTTGTTAGACCATAGTCTGACAATGAAATTGAAAGATTTTCTTACGATCGTCTGAACACACAATTTACTTCTGCGGGACAATTTTTCATTGTCACTACATTGTCAACATGTTGCCAGATCTTACAATATTGTAAGATCTGACAACCGTGTGCACATAGCTTCAGTTTTTGATCCGACCATGTACGTACATCCACATGCAAGCATTAATTATTTTATCATAATGTGAATGTTTATTGAACGCTTTTTGCCCATTGTAAAGATAATGTTGCAAGATAATTACAACATATTTCCTAAGGAAACATCATTTGTGAATTTTTTCGTAAACAACATAAGTCATGTTTCTCAAATTGCGAACACAATTCTTAACCCCAAATTCTGATTGTTTTTCTGCACTATCAACGTTAAGCTCACAGAAAACCTTACTACTAAAACTGTATGTTTCCAAATCCCTTGTTAAACGAACGTAAACATGCATAGTTATTGCCAGAAAAAAAAAGAAAAGTTTAAGCTGAAGTGTGTAGGAAAATGTTGAACATGTCTGTATCTCTGTGTAAGTTACTACAATTTCCTATTTGCATATTTCCAATTGTGGTCTCTTTGATTTCGCACAATGAAAGCCGCAAAACCATTGAGCTCTACTTAAATACAGAATGCAAAGAAAAAAGTTTACTCATTACAAAATTCAATAGGACCAAAAACGCTCCACTCGTTTGCAGACGCACGTAGAAACACAGACACACACGCGTACGATTATACACACTTGTTCTAAACAATACAAAAAAAAAAAAAATGCATGCATATAGTGCATCCCAATCAACATTTCGTCAACTTCTCAGCAAATTTCAAGCTAATTTAGTAACCCTGACTAACAAAAAACATTAATGTGCTGTTTATCACACAAAAAATTTAGTAACTTTCATACACTTTTCTAACTTTCTAATAACTTTTCTGTGTTCTATGAACAGCACATAAATTATTATGCCTACTTGTACAACTAGTAATATTTTGTCAGGGGAAAATTGGCGCCCAGTTCAAAATCGCCATCTTATTTATTCATTTGTCTGGTAACACTTGCTCTTTGCATGGGAATAAAAACTCTAAAGCCGCCATTTTTAAAGTAAAAAAATCTAGCAGAGGAATCAAATATAAGTAGCATATTTTTTTAATTGGAAATTTTTTATAAAAACTCATCAAAATTAGTCAAAATATATGCTATTTTTTGTTTCCTAGCTACCTATATGACATTTCATAGGTGCTAACTTAATCAACCTTTGAAAAATATATCCAAACTTTACATTATATTATTTTCAAAAAAGAAAAAATGCTCTAGTTATACTTTTCAAGCACAGATATAACATTTTATTGATTTTTGTCGAACTTTATAATTCTAAAGTAGATTTTGGGTTTATCGTACATACATACATATGTACATCGGGCTTTAGTTAAATTTTTTTCCTTTCTAAAGTTTCTTAAAAAGAAATTTTTATTACAATAGCAATTTATTGTTATTAATAATTTTGATTGGAGAAGACCAGAAAAATAATCGAACTTTGTTAGCTGGAGGACAATTAGATGTTTCGTAGCCGCTACACTACTCATCGGCATCCTTTTCGGATTTGAATTCGGATCATGAGGCATCATGAACGGATGCCTAACCACTCAGCCACCGAGCTATTGAACTATGATTTTTTTAATAATTAAAAAAAAACAATATAAAATAAATACCGGTTGTTCAGAGAGAAAATGCATACGTGATTCAATATGAGATGAATATAGACAAAGAATAATTAAATAGCTCGGCGGCTGAGTGGTTAAGGTGGCAGTTCATAATGCATTACGACCCGAGTTAAAATCCGAAATGGATACTGATGAGTAGTGTAGCGGCTACGAAACAGCTAGTTGTTCCCCAACTAAAAAAGTTCACATAGAGTATTTCTTGCCTAAAACTTCTATTATTTTTCTTAGAGCTATTATTATTATTTAAGTTTTATTTCTGTATTCAAACAAATTGTTTTCCAAAAAATTCCCTAAACAGCTAAAATTCGCTGTTTCTTGAGCACATAATGGCTTTTCTGGACTTTGTGCAAATGCAATCATCCGAATGCTCACGTAGATATCAAATAACGTCTAAGTTCATACTATTGAGTATATGAATAAGAAAAGAACAAAAATTGCATGTTAAAATAAGTAAATTCTTATTATCTCTATGTTTATAAATAGGAGTATGTACATACAAACATAAATTAGATGCATTTTATATATGTACATATATACGCACGCAAAGCTCACCGCAGCACTACAATACTCGTATGAACAAGAAAACAATACCAAAGATAAATACAAATTTTAATATCGAACTGTTTTCATGTGTGGTTTTTTTGCCATTTGAAAACGTATTTTCTGGGAAACATATCAAAAATATTGTATATTTGATTACTCAAAATCAAATAATCATGTATAAATTTAAAACTACATACGTAACATACATACGTAAAAGTTGAGGCTTCAAACACTAAAGAAGCATAAAAATATGCGCCAGAATTACAATGAGAGAAAAAAATGTGTTACACAATAATTTTAAATGGACTATTATTCTACTTGTAACAAAGATTTTACGAGTTCTGAAAAGTTGCGGCAATTTAAAAGGATGTTTTTTTTTTTCTTTGGCAATGATAAAATGTATAGCTTTATGTCTTATGTAATATATGAGAGCAAGTGAACTCAAGGGCATTAAGAGACTTTATATAGATCAGATGACGAATCGTGCTACAAAACAAAATGTAATAACTTTATGAGGTTACTTAAAGATTTTGGATAAGTTGTTTTTTACCCTGAACTTCGCTGAAGACGCATTTAGTTTTAGCATGATTTCGGAGCTCCAACGAAAACTTCCAATTGTTGTTTCCACTTAATTCTGAGCGTATGGATAAGCAAATCAATTTGGCGGCCAGCACCTAATATCTCTATGTTTGCAAAGGCAGAGATACGACGATTTATCTTCTATGTTTATCCGACGGAAAGGACACCAATTTTGTTTGACTAAAACCAAGCACGTTTGCCAATCAATATTAATCTGATGTTTTCTCCAAAAGTTTTGTTCAGGTGCAGTTACAAAAAAGTTTGGTAATATGACAACTTATTAATTAATGATTGTGATGGGAACGTGACAAAGCGTGACATACTACACAACTACACTTTCCACATACTTTCGAGATCAGCTAAACTGGGGGGTTACTCTCTATTACGATGCGAAAGAAAAATCGAAGAATTGCTACCCTGTACTTCGTTTTCGTATTTACCTTTTGCATTTAATTTTTTACCTTTCGCACATTTTATTTTATCATTCTTCGCTTTTGTTTATTTTGTGGTACCAGTCTTGATTCATTTTCAAAGTAAAAAACCAAATTATATTCTTATCGTATTTACCTTTCGCATCGCAATAGAGAGTAAACCCCTGAATACAGCAGACTTTTTCCATCGGCTTATATTAAACAATGGGTGTAGAAAACAAAATCAAGGAATTTGACTGAATTGATGCTTGATGGATACAATAACTGCAGCAATCCCGATTTCGGACTAATATCATTCTGGTCTGGTCGGATATTTATGGAAGAGTATGGAGGTTGTTTAACGGTCAATTGAACTACACGAAAAAATTATTTGTATCACTAATTGTAGCCTGATTTTTCAACATAATTACAACTGTTTAGTGAGATAAAAAAAAATTCTATATCTCGTTAGGGTCTAAAATGCTAAAGAAAAAACTTTGATAAAAACTGCTTAACATATTACGCTTGCACGATCTTGTGCAGATGGCTTGGCGTCATTACATTTGCAAAATAGTGGAGTATTTTTTTACTTTATACTAACAAATAAAGGGTGTTTTTTTAAGCCCGATAGAACTTGAAATTGTAAAAAATAACACAAAAAATTAAATTGTAATCAAAATTTTTTTTTTTATTCGAAAGATCAATACGTGACATTAACATTTGAAAATGATTTCGGGCATATGGGCACCGCGGCTGTTCTTGACGAAGCGCATTCTGGACGTCCAATTTTGGGCCACTTTTTCGAACACTGCTGGCCGTATGTCACGAACAACACGAACAATGCTGGCCTCCAAGGCGTCAATTGTTGCTGGTTTATCAGCATAAACCAGTGACTTCACGTACCCCCCACAGGAAATAATCGAGAGGTGTCAAATCGCACTACCTTGGAGGCCAATTGACAGGTCCATTTCTCGAAATCAACTTATCGCCAAATTTTGATTTCAGTAAGTCGATGGTTGCGTTCGCCGTATGGCACGTAGCGCCATCCTGTTGAAACCACATCTCCTCCGGATCAATGTCATCCATATTTTCAAACAAAAAATCATTGATCATGGTGCGGTAACGATCTCCATTGACCGTAACGCGAGCTCCGGCCTCATTTTTGAAGTAATAAGGTCCGATGATGCCACCAGCATGAAAACCGCACCAAACAGTGCATTTTTCTGGATGCAATGGAGTCTGTAGGGTCTCTTGTGGATTGGTCTCACTCCATATGCGGCAATTTTGCTAATTAACAAACCCGTTAAGCCAAAAATGCGCCTCATCGCTGAATCGTCTATAAGTTGCGCGAATCGACGACTGATTTTCAAAGTAAATTTGGATAATTTCGTAGCGTTGTTCAAGCGTGAGTCTATTCATGATGATTTGTCAGAGTATACTGAAACAAATAAAAAAAATGTTTCATCAAAATTTAATTTTTTGTGTTACTTTTTACAATTTAAAGTTCTATCTAGCTTAAAAAAACACCCTATACAAGTTGGAACAAAATTAATCATCCAATTTTGTTTTCGAATAATTTTTTTACTACATAAAAACAAAAGTATTATGAGTACTGGAAATCTTTATTTGCACCTGTACAATTTTGTCTGTTAATTGGAAAGTATAATGTCAGCCAAGTAGTTGCCGCCAAATCGCCAAAATTAGAGATTATGCGACCAGAAAAGTCTTCCTTCACAATATCATTTGCGACTCCTGCTGTGTGCGCGCTTTCAACGTCCTTTTTGAAACCACATGTTCACCAAAACCCACTTGTTACGATTATGCGGCAAGTTTTATTGTATTTACATATGTCAAATTCTGTTATAACTGTCAAATGAAATGAAAATGTCAATTAACCGAATTTAATGAAATAAACACGTTTAGTTTTTATCGTCTTTGCATACAGACGTTACAAGAATTTCTGGCTACGAGTACATAATTATTACAATTTAAAGGTTATGACCACATAAAACCTAAATACACTTAGCAGTATTGTGGAAATCACAGGACTCCGCAACCAACAGACTGCAAATTGGAAAAGTCAGTCGAATCATGGCAATATTTACCACAGGGGCCATAAGGACAACACCAACCAAAGCACTCTTTGAACTTATGAGCTGGATGCCAAGTGATTTACAAGCCAGGCAGATAGCACTAAAAGCCGCGATCAGGTTGAACGCGACAGGAGCATGGAACCTAGTCCCCGATCTAATTGACTACTGCATCCCAAAACCATTTCTCTCAAGGAGCTTCGGCTACTAAATTGAGGAATCACCCCTGGAATCTGGATACTTCTATGTTTACACGGGTAGGTCCAGAAGGGGAAAAGGGTTGGGGGTGGCATTCACATAGAAGAATTTAACACTAAAATATCCTTCAGATTATCAGACGGATGCAGTGTTCTTCAGGCTGAAATATCGGCTATAAATAAAGCGGCCAGATGGCTGACGTTTTACACAATATTCGGTTGGGATATCATGATAGTAACGGACAAGGCTGCCTTCAACTCCCTGATTGGAATATACATTAGTTCTAGTCTAGTCCAGGAATGCCCGACATCTTTAAATAAGATGGCGAGACATTCCAACATAACCCTAAAATAAGTACGTGGACATGGGTCCAACAATGGTAACAACATCGCTGCCGACTTAGCCGAAAAAGGGACAGCCCTGGAGGATAGGGATATAGATCCCTTTTGTGGACAACCGTTATCAGCGTGCTGAAAAAGAATAAAACTCCACACGCTAGAATGTGTCCAAAAAAGTGGCTCACAGAGCCCACATACCTGTTGCCGCATATGAACTCTAAGAGAACGTCGGAGCTATTAAAACTGCCCAGTTCTCACCTGACTGTAACTGTCATCACTGGACATTACCCGTTTGGGAACCATGCCAAGAGACTAGGCCTACCCCATAACGAACTTCTGCAGATGTTGCAAAGATGAGGAGGAAGAGGAGACAATCCTTCTTCTCCACGGCACACGCCCGGCATTGGAGCATCATCGTCTAAGATACTTCGGCGAACGGAGCTTCAACAGCCTATCATGTCTGGCCTCGGTCAAACCGCCTCATTCATAAGAAGCAGCGGATAGCTAGTACAGCAGCATGTAACGCTACACTAAGAGGTTCCTACGTTTCCTTTCCATCCCCGCCCACTCATACTATATTCCTATAACTTCTTTTCTTCACTTCACTATCCCACTTTTCAGGCAATCACAAAGGGAACGATCTTTCAGGACCCAAGAAATGGGGTTAGTAATAACAATAGCGTGACGGGATTGACTTTAAAATTGTTCTGTGTAATGTAAGATGTTTTTTTTTTCCTAAGATCATATCAACTTATTCATACGCCCCATTCTGACTTTCGGCCAAAATACTTATTCAGTTTTGGCCTCCATAATTTATATTCAGCAAAATTTTCACTTTTTATCTATCTTCTACACGCTTTATTCAATATCTTTGTCACACCGACAATTTATTTATTCATACATACGAGTATATGTAAGTACGTTTTATTTGATATTTAATTTTGTACAATTTTAATTAAGTTTCTATAATTTTGTTGACATATTTCCTGTTTGAATCATGAAGGCAACAAAGGAAGAGAGCAATTGTTAATTGAATGAAAAAAGTTCCCATTAAAATATGTGTACCACAAAATAAGTTTCCTATGTTGATGAAAATATCTTATTAGCCGTTTGTGAGTGTTTATTTTTGGCAGCTCAATTTGTGAAAAACATTTTTAAGAACGTCAACTTATAAATTTGACCACGTTTCATGTCAAATTACGCGCAAATTTAATTTTGATGCCAATTTGTTATTCTGGGTGTCGTGTTTTTGCATGTGTGTACAAGTTGGAATGTCTGTCCGCGTGCTTATTTGCACATGTTTTCGAAGGGAACAAAATAATTTAATTTCATCTTTTTTTTTTTGTGAATTAAGTCATCACTTGTGGCAAACTAGATTTAAAGTGAAGAGCTGGTTTAGAGAAACTACAATATTTAGAAATTCTTTACTTCACTCAGCGTACAGTACATACTCGCTTTATGTAATTGCAACTTTGTTTATTTCATTCAACCTTAGAAGAGTCAAATTTCAAATGCCATTTTTTTATTATTATGGAAAGAGCGAAAATCGCTTGCTAAACACAGTATTCGAGATCTGAATGCCTGCGCAGCTGACAGCTAGACGATGTCAGTATATTAGCCTGTTGCAAGGCCAGTTTAAAATAAATCAATATCTTAAACTGAACCAAATTTAATGAACATGACGGTGTTGCCGCCAACCTCCAGCTCGATGTAACCAATTGTTAAACCATTTGTTGCTGTTCTTTTTATTCAAACAGGAACACATTACGTATTGAATGTATTCAATTCGATCCCACATATGCATGCTGGTGTCCCTGCCAGAGACACATGCTTTTGAAATACATATTTTTTAATTCTCGGTTCGACCTCCCCTTTTTTTCTGACCATCCATCCCTCTGAGTATCCGACTGTCTGTCTGTCTGTCTGTCTGCCTGCCTGGTTTTCCAATTTGAGCTTATCAACTCAATTGTGGTTTGTACGTGCATACATGAGTGTTCATTTGAGGAAATTCTCTGTGTGCAAGTGTGTGTGTGTGTGTGCGCGCGTGTCTTTGTGTGTGTGTAGTTGTGTAAGCGTGTATGTAAACTGTGTATTTCCGTTTTAAATTGAATATTGATACGGTTTTTTACAATTTGTTTTTCATTTTAAAATTGAATATTTATGAATAAATGAAAAAGTGTGTTCTGTGTGTCTGTCTGTAAGTGTTCGTATTGGTTCTGGAACGGACTTTTTGTGTCGATTCATATCACTGAGTTTTAGCCAGTTTCAGGTCAACAGCAGCACATGTTTTCTACTATTTCATTTTGGCAATTGGTTTACCGAAACGTTTCTAATCGAATTCAATTTTCTAACGTACATGATAAATTGTCAAATTTATTATTAACGTTGATCACACATACACGCATACATATGTACATAGATGGCAAACAACAAAAATAATAACAGCAATTATTAGTTTTGTTTATTATTATGTTGCACTTCCTTTACAATGCAGGCAATAAAAATTCCATTAAATTTCACAAAACTGCAAATTTTATGCGGAATTAAACTTTCAAATTGGTAAACACTTGAAAAAAACAAAAAAAAAAAAAGTTCGAATTTCATTTGCTCACAATTGACTTGTGTATTTGAATAAAACGTATAGCATAAATAATTTCTTTCCATTTCTTGTTAAAATGGTAACATTAAATTTCCGGAAACAAATTTCTAAACAAAAAACTTTTTATATGTGTATAAATTAAATTAAAATGATGAGGCACATCGGTGTGGGAAAATTAGTTTTTTTTTTTCTTCCATCAAATAACGTTTCGCAGCATACAACATATAAGCCGCATTAATTGGCAGTTTCCTCAGGAGCAACTGAGAATAACTAGTAAATTAACGACTCGTTCGTACGTACAAATAACGTGTGGCACCAACAACACACTACTATTATGCTACAGAGTTACAGTGTAGATATTGAGTGTGACAGAAAAGAACTTAAAAAAAGTCGATGAACAAAGTTTTGTAATTAAGTCAGGCCATCAACTACTTATAAAAGTGCACAAAAAAATGGTCAAAACTTATAAGAGTTCAAGCTTACAGACTGATTCACAATTGTTGAGAGCAGCTTGCCAAACCTGTCATCAATTTGCCAACATTGCAGCATAGAATATTTTCATAGAATATCTTTTAGAGCAAATGAACAGTGGGTAACAAAAAGTGGCGAAAAAAATTGCTTGCATTTATTTCATTTACTTACAACTTTAATAGAATTTTATAGAGTAAAGAACATTATAAAGCATTGATATACTTACTTAATACATTATAAAAAAGATTACAAGCCTTTGGGCGTACTTTGGACTTCTTTCACAATTTCGAACGTTAGCGCTCTTAAACCTTTGAAACTGTCAAGAAACACTTTTATAGATCAAAAATAAATTTTTTTCTTATGAGTTGATGAGTTTTTTGCAATGTTTCTTACATTATGTTACATTCCAGTTCAAAAGTAAATCGGAAATCGGAGTGTTTGCCACTAAAAATGCTTGCGAACGTTCAGGTTCGAAATCGTGAAACAGAGCCTTAGTCAACAGCTTTTTCCACCATAAGAATAAGTTGTGTAATTGAATATTCATGTATGTTAGCATTTTTCATAATACAATACTCCAGCTATTGCATATATGTTTTAGCCAAATACATATGAGTATGTCCGGATTTCTCCGAATATTAAAAATTGGGAACAGACTAGATTAGTTGAATACACGAGTATATACATAATATTTTCGGTTTCCAAAACATATGTTACGATTTTACCTATAAACAGGATTTGCGGGTACTTCATTTGCAAATGATATGACCCTCGAAAACTGACATGCACCAAAGTTATCAAGGAAACTAATTCTCCAGAATGTGTCAACCATGATCAGCACCGAGAGGTCTGCAAAGCAAAATCTTCCGGGAGATTTTCTGATCTCCGTTCTGCAAATTTTAACGCTTGGTACGGGTTTCGGAAGGATAACACATCATAAGCCATGCGATTTCCTAGAATTTTATTTATATATTTATTTATTTATTATTTTATTTTATTGTACAACAAACGTGGGATTTCGTCCACTCCACGAGTATGCCCCAGAAAACAGAGTGCCCTGGTTTGGTCTACGTCATGGCAAAACATGTTTGCCGGGGGAAGATGGCGCTACAGTGCCATCCGACCTGACAACACTCGTGAATTGCAGCCTACTTGACTAATTTAAATGACAACTTGTAACTGACTTCATGAAATTACGCCATTGTTAATAAATGAGCGTGGGGATACACACTACAGTTTGTTTATTATGTTTTTAGCTTTATGTTATAGGTGTCAGTGTGTGTGTACATTTATAACAAACAGTTCAACGGCGTTTGTTATAAATGGGTTAGAAGTGACATAAATTCGTAACAATATTTATTTATTCTTATATTTAACTATTCTTTAATATTTCTCTGAACACAACTATATATCGTTGGTCTCATATAAAAAGGCTCTAACAAAAAAAAAAAAATGAAATTTTACAGGAGAAGGAAAAATCGTAATGGAAACTGTATAAATAGGCACATATAAAAGTAACTTTTTTGCTCAATTGCTTACAAGAGCGATATGTATGAAATTATATCATTAAATCTTTATGACACTTTGTACTTGTGTGAAACGTAGTAGAATCCCTAAAAGAGCTCAATTCAGGGAAAATACGAGTTAGGGCCTTTCTACGTGAGACTAACGATACACTAAAGGCACCTTTACATGGTAATACAAATATTTCGATCTGTCAAAAATGTGTGTAGGATAAAGAAACTCCTACGTTGTAAAAGCAAAATGTATTCAGAAGGAGAGAGATCCAAATGCAAAAATAGACAAGCGATCGGTAAATCTTCATTTTCTAAACCATTTCAGAAAACTCCATATTTTCAACACGTCAGAGTCGTATTTTTAAATTTGCATTGGCAGCACTTCAAGTATTTACTGAAACCAACAGTCGCAGTTTAAGAATATTGTATGTTGTTTCTGTAAATGTTGTAGAATTGTAACCAACAGTAATTTCATTATACTTCCACAATTATACTTTGATTTTACTTATCCCACAAATGTAAAAGTGAAAAATACTTATAACCTATTTTTATTCAGTTTTGTGGAAATACAGAATTTCATTATCTTTTGCTCCCACAATCAAAATCTAAATATCTTGTATTACCATGTAAACACGCCTTAACGCCTACCATGATATAAACAGAAAAAAGTTTTTGATAAAAATCTTATTAGTATATTTTTAAATTCAATAGATAATTTATGAAAATTTGCCATAAATCTTCCTAAACGCTTTGAATAATGTTTGCTGGTGGTCGCTCTATGGTTGTATGATTCTTATTGGCCGACAGAATTACGTTAGTCTTCTTTGGAGAACGTAGATTCAGCGAAACTCTACGGTTTTGATTGTTCCTTGGTCACAAAGGTACTGCGATGGCCCCGAATTGTGTCTACAATCGTAAAAAATTGTCCGGACTGCGATTGAACAATGTCAAACACTCTGTTAAGTTGAGCACGCGCTTGGAGCACCCACCACGCGGTATCCAAATATTTTATTTTTATTTTTATATTGGACCAGTACTCAGGGGATGACCCCTACATATGCAGTACATTGTACCAGAACTAGGAAAATAGGTTGTGAGGAGGGGGAAAAAGAGTGTTTGTGAACATTGGACTTGAACTTTCCAACGTTATAACAGACAGGAAACACGTCTGCAGGCAACTTATTCCACAGACGAAGAGTACGGCTGAAAAACGAATTCTCTCTGTAATGCGTAGTACGATTCCCCGGGTAATCGACCACAAACGGGTGAGCTCTAGACGATGAAGGCGTGCTACGTAAAAATGTGCGCGTTTCGGGAACAAGATCCCTAATCTCGTCAGAGCAAAATCCATCGTAGTATCGATAGAACAGAGTAACGTATCCCACACTGCGTCGATGCTCCAGTGAGTCAATAGAGTTGGATACCCTACTGTCACCGATATTCATGTAAAATGTGACGTAGTCATTCAGTTAAGATGTTTGTAGCTCCAGCCATCTCATGTACTTTCATTCTCCTTTGGCCGACCGGAACGTACGGCACTACTTGTGCTAGTACGACCACTTCTTAAGCTGTTACAGAAATCAGATAACATTTCTTACGTTTTTTTCTGGAATTCAAAAAACAGTTCTCGTATGGCATTATAGGTTGCGTTTTTAAAATGTTTAAAATATTACGTTGAAAAATTCGGAAATAAAATGGTAATCCTGACTTTTAGATAAATCTTATCCTGCTGCTATTTTTTATTTTTTTATTTTTAATTTGGCTTCTGAAGGCAATATGATAAAAGCATTTGCAAATGTGAAATAGTACACAAAAAAAATTTGTTTAGTGCGAAATATGATGCATATCGGATATATGTTTTAATTCAAAGAACACACGGATTGACCCAAAGAGAGATTGCCACTTGTTTTATTTTTATATTTGAAAATTTTTTAGGAAAAGTGTCAATGGTATTAATTTTTTACTCCACTGTCTGGCCCCGTAAACTCCAAAAAATATATATTGAGAAATTTGTGCTTGTCTACGGTGTTTTCACTATTAAAATTTTCTCAATTAAACTTTAAGGATGTTTTGGCATAATTTTTATTTTATTTTTGTCTTTGTTTTTCCCCCATTTAAGCGCCAATAATTTATAAAAAACTTCAGCATATTTTTGTCACCAGAATTCCACTACAAAAGAAGAAAAAAAAAAAGTAACAAACAACTTTACGCAGACACCAAATTAAAACACCTCAACAAATTACGTGCAACTCTTCGGAGGTATTAAAGGAACAAATTCAGTTTGTTAAAGTAAGAACTTGAAAAGTAAAATAAGTGAAAATAATTATAATAATTTAAACATTGGCATATTTGAATAACAAAAGTAAATAAAGAAGCAGTTTGACATGACTTTAAATATAGAAAAGTCATTATCTTTAGGGCAATTAATACGAGTAAAAGCCAATACAATTTGCGGTTTGCTTTAATACTGGAATATTAAACAGACTCGTATTTGAATTCGTTGGTTATTTATTCAAATGAGGTGTGCACACATCTGCTATTTGTATTCAAATATGATAATATTTTCAATTGTATTAAAACAATTTGTAATTATCTACTACGGATGTACGAAATTGCTGAGATCGTAGGCAGATGGCAGTCCAGTGTGTTTGCAACAGACTTAAATATAAATTGTTATGATTGAAGCAGCAGCCAGCTAGAGCCAATCAGGTAAAACAAATCAATTGCTCAGAAAATAACGTGCATAGGTACGTTGCTTAATTAACGATACGTTAAAGCTTTTTAATTTCTTTGTTTTTAGCATAAATAGTTGTTTGACCGACTGGCATGAATAACTAAAATAATAACTGCTTTAGTTCGCAGATTGTAGAAAAATTCAAAATGATTTAATCCATGTCTTTTGTTTTAATTTTCGCAAAAAGTCCGAGGACTTCGATACACAGAGTCCAACAAGTGAAATTGTTTCGACGTGTATTTTATCCATTCGGATTTTAAACAATTTTTTACATATTAATAGCACTTTTACAAATGAAACAAAACAAGACATGGAAGTTGATCAAAACAATTCTAGTCGAAGGACATTATCACTACAAGCATCTATTTTGAGGTTTATTATTTATTATTAAATCCATTGATCCAAAAGAAGATTATGTTGAAAAACGCTTATTTACAAAGAGAATTTTTTTTCGAAAAATCTAGAAGCTGTTATTTAGCCGTCGTATATTTTGCCAGTTCCTCAAAAACTCCTGAACAAATTTTCAAAAAAAAAATACAATCTTCGCGAATATTTGTTGCCAAAAATAAAACACATTGGTGTATATGAAAATGCACACAATCATGGTGTTGGTCGAAATTCGTCGTACTCAGCGAAAGTTGAAATAGATTCATTTCTAATTGTTTCGTCAGCGACCGACCAGTTTTCTTACATAAAAAAAATATTTTTCATGACATAATACTTGTTATAATTTATATTAATCCATGAAGTAAAATATGTATGAAGATGTTCTCAAAATATAAAGTAACTGAGATAATTTGTTCAAAAATCCCTCTTTCGGATGGGGTTTATATAGGTTTACTTTTAATATGGCCACCTTAGTATTTATATTCATTTTTGTTTTCTTTGCACGGAATGTAAACAATGTTCGTTGATATTGTGCTTCACAGGAAGAATGCAACGAATATTTGCTGGCGAATTCGTCGCGATGGGCGAAGTTCGACGTTGGTCGCAGTTGGGTTCCTAGCATTAAAAACCAAAACGTGTTAACAAATTAAACGATTTCCACTTCTAAACCAAAGAAGAAAAAAATCATTTCAAACACTGAAAGATTTTTTGCGGTTGATTGAGAAATCCTAACATCGTGTTGGGGCAACTACAGAGAAAGTTATTTACAAATTAAGGCATCCACATCCTATTGTTGAAGTCGGTTTAAAATAACTGTTAAAATAATTTTGAATTAAAGTTAGATGTTTACTACATCTTGTTTGGTTTGATTTAGTAAAAAATATACAAAATTTTGAACTAATTGTTGGAAAATCCAACCAATTTTCTAACCCAGCAAATGAGACGATCAAGTCACATAGAGGCTGCGATGTGAGCGCAGTTATATTTTTTCGGCTTTGAATTTTTTATATTTGACGGTTGATTATTTAATCCTCTGCTGTTTTAATTGAAAACAAAAAAATAATTTGCTTTGCACGAGCTGTCATGATGCTGTATGGGAAAGAAAAAAATATGAATGCCAATTTTTATCACATCTAACCCACAGTGCGAAAAGTTGATCAAACAAACATGCATAAACTAAAGAACGCAAAATTCTAAGTATATTAAACACCAATGGTTTTATTGCTGTTGTTGCATTCTTATTGTTTTGCAAATATGCGATTGTGTGTCACACACTCGCAATTATAGGTGTGTTTCTTTACTTTCTGGGTAAGTTTTGTGCAAATGAGAGCAAGCATAAGTTTTTCTCAAAAAGAGATAAAATTAACCAAACGTACGGGAACGCAGAAAGCTAAAAAAAAAGTCCTAGTACTCAGACCACTCGAATGTTAACGTCTGCCAACGTTTTTAACAAAAAAAAACTAATTTAAAGCAAACTTAATCTAAATGCGACATATTGGACTTCATCAATTGGAACGATAGATCAACCTTTAAACAGAAAGGTCAAATATGGTCTCCAAACCAATTTTATGGCCTGCAAAATACTGGCGAACGTTAACGTTCGATATCCTGAGGATTTATGATTATAGGCCATTTAGTTTGAACACTCTTAAGAAGCGCTGCAGATAATAATTACAAGCCTCTTTTATTTTCTTACCATGATGAAGTTACAATTGAAGTACTCGTATTAACGAATTAAAATTTATATTCCCCTACATTCCAAATGAAGAAAAACACAAAATTTTTTGCGTTTATTTACTTCCCAAGAACAATTAAATATATTCGACAGTCTCTATCTACCGCTTAGGACTACGAAATATCGAAGGCCTATCAAAGAACACATAACTGCTGTCGAAAACGAATGTATAACCGGGTGTATTTTGATGTCGTCTTGATGCGACGACAATGACGCCTTTTGGAATATGGGGTATTAATTAAGCTTCGTAGTCGAACTTTTCAATTACTTGTATCGGTTTGTTTTCTTAAAATATGCATGATGTTTTATACAATTTATTGCCGTGTTCAATAGATTAAAATTTAAGAAGGCAAAAAAAGTAATTGTACACAAAATAACCAGTTATTTCAATTAAATTTCATAATTCCAAAAAATTGAGGTAAAACTTTTCAAAAGAATATCTTAAGATTCAGTCACATTGCTTAAATATTTGAAACATATATGTAACCAAATGTACTTTTCCTTACAATAACGCAAAAAAGAATAAATATTGTATTTCTGCCCATTTGGTAATGTTTTATACCTGTTGGCTCACTAGCCTGAAGTAATATTTTCTTCTTTAGGTTATTTTTAGCACTTTTTGCTGACCGTTTAAAAGCCGCAATGTGACCGTACTTTGTAGAAGTTTTTGTACTTGATAACAGGTTAAAACAATTTGTAATTGTTTCTTAATAATCAATTCAACATTTTATCTCAAAGGATTTCTATTTTAATTCATGGTGTCTAGACAAAATTAAAGAAAATGCAGCAACAAAGCAAAGACGTCGTCGTCTATTGACAATTAATAACTTAAATTGGAAAATCTTCTAAATTGGAAAATCTTGAATAAGCATTTTCTTAAAACCAAGTCATTTTGTAAACACTTTTTTCGAGTGCTTAAAATTTAAAAACTTTTTAGATAATGCAAAAATTTATGTAGACACACACTCGTAACTTTAAAATTTAATTGTTCTTGGGAAAAGTAAATAACATATTTTCATTTCTACAGAGCGCTGTCTTATATAAAAGGACGTTAAAACTCGTAGTGTAATAATTTTGTACTAGTTGTTTACAAACAAAATAACTACTTTGGCATAATAAACAAAACCAAACACTTTTCAAGGGCAAGACGTAAAGGTTAGATAGTGTACATCCATGTACAGACTTGCACACAGACATACACACAATGTACAACTGAAAAAGCAGTAAAATGTGGCATGAAATTGGGCAGATAGATTTTCTGGGGCAATATCTGATGGCTTATAATATATTACAAATGTACAATACTTACGCAATCGCTTTTATTTCGCTGATTGCAATCTACAACAATAAGGGCATTCACCCCTTATTTTTGCAGAAGTCAAGATATCGAAGTAAACAAAAAATGTAGTAAGAGAATTTCCCTAATATTACGCGATGTTATTTTTCAGGTTAAAGTCCAGTAGGTTAAAGTCCGGCATTCGCCAAGATTTTTATTTTTTAATTATAACAATAATTGCCGCAATCGAATAACTCTTAATCAAAGAAGGCACGAAAAAATAATTGAATACACTTAAGCTGGGGGACAACTAGCTGTTTCGTAGTCGCTACTCTACTCATCAGCACCCACTAGGACTCGAACTCGGTATCATGTAAATATGTGTATTTTAATACGGCAGCTTAATAGGCTTTTTACATTGATAAACATCTTTATGAAACGCACAGATGTTGAAAATATGAAACACTGTTTAAATTGTTCACATCTAACATCTATTATCAATCAAAAATATTATTATTTCAATTTTCAAACAATTCAACAAGCACAAGCAAAATTTAAAAAAAAAATAAGCTGAAAAACCAAAGATGATTATAAAATATTCATATATTTATAAATAAAATGTAGAACACATAAAAGGAATTTAGGAACAACAAAAAAAAATTTATTATAGAAAAATTTTAAGGAAGAAGACACGCATGCAAACAATTGACAAATAAATTATGATTTTTTTTAATTCCTTTCAAAACAAATTACGATTTTTCAGTGATGCCACAAGAATAAGCTACATTAATCGTATTGCCACTTTTCTAGTGATGACACTGAAATAATCGAAAGAAGTTAAATGGAATAAAATGAGAAAGGAATATTTTGTAAAGATGTTGAAAAATGTTGACTTTTAGTACAATGTATTTCTTATGGGAAAATGTTATCATCTTCACAAAATGATATTAGATGTTAGATGTTGATCAGTGTAAAAAGCCTATAACGAACTCGCCTATATTTGTATTATTAGAAATATTTAATAAGAAAAGTTCAACTATTGCTAATTAATACTTATACATACGAGTACATACATATGTACGAGAATTTAAGTAAATTCCGGAGTGATAACCGGAAAAAGTAAAATTTCCCTAAACTCTTACAGCCTGTTTCCCAATTTCGAAGAAGAATGTTCATTCGCATTCTTAGCGAAAGAAAATTTATTTCCATTTCTCTGAGTTTTATGCGACTACGATAGTGCGAAACAAAAGGTAAAGGATCTCATGCAAGTTTGCGTTTCACAATATCGCAGGTTTTGTTAACAATACGAACGCAAATGGCAAAGTCACGCACTTGCTAATTTGCCTTCGCATTGTTCAACAACATATGATGTATACAGTGATGTCAATAGCATAAACAGTTAGAAAACGGTTTAAATCAATATAGAGGTTTTAAATTTATCGATTGTTTTTTCTTGATGAATATTTTTTGCAAATCTATATTCCTTAATACGAAGGGTATACAAACATAGAAAAGAATGTTCATAAATAGCCACAAAGTTTTTAATTTTGAAATACCTTCGCACTTTAAGGTCTATGGGACAATGTTTATAGGGCATTTAAGTTTATTCTTTCTCTAGTGATTTCATTAAATCTTCTTTATATAACCTGCAAGTGCCATTCTTTTGTATTAGTTGTACTTAATATTTTGGCCACGTAGTATAATCAAATTGTATAAAATAACTCGTAAAAACACACATACGCCAACACACACATTTCGGAACTCTAAACTGTTTGCATACGGAGATGCAAGTTTGTATGTGAAGTGTGTACAAGTGTAGTTTATGTAGGCTGTTTGTCTCTTAAGTCCGTGTTACTAATCCTGCTTTATAGAGATATGACTATTCTAATGCCATTTAATTTATTTTCACTTGCTTAAATTGCAAACCCTAAAGCAGTAGTTGTAGTTCTAACTAATACAAAATAATACTTGTACTTTCTGGTTGTGTGAAATTGGGATGCGTTAGTAAAAAGTCGAAAGCATACGAAATGTGTTCGTTCCAAAAAAAGCTGGTGTAGTCGCCATGACTTCACCTTTCTAAAAGGATAAGGCCGAAATGATGTGTAAGGAGAAATATTTATCTTGCTTTACGTTACTGGCAGTGCTGCCACGACCAAAAAATTATTACAACCAAAATATTTCAAAAAGTTATCAAATGGGCAAAAAATTACCAAAATAAACATGAATTTTTTTACTTGGCAAACATATAAATTTAACTTAATTTGCACTATTATACAATAGAGATCCTCCGATTGGTTCTAAGCCAGTGATATGTAGATCTGTTGAGGTACATATAACAGCCAGGCACCACAACATTTTTGTTCACTAGTGCCCCCGTGTGGCTTACTATGCTCACACAGGTAGCAATTTTAGCCATATGTTTGTAGCCATAACTTCATGTTAAAGAGTTCGAACCTTCTAATCCCTCCTGTATGCAATTTCCCAGCAATCAATGGAAGACAAAGTTTAATGAGCTGGTAGGCCGAAGCCCACTAAGAGCATCAGCCCTTAAACCAACTCACCCGTCAACCATCACCACTGGTTCCTTACAGTACAGGTATCTGTTGTAAAGGCAACAGACCCTCGGGAGGTTGTTAGTCCCCGAAAAAAGCCACACACCAAACAATTATCAAGGATACTAACACCCCTTTCCAGCGTTTTAGGTTTCAACCACAGCCAGGACGTTTCAGCACCTCAACCATGATCAGCCCGGGTTGAATGAACTGCAAGGAGAACCACCCGGGGCCCTTGCTGATCTCGGTTCTGTCAATTTAAACGCTTATTAAGGTTTTCGGAAGCCAACACAACATATGTCATGCGGCTTCTTAAATTTTTATTTGCAACAACAAACGAGGGACTCCTTCCTCTCTTTACCCGAAAAACAGAGTGCCCTGATTAGGAAAACGCCAAGCCAACATACGCCTGCTCCCCGGGGAACAGGCGTTCTTATTGACGATTGCTATATTACACATTACATTCAAGAGCTGTTGTGGAGAAAAGTCCGTTTGAAAACTTTTAAGTAGAAATATCTGATTCCATAAATTCGTATATTTAAGGATTAATACATATTTTGCCAAAGCATTTTGCTGTAGACGATTTTATCGCATTGCAACACATAAAAAGTATTAAGTCATTTTAAAACTCAACTTGAACCGGTCTAAGTCAATCTGCAGATTTTTTATCAAAGCCTCGCATTGTTTTAATAAAACGTAGTATTATATAATAAAATATTTGAAATAATAAATGTGTACTTCTTATAAGCGGACACCTCTCATAATCGGATAAAAAAATTCGCGTAGATGAGTGTCCCCGGTTATGAGAGGTTTAACTGTGGTTATGGAAGAAAAAATTAACCAAATGAAAAAAATACGTATCTCTAATTTTGGTTAAAATTACCAAAAATGGCAGCTCTGCTTCATAGTAACAAAGCTTTACTTACGTATTATTTTGAGAAAAAAAGTTGTTTATAAACTAGATGATATTTGAAGAGTTACCGAATATTCGAAAGAGACAAAAATTTTAGCCTCTGTAGCAAAGCGTAGCGGAGTTGTCAAAATGGCGTCTTCCGATTTAACTGAACAAAATGCCCCGTGTTTCAAAAATGTAGCATATTGTTGTATAAATGGTATGTGGTATGGATATTTCCGTTAGCATGTGTAAGAATTTGTGTGTGTGTGTGTGTGTGTGTTGTTTGAGTGTGTATGCATAAGTGGCCTTTAAGTAAGCAGCTGTTCGTTTTCTATCTCTAGTTTTATTTTTGTTCCATGTCTACTGCTGCAATTTTATCTCTTTTTTTTTTTTTGGCAATAATACAAATAAAAAAAATTAATGACACACATTTGGAAAAAGTTTTTCGGTTGAATTTTCGTTTCCTAATAAGTTTTTATTTTTTATTCTTTTATTTTTTTATTTTTTTTTAATTTTTTTGAAAATGGAATATAGTGCGTGCTATTTTTGGCGTACTGAACAGATTCCACAGCTTGTACTTTGGAGAAATGTGTATCCTTTTTGCAGTTAGCAGAAATTACAAGCACTTTTTTTTAGTTGAAATGGATTTTTTCATTAAATAAAAACTTAATTATGCATGTGTCTGAAGATTCGTGTGCGGAATATTTGCTCGTAAATTCCATTTTTATGCTTTAGAAGATTATGAATTTAAATGGAAACAGAAATTATAATTGTCACAAATCCTTGAGTAATAAATATAAATTAAGTGATTTTTTTAAAACAGAATTTAAGCGCATGAATTTAGATTTTAAAACATAATTTGTGGTTGCGAACGCTGCACTAAAGGAAATTAAATATTTGAATATCAAACACTTTGTTGTCTGAAATTAGCTAATGAAATTTCGTGTGTTGCTCTGTTGGCTTAAGAAGGTATTACTGCATTTAATTATTTAATTGTCCTCAATTTTTCAATTAGATTTTCGAATATGTAACGATAGGCTTTTAGGTATTACTACATTTAATTATTTAATTGTCCTCAATTTTTCAATTAGATTTTCGAATATGTAACGATAGGCTTTTAGGTATTACTACATTTAATTATTTAATTGTCCTCAATTTTTCAATTAGATTTTCGAATATGTAACGATAGGCTTTTAGGTATTACTACATTTAATTATTTAATTGTCCTCAATTTTTCAAATAGATTTTCGAATATGTAACGATAGGCTTTTAGGTTTCATTGAGAAATGTTTGCATTCTGACATCTCTTAAGCGCTGTAATTGATTAAGTTTTCGCATAACAAACGAGCACTAAGTTGCGAAAATATTGTACATATTCCTTTGTCAAGCTCAACCGTCAATTGTATACAACGCCTGTTCAGCCAAACCCAAAATATAAAATATAAGATTTTTTTTATACAGTGGGCGCTATAAAATGTAATAGAACGATTAGATTCTCAAACAGTATTTAGATCCAACAAATTTTCGCTGGCCCAGTTTTAATAAGAGTGTCCTAAATTAACGCAAGATATTAATTTGCCGCCATTTGTGCAGTAAAGTGTTGGCAACCCTAAAAAACGGTTCGCCAGATGACAGGTTCGGGTTAGTAAAAATGAATCGTTACACTATAGAACAAAGCGTCATTGAACAATATTTTAACAAAGAAATTGCTGATTTTTTAAGCAAAACAAGTTGTTTAGCAACTAGAAAAAAAAACAAAACTTGTAAGATTTGGTTTCAATTGTCGTTCAGAACCGAGATTCAGTTTACAGTTAAATAGTTGGGCCTTCATCTGCAGTCAAATTTGTCATGGGATCAGCACATAAATTATGTCAAGTCAAAAATCTCGCCAGCTATTGGGCTTTTATACAGGTTTAAATTTAAATTTGATGTCAACACAAAAATGATTATATATGAAAGTCTAATACAAAGTCATATCAATTACTTAACACTGATTTATGCTAATAAAAAAAAACTACAGAGTTGAAATCTCTGCAAAGACTTCAAAACAAAGCCCTGAAAACAGTAAGAAACATGCCAATAACATATCCAACAAATTTTTATATTCCGATCGTTTTTCTTCAATTTTACGAATTTATGGTACTTACAAATTACAAATCTGTTCATATGTGTACAAATGTCTACATGACATAAGAAGCTCTTCATACGATACTCTTTATGCAAAATCAAAACTCTTTTAACACTCGCAACAATGAACATTTACGAATAGCATTTTGCCGTATAGAGACAACACAACAACGAATAGAACACTCAGGGAGCAGAGAATTTAACAACTTACCTCTCAATATAAAATTATGTCCTACACTTCCAAGATATAAAATATTACTTAAAGATTTTTTGAAAAGTAATTTACCAGAATTTTTATAAACAATAACGTTTTTAATATTTAAATATGTATTTAATTATTGAAAAATTATTAATTAATTTATTTGCCAACTAGCCCTCTTGGCGCTGAGGCACCAAACTAAAATTGTAATATTTATACGATACGAGTAATAAATGAATAAAAAAAAAGTGATAAAGCACATTTTCGCTGGATGGCTGTGTTAATCGCCAACATTGTGAATCCACATGTGATTGTTGAAAAACAAATGCATCCACAATGTGCCACTGTTTGATGTGAGTTTTGGGCTGGAACCATACATTTTTGAAAAAGCAGAGACTGTTACTGGTGATCGATATTACTGAAATTTGACGATATTGATGTTTGCAATAAGCGGTTTCAAAAAACGCTGCTACAAGCCATACACCTCGTGAAGCAATTCAATTACTAAATGAGACATTTTCAGCTCATATGCTCTCTTGTTTCTGTGATCAGCATTGGCTTCTTAAAGCGTAATTTAACACCGTTCAAATTATTTTTGGGGGCTATTTGAAATCACATGCTTATGTCAACAATACCAATACAAGCCGTGCGCTAAAGGAGAAGTTTGCTACGTTTATGCAAAATGATCATGGAAAGCATTCGGAAAATAGTCTAAAACGAGGCTATCATTACGGAGCTAAAAACGAGGGTTATTTTTTTCATTGACATTGTTTTCCATATTTTATATACATATTTATAAGCTGGAAAAATTAGATAATACAAACGAAAAGCTATTAATATTAATTTATTGAATTTTTGTTGAACTTAGTTATCATTTTTAAATTAGATTTTTGGTTTGTATATATCTACATCGGGTTTTAGTTCAAGTTTTTCTTAAGAAGGATTTTTTAAAATACAAATCTGCTGTGATCAATAATTTTTGATTAAAGAAGACAAGAAAAATAATAATCAAATCTTTAGCTGGGGAGCAACTAGCTGTTTCGTAGTCGCTACACTACTCATCAGCACCCATTCGATCGGGGCATGACGTATCATGATCTGCTGCATTAACCACTCAGCCACCGAGCCATTTAATTATTTTTATCTATATTCATCACACATTGAATCACTAGAAAACGATGTTCATATGTACAAACCAAAAATCTAATTTGAAAAGTTATTAAGTTTTTAAGCCTTAATCCTTCAGTCATTTTAGGTCATCTCATATATACCTCTATTATTATAGTAATTCTCATTAATTTAAAAAATTTTTACAAAAACACGGGACGTTTAAAGCTTTTTCTAAGAGTATTGCTAAAAAAAAAGTACTGGAATAATGTATTTAGTCATAATTAACCCGTTACAATACTCATAAACAATACATAATTAACTACAAGACATTGGTCATCGCTAATGCCGGAGCCAGAAAAAGAGGCAAAGACATAGCAAATTTTAAAAGTATTATATTGAATTGTATTTGTAACTATACAGTTGCAACTAAATTTGCAAAGTTTAGGATGCACCGCATGGGCGGAGTAACGTAGATCTTATGCCCACGATGGTATTAACAGTATTTCTTTGCGGCGCTGTGACTAACAAAAGCGACCTATGCCTTCGCATAGCTAATACAGTTAGTTGAGGTAGACAGCAAAGAACAACTTTTAGTGATTACAAAAAAATCATACTTGCTCAACAACACGATTTTATTCGGTACTAAAACGAACGCGCAATATTTACAAGGCGAGTTGATTTCACTCAACGTTGAACTTTGTTGCTTGATTTTTGTTGATTACAATTTTTAGTGTATGATTTAATCAAGCAAAACATGATTTTTGATGATTACTGGTAGACAGTTAAGCAATGAGAGTGATACGTAGAGCTGCTTTACGACTGAAATTTTAAGCGTTATAAAAGTTTTTATAATTAAAAGCTATATCAAATAAGTAGCATTTATAAATTTAAAAAACATTTTGGAATATTGGCAAGTTTCAATTGTGCATGGAACAAAATCTCGCTCAAATGGACGCCGAAAACTCGGCGGCACACCGATGGTCCAAAATTTCGATGACGCTAGCGCATAATTGAAGTTCTTTGCCGTTAATGTGCCGAACTATCTCATCCTAAAGCTCTTGAATTGTTGCTGGCTTATCGAAGTCCAATGGTGTCAAATAGTCCTATCTGAATCACATGCATTGTAAGTATTTTGTTTTCATCGTTAGTATTTTATTTTCATCGTTAGAGTGTGAAAAAAAGAATTGGATTAATAAGAATTAAGCGGATAAATAAGAAATTTGCTTGAATTCGCCAACACAACCTTCTGATAATGAATTTGCATTACTCTAATTGTAGACAAAACCAAACATATGATTTCGCGGTAAAAAAAAATTAAACTGCAAGATTATATCAAGGCAACTCTACCAGGCAGTCATTTTAGAAAAATTTTTAAATTTGGTTTACAATCTACATAGATTTGAGAAAATTCATAGACTTTGTTGCCTTTTTAGGCAAAAAAAAAAAAAAAAAAAACTGTATTTTTCGCCTTTGAATATGTTGTAGTGGTACAACGAGTAATATCTAGTAAAGCTGACTTGCTTTTTAATTTACACCGATTTTAAACGCTTGTTTTTGATTAAGAAACCAAAGCGTTTTTTATTGTAAAGAATTGTACATAAGTTATGTATTTTTCTGTCAGTTTTCTACTCGTTTTATTACTTTTACTACTTTGATATTTCAATTTCATATGTAATAATTTCTCAAGCATTAAATCATTCTAAAATTATTTTGTCATATTTCTATGCATAGTGTTATGCATGTGTGCATTGTTAGTTTCACATGAAAAAAGCCCTAACTCGCATTTTTTTAGAAATTCTGTGAGTTTGAAAGTGATTCTATTGGATTTCACACATAAGTAACGCGCACTTACAAGCAATGGTACAACAAAAGTTACATGTTGATACTCATAAATACAGTAGATATCTATTAAGTTTTCAAGTTTTGTTGAAATTTTACTTTCAAGGTATAATTCCCTTTCATTTCTTTACTTGCTTTCAACTTTCTTTCAAAACGCCTGTTCAATTTACATTCAAGAAAACAGCTAATTGCTGTTTTTTCATTTTTACTTTTAAATAATCTCGATTTATGATTCTGCTGTTGTTTTAAATAATTTTATTATACTTATAGGCTTGGCTTTAAACAAGGTAGCTTTAATATGGTAGTGGTATAAGCACAGCTGGCTTTCGTTTCCTTTGCGTAAATTTGTCAAAAACACATAGACTTCCTTGCTTTTTCAAACAAACAAAATACATGTTAATGTTTGTAGGGGTTGTACACGCAGAGAAAAGGCAATTTGAAATATGGTTGCAACAACCTTAGTATCTATTCCATAACATTATGTATTATTGTTAAAATCGATGTGTAATCAGCATAATTATAGTTTGTTTCTCTATAAATATTTTATTGTGTGCATTTCTGTAATTCTATTGTTAACATCTATATATTTCAAGATATGGTTATATGCAATAATAACAATTGTGAAAATTTGTTAAAAACAACGATAGCTTTTGTCACACTCAACACTAAAATAATTCTTTTTATTATATGTAAGCTGATTCACATGCAACAAAAGTGAGTTTACAACATAAACTTACTATTGCCGACTTGAACGATACTTTTATTCTAGTCGTTGACATACAATATTCTTTCAGTTTGGTTTAAAATATTTTATGTGTTTTCAATTAAAAAAATATATAAACGTATGTATTTGTCAGCTTTATTGAAAAAAGGAGAAAAAACGAGAGTTTGTCGAAGAAATACACATGGAGTACTCGGAATAATAAAAAGGTAAGTTTAATATTAAGATGTAAATATAAATATGTATGGTGAATCCAACAATACATGCAATCATATTAATATGATTAAAGATGTCTGTTAAAATTGCAATCACAGACAAAATACTTAATAGCTATTTTTCTTTCATTACAGCTAATGGATATTTCCATTTCCAAGAAGAAACTTGTGCATTAATTTTGTTAAGATGCAATCCGATTATTTTTTCTAATTATTTGTATTAATTTTTTAAAATAAGTATTATAAAATTATATTATATGCTGTCTCTTTTTTGTAGTTAATTATTATATGTATTATAGAAATACATGTTTCAACAATATTATAATAAAGTTACTTACAAGACTAATATGGTTTGTTTAGTTTAATAAATGCTATGGTTACTTATTATTAAACCAATTTTAAACCCAAATATAATATGGTTACTCATACTATGATTTTGTTTACAATACTATGGTGTGTCATTTGAATGGTGTTTTAAATATAACAATATAGTATTATTAAGTACAACCATATAATTCAACAATAGTATGTTGCCCTTAGAATATTGTTGTATCAACCATATATTTTTTTCTACGTGTATTTATTGTAATTCTACCACTACCTATTAAAGCTGCCTTGGCTTTAAATTTTTGTAAATTTTGACAAACATTATGTGTCAAAAATTTTAAAGAGACTTAAAAAGAAACTTAATGGTGGGACTGCAGAGTTAATCTATAGAGTTGGAATTATGTTAGTTACGGCCTTTATACATGAGACCGATGGTATGTATGTATATATACACAGATACACCGATTTAAGAATATTCTGGGTGATGAAAAAAATCACTTAAGCTTATGTGCAAACATATAATGTAAAAAAAAAAAATTATTACAAAATATTCTGCAAAAAAACCATTTTGAACTTTATTATAATTCAACCTCCACAGAGATTTTTTATTTCTTTTTTCAGTTTAAAAGATTTACTTTCGCGTGTTTTTTACCGCAGGTGACATGTTGCGTTTAGATGTTGAAAACAGTTCTCTGACATGCTGCAATAAAGTTCGTATCTATTGTTGAAAACATGTACTTTCAAGTGAAATTGTTTAACAAAAAATTTTAAAAATAACATAAAAAATAAATGTGAAAGAAAACAAACCCCATCTTGTTTTTATAATAAAAATGAAACTTGACATAATATAAAATATTATTTTTTTACAGACAAAAAGGTGTACAAACACGAAGAGTGGTCAGGAAAAATCGCAAGATAAATTACAAAAGAATGATTTACTGAGAATTTATCATATTTATTCCCGAAGTGCTTGTTAAGTGGTTTATAAAGTGGAAATGCATAGATCCAAAATTGAATCTGTATATAACATTTCTGAAATGGTATTAATACCCCCATCGCATGATACAGCTTAATTCAAAATAAAAATAATAATACTAATTCATTTTCCCGGCGTTTAGGCATTGACCTCTGACTGCTGATCAGAACAATGAGTTTACCGACTAAAAACCCTCCTCTTCATACTGGGATAAAATTTCCAACCCACGACCGCCTTAGCATTGCTTCCCGGTGGATTCCAATGGCTTAATCAGCCCTTCCTTTTACACAGTCCTGACTATGATCCTATTCTAAATCTGGCTTTATCATCCGCAGGACTTTATCACAGAATTTCCATACTGTCAAAAGGTCGATATGTACCCCCGGGGAGAAAGTTTTGCCTTGGTTGCTCTCTGCTTTCTGGGGCATTGAAAGATATGAGCTCTTCGTTTGCTGTAGCAAATAGCTCTGCTCATGGTTTTGGTTCAAACGTTCTGGCTGTGGTTCAAACCTAAAATCGCAGGAAGAGAAATTAGTTTCCCTGATAACTATAGTGAAATGCCGGTTTTCGGGAACTAATAACCCCTTGAAGGGGTGTTTTCTTGCAACAACCTGTAAGGTAAGGAACCAGAAGCTATGGTTAGATGGGTGAGTTTTATGGGATCTAATGCTCTTAATGGGCTTCGGCCTACTAGCTCATTAATTCTTGGATTGACTTCTCGGAAATTGCTTACAGGACGGATTAGAAAGCTGGAGCTTTTTATCATGTGGCCTGTGTAAGCCTTGCAAGTCACAAGGGGGGCGTTGTTGAATCGTGAATAATTCACCCCGTAAAGTTAGTCCATCATCAGATAAGGCCGACAAAGCAGGTGCTGATGTGAATAAATTTGCACAATCTGTCCACGATATTCTCCCCTATTGTAGTGCACACTATCATTTCCAGTTCTCTACCATCTTCTCTCCATCAAATATACTTTAATAAAGTGTGTTCAGCATCTCCATGACTTTTTCATCCTCTTACAGACAAAACGGTGTATTACATTTTCCTATTTTATATAGGTAGTTCCGGTAATACACATGACCTGAAAAGATTTGGGTAAGCTACTAGTTCATATTCCCGTCCTTCTGTAAATATTGAGAATAAGAAGCTCAGTCCATCTGCCTTTAGTATAACTACTCCATTTAGATCGATAACTGTGCAACATTTCCTGTCGTATTTTCTGCCAGGCTCTGCATGACCCATTTGTCTTTTCATTCATGACTTCGCGTTAAATCTAGAAATCTTTTGAGGCGATAGCTGCTGTCACCATAACCGCACCCGCCGTTACTGTACGGTATGTAAATATAACCCTTAAGCCAGCCACCCGTTGCACCGCCAACAATACATTTGCCCTACTTTCGGTGCTAACTTGCTTCCCTCAGATTTCATATATATATAATAGGATGCTATTGTATGCCTCCGTCAGAAGTTTGCTGTTTTGTGGCAGCGGGCTTTCTTAGTTAACCTTTGGCGTAATTGTCCTGTTATCCCAATAGCCTTGTTAACAGCATAGTGAAGTCAAATTTCATCATTCTCATAACCAAATCAAAATGAGAAATGCTCCTAGATACATAATATTTTTAACAGCCTCTTGTATTTTCTAAAACTATAACAGATCCTCTATATCATTTTAAAGGCCTTTTGTCCAGCAATTCAAATCGATCAACACCATTTCAGAAAATGTATTGGTATATATTTACTTCGCATATTAAAAAAAAAAAAATCAGGTTTTCCTACATTCTATACTAAGAGAATATTTTGGACTGTTTTTGGTATTTCTGGCAAACTGCAACAGATGATGTGTGTAAAAATATGCTAGGGGGAATCAACTATTATTTATATTCTTTTTTTACCGCTCTTAGATAATGCACTCTCATATAAAAACCAGTGTTGAAAACAATAAAACGTTAAACCCTACAAATGTACATATGTGCATACAAATATAATCACTCAAATTTGGCCACACTGTTTTTGATTTACTTGTACAAGGTGGCGCAAAAGTAATCTTCCAACCAGAAAATGCTATAAATTTTGCGATTGTTGCCTAATTTCAGTTCTGCTTTGACATTTGTGTAGTAAACACATGCGAAATACACGTTAATAAACAATGTTACGCTACACTGCTCCAGAACGCGGAATATTGGTGACTATTTATGGAAGATGATTTTTCATCAAAAATAATCATGAGTGATGAGGCCCATTTCCATCTTAGCGGGTACGTAAATAAGCAAAATTTACGCTTCTGGTGCACTGAAAATCCGCGTGTAACCCACGAAGAGCAATTACACCCGCTCAAAGTCAATGTATGGTGTGCTGTTTTCACTGCAGGAGTCATCGGACCTTTCTTCTTCGAAGATGTCGCGGGCCAAACGGTTACTGTGAATGGTGAGAGCTACAGAGCAATGATCAACAAGTTAGTTTTGTCGCAATTTGATGAATTGGGATTGGAAAACATGTGGTTCCAACAAAAAAAAAACGGACGGTGCTACGGCACACACTGCACCTGCCACAACCGATATGCTGAAGGATGCATTTTGGCGATTTGCACTGGCCAACAACATTGCCTGATTTGACCGCTGCAGACTTCTTTTTGTGGGGCTTTTTGAAGTCGCGGGTTTATGTCAACAAGCCTCAGACTCTTGCAGCTCTGTCAAGAATGTGAGGACCTATCGCTGGAAATTTTGTGATCGATAATGCTATAAAAAGGGCTCAAATGACAATCAACTGTGGCGGCTGGCATTTACATGACATCATATTATCGACTCAGTGTAAAAAAATTAAAAGACCAAATAAAAATAATCCACAAGAAGAATCAAAGTTTTTCATTTTTTTTTTTTTTTTTTTTTTTTTTTTTTTTTTTTGGTAAAAAAATTAAAAGACCAAATAAAAATAATCCACAAGAAGAATAAAATTTTTTTTTTTTTTTTTGGTAATTAAAAAACATCGAAAAGTTAATTTTGCGCCAACCTGTAGTTAAATCACACACATACAAATATTTTGTTAGTTACTGTTAATAATAATTTGATAGTCATATTGCTTCTAAAGTACTGTACCGTTCTGATAGAATTTCAGATTGTGCAGAAAAAGCTTTTTAGTCATATCTTTCGAAAAATCGATGGTGTAGTATGACCAAAAAATTATAGTAAAAACGTGTTTGCCTATTAATTATATAGATTTCTGAAAAAGAAACACAGTTACGACTTTTACCTATTTAACATGGATTAAAGATGGATTCAAGAGTGATCTACAATTATTATTTGTAGCCATTGTCGTAAAAAGGAGCAAAGACCTATTTCAGATTTTTTTTTTTTTTTTCAATATGACTTTTCCTTCTAAATAACATTGAACATTCATTTTTACTATTCATTCCCAATAATTGTTTTTCACCTATTTTCTGTTCTTTTCAAAAACTGTATAAACTTTATTATTAAATTGTATAAACTTTTTTTAGTGCGCTCATTTCAAAGCTCTGAGACTTCGTTTCAAAAAATTTCGATTCATTTTGGTATACTTCATTTTAGTATATTAAATTTTTGTGTCTGTAGTTCAAAATGTTTAAAGTTTTCTTTGTAAACATTAATATTTAAAGAAATTAATAGTTGCTCATGCTTGAAGTACGCAACATCTTTGACCAATTTTTCCAATACCAACCTATCGTTTTATCTATTTTGCAGAAGTTTCCTTCCTCCAACACCGATTATAAATTGTATTGTTAAAATACAATCTTTATTTAAAAAACTGCATAAAAAATAATTCTGCTTTGAAAACTTTAAACGCATATTTTTTTTAAAACAACTCCACCTAACTTTTGTATGTAACCGCAGTATTGAAACAATTCGTAGCACACCTTTAAGGGGTAAGACTGAGGAAAAACAAACGCACACAGAGTAAAACTAAGTATGAGTGTAATAAAACTTTTAATACCAAAGCCAGAAATAAAAACAATACAAGAAATATTTAATGAACTTAAATCATGCACCACTCCTGCCACACAAGAAACAAGAAAATTAAAATCAGACAAAAAATGCTGTAAAACTTGGAAGTTGTTTTCGAAAGTATGAATATAAAACCTTCAATTATATTCGCACTAGAAGAATCTTTTAATTTGTTTGCCTGCAGAGAGAACAAATAACAACAAACTTGTTAAATGTAGTATAATTTCATTTTTTTTTTATTAAGTTGCTTTCTCAGTGCTCTGCAATGTTATCAATAATGCGTTTAAAATCAAGGGCGTAGTTAACCCTTTCCGGGATGAGTAAAGCCATATCAGAACAATGATTTGAATTAAGCCCACCCCAAAGAATGATCAGGCACTTATTTTGGTACACTTTTTCATTCGAGAGCAGCTAAAGTCTACTTCACAACAAATTTGTATGAACACCACTAATGTAAATCATATGTTTTTGCTGGCCGCAGAATATAAATTGATTATTGTGTAAAACAGCTCGTTTCACCTTGTAAAATATTCAATAAAAAAAAAATAGGAGCATGAAGAATTGTTTAACAGTAAAATGCAGTGCAACTCCACTCAAATTAATGCTGCAATAACGTCACTTAAGTACACCACAGGCCAGCATAAGAATTATTTTACACATATTTAGCTACGAAAAGAGCAAATAATTGAAATGGAACGAGTTAACAGCAGTTTAAAATTTTTTGAGTAAAAAAATTTATATTATATTTATTTAACAAGTGGTGCCAGTGAAAATGTTTCCTAAGTTGGCATTTAGACAGGAGTACATAGAACCCGTCGTACGCTATTCGTCTACTTTTTCAACTGACATTAACGGCAACGGCGCATGAAGTTAATTTTTCAGAAAGCTCAAAAATACTGAAAACACTGTCAAAATTCTCTACTTACGTTAACATTTGCCAAATTTTAAAACTTTGCGTTAACGGAGAAAAATGGATTGTAACAAAGATCATACGATTACATGTATTTAGACTAGTTGTCTGTTGAAAATGGCCACAGATAATGTAAGAGATAATCTATTTGCTCCAACCTTTATTGTCATGTTTGTATAGTTTATGTTTGAAAAAATTATTTTAAATAATTCTGAGATGAACATACGAATAAAATGATCACTAGTTAAAAGTTGTTATCAAGGAAGCTTTAACATATAGGGGCAAAATTACAATAAATACAACACCAAAAAATATCACATGTATTTGCTGGTAAAATTTATGAAAATTAGTAAAAATTTTGTTTTACTTTTATTTGAAAAAGCAAGAAAGTCTATGTGTTTTTGACAAATTTAGGCAAAGGAAACGAAAGACAGATGTGCTTTTACCGCTATCTTAGTAGAGCTGCCTTAAAATTAAACAACAGTCCTACAAATTCGACTATAAGCATTCGCCAGTATTATTTTACCAAACTCATCTATCGCTCTTAAAAATTAGTTCTAAAATGTCTCGATTAGATCTGTTGTTAAAAATGTTTGCAAATATAAACGTTCCACTTCGTGGAACAGACATACATAACATAAAAGAAAAAAAGTAACTCCTTTTCTTAGTTTGCTTTTGTTGCATGTAGATCCCGTAAGTATTTTTCTTTTATATTATTACGAATTTTCATTACTTCTAACCCACTGTGCAGCCGTTGATCTGCTTGTTGTATATGTACACGAATATCCACGCAAACAACATAAGGTTAAACAGATAATAATGCTCTAACAAATCACTCCTTTATTGCAACAACGTCATAACTCAAAAAAGCTTCATTCAAAAATAACACATTTTACTGGTAAATTTTTAGTTTCCTTATATTTCTTAGAAAAAAATTTTTAGAAATGATCTGCTAAATGTTTTGGCACAACATAAAGGACAAGGGCCATATCCAAAAAAAATCTTACTTGAGCTTTAACGCATACGTTAGTTACCAAAAACATTAGCACTACCATACATTTGTTAAAAATTTTTATGCAAAAACAGTACGTTAACTTTTAGATGTAGTAAGGAATTTAATTGTTTTGTTATGGCAACGCCGTTATGTTCAGTTGTAATTTTTTGAATAGTGATGAATAAAAACTAATATTCGAAAACCGAAAAACAAATTTAAAAAATAAAAATGATTATTATTACATAAAATATCATATTTTTGACGAACAATTCTTGGATTTACTTTCGTAATAAATAATGAATATATAATATGTAGTATATTAATGAAATTGAAAAAAAGTAATAGGGGTACTTATCTAGAAAAATTGTTATTATTCGAATAACGATTTTCATTGTATTCGTTTGATTGAAAGTGCATCACTAACATAATTGTTATTTATATTTTTCTTTCAAAATTAATATTTTCAGTTTATATAAAATAGAATGTTTCAATTAATTTATGTAATAAAAATAATAATATCTTTTGTTTTAAAATTTTCCCAATATTGTGTTTTTCAAGAAAAATAATAATCGGCAAGTCAAGTGTCATTTTAACGTACAGTTAAAGTGTACTCAATTCAACTTTAAACGAATGGTAAGCTTGTAGTGCCATCACTAGTAATACCTTTTATTACAACGCTGGCGCTTATCTCCACTCTACATACATTGTAATTGTAGGTTTAAGAAGAATATGAATGAATAATAAAGAAAACCAGTTGCTAATCGACCACCACAACTCAAACACGTTCTTTTTTAATTACAAGCTAACAATTGTTTTTGCATACTACGTTAGGAAATTTGTCTTACCAAGCTTTGTTAAGTTTTTTTGCATACGGCCGTAATACTGTTAACAATTCTACATTTTTAACTCGAAAACTAATTTTTTTTTTGAGGCACGACTTTATTTCATTAAAGACGTAGCATGACATAAAGAAAGCAAAATAACAAGCAAGTCACCCACCAATGATTTTATTGTTATTCTTGCATTATTATTGTTGCTTTCTTATTGCTGGTTTTTATTTCGTCAGCTAACACGTTTTTCTTTAATTTTAGTATTATTTTTTTCAAAATGCCAACTTTTATTTCGACACACGTTATTGGTCTTATGAACATCGCCATTTTTGCAAATAGATCACATAAATTAAGCATATACATAATTTTTGTTTTTTATCGGAAAAGTAAAATTTTCTACGATAACTTTCTTCCGTTTTGCTGCACTTGATTTCGTCGCTGTTAATGTTTGTGTAAGTTGCTACGCGTACTTAACGGATGTTTCAAAACATTATTATCGTTGTAGAACAACTAACATCCATATGCTGTCTAAATTTGTAGGAATTTGTTAACACGAACACAACGCTGCAAAAAGCCGTTTATACTGACAAACCTTCACAAAACGAAAAATGCTTGCGAATTTCCGGCTGATATCCAATTTTAATATGCATCAAATCTGAAAAGAGCCTAAAGAAAATAAAAACTGTACATTTCTGCAATTGCGAAAATGGATAAACACAATTGCGGTGAGACAGATTCAGATAGACAGATCTGCATCTATACATTCGAGACATTTGTATGCGTGCATGTAGATACATACATACATACATAAGTGCATAACAATGTATGCTTGAACGCATTTGTAGATTGACAGTTGTGTGGTGCAATTATTTTTAAGTTTTAACAATTTTTTCCATCATCGTTCCTTATTTTCATATGAAAATTCTTGAACATTTCTTGCGTTAAGCGATTGTAAGAATGTTTTTTTTTCGTATTTCAAAAATAAAACAAACGCAACAGAAACTTTAACGTTTAAAGTAAAAAAAAAGAGAAAAACACGTGCATGCATATGCTTGCATGTCTTTGCACAAACAACAAGTCAAACTTTGAAACTTATTACTTTTATGTATGCGTTGGTATGTAATTTAAGGTTGCTATGACATCCATTTAAATCTATTTAAAAGATACTTCTAGGAACGTTTACGTTTTGAAAGGGCTCACACCAACCTACACATGCACAACATTTAATCAAACTTAATGTGTATTTTTAATCTCACCTACACATAAATAAATATGTAAATCTGAATGTTAAGACAGATACATTTACAACATTTGTATATTTTAAAAGTTTCTTTGAATGTCAAATGTGCATCACTGCGCACAGTGGGCGCTTTCAAAATGCTTTAAGCACGACACTAAGCTGACAAAAAAAATTTATGGCACAAGAATTTGCCAAAATAAGTACTAGCTTACAATAATTTTAAAAGGAAAGGATAACTCTATTTGAAACATCCTTTCAAATCTAGCGAAGCCCGTCCTGAGCAGCTTTTCTACACGCAAAGAAAAGGCAGTTCGAAATATAATTATGGCAACATTAGTAAAGGGTGGTTAAATTTAAAGGCCGATGTTGATTTTGAATAAAACAAAAACTATTTAGGAAATTATTATAATTTTATATTATTATGATATATTGGTATTATTCAATTATGTATGGAACAAAATATCGGCCAAATGGGCGCCGCGACCACAGCGGCACACCTCCATCCGATGGTCCAAATTTTCCATGACCCTGAGGCATAATGGAGGTTCTATGCCGTTAATGTGCCGAATTATCTCATCCTTTAGCTGTTGAATTGTTGCTGGCTTATCGACGTACACCTTTTCTTTCAAATAACCCCAAAGAAAAAAGTCCAACGGTGTCAAATCACATGATCTTGGCGGCCAATTGACATCGCCATTACGTGAGATAACACGGCCATTGAATTTGTTGCGCAAAAGAGCAGTTGTTTCGTTAGCTGTGTGGCAAGTTGCACCGTCCTGCTGAAACCATATATCGTCTACATCCATATCTTCCAATTCGGGTCATAAAAAGTTCGTTATCATCTCACGATAGCGAACACCATTTACAGTAACTGCCTGACCGGCCTCATTTTGGAAAAAATACGGCCCGATGATGCCGCCAGCACATAACCCGCACCAAACAGTCACTCTTTGTGGGTGCATTGATTTTTCAACAGTCACTCTTAGATTCTCATTCGCCCAAATGCGGCAATTCTGTTTATTGACGAATCCACTGAGGTGAAAATGTGCCTCATCACTGAAGATGATTTTCTTCGAAAATTGATCATCATTTTCATAATAAGTCTGGATAACTTTAACACGTTGTTGGATTGTGTATTTCTCCATAGTTCAAATTGAATAAGTCTGAAATAGAGAAATGTCAAATAAAATTTGGAAAAAAAAACTTGGCGTTTAGGTGTGGTTCACATTCAACATCGGCCCTTGAAATTTAACCACCCGATACATATGACATAATATTGTGTATTATTATTAAAAACAGCTTATTCTCGATTTAGTAATAATTTTTTTCCCCATAAATATGTTTTCGTTTGCATTTCAGTAAATCTATTATTACCACCTACCAATTTCCAAATATGGTTGTATACAATATTAGTATAGTACGTATTTTTTTTTTTAGTAACAATAGCTTTTATGACACAGAATACTAAAATATTTGTTTTTATCATATGACGCAAAGTTTGTTTACATATAACAAATATAAGTTTGCAGAATAAACTTAATATTGTCAGCATTTTTCAGTTTAGTTTTTGACCTGTGTTTTGGTTTTTATTACCAAATTTTTTTGTTAATCTAAAAAACAAAAAAAGTAAAACAGAAAAGGAATGCAAATTAAAATTGAGCAAAAATACATTCAAAGTGTTTGCAGAAATCAAAAGGTACGTTTGAATATGAAGATGTTGATATTTGTATGTATTTTGTAATCAAAATACGATGGCAACATCAAAAGTATTGTTGGCGAACCATATTATTTATTTATACAATTATTGGTGAAATATAGGGTGTTTTTTTAAGCTAGATAGAACTTTAAATTGTAAAAAGTAACACAAAAAATTAAATTTTGATGAAACATTTTTTTTATTTGTTTCAGTATACTCTGACAAATCATCATGAATAGACTCACGCTTGAACAACGCTACGAAATTATCCAAATTTACTTTGAAAATCAGTCGTCGATTCGCCCGTTGTTTTATCGCAAAATTGTGTTCAGCGATGAGGCGCATTTTTGGCTTAACGGGTTTGTTAATAAGCAAAATTGCCGCATATGGAGTGAGACCAATCCACAAGAGACCCTACAGACTCCATTACATCCAGAAAAATGCACTGTTTGGTGCGGTTTTCATGCTGGTGGCATCATCGGACCTTATTTCTTCAAAAATGAGGCCGGAGCTCGCGTTACGGTCAATGGAGATCGTTACCGCACCATGATCAATGATTTTTTGTTTGAAAATATGGATGAGATTGATCCGGAGGAGATGTGGTTTCAACAGGATGGCGCTACGTGCCATACGGCGAACGCAACCATCGACTTATTGAAATCAAAATTTGGCGATAAGTTGATTTCGAGAAATGGACCTGTCAATTGGCCTCCAAGGTTGTGCGATTTGACACCTCTCGATTATTTCCTGTGGGGCTACGTGAAGTCACTGGTTTATGCTGATAAACCAGCAACAATTGACGCCTTGGAGGCCAGCATTGTTCGTGTTGTTCGTGACATACGGCCAGCAGTGCTCGAAAAAGTGGCCCAAAATTGGACGTCCAGAATGCACTTCGTCAAGAACAGCCGCGGTGCCCATATGCCCGAAATCATTTTCAAATGTTAATGTCACGTATTGATCTTTCGAATAAAAAAAAATTTTGATTACAATTTAATTTTTTGTGTTATTTTTTACAATTTCAAGTTCTATCGGGCTTAAAAAAACACCCTATACTTAATAAATTCTTTTTAAACAATTGAGTTTTTTATTCGCTATTTTAGCTTCTAACATTTATACCAATAAAAAATTATAAACAGCTTGTTTTCTATGTTTCCCAGCTATCTATACGTCGACATTTCATAAGAACTACCCGAATCATCTTTTTAAATTCTCAACAATTTATTTAGATTGTTGGGATATAAATTTGAATGTTGGAGAATATATTTCAAAAATTTCCAAAGTCTACTGATGATTAGGGTAGTTCCTATGATATGTCGACATATAGATAGCTGGGAAACATAGAAAACAAGCTGTTTATAATTTTTAATTGGTATAACTTCTTTTTATTTAAACTAATAGACACTAAAACTTATTGAGATCAAATTATGGGAGCCAACTAGTTATTGCAGATTAATTTTAATTCATCGGAAAGCATCAAATCCTTTTATTTTAATTTATTTTATGTACGTATATTACATGAATAAATGTAGTTGTAAATAAATAAAATAGTAAAGCTTTTCCTGAAATTACCTTTTTTTAATTAATATGGCGCGATATGACCTAAATATGGTTAAGTGCCAATTATACTATTCGTGACATTAGTATGGTTGTTTAAAGAATATAATATGGTTGGTTGGCATAATAACTTGTTTAGGTATGATATTAATATTATTAATACTGTGTTTGATTTCAATTATACCAACGTTGGATCAATGTCATTAAAATCAATGGCATTAAAATATAACAATGTAAAATTTTCAGTACCAACCATATACTTCAACAATAGTATGTTGCCCTTAGAGTATTGTTATATCAATCATATATTTTTAAACACAAAAGTATACAAAAGTCAAAGTGCTACCTACATCTGAACATCATATAAAAGTGGATTCTAATTCACGACAGCTTTCTACAATGTCCTTATTTTAAGTTATCTGTCTGATCATTAAATAAAAAAGCTGCTACCACTGTAGTTTAAATGAACATATGTATGCATAAAGGAATTTCTTTGCATCATTATATTTTTGCGTGTTATTGCAATAAGTTTTCTTTTTTGCAATTTTAAATAAAATTTGTTCGCATTATATATAAACCAGGTGAAAACTAAATTCAGTTTTTCTTTTGCAGTGGAAGGTTGCAGATAAAATAAAATTAAAAAATAAGGTGTGCACAAGTTGTAGGTTAAAAATAATTTCGCTACAAAAATTAAAACAAATTCAATTTGTAAATTTCAAACTGGCGAATGCTTGACAAAAAGGTCATAATTTTTTGCGTTTTTTCTTTGAAGATGTATTCATAAGTTGAGAGGAAAAAATACTTGCATGCCGTTAGGGTTCTTTGGGTCGTTTCCAAATGAGTCAAAATTAATTCAAACACATTAACAAGTACAACAAATAAAGGTCAAACTTTATAATGTCAGATCCTTTTGGGATGCTGATTTTTCTGTTTGTGTGTGCGTGTAATGCTTTGGCCAAATTCATATTTTCAAACATTTAAGTTAATTAAAATCCCGCATAATATAAATTTAATTTTCGTTATTTTGTCTACTTTTTTGTGATTTGTTTTTCATATTTTAGAATGTCAATAACAAACAAACGTTGCTGACCAAACATTTTGCCAACCGCAGAACTAAATCGGAGTGCATAAAAAGGCAACCGCGAAAATATTTATAAATTGGTTAAAGGAATAAAATATTAACCAGGTTAAAAAGTGCTGATGAAAAAAAAGAGAAAAACATACACGCTACAAAAAGACAGTCTGAAATATGGTTGCAACAAAATTAGTATATATTCTATAACATTGTGCATTATTGTTAAAAAAACTGAGTGAAGAATTGCGGCAAGCGGGTTAGAGAAATATTTAGGGGTTGGATAATTAAAGTTGAGTGGACTGTAGAGGTTTGCCTCTAAATTAGATTCCCTACCGCTTTTCTTAATAATTAGAAGGACTATGCTAGAAAGTTATATCCTCGTGGAATAAAGAAGCGTAATCTTTTAACTTTTACGTGAGTTGGGAACCTCTGTTCTACTATATCAACTATTAATCTAGCTATCTTTGGAATATTAATAATACTGCTTCTTTACTCTGGGTTTTATGTCTTATAATTTTAATTCTAGTATGATATACAAATTAGTTTTAGTTTTTCAGCGACCATTAAATAATAAAGACGTTCAGCCGTATTCATAAAAAATATTGTACGTTTATTAAACACTTATTTGACAAATTTCCTATAGATATTTGTCAAATAACAGTTTAGTAAACATACAATATTTTTTATGAATAAGGCCAGTTAACTTTTATTTAATTGAAAACTCCATCCTGAAATTTTAATATAAAAAGCTCTAGACGATTACAGGAGCTTTTACGTGTGACTTTATTGCCGCTACGTTCTTAAGTGTCTATATACATTTTTTTTTTTTTTTTTGCTTTAAGTACTCTTTTTTTTATAGCATATTCGAACATTATGTGTAATAATTCACAATAAACTATACTAATTATTCGTTACTTCATGATGTGACAAAATTATAAGATACAGTAGGGTAATAATATTTTAAATAAGTCAATATTTTGTGTCGCAATGCAACTAAGTTTTAGTTCAAAATTCATAGTGGTAAATATTTTTTGTTTCAAATATTTATATTTTAAACACTGTGTATTAGCAATGTAATTATAGCTTATTCCTCTATAAATATATATAATTTTTATCTGGGACTACTACTCCGGGAATGATCAATACATATGCAGTGCATTGTACTGGAACTAGGAAAATAGGCTATGATGAGGAGGAAAGAGGAAGTAGTGTTTGTGGAGGTTTAACTTTAATAATAACAACACGACACACTAAAACAAACTCTATTACAACATTTAAAATGTTGGAATTAAATTAGTTAAATCTGATCAGTGCCCAGTGTATAAACTTTCGACACTGCTCAGATTAGCAAAATTTAGTCCAACACCTTTCACACTACAAGGTAATGAAAATGTCACTGCTTGCATTTGTGTAATTCGAATGTGAACTTCTATAAATTTCAATATATCGTTACATACAATAATAGCAATTGTGAAATGTTTTCATAAAAAAATAATAGCTTTTATCAAACCCAATGTCAAATTATTTGTTTTTATCATATGTATAATACTATTAATTCATATGCAACCAAACTATGTTTGGAGAATATATTTTACTATTGTCCTCATTAACAATATTTTCCTTCTAGTCACTGACATATGTATAATTTTCTTTCAGTTTGATTTTTCCGTTGGAAACAAAAAGATGTTTTGTGTAAAAACTAATTAAACAATTATTTTGTATTTAATTATATATTTTATTTATTTCTAAGTTTTGATGAGCAAAACTGGTTTGCTCGAATCAATGTTTGTTTGATAATTGTTCTTAAAACTAGACTTACATTTACTTATATACTACTTATGAGAAGTTCTAGACGACTCATTTATATTAATTATTATATTATTCGAGTTAACAATGCAGAATTGTTAACAATACTACCTTCTATATTGTGCTAAAAATTTATTCAAATTACTTTTAAACTGTTTCCTTTAGGAGATATTTTCTGAACAAATTTTAGAAAATTTTGACTTGTTCCATACAAAATACTAAAAATTTGAAATGCGTTTTTCTCGAAATGAGCTTTTTTTAGTGATGACTATGTTGCATATACGCATATGGATCAAGGCCATAAATTGTTTCTTTAGTACTTGCATATATATGTGCATGTGCGGCGCGAATCAAATGTTTTAGATTTATTTATAGCAGTGCAACACGCAGGCACACATACTTTCACAAATCCATATCATTCGCACCTCAAGTTTATTTTCAAGTGATAGCACTTAATAGGCGCACTGTCGCGACAACGGTCAGTTACTACAAGAGGTGTCAAGTGACGGGGGTTATGAATTTAAAATGCAACTTAATATTCTTTTAGTTACTTCTTATACATGCCTTTCATAGGATGCATTCATGTTATGGCTAAAAGAGTAAATGTATGTTGTGATCATGCTACATGTGTATATTTAATATAAAAAAAAATATTAGTTCAGCTGTATTTAAAAAAGGAAAACCGGGAAATTGTGGGAAAATATTATATTGAATATAAAAAGGTAAGTACCTGTATCTAATATTAACCATATATATGTATGTGGTATTCAAAGATACATGCAACCATATTATTATGGTTAAATATGATTTAAATTTGCAATCACACAAGAGATACCTAACAAATATTTTTGTTTTATTGCAGCTGATAGATATTTGAACATCAAAGCGGAAATTTTTGCATTAATTTCCTTGAGATGATATCCAATTATTTTTTGTATATATTTAATACTTATTATCAATATATATTATATATTCTCCCTTCGTTGTAACTACAACATTGTGTCGTACAACATTCTGTAAGGTTTTATGGGATGTTCTTAATATCTTTGAAGAAAGCTTATGCTTAAATTAGATACAGCTGGACATGACCGAACAAGATAGAAAAGCATCAAAATTAAATTTTTCCAAAAGTTTAAGATTCCAGGTATTATTGGAGTTGTAGATGGCACCCACATACGTTTAAGGATACCCCCACTGGCTCTGAACTTTATTTTTGCAGAAAAGGATATTGTAGCTTGAATGTATTAATTGTAAGTACCCCTATAACAAATTTATTTTAAAACATGTATAAAATAATAGAAGTTTTAGTTATGCACGTTATTAGAAGCAGCGGATGGCTAGTAAATCAGCAAGTAATGCCACACTAATAGTTTCCCACCTCCTTTCCCTCTTTCTCACTCCTTCTATATCCCTATAACCTTTTATTTTCTTTTTCCTTTACTAACTTTTTCAGGCAATCACAAAGGGAACGACCTACAGGACCCAAGTGTGCTGGAGTTTCCGGGTACTTGCTGGAAATCTAGCGGCCCGCTTACCTAACCTAGTTCTTCACGTAGGTTTGTGATTATCAAATGAAGGTGCGTGCTGTAAACGCTTCGAGATCTGGTTCCTGTTACGGCGCACAGTGGCGCCTGTAGAACAAGTGGGGCTGCAAAAATCAAAAATTTTATGTGCTCCTAAAAAATATTGAACAAACTTATTTTACATAAAAATCAGCCCACCAATTCAAATAAATATGCAACTCATATTACAATCGGGTTCTTAGCTTAGAAGATGAAGCCCCTCAAATTTGCAGTGTTAAAAACACGGAACATTTTTAGGTAATTTGGTCCATTTTCAGAGGTAGCATCTCAATAAGCAGGCAACGGATCATATTTTTTTTTTAATTTTAGTGATAGATCTATTTATTAAGAAAAGAAAAGAAAAAGAGAAAAACTGTTCTGATGGCAAGTAATATTTTCTATGCAATATTCAATAATAATTGTTATAAGAAAGTGGTTTTAAATATATTTACGTATTAGGAACGGACTTATCCCACTTTCAGAAAAATTGCTTTGCAATACAGCAAACTATTTTCATTTTTTATTTCAAATAAGAACTTTATTGAAATTGTGACTATTACAATAGAGAGAAGGTGTCTACAGCTCGTTAACTTAGTTTTTTTTTTAAGTGGACTTATACTACTTTAAAAAAGAACGGTTTATATAATAACCTTGAAAAGACTTTGCTTCGATAAAGATGACACTGCAACAAATTATGTTGAAGATATTAATAGGGATGATTGTACAGTGTAAAAAATTATAAAAACATTTATTCAAGTTAATCATTGAAAAAAAATTTCCACAAGCTAAAATTTTAAAAACTAGAAAAATTAATTAGCGTTTTGTGGTCTTTATATCCAATAAGTACGGTAGGGGAAAAGTCAATTTCGATGTCAAAGCAAAAGCGATGTCTAGACAACATGTTTTAGTACTTTTTGCGACTAAATATCCCAAAACATGCATCCGTACATATGTGCAATCGAAAACAGTGGACAGTGGAATCAAACGTATTGTTTGCATTATTTCTTTAACAAATTCGCCAATCAACTTCGCATATACATATTGTTACACTTGTTCGTTATACAGTACTGTATAGAATTAATAGAAGTCAAATAGATAAAAACTGCAAGTCCATAATTCAAATAGAATAGGTAGTATTTAACAAGTGTTATGGGGTGCGCTAACCTGATGACGCGCAGTGTATATGTGTTATATTTTCTTAACGTTATCGACAGTTAAGGTCAACCTAAAATTATTAGCGAGCCATTGAATTATTCTCTGTGTATATTCATCTCATATTGAATCACGTATGAATGAATATTGTTTGCTAAAACTGTAGAGTATTGTTGTGTTCCTGCGTATCAAAGAGCCATAATGTAATGCACTAAGAATATTGGCATCTTGATGTTTGAGACAGCTGGTCTGAATTTACGGCTTTCTTATAACTTCTTTTTCATTTTATCATCTATTATTTATTATTTATCTAGTTCAATTAGTAGGACTTTAGGGTAAGACCCTCTAAATAATAAGATTTATATACTATTATTATTTCAATTTTCTTCATCTCGAACAATAAAAATCTTATTTACAAAACAAAAATTGCTTTAATATTTTTGCTACTTTAAAGAAGTGGTATACAGAATAGCGACTGCATTTTGAATCTTATAAGCAACAATAATGACTTTAACAGCAACATAATCAAAACTACAAATACATGAAACTTTCCAAACGACTCTGAACGCATTACATGCTCTTATGAGAATTTTTGGTAAAAGGACACAATTTGGTCTAAAGTGTTAAATAAATCCGCAAAAAGAATCAAATGCTACTGATGTGGTGTGAAATATTTGCCGGTCGTTCATCTACAGAGTGTTTATTAGCGCAGACAGTCAGCTATAACAACGAAACAAAATACATTTCTTTTATGCCAAATCACTCAATTACATTTTGACATTAAATTCACACATTTGCTGACAGACATTACAACAATTCATGAACCAGTACTCTCGAATATTTAAGCAGACATACACTTGGAAAATATCTTTTGGTATTTGTTAGAATGTAATGTCACATGGGCTAAACCTTTGTAGTTTACAGATTTCATCTAAATTATCATTTGCGATCTAGACGATAGTAAAAGAGAGCATAAAATTTCATCATCCGATTTATCGTATTCTGCACGTAGAAAAAAATATATGGTGGATACGACAATATTCTAAGGGCAACATACTATTGTATGGTTGTACTTGATAATCCCACATTGTCACATTTAAAATTCCATTGACAGAACTAACCATAGTATTAAAAAATATTATAAATAATTATAAAACAGTAGTGATTAAAGTTTATAAAATAGTTGTCTTACTTAACCATATTGTTATACTAACATATGTAACCATGTTACTTTCAAGAAATAACCACACTAATATCACGTAGCATAAATACATACATAAGATAATTAATTACAAGAAAAAGACATACTATGTTTAATACAAACTTAAATACTATGTTTAATACAAACTTAAAACTTAAAAAAATAATCGCGCTGTATCTCCTCTTTGATGTTAAATTATCCATCTGCTGCAATGGAACAAAATATTTATTAAGAACTTCGTCTGCGATTGTAATTTTAAAAGTAATATGTAGCCATATTAATATGGTTGCAAGTACTAGTATGGTTACATATGTTTATATCTTAATATTACAGACTTACCTTTATATTTTCCCGAATACTTAATTTGTATTTTTCGCCAATTTCATGTTCTATTTTCTTATATTTTTATATTAAGCTGAACAAATATATATACTTTTCAAATTAAAAGTACATAAAAACATTTTTTTATTTGCAAAGAAAAAGTCGAATGGGGGAAAAAAATTATTTGTCAGCAACTGGGAGGAAAATATTATTAATGACAACAATTTGAATTTATTTTTTAAACTCTTTTGTTGGATATGAATTAACATATCATACATATTATAAAAACAAACATTTTTATATTGGATGTGATAAAAGGTATTGTTGTTTTTAAACAAATTTTCATTTTTGCTATTATTGTATGCAACCATATCTTGAAATTTAGACATGGCAACAATAGAATTACAGAAATGCAAACAGTAAAATATTTATAGAGGAGCAAACTATAATTAAACCAATAATACACAATGTTATAGAATATATATTAATGTTGTCGCAAGCATATATCAAACTACGTTTTGTTTGCGTGTGGTTTAAATGTTAATCTAAAATTTATTGTTGTTTCAGATTATTATTGTTGCATTCATTATCTCATTTTATCTACTAATACGTTATCGAAAAAGAATCTTGCCTATAACTTGGACTATTTACAGACATCAACTCACCTGATAGCATAAGAAACAGATAATTACAATTTGTATTTGCCTATTCGCCTTTCTGTCCTTCGTTCCTTTTAGCAGTTGAAATTTTGTTGCCAAATCATATGGACTTATTCTTTACGCCAATCAATATTACCCTTCATCACAGATTTTGTCAAGTGTAAATAAAATAAAGAAGAAGAAGAAAGCAACACGAACTATGCGTTCAAATAGAGTTGTAACAACTCTGGCCACCATTAACTTACCGAATGGCATTTTCAGTTTCAAAATCAAATGGATTTTCTTTCATCCCTTTTTGATTTATGTCAAAAGACACAAACAGCTAAACAAACAGATAAATGCATTTCGAAATTGACAGCATTACAAGACAGAACTAAAAACGTTTCGATATGAGTGCAACATGAGTTAAGCACTTTCAATTTGTCGGACAAACAATGACGAGCATTATTTGCCTTGCGCTGCCCTAAGTTGCATGATTTCTTCTTTTCATTCACTTTAAATCTAATAAAAGTTTGCTCTTAAATTATACATAATTACATTTGTCGTTATTGACTGCAAGTGCAGGTTGTTGGAGGGAGAGCACATACGTATGAGTAATAAAAATATATTATTAATGCAGCTTAATATCAGTTATACGACAACAACGCTATCGTTTGTTTTCATACACAAACCTCATCTCTGCTGATGCCGCTGCCTTTGCCATTTTTGTATTTAATTTGTTAATGAAAACTGATGGTATGAGTTTTGGCTTTGAATCCACATGCAGTAAACGTGTGTTGTCGTTGTTGTTATTGTCTTTGATGTTGATGTTATTTGTTAAAGTAAATTTTGTTTACAATTTAGTTCTTAATACTTCATAAATATTAATGACACTTTGGTACTCCCGAACTCCTCTATTTGCTGCAAACAAATAACTCTACCAAATGACAAATGACAAACACACACACACACACACCAACGAATAAAGATACACATATGTATGTAAGCCTCAAACACAACTACTGATGCTTTTTAAAGACGGCAGGGCAAACACATAAACAAGTAAGACAAACAAGCGTTAGCCAAATGTTACACCTTTAATGTTATTGTGACGGCTCGTCTACATAAACAGAACGACACATTACACAACCCATATTAAATTCATAACTTTTCGTTTGTTCATATCAACCTCTCATCGCCCATCATTGTCATCAACTCTTCAACTGTTTCACAGTCATCATCAAAGTGATGATAATGTTAATAACCATCATTTCGAAAGATAGATATATTACAATCACACTCATTTGTATACAATAAAATAGTAATTTTTTGCCCCTCAGTTGTGGTGATTCCTATCGGGCAAGTCAACTGAAACTTTTTTTTCGCATGAGAAACATGCACAGGTGTATGAAGAGAAATTAAATGTATGCCTGTAGCATGCCTGTAGTATGAACCACAATTTCAAATTTATGGTTCACAGATACATATACGTAAACTGTTTAACGGAAAATGTTAATTTGTTGGATTTTCGCGAGAAATCTCGAGATAAGAATAAATTGTAGAATGCTCTTCAGAAACCATATATTTCGTTTTGCCTTTAAAAAGAATATATAACAAATTAATGCTAGGCGACAAATTCGCCGGCAAATATTCGTTGTATAAATTCGTCGAGGGAAGCGCAATATCAATGAACTTTTGTGTATATAACATTGTTTACATTCCGTGCAGAGAAAACATTAAAAAAATTAATATAAATTGTTTACATGAATCAATATAAAAAGTATTATTTCATGAAAAATACATTTTAAATAAGAAACCTGGTCATGTGGTACTTTTTCGTTCGTCGTTCACTAACGAAACAATTGGAAATAAATTTACTTAAAATTTCACTGAGTATGACGAATTTCGACCAACACCAACTTTTTCATATACACCAATGTGTTTTATTTTTGGCGACGAACATTCGCGATCAAAAATTCGTCGTTCATGAAGTTGTGTTCCTAGCATAATTCTTCAAAAACAATCAGCTAAGCCACTTATACATACTTATATTATAATAGTCTAAAAGCCCATTTAGCCGACCGTAGAAATTGTAACTGTAACGTAAATGTAACGTAAATGTAGTAGCACTTATAGAACACGTAAAACCGTAGCATGTATTTTTGACGTAAACAAAAAACAAAAGTGCACGTGAAGAAAAAGTGTTCTGTTTTTCATTTTTATATTATTGTCTGATAAACAAAATAATTAATTTTTCACAATATAATAATAAATTTTTCCCTATATCAAATAAATTAAAAAAATAAAAGCAATACACCTGTCCATAGTAGTGATGAGAGTTCATAATATTCAGTACATATACAAAAAGTACGAAAATTGTTTAAATGGTACCTAAAATCTTTAATATTTCCTTTTCTGTCTATATATGTCGAGATTTCATACGAGCTACAGCTGGGACACTTAAGAAACAAGCTGTTTATAATTTTTTGATTGGTACCAATATTGGAAGCTAATATAGCGAATAAAATTCAAAATTTTGAATATTTGATCAAAGGTTGCTATGAATAAAACTGAATTGTTTATAATCTATTACTATTAGTTTGTTATCATCCATTTTTATGCTTAGGTGTTCTAAGGAACGCGCGTTTTACTGGCGTTTCGGAGTTTATTCCGAAAAAATATAACATGTCTTTTACATACGTATATATGTATATGGCAATTATATAAAATGGAAAAAAATTTTACAACAAATAGAAAAATTTTTTAACTTGTATTTTTAATTGAAAATGTGTAAAATTCTTTAAACTTTTTATTGAAATAAAAAGCAAACACATTAAATTTTAATTGTGAAAAATTTTATTGTCTTTTGCAAGTTCAGTTTTTTTAATCAGTTCGCTCCAATATACACACACGAGTTGAAGTCGCCAATTTTAAGTCACATGCGTTTTCCAGAACATCAAATTGCAAACCATACTTCTTGCGTTATACGTTTCTCAGAACACCTATTTGGTGTTCTCAAATCGAAAACGATAAATTTAAACGATTTACGTTTCTCAGAACATGCCTGTATACTTAAAAAATATTAAATTTATTTCAGCATAACTCTATATTGAGAACGAATTTTCAAAATTCATTTTATCGTTGGAAGATTATGCTTGAAGAATATATTTTTGGAAATTGGGCGAATAAATGTTGTGGCTGCATATAATTTGACGCAGCATATATATTATGCCACCTATTTATGTACATTCGTACATTTAACTACTCAAACGGTTCAATTATCAAATAAACAAGAAGTGGCTTGTGTGCCATCCTGCCATTCACAATAATACATACCATCACTGACTACATTTGTCACCTAAACACGTAATGAAATTCTATTTTCTACAGGTCGAGACGTTACGGTTACGTTTCATTACAGTCAGATAAGCGTTTCCGTGGTTTCTCGTATAACAAAAACGATCAGCTGTTTCAACTACATTTACATTTCTACATTTACGATTGGCTAAATGGGACTTAAAAGTTGCTATTCAATCACGGCAACTCTCTTCAGGCGAAAAGAAAATAACCGAATTTTCTTAAATTCTGTTTATCTTGTACAAGTTGTACAACTATTAACTTTTGATTCAAAAATTCTGCTGGGTTTTTCCGACAATGCTGTTCCTCAAATTCATAAAAACAAATTGAAAGTTAACTTTTAATGAATTTTCATATAAAACGAGTATAATTATGTTCCTTTTATCAATGTTACTTTTACAGCACGTTATTTGCAACATGTGACCAACAAAATTAAAAGTTTGTTTAAGAAAACAATAAAAAAAGAGTTCCAAGTTTACAAAATTGGAAGACATAATTAAATGTGGTTAAAGTTAAATGAGACCTTAGTTTTGGGAGAAAAGAATATAAATTTTAAAAACGAAATTTTTTGTGGTTTGAGGTTAAAAATAAATGCATTTAGAATGAGATTTGGAATAGAAAGGACAAAAAAGACAATATACACGGCAGGGAGGATTTACAAGTTGAAGGAAATTTTTGTCGAGTTCACTTCTAGATTACCTGCCATTTTTATCCCTTTCAACACTTACATACATCAAAGCCAAGTTCAATACAATGTAATAAAATTATTTTGAAACTCTCTGAAGTTAGAAACTCAGATCAGAAGTCTAAAGACTTTTGGAACTTTAAGACCCATTGAAGTATTCTTATAATAAATTTTTGAGGTAAATTTTCATTAAAAATTATATTACTTAATTATAAAGATATTCGATTTAAAAAGTTAATGTGCCATTAATTTAATATTACGCTTAATTTATGCCAGAATAATTTCAAAAATTAGCTATATCCTATTTTTAATTTCACTGCAATAGTATAAAATCCGCAGCAAGTGAATAAATTCACTTAGAAATGAATATACTGTTTACAGAACACAGACAAGTGAAAAAAGTTGTGTGAAAAAAAAACAAATAAAATAAAATAAATTTCACCTATTATGAATTCGCTTTGAAGTACCCTATAATTCAAGGCAAATTCATAACAGGTGAAACTGACAGCGCAGATGATAGCTTTTTTTAATTTTAATCTGTTTCAGATGCCAATGGCATAATTAAAACAAAACAGGAAAAAAATGTTTAAAACAATTTTTTAAATTATGTATTGTATCTTGAGCGCCAGATATCATACAGAATCCTCCCTAATCTGGCTGGCCATTTTCACCTTTCCAAGCTCTATGATCTGAGACTTTAGTTTTCACGAAATAGTTAAATGTTTTACGAAATAAATAAAATTTTGCCTTTTCTTGCAAAATTTTTTTTATTGGGTTTTTTTTTTAATTCCTTTTTGTGTTTATATTTTTCCCTTGACATTTGAAAAAGGTTTATTTTTGCAGTGTTGTATTTATTGCTGGTATGAATTCGCCTTGCATACGTAGATACGAGGGCACAAACACAACAAATTTCTTTTTTTGTGTTTTGTTTTTAATCGACTAGTTTATTTGTTGTAGTCGTATTAAGTAAGCAATTTTTCAGAGTGGAAAGAAGTGAATTTTGTGCAGTGATTAAATACTATTAATTGAAGGGGAAAACGGCGAAAGAGGCAAACGATTCTGCTCCTTCCTTCAAATTACACGATAAGATATGGGATTGCTGAATTTAAACGCGGCCGAACAAACACTGCAACAATACCATCAACAGGAAGCCTAAAAGAGGTGGTTACTAAAGAAAATATCAAACAAATCCTCGATATCGTTATGAACGATCGCCGAGTTAAGCTACGTGAGATTGTTGAAATGGCAAACATATCATATGAACGTGTGTTCAAAATTTTGCATGAACATTTGCATATAAAAAAGCTATCAGCAAGATGGGTGCCGCGTTTGCTCAGTTTCGAACAAAAACAAATTCGACAGACCATTTCACAGCGGTGTTTGGACACGATAAAGCGTCGATTAATAACTGTTGATAAAACGTGGGTCCACCACTACACACCTGAGACCAAAAATCAATCGAAACAATGAGTGGAAGATTCTGGAAGTGCTCTGAAGAAGGCGAAGACAGTGAAATCGGCTGGCAAGGTTGTGGCCACTGTATTGTGGGATGCACACGGAATATTGTTCATCGATTATCTTGAAAACGTATTCACAATCACAAGAAAGTATTATCGTGCATTATTGGATCGATTGATTGATGCAATCAATCAATCTGTCTTGTAGCAGTACTCAGGGGAGTATCCCCACATATGCAGCGCATTGTACCAGAACTAGGAAAATAGGCTATGTGGAGAAGGAGAGAGGAGGTATTGTATGTTTTCAACGTTATATGTGACACTTCGAATTGGCTGATCATCCAACTTATAGTCCAGATTTAGCTCCTAGTGCCTTTTTCCTGATTCCAAACTTGGAAAATTGGCTCGCAGGAAAAAGATTCATCTCAAACGAAGAAGAGATTACCGAAACCAACGCGAATTTTAAGGGGCTACCAATATTCAGATGGTATAAGAAAGTTGGAATATCATCTTACTAACTGTATACTATGTTGAGAAACAAATGGTTTTTGAAGAAAAAAAATATTTTTTCCTACTTAGGTAGCTTCAATATCAATCCACCCTCGTACAAGGCAGCTTTAAAAAAATCTGCCTTGACGTAGATATACATACATACATATTTGTAAATAATTTAATATTACATTTTTCAAATTTTAATTTTTATTTTTCTTTTTCGTTTTTAGTATCATTTTTTTCTCGTTTCGTGGACGCAAAAACATGACAATAGAAATTGATAGCACTCAAGAATTGACAGGCAAAAAATGTCGCGAACTTTTGTACATGAGCGCCAAACGTGTAAATAAATATAAACGATTTGAAATAAAAGTTAATCAAATGTTACATTGTCTTTCAGCCAAAACGTATTGTTCCGGCATTTACATATCAGGCTTTACAAAAGAACACGCTGGTGGAGCCACCCAAGAAGTAAGAGATTTCCGAAACAAAAATTCGTATATTTGCCGTTTTTTCTTTTTGTTTTCAGAGTGGAGTTATTTAAAAAATGTCCCGTGAAAGACACATTCTTTAAAATTTACTGGCGTCGCGGTGACATTCCTGTTACATTTTCGGGCCGTGTTTTGCGCATGAAAACCAAAGACTTCCCCCTGAAATGGTTCTGCAAGCCGCAGAATTTAGATTATTGTTACTATTTGCCGATTTTTGTGGACGGGTGAGTCGTGCTTAAATTACCCCTAGTAGTCCCTAAATTTGTAGATACATTTCAGCTTGTCCGAATCGGAAGAAGAAATACGTAAATTGGCTCAATACGGCGCTATGGACTTGATATTGAAAGCTCCGCACAAAATATTGCCAGTGTTGCCGAAATTAATTTTGCCATTAAAAAGGGCTTTTAATACAAAGGATAAGAAAATTATTATTGGTGCCTTAAAAGTTTTACAGCTGATGGTGTTAGTAGGTGTGAAAATTATTCAAAACTTTATTTTTGCTCTGCAATTAATAATCTACTTTAATTTTATTTGTAAATAGGACCTTGCGTAGGTAGAGCTTTGGTGCCGTATTATCGTCAAATTTTGGCAGTCTGCAATTTGTACAAGAATATTAATGTAAATCTGGGTAATCTCATAGACCCTGATCGCGAAAAGCGCATAGGAGATGTAATCGAAGATACCTTAAATATATTGGAACGTTGTGGGGGCCCAAATGCTTTTATAAATATTAAGTACATGATCCCAACTTATGAAAGCAGCGTCAATCTAACTGACAAATCACCCGCAAAATCCGTATAGCGTTGTACGATCGACGACTGGTTTAAGAGCATATCTCTGTAAACAGATGTAATATATCTTGTCAAAATTTTACACGCTCTTTTTGAAATAAAATAAATACATATTTACAATTATATACACTAAACAGCCAGAAGTAAATATTATAAGGCAAATGCCTGCTTTCCATCAATCATATCATCAGTTAAAGAGAAAACATATTTGTATGAAGAAGATAAGTTTAAAATTTATAGCCCTAGAATACATATGTACATGTCTGATCTGATTTAAAAAAAAAAAACGTTATTTTCAAATTTTGTAAGATACATATGTTCGATTTTCGCATTTTTTCTGTTTATGTTGGCACACAGGTCTGTTATAATGTTGGCAGTGTCAGCCTTTTCATATTGTCAGTTTGTTTTTGACAGATAAAAATGTTTGTCGTGATTTGGTGTGCTCTTCAATTTTTTACAAAATTTATTAAATTTTGAGCAAAAATAACGTCGCATGGACATCGCTCAGGAGCTGTTGAACATCGTCAACGATGATCCAGATTTGCTCAAAAAGGTCATAACTGGTGACGAATCATGCGTATATGGCTATGATGACATTGAAACCAAAGCCCAATCATCCCAATAGAAGCGTCCAAAAGAGCAAAGACCGAAAAAACACGTCACGTTCGGTTAAGTTTGAAGGTTTTGCTCACTGTTTTTTTCGACAGTAATGGCGTGGTGCATCATGAATTCTTGCCACAAAGTCGTACGGTCAATAAGGAAGTTATGCGCCGTTTGCGCGAAGCAATTCGCCAGAAACGCACAGAGTTGTAGAAAAAACAACCATGGATTTCGTGGCCTTAACCACCGTATTAATCCAACTTGGCCCCCCCCCCCCTGACTTTTTCCTTTCGCAAAACTGAAGACACCGATGAAAGGAAAGCGTTTTGCTACGATTGAGGAGATAAAAGAAAAATCGAAACAGGAGCTGTTGGCGATACCAAAAAGCGCGTTTCAGAAGTGTTTCGAGGATTGGTAAAAACGCTAGCATAAGTGCATTATATCTGAGAGGGATTACTTTAAAGAGGACAAGATAGTTATTGATGAATAAATAAATACTTTTTGAAAAAATTTGAAATGATTTATACCAATAAAAAATTATAAATAGCTTGTTTTCTATGTTTCCCAGCTATCTATATGTCGACATTTCACAGGAACTACCCTAATCATCAGTAGACTTTGGAATTTAAAATAATTATTATCTGCCATGTTCCGAGAACGCGCGTTCTGAGACCGCAATGCATTTTGAAAAACGCTTAATTGGTTTTAGGTGTTCTAAGTAACGCGCGTTTTACTGGCGTTTAGGAGTTTTTTCCGAAAAAATTCAACACGTGTTTTACATACGTATGTATGTATGTGGTAGTAATATAAAACGAAAAAAAAAATTGACAACAAATAAAAAATTTTTTCAATTTTGTTTTCTTAATGAAAGTGTGTAAAATTCTTTAAACTTTTTATTGAAAAAAAAAGAAAACGTATTAAATTTCAATTGTAAATAATTTTATTGCCTTTTGCAAGTTCAGTTTTAGCGAATTCAATCAGTTCACTTCAATATACACATGCGAGTTGAAGTCGCCAATTTTAAGCGATATGCGTTTTCCAGAACACTTATTTAGCGATTTCAAATCGCAAAACCATATTTCTTGCGTTATGCGTTTCTCAGAACATCTATTTGGCGTATTCAAATCGAAAACGCCAAATTTAACCGATTTGCGTTTCTCAGAACATGCATGTATAATTATAATTCTTTTTTGATCAGCCCTCGTATGTCAACTGAATTAACAGAGCTCTGTTAATGCCGCTGTTAAATATATAAAATCTTAGATCATGTTTGCCATAAGAAATTGTTAGCACATTTTTGGACCCAACACATCAAAAATCAGTAAAACATACATTCTGTACGCCATCAGTTCTTAAAAAATAAAAACTGATAAGAAATTAAAATTAAAAACAGAAATTAAATTTGTATCTTGATCCTAGTTTTTCGACCTTTTTTTTCAATTGTTTTAAAAATTATCAGTTTATTAATATTTCGATATTTCGACACCTTCTTCTTCAGGAAAATTTAGAAAATCAACAATTATAAACAGAAATTAAAATATACTATAATGGAATAACGTTATCGATTGCGCTTATATGTCAAAATGATGCAGCCCACAGTTACTGCATAGTGGGACTTGCATTTCATTATTGTGCAAGCTTAGCTTTAAGTTTTCAAAACAGTTGTAATCTAGAGATAAATAAAGACGAATAAAGTCTTAAATGTTAATGCATTTATGGCCTTTAAATGGAAACGGGATATCTTAACTAACAATACCCAAATTAAAAATGTATGCACATTCGAAAAGGTCATCCGATTTCCAAGAGCAACAAAGATCATGGGCGCATTACTAAATATTTTCTATATCTTTGATATTTGATTGAATTTCACACTTTCAATCAATAAATTATGAACAGCTTGTTTTCTATGTTTCCTAGCTGTCTATATGTCGACGTTTTATTGGAGGTGCCCAAATCCTCAGTGGACTTGGAAATATTTGAAAGATATTCTCAAACATTCAACTTTATACCTACATATATAAATATATTTTTTAAAATAGACAAAAAAACTTAGCAACTAGTTAGTTAGCATACGAATTTTGATTATACATAAGGCCGTTATTTGACAAATTTCCTATAGTTTAATAAAATTTTTCCCCGGTAGGACTATCAAGTTATAAAGACTGAACAATGCTGAATTGAAAAATTCTAGAAATGCGAAATATACACATATACAACATATACATGAGTATAAATATTTTATTTGCTATTCAGATTTTTCTAAAAGATAAAAATAATCACATACAATGAAAGAAAACATTTTAGATCAAATAATCGGTTGTTTAGCGAAACGATATGAAGAAGAATGAATGAAAAAGGATGAGGAATTGAATTTGGTTTACGAAATCGGCTGTAATGGGTGGTTGGTGGCTACACAATCGAAATTGAAGTAGGTTTAGACTCCCATAAATCTGAGACAAGTTTAAACAAAAACCAAGTGACGTAAAAATCAGCACTTGCGGCGCACTGTACAAACTATTACGAAGAGGAAAAAGAGTACAAAAAGATGTACATGTGTACACCACAGATGTTTCATATTAAACATGCAAAATGGAGATATTTTAACCTCCAATTCGTATCAATTATTCTTTATCTATAATTTTCCTGAAAACTCAAGATTGATTATCAAAACCCGGCAACATGAAATCAAATGTTTTAAATTAACATATAAACTTTTAAAACATTAAAAATAGAAATTTTTCAGGTGAAGTAGTCAACTTAAAAGGTAAGTTACTTACCTTAAGGCCGAAGCGTTCGTGAAACAAATAGGTTAAATTGAAGAAATTACTAAGTGAAAGACTGGGCTTTCCCTTCCATAGTGTATCGTTCGATTACGTTTGCTTTCGTTCCGGTGATTCATGACAAGTTGGCTTTAAATATTTTTGCTTGAGAGCAACTGCTAGTTTTTTTTTCGCTAGTTTTAGAAGAAAATATAATTAACAAGCGCAAGTAATTATTTCTAATTCTTTTATAGTTCTACGTCCCGTAAGGCAATAAACTTCTTTCCGCATTTTTTCATAAGTAACAGCGGTGTACGACTATGTCATATTTTTCAATAAATGTCCCGAATTTATATTTGTGTAACATGTTAACATGGTTTTTAAATTGATCTTTAATTATTTCCACTATTTTCAATTAAATTGATATTCACACATTTATACTTATTACATTTATTTTTTTTTTTTTTCTATTAATTTTACACTATTTTCAAAAAGCTTTGTCAAAACAAACACCACAAAGTAGGGTGATCGATTATTTGATATTTCCTAAAGCCAGCAATATAAAAATCCGGTTTCCGGTTAAAATATGAAAAAAAACTGGCTAACCGGATTTTAATGAAAAGTATATATATAATTAAATAATTTGCAAAACGAACCAAAAAGGGACTTAACCCCTATTTAATAAATCTTATTTTAAAGTATTACATGCAACTCAGGGGAACAATATCAGTCCAATTATGAATATGCTTACGAAATTTATATCTGCCGCAAAGTATTTTTTTCAATTGAAATTGATGAGAAAAGCAGCATTTTTGTTAAATTGACCGTTGAAAGTAAGAGCTAATAATCTTCTAGTGTTTACAGTGAATGATGAAAAGAAAAGTATAGAAACATTATACTTAATTTATGTTCTTAATTGCATGAAAGTGAAAAAACTCCTAAAGATTTTTCATATTTTATTGGGCTGTACATGTTAATATCACTTTTTTCACGATGATTTTTTCAAACGTCTTTATATAGCACAGCTGTCTGTCAGCCCAGCTGTCTTTTGTTTTCGCTGCGTAAGATCGTTAACAAGCTAAGTAATTTTGAGAAAACACATAGACTTGCCCAGCAGTCCACAAGTTATTACAATTTGCAAAGCATCCGACTTTAAGCGATTGTGTCAACAGAAAAAATCAAAATAAACATGTTAAGCTCAACAAACAACTAGCATCCGATTCAGATTAGTATTTTTCTACTCATTTTGTTAAATTAAATATAAATACATGAGAAGCAAAGGAAAAAAATGCTAATAATATAGTTTTGAACTTATCCAATCTTCGCTTACAATGTAAACAGTGTTGGATGCATCTTACGGCCTAGATCATCGCTGTGTAAATGTAAGTAGGAATTGTATACAGACTTCGGATGGATCACGCTTACATTGTCAATGGTATTTAGATCGAAGATGTATGTGACAAAAATTTCACTGGGTGGTTGCTTCTTAAAAAAGAAGTGACAAAATTTCGTAATTGATACGAACAAAGTACATAAGAGATTTTGTATTGCCGTATATATTGTAATTCTGACACTACCTGGCATGCGTAAAAAATATGTTGCCTTTTAATGGCCATGCCACAAAGATAATCAATCTTTCATGAATAATAGCCATGCCAAAAAGGTAATCAATCTTACATGAAAAAGTCGGTTTAGGTTATATCTCGGGTATATATCGACCGATATCAGAAATTTTCATTTTCTGTATTTTAGTAACCTCGTTTTATTACCAGAACTGCTTTTAAGCAAAAAACAAATTGTTTGAGTTCGCTTATGCCATATTTTCATAAAAAATTGGTTTATGCCATATCTCAGGTATATGTGGACCGATATCGAAAATTTTGATTTACTATGTTTTATTATCAGAACTGTGTTTAAGCAAAAGAAGTTGTTTCAGTTTGCTTACGTGACATTTTCTTGGAAAAATCGTCTTAGGCTATATTTCGGTTATACATATATGGACCAAGTAAACTTATATATGTGTGCTTCTAACATTTTTGTGAAGGGTACAGTAATAAAGTAGATAACACACGATATGTATTTAACAATGTACATGTCATATTTCACAATGTAAAATGCCTACATATCGTCTGTTAGCTCAAAAACATTGCGTCTGTAAAAAACGAGCAAAGTCGTCTGACAAAATTTCAAATAGAGTGTGTCCTATTTTGTTATGTTTAAACATCTGACATTAAAACTCTATGCCTTGCGAACAATTCAGAGACCGTTTTTGGGCGGTATAAATGGTCGGCTATTCTTATATTATAAAATATTTAAAATAATTATTTTTTATAATAATAAAAAGCATAGACAATGTCAGACGTAAATGTACATGTACGTTTGTGAGCAAATTTTAAAAACCGTCGGTAAAAAGTATCATTTTGACAGACATGAAAAAATACATGAGGAATTACATATTAAAAAAAAACAGACGTAAAATCATATCGTCTGTGGGTGCTTTAAACAAACATATCTTAAGAAGTCGTCCTGAAAATTTGTTTTATACATGTATCATGCTTCCTTCTTGCTTAATAAACAAAGTTATCTCAATACATACGTACAAACATAATTTTGAAAGATTCAAACATACTTATATATTGTTTTTTATTATTGTGTAACTCATGCGTTTTGATAATGTTCTTGTTCAAGGCGAATTCATTTTACCAGGTGAAACTGAAAAAACAGATGTATTACTTTTTTTCTATTTCTAAAACATCAAGTGTCAAAATCTGTTTCTACCCTGTCGGATAATCAGTAGCTGACTACAAAAATAGTCAACTGTTAATTAATTTTTATGAATCAATTTTAAGCTATCATGTACACAATGGAAAAATGTATTTCCAATGTCGCGACCTAGTAGCCGCCGTAGATTTCAGTTTTTTTTATTAATACTTTTTTTATATACATATAAATTTTTCAATTCTGTGGAAGTTTTCTAAAATAACATTTTATATGTAAGTGCATATGTCAAATAATAAAGACATTAATATTGTTTTAATTTTAATTAAAAGTGCAAGAATGAGAGTCGTTAGCAAAAGACATTTAAGAAGCCTTTTTGAAAAAGAATGTAATGTATACGCCAACAAACAAACATTTGATGCAATATTATTATTGAAATTTTTAAGTTTTTTGCAACATGCAATGTAATATTTTTTTGTTTGGTGTAATATGTAATATTAGAATAAAAAATTACAAATAAATACGTTAAAAATGTTGACTAATTTATTTTATTACAAAAAAAAATTACGTAAATGAATCATTTTTAGGTGCCAGCTAGTTACAAAAAGTTGTTTTTCACCTATAGTGTCAACAATTAACTTTTCGTTGATTTAAAACTAACTAACTTATGGTTGACTTAAAAATATTGCTAGCTTCAAAAAGTTAACTGAAATTTAACATTTGGCTAGCTAACTGTAAGTTAGTTGAAAAGTAGTGTAAAGTCGGACAATTAACTACTTCCTAGGACATCACAATGTTAAAATAGTTAGTTGCTTCCATTGAAAAGTATTCCAAGTGTCAGTCAGCACTAGTTGAGGAATAGCTAACTTAAAGTTAGTTTAAAGTTAACTGATTTTCCGACAGGGTGGTTTGCTCACATGCAAACATATCAGCAAATAAAGTGTGTAAGTGTGTGTATGTATGTACTAGAGGGCTGCTCAAGCACAATAAAAATGTGTTACAAAACATCGTAGTATTTTCAGTGCCGAAATGTTCTAAGCACACAAACGAATACTGCCTTATAAGCATTTAGAACAAACAGAACCAAACACAAGTAGAACCAAATGAAATAGAACAAATTTGAAGTAGAACTGCAAGCATTGAAGTAATGTTCTACTTCAGTTTTGTTTATAAAATTTATTGTTGTTGTTGTTTATGGTTTTGTCTTTGTATTAAGCACAAATATTTAAGACGCAATATGCTCAAATGCCAATGTGCTTGTTGTTATTCATCGTTTATTTGCTTTATTGTTAGGTTTTGTTTTGGACTTTGCTTGGAACTACTACACAATTGTGAGCAGTGTTTTTTAGAACATTCTGTGCAGCCCTTTAGTATGTACATATTTTCTCACAAATTTTTTGACACACCAGCCGCTCAATCAACAACAAATGCCTATGTTGTTTTTGCATTGTTGAATTTATTGTAATCCCAATCAAGGCGAATTCATTATTAGGTGGATGCATCGGCGAATTCAGGCGAATTCGGTTAATATGGCGGCACCTTCGCAGTCAAGTTTTGTTTACTTTTTTCGGCGCCATTTAAAATTTTGTCGTGTTCTTTATCAACTATTTTTGACAGCTTAAGTGTGAATTCGCTTTTTTACACAAACAAAATACCATGATACAAAAAACAAGGTAGCCGCTTCGCTACAACAATACAACAATAAAAAAAACAACAGGTATTTTGTTTGTGTAAAAAGGCGAATTCACACTTAAGCTGTCAAAAGTAGTTGATAAAGAACATGTACACAAATTTAAATGGCGACGAAAAATGTAAACAAAACTTGACAGAGGAAGTGCCGCCATATTAACCGAATTCGCCTGAATTCGCCGATGCATCCACCTAATAATGAATTCGCCTTGCAAAATACCTGTTGTTTTTTTTATTGTTGTATTGTTGTAGCGAAGCGGCTACCTTGTTTTTTATATCATGATCCCAATTTCACCTGGTAAATTGAATTCGCCTTGTTCTTGTTTAAGAACGTTTTATTTTTTTTTTTTGTATTAGATTTTTCTAGCCTATATTAATGCAACTCTGCGTTTGATTATTGTGCGAAAAATAACTGTAAGTAATCGCAATTTTCTTATATCATATTCTTTGCGCGGATCGTCAGCTGTTAAACAATAATTTCTACACCTTTTTCCTCCAATGATTCAATAATAATTAAACTCATTGTAAGAATAAAAATTTGGTCCCTTCGAGTCAATGAGTGTAGTTCGCTAATTAAAATATCCAAACGGTTTCATCAATTGAAGTTACAATAAACTCTGCTGGACTTGTGTGGAAAAAATAGTGTAAGTACAAGTTTGTTTCAGCAAAAGCATTAAGAAGAACGAGTTTATTTTATGATTTTAAATTAATCAAATTCATTGTCAGATTTAGTGAGTGGGTATTCCAGTCAGATAGACTAGACTAATTCACGCTCTTCCAACAAGAAGAACAGTTTACTTTTTTCTTGTTTTGGGATATTATCTACTTTCTGTTTAATCGCTTGAACATTTTTTCTTTTGTCATTCTGATTTTTCTTTCAATGTCTTTTTTTATTTACAGACAGACAGGCGACAATTAACATTTTTTGCTGTTATTAACTGACTTCTTTCGTGGCTGTTTTGCATCAAGATCCTCGCGTTTATAACCTAAAAAAAACAGTAACGCTTTAGTTAGTTTGATCATAAACATCCATTCAAAAAAGTTAAAGAAATTCTTATTAGTTTGCCCCCAGAGATTGTGGGGGAAAAAATTATTTGAAAAATGTTCCACCTAGTGATTATTTAACCGTGAATGTGTTTTTTGCGTTCCCTTGATAACAAGCTGTCCAGCTTCAGAGAAAATCCACTTATATTTTGTGTATTTGTGATTTTTTGTACCATTGTGCCAGTGAATATTTATTTTGTATTGATTTTAATTTAATGACAATACTCATCACTTTTGTTTTAAAGCCTTACAATTGCTATTTCTATCGCGTTCGCTTAAATTAATTTGTTCCCGTAAACTTGGCGTTTCGTATAGTTTGTTTTATCTCTGTAATTAAAACAGAAGCAATGGAATCAGCAGGGTTCACTTCATCTCCGAACATCCATTCTCCCAAACCAGAAGTATGGAAATCCCATAAACGCATGTCTGAACGTTATTTACGCAGTGATGATGCATCATTGTCAGAAGATGTCGAAGAATTTGAAACTGCCAAGACAAAGCGTTTTAAGGGGTTGAGCGCCACCGGACTGGACGATGCTGTTTTTGAATCGCCGGTTAATGTCGGCACCATGTTACTTCCCAAACGTGTACTTCAAGGCTCCTCACGTCTTAATGCAAGTGGTAGATGTAATCATGGAATTTTATCACCCATTACTGAAATTTCCATGAACTTAAGTGAAACGTCTTTGGACTCTATTCAAAAAGATTCTCAAATCAAAGTTGCCGAAAAGGGGTACGTAGATGACACAGCGTCTATTAAACATTTTCGGGCACAAGGTGTGTCCGAGTCAAAGTTTTCTGAATCCCAGAGGAAATTGAGTGGTGAGTTTCTTTTTCTTTCAATTATTTGTTTTGTTTGATTCAAACCAAATTTACAGCTGGTTCGCCGATATCGAATGAAAATGTTGCGAAAACAAGCTAGTCACTCACATTCGAATCAATTTGCGTTTGTCTATGTTACTATTATTATTCGTTCGTATGTACTTACGTATTTTAATTGAATTTTATCGCATCGTTCGCATAGAATAAAGTTAAAAAACCCCAAATCAATTTTCTTTCGCCTAGAATGCGAATGAACTTATCCTTTCGACGTCGGCGAACTGGCTGTTAGTTTACGCAAATCAAGTAAAAAATCAAGTAAAAATTTTTCCACAGCATATTAACAAAATTGGTTCCATTTGAAATATTTTTAATAACAATTACTTTTTCCGTGAACATATACAGCTGTTTTTTACAGTAGAGCATAATTAAAAGAAAAACATGCGAATAAAGAATAAAATATGTACATAAATATTATCTTATGTGAAAAACAAGTTAATCATTTAAAAATGGTGATTAAACAGCCCACTTCTTTTTCACAATCTGCAGAGTTTAAGACACTTCTTATAAAAAATAAAATTTTTTCCTCGCTAAAAAAATTTTCTTTTTATCATCCATACTTGCTTAATTGATAAAACTGTATTAACTCTTGAAAAAATATATTTATATATACATTTGAATACAAAATTAATGTTTCCATAACTGAAAAAACTAAAACATGCACATATCTGGCTGTCACTTAACGTTGAATTCTATTTTCAATAGATTAATCCGCAACAGAACAGAACGAAGAAGTAAAAACAAACCATGCACATATAGTTTCAATTGAACAGAAACAAAACAGCAGGTTCAGAACAGAAAAGAACGTAAAAACTAATTCCGACTTAAGGCAACAGAGTTAAATATTTTTTCGGTTATCCACGACATTTCCAAATGCATCCTAGTTTGTTTGGCATTCAGGTGGTCAGTGTCAATGTGTAATCAATTGCCCATTCTGGCTTTCTGTATATCAAGTTGCAAAGTGTACTTGATTGCTTGTTACACGCTAGCGAATTCTTTTAACAGATCCCAAAGATTACATTACATAAGAGCCACAATCTACTAACCATCCCATAAAACAAAATTTTTCTGTTTCCCAAGTAATAAATATTAGTTTGACTCTTTGCTTATGCCAAAACTCCAAATTTCCGCATAGATAAAAGAATCTCCTTTTCCACCAACATTTAATCTTCACCGAACTTAAAATTATAAGAAAAAATTAGAAATTCTTTACTCGTATGGCTAATTCCATTATATATAATACTAATAAAAATGAAAAAATTTTACTTATCACAACAAAAAGTAGGCATAACTTTTTTCATCTGTCGATGTTTTTAGATTCTGGGAAATTGCTTTAAAATATTTCAACAGGGCGCATAATAAAAATAAAATACAAATTGAAAGGTTTCTGTCTTTGCTAAGCATTCAAAGTTTCCAATGCTTCTCAAACTTCAAACAATTTAATGTAAGATTCTAATAAAAACACCATCAAAATGCGTTTATATGCCTGAAGAGAGCGCTGTTGTATAAGTTCAGTGCACAAAGCCATGTGTACGTACATACATATGTATATGATGCACATGCCTAGTGACACACAACTATGCATCCTTAAACCTACTGGATGTACATACATACTCGCACATACATAGAAAATATGTGTGTATGAATACATACAGTAGTAACTGGATTATTGGTCATTGTGAAAATAGGCTTTGGCTAAGATGGCACAAATACCGAGCACTTAATTTCATAGCAATTAACCCTTTGTGGACCAAAGATATAAATCTTTAAAACTAAAAAAAGATGTATGATATATTGCAGATAAAAACATCAGAAAATTATATGCAAAAGTTTAGCCTTGTGCAGGGCTTGCTTTGAACGATATATTAGCGGATAATGCAGGTGATAATATATCTCGCAGTCCATTTATCTGTATCCATTTGACTGTAAATGAGTTCGTTTAACGGAAGCAAAAGCAATGCAGAGGGCAGAATGACTACCATCTACAATTCTAACTAGTGTTTTCAGAATATGTACAATACATGTATTTCTGAACGAAGAAAACCTGTTCCTGGGTATGTGGATATTTACTCATCTGATGCACTAGGTCTACTCAACCCATGTGTACAGTGATGAATACTTTTACATGTGGTTGCTATTGGTCAATATTGATCTTCGACTTATCCTATCCTATCTATTCATTATTTCATTAAATACCTTTCCAAATATTGTTTCTATAAAACATGATCGTATGACTTACAACTTAAGGTTGGATCGGTAGTTACGATATTTAGTAGTCTGAACCAGCCAACACTATGCAATGATACTAGATTGATTGTTAAAACGCTGATGGCAAAAGATGTTGAAGCAGAGGTAAAATAGGAAAGTTTAAGGGTTAATAAATGGTTATTCTTAGAATATATATGATGTCCATGATATTAGCTATTTCACGCACTTTTATTCGTCGATCATTCAATACCATATCATGCACTTTGGCTACAATTTCTGTTGTTGTTGCTGCTTTTGGACGTCCACTACGTGGTTCATCTTCAATGCTTGTACGACCACGTTTAAATTCAGCAACCCAATTTTTTACTGTTGCATATGAAGGAGCACTTTCACCTAACATATTCACCATATCATTATTAATTTCCCGTCCCGATAAAACTTTTTTATGTAAATATTTAATGACACCACGCATTTCTAATTTTTCCATTGTTAAAAAATCGCGGATGCGTCTTTTGTGAACACCTGTTTCTATATGAAGGAGTTACCAGATCGAAACAAAATGTGTAACATATGTTCATTTCAGAGATGAAAGTTTCCAAAACACTTAACTTTTTTCTGTTTATACCGCGCTTTTTGTGCTAGGCTCAGAAGTTTCCGAACTGCCCTCGTATGAGTTACATAGTTGGATTTCGGGAATTTGGGCTATAGTATTCAAAAGCCTAGTTCTGTAGCGGCTCTAAGTTACTCAGCAAAGTACAACTATCCGATTATAAGATTGACGTGCATCTACGTATGTGATCGTAATGAGGAAAACCCCCTTCGCTTTCTTCCAACCAATTTCCTTTTAGATTTCGCAAAAAATGCTCCAATTGATGATGTTTTTAGAGTATTCCATCTACTACCTAAAAAACAAATTGCATCCCCTAAATTGGTCTCTCGTAATGAATGGTTTTGCCGCGGGTACAATGTGAGTAACGCCGTGTCTTCACGTGCCATCGGCTTGAACATGACATGAACATAACGTCGACAGAGCGAATGTAAAAATAAGTTCATGTTCTTGATGTGGCGTATACGTACGAGTATGTTCATATTTACCTTATCTAAATGTTCAGCTCGGCGCCATTTTGTGTATTTTTGTACGTGATGGCCAACTTCATGGCGAACATCGATGCTCAGCCACATGCTCGAGCATCAACGAAACATGAACATTAGCGGTCCACATTAGCCATTTGCGATAATCGCCATAATGCTCATACCATGTTCATGGCTAATGGAGACCCCCAGTAAAGGCCCGATACTTTATAATGTGTGCATGTGTGCTGAAAAAGTACTAAAAATGCAACTGTGTGACAGAGTTTTTGACAAATCGTGCGATTTGAAAAATATTATGAAGATTTTCATACCCTGATGGTTTCTGTGCGATCCGTGTGGTATATGTTGTGAAAAATGTGAGAATATTGTTGGCGCTTTAGTACTGTTAATACCATCTTGGGCATTATGGTCTTTGTCACCCCACCCATGCTGTGCATCCTATACTTTGCAACTGTATAGTTACTATATAAATAAATAAATATTGTTGGCGCTTGAAGAAATAAATTGAAATAATGTAAAATTATTATGGTAATAATAGTTTTTAGTTACTTTACTAAGTATGTATATAAATTATTGCAATCATGCTTGTGTACTAGTGTGGTGTACAACCCCATTTTATAAAGTCTGCCAGGAGGCTAATTCTGTCATTCGCTTACGAGCGAGTTTTTACTCGAATGTGCGAGTTTTTACACTTTTGGGATTATCTCATTCGATATCGAGTAAAAGGTTTCGAAATTTCTAATGATGCCATTCGATAGCGAGTAACCATTCGAATGCAACCGTGCAACTTTTTACTCGTAAGGAAAAGTACTATCGAAAACCAGCCAAACAGAAAAACACAAAAGAAATGTAAATTAAAAATTTGTTTTGAGTAGCAATAATAGTTAAATTAAATTGAGCATTTTTGGTTCTTAAGACTTTTTTTAAATTCATGACTAATATATACAGGTATATGTGTATAAAGATGAGTATTTGCTAAGAACACAAATACTTATATTTGAAGTCACATGTTATTATATTCAAGAATATTTTTTTGTTTTTTAAATAGTTGCTTTTACATACATATTTATTGTTATTTCTATTTACTTACTTTTTAATGTCCAAACACGCATACATGACAGATTTAAATGAATTGTTATTGTGAAGGTATGTGTGTTTATTTTTTAATGTAAAACATGTATGCAAAGTATGCAAATACATACAATTTTCGGCAGTGTTATAAAACACATTTTGTCAGTATTTTGCAACACTGAAGTGATAACTCGATTCGTTACGTAACGAGTCACATCATTAGAAATTTACACGATATCGAAATTATTTTCTACTCACGAATGACAGAACTAGCCCCCAGGTTTTTAAAACATTTTCCTGTGAATGAATCGTACGATCATGTAGGTTAGTGAATCAGGGGGCTAATTCTGTCATTCGCTTACGAGCGAGTTTTTACTCGAATGTGCGAGTTTTTACACTTTTGGGATTATCTCATTCGATATCGAGTAAAAGGTTTCGAAATTTCTAATGATGGCAGTCGATAGCGAGTAACCATTCGAATGCAACCGTGCAACTTTTTACTCGTAAGCAAAAGTACTATCGAAAACCAGCCAAACAGAAAAACACAAAACAAATGTAAATTAAAAATTTGTTGAATAACAATAGTATTTAAATTAAATTGAGAATTTTTGGTTTTTAAGGATTTTTTCAATTCATGTGATGATATATATGACGTATATATGCAGGTATATGTATATAAAGATGAGTATTGCTAAGAACACAAAAACTTATATTTGAAGTCACATGTTATTATATTCAAGAATTTATTTTTGTTTTTTTTTTAGAAATTCATATATACATACATACGCTTATACATAGTTAAATGGTTGCTTTCTACATACATATTTATTGAATTGTTATTTCTATTTACTTACTTTTTAATGTACAAACACGCATACATGAATGATTTAAATGAACTGTTATTGTGAAATTATGTGTGTTTATTTATTTTTTAATGTACAACATGTATAAAAAGTATGCGAATACATACAATTGTCGGCAGTGTTATAAAACACATTTTGTCAGTATTTTGCAACACTGAAGTGATAACTCGACTCGTTACGTAACGAGTCACATCATTAGAAATTTACACGATATCGAAATTATTTTCTACTCGATAGTAATTTCGATCACGAATGACGGAATTAGCCCCCAGGTTTGAAATAAATCCCGCAACCGCACTCACGCCCACTGAGCGCATTTTTTCCTATTTTTTTAATTATTTTTTTTTTTAGTTAGTAGACAGAAAAAGAAACCCAACGCAACAAAAAAAAATATTCTATTTGCACTAATAGCGAAAAAGTGATGTGAGTATTTATTCGGGGGCGGGTTTCTTATAACTCGGTTTTTTAAACCCGATATCTCTGTCATAAGCCAGAAAAATCTGAAAATTTGCTAAAATGTGCTGTTCAAAAGAAACATCAGCACAATCAAAAATAAAGAAAATCAAACAAAATTTTCTCAGAACTGTTAGATTTGACTTGGATAGCCCCATATACATATATACAAAGTTATGTAGATAAATTTCAATGGATTTTGTAATTACATTTATAGTTTTATATATTTAGTTAAGTTATTAATTTAGTTTTTAATTTTTTTTTAATGACGAGCGCTTAAACTTTTGTACTAAAAGTTTGAAGGACGTGTAGGACGGTCAATATGCCATTGCCAGTAACCCTTAATAGAAAATGTCACTTGTTTATTGTTTTGATTATTTTTCAAATTAACAAAATCAGCACAATGCATGCATATATACTCTTATAAACATGTTTTTTTTTAAATTCATATGCATAGCCCTTCATTAGAAATCAGTAGATGACATACAATTAAAGTTGGAAAAATCCGTTCTTCTTTGAGATATACATATGTATATGTATGTATTTTGATGTACACGCTTACATTCAATCATATGTAAGTACTTATCGCATCGTGCGCGTAAATGTGTTTGTTATATACAGATGTACATGTATATGTACTAGTATGTACACATTACACAGCTGGACATCGTAAAATAGTTTCTTGTAAGGAAATCCCTATTTTAATCGTACGTAGTACATTTGCCAGTAAATTGCAAAACTAAAGGGTGCCTCACTCGGCTTTTGCCATGTTCCACTTTGTGATTTCTTTTTACCTTAAAATTTTTAAATTTTAGATTGACATACACATCCGTTGATCACATTGTGTGCCTTGCAAAGATGTTGACTTTTCTGCACAGTCGAATGCGTTGTTAGCAAAATAACGATACTGGCTTCAATTATAGAAACACGGTTTGAAGACACATGGATAAAAGTAAAGTTTTGAATGAGGACAATTCTTAAAAAAAAAAAAAAAAAAAATTAAATCAATTTGACATTTAGTGGTTTTCAATTTTACAGCGGGGGATAGCTTATTTTATTATTATGGCATGACGTACAAGAAAAAACAGAACTTTAAAAACTACATTCGTAAAACAAAACCAAAATTTTTCTTGTAAAAGCAAACAACGTAAAGGACTGCGTTCATTAGTGATGTTTTCGAGTTACTCAAGTTTAACCATAATTAAACCAAAAAATATGATCTATTGTTAACAGTGATCAAAAGCGGTCAACAATTACACAATTAGACAATATGTTAATATGCTTCCACTGAAAACGTAAAGGTCTGTTTTCGTTAACAATTCCCAATAGTTTTTATTTTAATTAGAGTTGCTACAAAACTGGACGTCTTCATCTATTGCTACAATAAATAATATATATTATTTTATAACTTAAATGGTGTGCCTGCAGTGTTACCCACTCGAAGTTACTTTTTGACTAACTATAAGAGTAACAATAAAAATTAGTATACGGCATTTTTTAAGAAGGATTACAGATTAATTTGATTTATTAATTAGTGAAATATGACGCAGATCAATCTCATCATTCTAGGCGCCAAAATTTAAATTTTTTCGGTAATAAATCAATTTCATTAAAAATAATTCAAAATAACAATTCAAAAATAAATTTTACCCTAGGAAAATTAAATTAGCTGATTTTCTTATAAACTTCCAAAAAACTTTAAGAATAAAAGCGCAGAAAAAGTAAAAAATTTGGCCGGCTCGAAAATGATTTTGATATGTTAGGTTAGGTAGGCAGGCCGCTGGATTCTCCAAGGTAGCTTAGATCCAACTCACTTGGGTCCTGAAATCGTTGCCTTTGTGATAGCCTGAAATATGGAAGAGGAGAGATGTAAAATAGATGTTAGAGGGTTATAGTGGGAGGGGAGGATAGGGCAACAAAGGCGGGAATATTTTGAAATGTTGCAGTGGAATTTTTTTCCTCATGCTATCGAAAAATCTATCGATGTAAATACTATGTATTTTTTAAATTTTATCAAAGTCGGTTGGATAGTTTGGAGAAGAAGAATTTGTCGCCTCCTTACCATAGTTTTACAGAAATATATATATAAAATATAAATTCTATATTTCCTAAAAAATATGTCAAAGAATTTAGTGGCAATATACAACTGTTGTATTGCTTTGTCTGCAGATATTTATATTTTATATAGATAGTTTCAGAAAGACAAAAATCACATCTGTGCTGGTTTTTTGAGATGCTGAAAATCTATAGAAAAAGTTTTTTGGTTTTTTTTATATTTTTTTGAATAAAATGGAACCAAAACCACAAACAAAAAAGTTGGTTTTGGTAGAAAAAATTCTTCTTGTTCAAAAAATTGAAGATTTCTTGAAAAAAAAATTACAACACTGGTCCTAATTTGAACCTCCTTCTCTTCAGGCGAACACGCTGTTAGAACATAACAAATGCGCACAGTTGCTTTCGTATTTGGGCAGGGGAAAGACATGGTCCTAATTTGAAACTCCTTTTCTTCGGGTGAATACGTTGCTAGAACGGGGAAAGACATGAGGACTGGAGGTCGAACATTGAACCCACGTTAATAGGATTTTGCTTTTTCTCTTGCTGTTTCTTGGGTGGAATCCTAAACCTATTTTGTATTTGATTTAAAGAATATTTTTTTAAACGATACTAAAATACCGTTGCCCCTCGACTTTATCCTAAGCATTTTAATGGATCTTTATTTATGTTTCCATGAGGAAAGCCCGTTTCAGAGATCGAACCGGTAGTTCCTAAGATTATCTCTTACAAACTATAAACAAACAAACTATCTTATAATATTAACGTAGATAAGATGATTGGATTCTTTTTAATGACTGATATTTAATTTTTGTTTTAAAGAACATTCAATTATTTCTTAAATAAAAGTTAAAAATCTCATTACATTTCTTTTAAAGTGTGAAACTATTACAGACAGCAAACTTAACTCCTGCTGACTTTTTGTTAAATTTGGTCTTAAAGAAAATGTATAAGTATGCACATCCCCTGTTTTCTCTGCAAAGTGTTTGTGTAACATTATTTTTGTGCCAACATTTTGTAGTGGTTTTTGATACATTTTTCTCTAGTTTTTTTTTATTGCGAAATGGTCTCTTTAAAACTTGCTCTTTCATTTGATTAGATTTTCAAGCACTTGATTTATTTTTTATCTCTAATTCCAAATTACCTACAATTCGATTTAAATTGTCTGTCGCTTGTCAAGCCAAGTCATGTGGAATATTTTAAAATTTTTTCTGGTTTGAAAGATTTTTTTACTCATTTCCGTTTTAATATTTGATGACTTTTTTTTAGCTTTATTTATAAACTATTATTTTCTATACATTTGACGCTGTTCCTGAAGGGTCATTGTATTGTTTGTGTAAGATTGTCGGCTTTGATGCCTAACAATGAATTCACTTTGTAAGTGCACAATAAGAATGTGTTGATTATATGTGTATGTGTTGGTTGTCCACTCTTCCTTGAAGGTAAGACAGTTTTTTTTATTGTTTATTACTGTTTGTAAAAGTAGGAGTATTTTTTGTTTTAGCATAACCCCGCGCTACTCAGCAATTTGAATGTTTGCATTTTTATTGTTTCACCGCTCATTTTTTTCTTTCTTTCTTTCTTTAACTCGGCGTTTAAAGAAATAAAGAGAACTTTGACTTTCGAATTAATTTTTAAAATTGCTAGACCAAAACGTTTAATACATGCACAGTGTGCAGTTTTGCATGTTTAAAAAAGAAGAGCACTGCAGAATATTCTCAAGGTTTGTGCGGTTCAGACTAAACATTTAAGGATTCGGGAATAGGATGAAAAATTGTTTGCACTTGTTAACACAATACCATTTGAAAATGTACAGGGAGCCCAAAACCTGACTTCAGTTGCGAGTAAAATATATTCAATTTGTATTGTAAAAAATCCTTCTTCAGAAAAAACTTAAAAAAGGAAAAACTTGAACTAAAACCCGATGTACAAATGTACAAACCAAAAATCTAATTAATTTACTTGCTGAAAATTAAAACATCAGTCCCTAAAATTATTTTTAATTTTATATTTTGCTTTTTGGCGAATGTAGACTTACACTTAGATAAATACTTTCAAATATTGTTGCCCACAATACCAAGAAGTTACTACAAAATTAATTTTTCAAATAATAAGTGTTTTTTGTTGCATAAATATTTAACCTGATTTGAAAATAATTTATATATATACTCAAATTAAATATTTAATTAATATTTATTAGTTCCATTGACGAAATGGATGTGCAATTAAAGTGACAATTCATTTTGAGAAAGAAGTTAAAAATTATATTCTTCAGTGTTCGTTGATTAATTTTCGCTCCCTCTGAAAGTTATTGTTTTTTGTCCCAGCAGCGAACACTGCCTACCACATTACTAGGGCGGATTGAGCTTTAAGCTATCTAGCGCTAGATGGTAGCACAAACATATTTTTTTAAATGCGATCTGTCAAACGTCAACTGTTAAGATTTCACTCAAATTCATCGATTAGTTTATATGTTGTAGTCGTTTGAAGTAAGAAACTTTTATGTTTCTTGAAAAATGGAAAAAAGTGAATTTCGTGCAGCGATTAAGCACTATTATTTGAAAGGGTAAACGGCCAAAGAGGCAAAAGAAGAGATCGATAAATTTATTTTTAAACGCGGCCAAACAAGCACAACAACAAGAAGATCAAAAGAGGTGGTTACTGAAAAAAAATATCAAGAAAATCCTCGATATCGTTATGAATAATCGCCGACTCAAGTTACATGAGATTGTTAAAATGGTAAACATGAAAAATCTATCGGCAAAATAGGTGCCGCGTTTGCTCAGTGTCGAGTGTAATCCTCGATTAATAACTACACATCGTGAAGCAACCACTACACACCTGAAACCAAAAATCAATCGAAACAATGGGTGGAAGCTGGTGGAAGTACTCCGAAGATGTATAATTCAGATGGTTTAATAAGGTTGGAATATCGTCTTAATAAGTGCATTGAACTAAAAGGAGACTATGTTGAGAAAGAAATGGTTTTTGAAACAAAAATATTTTTTTCCTACTTCAATATTAATTCGCCCTCGTAGTACTATCTTTCTTTAACTTGTGGAAGCCCAGGTAGAAAGTGTTTTTAAAAATGCTTCGAAACACTTAATGACAAGTGGGGCGATTATTTTTCTGTGGTTGTCATAAGATCGACGTAAAGCTTATATACACCTCTTATATTTCTAAAGTCCTGAGGTAAATACCTCAGATACAGTTTACTGCTTTTTTGCTTGGAAAAAATGAGATGGTTCTGCTGGCAATTTTTGAAGGAACGATTTAACCAAGGAAACACTTGTTTCGTCAGATTTATTATCAGGAGTAAAATTCTTGTTAGACATAAATATTGAGTAGGCAGCTATTTTCTTACAGATCTTAAAATTATTTGAGATACGTGAAGTATTTTCAAAAGAAATTATTGACATACTTTAACACTAGTATCTTTAAAATTTATTACGTAACTAAAACTGTATTGTCTTTTGCTGCCTTTTTCTCTTCGCCTTCTAACGTTGCTTTTTTTATACTAGTTTTAAAAAAGTCTTTTTTGTCGCAGTTTGTTTATTTCCCAAAAATGTTCTTTAATTTCTATCTTATCAGATTCGGAAACTTTCAGAGCACGAATTAACTGCTTAAACAGACTAGGAAGAACACTTGTGTTGCGAACCTTTACATTTTGAAGCCTTTTAGGTAGATTTGTTTCTTTTTAAGCCCTCTCTGCCCTACATATAACTTTCTGCAATTGTTCTGCAACTGTCTGATAGATTTTTCCACCTTTATAAAGGGTGTTTTTTTAAGCTAGATAGAACTTTAAATTGTAAAAAGTAACACAAAAAATTAAATTTTGATGAAACATTTTTTTTATTTGTTTCAGTATACTCTGACAAATCATCATGAATAGACTCACGCTTGAACAACGCTACGAAATTATCCAAATTTGTTTTGAAAATCAGACCCGTTGTTTTATCGCAAAATTGTGTTCAGCGATGAGGCGCATTTTTGGCTTAACGGGTTTGTTAATAAGCAAAATTGCCGCATATGGAGTGAGACCAATCCACAAGAGACCCTACAGACTCCATTACATCCAGAAAAATGCACTGTTTGGTGCGGTTTTCATGCTGGTGGCATCATCGGACCTTATTTCTTCAAAAATGAGGCCGGAGCTCGCGTTACGGTCAATGGAGATCGTTACCGCACCATGATCAATGATTTTTTGTTTGAAAATATGGATGACATTGATCCGGAGGAGATGTGGTTTCAACAGGATGGCGCTACGTGCCATACGGCGAACGCAACCATCGACTTACTGAAATCAAAATTTGGCGATAAGTTGATTTCGAGAAATGGACCTGTCAATTGGCCTCCAAGGTCGTGCGATTTGACACCTCTCGATTATTTCCTGTGGGGCTACGTGAAGTCACTGGTTTATGCTGATAAACCAGCAACAATTGACGCCTTGGAGGCCAGCATTGTTCGTGTTGTTCGTGACATACGGCCAGCAGTGCTCGAAAAAGTGGCCCAAAATTGGACGTCCAGAATGCGCTTCGTCAAGAACAGCCGCGGTGCCCATATGCCCGAAATCATTTTCAAATGTTAATGTCACGTATTGATCTTTCGAATAAAAACAAATTTTGATTACAATTTAAGTTTTTGTGTTATTTTTTACAATTTCAAGTTCTATCGGGCTTAAAAAAACACCCTATAGTAATTACATGCAATTTAAAAGGATCCCTATTTTGTGTTTATAAAGTTCTTTTGAAAAAAAAAACAATTCCAATTCAAAATCCCTGATGATGCTAATAAGTGGTGTAGCGAAATATTGGAAATTTTAAAATAAAAATTGACCTGAAGCTGAAAAAATTCCTGGCATTTTTATTTTATATATATTTTTTTAACATAATATGTATATATATTATACAACGTATGTATTTACATACAAATTTTAAAAAATAACTTAAAAATTATATATGTTAACGCAACTCCGAAAACCGCCATAATTAAATTCGTGTAATCTGGCAGCACCATTTAAACACCTTAAAAAATAATTAGAATTACGTAATAAAAGTTTGATTGTCAAAAAACGTTCTACCGCCGTCGCCATTTTGTAAAGATTTAATCACGAGGCGGCTCAGACATTCTTGAATATTACCAAAAGAACTAAATTTCCAGAAATTTCCCTACCAAAAAGTAAAGTATTTCTTTCCTTGAATTCTCTATATATTATTTAAATATTTAATTAATTTTAATATTTACAATAAATTTCTTCAGCTCAAGATCCTTTTTGATTGTTCAAACAAATTTTAATGTATTTTTCAATATTTCGTCTTCAAATCCAATTCAAATATTTTATTGAATTTATAACACAAACAAACAAATTTATTGCAAATATTGAATTAAATAAAGGTCAAAGCGAATAGGATCAAGAATTAAAAATTTAATTTTTTTTTTGTTTATAAGGAATTTTAAGAAAAATACACTGCATAATAAATCAAGTATTTTATTACGCTTTGTACTTTGTTCAAAGCTGTAGGCCGCCTTCACAACAACATATGTACACATATATTTTTCGGTTTTTAATTAATAAAATTTTAGCTTTTTTTCTTTTAAATTTGTAACGTAACAGTGTCTTATCAAATTTTTATACATGACGCGAATGATGTCAATGAACTCATTTATTAATATACGTTATATGAAAAAAATGTCGCTTGAGATTTCTTTGCTATTATAGCATGAAATGTTGAGAGGGAAATATATACATATGTATGTATGTATCCACACTTGTATAGGTTGGCTTAGGTTTTGCATAGGGCATCAGCAACACAGGTATCTGTACAAACAGCACTTTCTGTGCTAAAATAAAATTAACCAATTCGATTTTGTAGAATTTGTCCGTTAAAAACTCTTATTTGTTAATTTTTTTTTTAAATTTTATTCATTAGAATTAGAACATAATTATTAAATTTTGAGGAACAAATGAAACTCATAACATAACTTTTATTCTCTAAGTCCCAATTTTCACGAGGCAATTTTAGTTGCGCAATTCTTGAGTTTGTGGACAAATAAGAGAGGAAAGAGTGGGGACTGTAAAAATGAGTACAGACTTGCTTGTACTCGGAAAGTCGTTTTGTGCTATCATTCGTATTATCAGAAATTTTACATTTTCTTTCATTTGTGTTTCTTTTATGTATTGATATGTTGTCCGTGATGAAAGTAATATTGGCGCGAAATTGCGATATTTTAATTCATTTGAAAAAAATTTTTTTTTTTTTAAATATGCGGACAATTTCAAAAAGTACAATTAAATGAAAAAATTTGAGAATGCAGTACATGCAAGATTAAGAAAGTGTAAGCAATAGAAAACGAAAATTGCTCAAGTAAAATTGCTGTGTCTGAACATAAAAGCAAGTTGAAACGCAAATTTGATAAGAATTGCGCAACAAAAATTGCCTAGTGAAAATTGGGACTAAGCGAAAAGTAAAACTCAAGAAATAATGATTAAACTCTAATTTTTAAAAACTAACTTATAACCGTCATGGTCTCTCACAATTTAGTCAATATTATTTATAACTTGGTTTATAGCATTATAAAGTTAAATGTAAAATAATATTTGAACAAAAGTCTTTATGATTATCAGTCTGACACCATTAAAAAACATCCCTTAAAAAATAAAAAAAATTGGATAGATGTAAACAATGCAAAGCTTGCAATTCCTGAAAGAGAACTTTTCAGTTTGATTGTACTCGTGCAAAGAATGTGTTTCTGAAATGTTACTTGATGATGATGAACATACCGATCTTCAAATGGGACGAATTTGTATTTTCCCTTCCAGTTGTCAGAGAAAAAACAAAAATAAATAAATAAAATCAAGAAAAAAGGAAAAAAAATAATGTTCGCATCATCAATTTTGTTTGAAGGGTGATTTGTAAATTTTATTTCATTAAGTTTTGGTTTGGGTGTGTAAAATCTCATTTGTGGAACATTAAGCAAACAAAAATTTAAAAGTGAAACTTGAGAAACTGATAAATTATCATTTTTTAAGCACAACAAATGCCAACAACTGATAACTCTTGCATTGGAAAAAAAGAAAAAGACGAAGGATAACAGCCATTGACGAGCACACCCTTTCTTCTCACCCATTTTATTATACATCTGGTTGTGCTAGAAGAAAAAATTAACAGCTAGTGCTTGTCGCTAAATCATAAACCAAAGTCGCAAGCTACTGCATTAGAATCGATAAGAGATAATCTTTAACGCCAACAAACTTCTTTGAAAAGTAACCAATGGAAAGAAATATGTACCATAATAAAATTCGTAATAAAGATGATTGTAATAAAATTTTATTTATATCCAAACCAAAAATCTTGCAAAAACATCACAGAAATTATGACGCAATAAAAATGAAAGCAAAGCAAATGCATCGCTTTCAGTTGTGACAGCCAGACAAAGAAGTTTTTCTTGCTACTGCACGGTTTTTACTTTTGTGACCGGTGTTCTAATGTGTCGTTGACACCTGGATATTTTGCAATGTCTCGGCACAATCAGCCACACAAAACATAAACACTCTTTAAACCAACATTTGCTTTTTTGCTTCGATTCCTGAATCGCATAGAAATAAAAAGAACCAAAAAGTCTGAATTCAATTCCCTCCAAAAACAATATCTACTTTAAAGTCAATGAACAGCTCAAATCAGCAGCCCTCAGTTTTGTTATAAAGCCATGCACTTTATTGTGAAAACAAAAACAATAAATACAATAAAGTAATAATGAAATTTAAGAAAAAAAAAAACTTATATTTAAGATTGTTTCCGTATAATGGAATCTTAACGCCACATCAAATAACGGCGGGTTACACTTGTCCCTGGTGATGCGTATCAATAGTTTTGTGCTTGCAATGAGTATTTGGGTTACCTACGTGGCCAAAACTATTTTGTGTTATGAACCAACTTCCTTAGATCACATTCTCAAACCTTGCCACTCTAATTTCTGAGGCAAGGTGTTGCTAAATTGTGTTTGAAAATTAAAATTCTTGCAGGGTATTGCATGAATTTGGTTGTGTAAAAACTTCTGAGATCTTTTCCAAAAGTTTGTTAGCAAAACAGAGATCTGCACGCCCCAGCTTGTTCCACCTGGCGCAGAACGTGGTTGTGATGCCGGCGTCTTCGCTGACACATTGTGGTTGTGGCTTGGTGGCTACAATCCTGGGCAGAGGGTTTGGAGCTCCGTGACAATAGTCCTCAAGGTGATATTGTCTTGCAACAGATACCTGTATAGCAAGGAAACTTTAAGAGTAGAAGGGGGGGTGTTTAAGGCCTGATGTTCTTCATGGGCTTCGGACTACTATCTCTAGTGCCTTGACTTTCTCGTATGTCTAGGAAGTTAATTGCAAGGTATTTGTGATGTGGCCGGGTCTAACATATTACATGAAACTGCCACCTTTGTGCGATTCGAAAGCCTAATCAGAGATGGTATTCTGTCAGACTAATGACAGGTGCTGACCTTAAATCACATCTGTGCTATGAACTAATCTAAAAAAATGTTGAAGAAAAAAAAACTATCAAATGAAGCCAAAATATCTTTAAATAATAAACGCTTCACGTGCTCGTTCAGGAGTTTATCTAGAGAACTCTTCGTTTTCCTATTCCCACGATTTCTTGTATCCATATTTCGAGCTAATAAATTGTCTTATTGCGGTTGCTTAAGTAGTTTGCCCTGCTGTTTTTCTTTTTCTCAAAAATATTTCAGTTTGGAGAGGTTTCTATACATGCAAAAAAAAGTACACACTAATTAAACTACTAAATGGATGTAATTAGCCTATTAATAATTTCAATTAAAAAATTAATTGATTATATTTTTTTTTGTTTTTTCTTATAAACAAAGTTTAACAATTTGTATTTTCGATCTTTCGCTAACAGTTCGTTAGCTGGAAGAACTTAAAAAAAATTAATATTAATAACTGCACAATTTATATTGAAATCTTTTTTGCCTGTTTAGAAAATCGTTAAGCGAGTCTCCGGTGTCTGATTGAATAAAAAAAAAAGAAAACGGTTTAGTGACGTTCTGACTGCAGTTTGCACTTTTATTTTTCTTTTTATCAAATTTTGCAGAAATACTCTGATTCATAGTTGCATGCCACTATCATCAGGGTGGATGTAAAACTTTTACTCATTCTCTACTGCCGACAGAAATTACTATATAGTTAACTTCGCAGCACATGCTACACTGCTGTTTTGAATTTACTATTAGAAGTTGCTCTGTCAAACTCCTCTCTGTTCTTTCTTAATTCATAATTCAATAGCGGTGATAAAAATAATTTCATACCAGTCTAAGAGGGAGTTTTTATTTGTGTTCTTTCTTTTCTTCACTATTTCTAACGTTTTCTTTCTAGTGAGTTATTGCAAGATCCAAATAATGATTGTCGTCAGAATGAGGGTGAGAAAATGTCAAATTAATATGAGCGCACCGCACCCTCTCGTTCATCCGTTTAATGCAACATGCGCAAACAAATGTTGAATGCGCCGTTAATGAGTTCAGAAATTAGTCAAAAAAAATTTTTGTTAAAAACAGCGGCTGTGTTTTATTCAAGATGTTTTCAGAAGTGTTGGCGTTAGCACGCGCCAAATTTCTCTTAGTTTCCTTTGGAAATGAAACATAAATTATATGATATTTCTTAACAATAGATTAAACTCTTTTCTTATTTGAAAATTTATGATAATTATACTTGTAAAGTAAATTTTCAACGTCTGTTGTTAAAAATGGGTGGAAAATGAGTTTTGTCGTCGCAGTAACATTAATTTTTTGTTCTTAAGCACGTGTAGATTATATGCTTATCAAAAACCGTTTAAATGGAAATGTAATGGAAATCAAAGCTTTTTCTCTTGTTAAAAATCCCTTCAAATTGTGCTGAAAATACACTGTGCGAAAAACAGTTGCCGTCTATCAAAATTTTTTTATTTTGACATAATTAGTATTGTTTTCTTTCCAATCAAATAAAAAACACATATGAACTAAGTGAACTGATCGGCGCACAAAACGTGAGCGGCGACGGTTTAACCAAAATTTGCCTTCGATGGTTTGTATATATTATAAATCATAGCTTAGAGATTAACAACTTATAGAGAGTATTGCATTAAGCCCTTTCTATGTTTAAATTTAAATAGAACGAAGTGCACGTGGCATATCTGTAGAAGAAAAAATATGTTTGAGATGACAATATTCTAAAGGCAAAATACAATTGTTGAAAAACACAACACAACCACTTTATATGGAGTCAATCTCAAATCTATTTACAAACCTTAGTACAGCCACGATCCAAAATTATACCATATAATTATATATTTGGTAAAAGTTAAAAAAATAATATACATAGTTGTTATAAAAATAAAATTTTACTTAGCATACCCCACCATATAACCCTTATCATGAATTTCACATGTGAACATTTCTGAACAAAAATTTTTCTTCACGCAAGTCAAAGGTCGCAAAAAATTAACGGACTCTGATGTTCGATTAATAATGTCCGAAATGAGAGAAAACAAGCTGCTTAGGTGATTTTCTGGCAATCAACAAAAATGTAAGCGAATGAATTGCTAGAAGAGCGCTCCATAACATCGGATATACTTCTCCTGATACAAAAAGGAAACTTGAAATGTTAAAACGCGTTTGCTATTTGCGAGAGAGCACGGAAATTGGATCATTGATGATTGGACTCGATCTGGTCTGATGAATACAAATTTAACGCTTTCAGTCAGATGGAAACAAGTATTGCTGTTCAAAGACACCATGTGAAGCAAACTGTTAAACATGGCGGCGAAAACATAATGGTGCGATGTTGGCCCTCTGCGCTTATTAAATGGTATCATGCGAAAAGATCATACGAACCCATCTTCCAAATTTTGTGGGCAGAACAAACATGGGCAACCTTTGGGATCGGGTAAATGCGGAATGGAATCGAATTCCAGATGGTGATATCGAAAATTTAGTAGAAAGCATGCCAGAACCTCGTAAATCAAGTTATTTCTATTCAGGGTCTATAGACCAAGTATTGAAATTGGGTTAGTTATTAATTACGTTGCAACCTGCAACAGTAAATTTATGCGGGTTATTTTCGTTCTTTCTTTTATACTCTTTTGAGTTCATCTCATTTATTATTATTTTCTAATTTTGATTGTTTTGCTCGCCATTGCATGTTATGCAAATTTTATAGGGAAATTTCCAGAGTTACTTTAAGCAATAATGACAATGTTATAAGTGCTTTCGAATTGAACTTGTCAGGAGTTCCTCTTTGTGATTTCCAGCCACAATCCGATGTGATTAAATGTCAGAACATGGCCGCAAAACTTGAGTGGTCAAGGTGTGTTTCAAATAACTAAAGTTATAAAATCACATCAAACATTTAAAGAAGCAGTTGCTGAATTTAGCTGCTTTGTTTTTCTGCATCAAAGTTTATGCACAAACTTAAAAGAGGTTGAGAGTGAAATTACTAAAAGAAAGAAAAATAAAATGTTTCCAAGAGACTGAAATGAAACTACGCCTAGTTTCATAAAATGCATTTTATTAACTTCTCAAAATTACCCCTCTTAACAACAGCTACTGAAACGGAATAAAATTACTTTGTCAAGTAAAAACAAAACTTATGAAATGCAGTAATTTCTTCTCAATTGATTTATTTCCAATTTATGGATGCTTTGCCAAACAGCTATAGATACGCCCCTTGAGATTTGCATTATAAAGATTGTTGTCGCTGATTTATTAAGAGGTGTTAAATATAATTTTCGCATCTAATTAATAAACCTTAGGTGGCAAACTTTTTAAAAGAGTTGCTTTTTGTTTGTTTGAACCAAAAACGAAGAAAGTTGGCAGCACGAAAAGAAGCGTCAAAAAGTCTCACATAAATCAAGTTGCAAAACCATAATCACAGTGGCATTTTTCTTTTAACAAACAACTAATTGCATTAAACAGTCACTACACACGGCATTTTTTTTTATTTTTTTATTGTAATAAATCAAAAATATAAAATGTATTCCAAACGAACTCTATCGATTCTTTAGAAATTGCAATAAAATCAGAAATTGCGCAGTTCCATCCAAAAGTAAAGGATATTTATTAACCCCTTTGAAATTATTTTGTTGTGTTTTCGTTTCTCTGCATTCCAAACTAAAATAACCGCAATCGACAAAGAATTTTTCTCAGTTTTTTTATTATTTATATGCTTTAAGACAGCCAAAGGTGAAAAGAAATTTGCTTTGGCATTTAAGGTTCTAAAATGATTTCCTTCGACAAAAAAAAACGAAAAAACCAACTTCATTTGACCCTTTATCAATCAGGATTCTTTTCTGTTTCTTACAATATTTCTTTTTGTACTCTTATGAAATTATGCGCTTGAATGCAGTTTGATGATTTCCAAAAGTAAAGTTTGGGAATTTTTGTCTCTGGCGGCCAGTTGTTGTGTGAGAGCATTTCGAAGCGAATGGAAAGAACTTTTGCCCCGCAGAGAGATTTTGTACTACTGATCCTTGTTTTGTTACAATTAAAGCGTGAAATATTTGAAAGCTTCTCAGACATTAAAATAAAAAAACGTGGAAATTAAAACAGCTATTGTTGCATTATGTGATCAAGGATATGCCATGTCATCCATGTGCGCACAGGACATGAATAAAAGTAATTTAAATATTTTCTAATGCAGCCTAAATTGCGATGTAAATCATTTATCTTCATTTACATGTCATAAATAGAGCAACGTTCACGACAACAACAGCAGTAGTAAAAGTAATCCATCCCATCAATGCTTCTTCTATTTTTGGAAAGGGGTTGTGACATAATTTTTATGATTTTTTTTTTTTATTGCAGCAACATACACATTTACCTATTTAAAAATCAAGTATTTACAAAAACATTTGCATACTGTTGCCTCAAAAGATTATTAAATTCTATTGTTTTTACTAATTTCTAATGCAAGATAAGGTCCTTCGTACTGGCCAATGGTCAGTCAAGTTTTTCCTGCTTCTTGTGCTTTTTATTTTAATTATTATTATTATTTTTTTATCTATCTCTGTCTCTCTGCCTGCTTGTGTGTGTGTGTGTTAATTTTTAAGGACTTTATTGTTTTCGTAATTTAATCAAGTCGCGTCGAGTGCTCAAAGTTGACCTTTTTTGATCATCGCCAGTGTGTGATCATCAGCGGTGCAGTTGCTGTTTGCTTTGCTTTTTAATTTTATCACTCGAACTTCAGCGTTCATGCAAAAGTAAACAAATTACGTTTGCTCGAAGTTCGGCGGCGTGGTCAAGAAAGGTATCAAATCTTGTAATAATGTTGCTCCTTTGTTCTACTTGTTTTTCTAATGCTAAAACAAACATTTGCTTAAGAAAATCCTTTTAATATTCGCTTGACTTAAGCATGGTCAACTGAACTTGATTTAATGTTACATATTTAATTTTCTTTTTTTTTTTTCTCAAACAACAAACAGCAACAACAAAAGATCAAGAAAATATCAATGGTAGTTTATTGCTTTTTTATTTTCATTAAAGTATTAAAATCCCTTTGGCTTGTTGCGTAACCTTTTATCGTTAGAAAGCAGGCATTGAATATTTATTGTGCAGCGGGGAAAGAATCAAATTGAAACCTGACTTTTTGTAACAGCGCTAAAGGACGCGTTGCTCTATTTTATCCTAACAATCCTATTTGTTCTGGTTGACCAGTGGTCAGTTATTAAAGAATAATATATCCGTTGCAGATTTTAAGTGCTTCCATTGTCTATTGTTATTCAAATTGAATTTTTATTACAAGTTTCTTTGTTTCCCTTTTTATAAATGCAATCTGTTCAATTGTCCATTGGCGTATTAATTCGTGAAATTTTTGTTTATTTTCTTAAAAAAAAGAATTTTGTTGATTAAGAATTTTCACCATATTGTCGTGTTAATGCAGCATAAAAGCAAACCGAATGATCAGATTACATGCTTAAGAAGCAGAAGTTGTTACAAAATAATTCTAGTTTTTCAACTGCATTTCAATAAGAGGTCATCATGGCAGACCACGAATTTTAATAGGAATTTTATAAAAAATACTTTAATAGTCTTTAGTAGCGGTTACCAAATAAATACGCTTTATTATTGCTTTTAAAGTGGAAAAGAGGGACGGACTCTAGAATTTCGCTAACTGACTGCAACAGATGGATTGTAATTGTAATGTTTCATTATTTAGTCAATATATAACTATTTTCTTTAGCAATATATTAATATATTATAATTCTTATTTAAAAACTTTTTTAACATAGAGCCTAGTATTGAGATTGAATGTGCGAAAAAATTTTAGCAACATTACTTATTTCGTACGGAAAAATTGAGATGTACTCAGTGCTGTCTATTTTGTCACTTATTCATGTTTTCTTTTTTTTCTTTTTAGTATACATGTTTGTACTTCGTGCGAAAAAAGCTTTGCTTATGTTATTTCGCTGCTGAAAAAACAAATATTCCCAGAAACAATTTTAAATGAAAACATGTTGCAGATACATATTGTGTGTTTTTCGCTTTAAAAACTCAGTACTACATTTCTAAACTTATTTCGCATATATTTCATACTAAACACTTTTGTATGCAATTTCAAAGAATTTCACGCGAAATAATGAACTCAATATTAGCCTTAAACAATTGAGTTTTTTATTCACTATATTAGCTTCTAACATTGATTATAAATAGCTTGCTTTCTATGTTTCCCAGCTATCTATATGTCGACATTTCATAGGAGCTATCCTAATCATCAGTAGACTTTGGACATTTTTGAAAGATATTCTCAAACATTCATTCATGATTCAACTTTATATCCCAACAAACTAAATAAATTGTTGACAATTTAAAAAGAAAAATGATCTAATAATACCTGTCAAAACACAAAATGTCAGAGACGTGTATAAATGTGATTTACAACTTATAACGTAGATGATACTAGAATAATAGATGATAGAATATTTTTTTTTTTTAGCTTGGACCAGTACTCAGGGGATAACCCCTACATATGCAGTGCATTGTACTGGAACTAGGAAAATAGATTGTGAGAAGGAGAAAAAGGGGAATAGTGTTTGTGAACTTAACACACGGAACGACCAAAACAAACAATATCACAGCATTTAGAATGTTGAAATTAAATTAGTTAAAACTGATCAGTGCCCAGTATATATACCTTCGACACTGCTCAGACTAACAAAAATTAGATCAACACCGCGCACACCGTAAGATAATAAAATACATAGGAGGAGCATAAAAAAGAAATTAATAATAACAAATAGAAAAAAAACATACGACAATAAACAAATAATAAAAAAAACACGTACACACATGATACAAAACTGTACCTATATATATACTATAGAAAACACGGACAACAATGAAAAACACGTGTGTATAGAACGAAAGACAAAACACTACTCAATATATAGAATATTGGCACATAAAGTTGAATATTTGATGATATCTTTCAAAGATTTCCAAGTCTATTACGGTAGCGATTAGGGTAGCTCCTGTGAAATACCATTAAGTAGAAGCTAATAATATAAATAATAAACTGAATTGTTTGAGCTTTATTTATTCAAGTTTACTCAAATTATAAACACTTTCAATTACTATCATTCCCTTTAACTTAAAATAGAAAATTTTTAAGAAATTTTTTTAATTTCTATAGAATTATAAATAATATATACCTTTCTTTAGTTAAATAAATAAATTGTATTCAGGCTTAATAAAATAAATTAGCTGACTTTAAAAAATATATTCAAATATACACGAGGAATTCTATTAACAAAATTTAATTAAATAAACGAATTTTTTATTCAAACTAACATTCTTTACAGATGTTGATTTAAATATTTGTGTGTGTAGTTTGCCTTTTACAATGCTTTAACTAAATTTTTGATGGTTCAACAAAATTCTACCTATGTTTTTAACAAATATTTTTTATTTCAAGAGGCGTCATCGTCAACGCGTGAAGTCGATACTTGTCTGTTAAATATTGTCGATAGCGTTTATCTATCGCTTATGTCTAGGAAATATCGAAAGCCTATTAAAAAATCGTCATCGTCATAGCATGTCGAAGACGAATTTTTTGATATCGTCTTGATGTGATGACGACTTCTCAAATTTTATTGGGAACTTTGTTTATTTGAATACATTTTGTTCAGATTTGAAAAATAATCTCTTGATTTAGTTATTTTTTCGCGAATGGTGTACACATATTTTATTATTTTCGCGAGTGGCTTACTACATATTTTTGTTAATATTACCAACGATTAATTTAGTTGTCCGATGAAGTCCATTTTTTATTTTTTGAGCGCCGAAATAAATGTAATTATCGCATTCGAAGTCAGGAAGTCAGCTTTTGTGGGACTTCTATAGAAAATAACTGTTTGGTACGCTTTCTGTGCTGGCTCCATATGTCTTCAAAAACAATTATGGTTAGAATGTTATTGTCAGTGATGAGCGGTATATGAACATGATTAGATGTTTTATCGTGCCTCTAAAATAATAGTGCCACATGCTATAACATCACTTGTCTACATCGATAAACCAGAAACAACTGAACAGAATGTGTCGTTAATTTACATCAGCACCTGCTTTGTCGGCCTAATTTGATTATGGGCAAACCCCTTGTTGAAGCTTGGAATTTCAAATCTCTCATGTATGCTTTGTGAGTTGGCGAAGAGCATCAGCCCTTAATCAACTAAGCTGGCTAACCATCGCTACCAGTTTCTTTTATTCCGGGTATCTGATGCAATATAACAGCATCGCGGGGGTTATTAGCGCCCGAAACCCGGCATGCTTCAAAGTTATCAGGGAATCTAATTCCCATTTCTCCGATTTATAATTAAACCACAGCCAGAACGTATCAGCCAAGATCCTGGCACCTTAACCATTATCTTGAGGGATGGCCTGCAAAACAGAGCCTTCCGGGGGTTTTGCTGATCTCCGCCCTGCCAACACAACCTAAGTCATGTAGCTTCCTAGAGTTTTATTTCTACAACACATGAGGCACTACTACCCCTCTATACCCCACTGGAGCAGAGTGCCCCGGTTAGGCGTACACCAAGTCAAAACATGCTCCACGAAGGAAAACAATTGAACACGGCTGTAAATGCTGTGAAAATTGGTGTTCCAGATTACCCCTTGTACGCGCCGTAGCTGAAATCACATTTAAACATTATTGTCATAAAACTTTCTAACCAATAACACCATTTTCATTGAAATTAAAAGTATATGTTTTAAACTTGTGCATCTCTAAGAAGCACCCTATATTTCGGCAACAATAAGCTTTTAAAATATTCATATCTGTTAATTGGAGCTGTCCACAAGAACTACATGGTGAATTTTGTGCATAGATTTGTCTCAGCAACCTCACAATATGCGTTTCTATCATCAGTTGATGCTGTTTGGTTTCGCCGAAGATTCGGAGCGTTCATTAAATAAGTCTTTCAATACACAGCAAAAGCAAAAAAATTGAAAGTCAATGTTTTAGAAATAAAAGGAGGGCATATAACTGTGACAATTAAAAACTGAGTTGGATTCTTTATTATATCGTACACATTTCCTGATGGCTGAGGAAATTACAAAAGTGTTTGACATCAAAGGTAAGACAAAGCCAAGTTATCGAAACCAGGTGATGCCTCTTGTGTTGGAGTAACAATTTGAGCACATACCGCTCACGAGCCATCAAATACGAGTACAATTGACAATTAGTTTGCTTTAGCTGCCAATTATTGTAGTTGTTGTTAAATAAGGATGTTAGAACGCGTGCCATCCGCAAATTACAAAACAAAAATAAAACCTAACACCGCACAATGACAATGAAATAACAAAAACAAGAAAGCAATAACAAAGGCAATAATGACAATCGAAAGAAGAAAATACAACAAAATATTTGCCCTTAACACCTACAATTTCTTTTCCTCTTTTTTTCAATGACACTGATAAGGAAAATAAGTAGCAAATGCCGATTGACGAGCTGCTGCATCGTGCTGCAAAAGGTGGTGTAAAGCTGCAACAATTAGAGAAATTGAAAGTCACTTTATTTTTCAATAGTTTTCATCTTTTGTAAATGATACTTGTTCTAAGTGGTCAATCAGAGATCTTTGATTAGGAAAAGAGATGAAAAAGGGATACAAAGAAGTAAATAAATAAATAAATTAACTTTAGGTTTGACTTTTCTCTGCAGTTGCCCCCGACAATGGACTCCTAATGACATTGAGGTTTTGCCCACTAAACGAAAAGTCAAATTAAACCCAGCAGATGCTCTAATAATTCAACAACGAATAAAGATAAATTAAGAGCATTTAATGTTAAAGAAAACAATATATTGGCGAAATTAATCGAACCAGGAAATCAAAGTAATCTTTTATTTTTGTACGTTGTTTAACTTGCTTTTCTCAACTATAGTTATATTTTTCTTATTTGTATTATTTTCGTTTCTTTCATTTTCAATTGACGAGTATTGAGGCATGCAACAATATGCAATACCTTCAGCCTCCTGCAGCACCCATATTCATTCAAAAAAGTTCATCAGATGTCTGCAGTTTTTTGCACTTCTCCTTTTCTGCATTGTAGAAAAACCTCCTGGCATTAAGTTTTTTCTTCGGCTTTTGCTTATTTTGCCTCTTCTATTAAAAGCAATTCTGGGTTCTTCTTTTCAAGCTGAATGGAAATTTTTGAAATAATAAATCTATAAACTTGTGCGTCTAAAAATTGCAAACAGACAATATTCTGGTTGTACAGGCTTTGCTGCCTGTTTCTTTCTTTTTGTTTTTTACTCGTGTTTATTTAGTTTCGTGATTGTATTTTCCTTTTTCATTTTTTCAAGTTCATTTTTTATGGGTGCCAAATTAAGAAAATGTTAAAAGGCTGCAACGGCACGGTGGAGAAAACAAGAAAAATGCGAGAGAGAAAGAGAGAGAGAGAAGTAAAGGAGTGTTTTCTTGTGGTTGGTTTGACTAATTTTTATCTGCCGAGAAGTTTCGCAAATGAAAATATTTCAGAAATAAATAAGGCTTACATAAGAAATTGGCTAAAATTTCACCTTGCCCGGTGTAAAATTGTTCCCATCCCATCGAATCAACTTTCAAGTAGAACTCGAGGTCTGTTCAAGCAAGCAGATAACAAAAAAAAAAAAAACACGAGGATGGTGATTATACTTCATGCAGAATTTCATGTTAATTCAAAATGATTTCGTTTTCTAATCAAATATTAATTAGTTAATAACGTTTTTAAAATGAGAACAACATTAATTTTAAAAAATTAATTAACAACACTTAGTTACATTATTTGTTTTACAAAAATTTGAATTCAACAGTAACTCGCGTCGCCTACGCGTCTCTCAGCTCAAAAGCTATAATTTACCCTTATTGTCTTTAAAACAATGTATATTAGCAATTATATTGGAAATCAGAAACCTAATCTGATTACGTGAAAAATTGTGAGGTATACGTATAAAAAAAATCCCTAATATCGGGCTTTTTTTTTACAGATTATAGATAAAGAAATATATTTTAATATTATTGAAACGGTCTTTATTGAATAGAAACTTTTATGACATTAATGTTCAAATCTGTAACAGTTGTGATTATGAACGAACTCTACGGGGTGAATTATTCAATGTCGCTACTTTTCGCTATAAGTTTGTAGCCCTATAGACGATCCCCTTGCTTAAGAGTTCGGGCCTTCTATTCCCTCCTGTATGCAACTTCCCAACGGTCAATGGAAGACAAGGCGTAATAAGTTTGAATGTCGAACCCCACTGAGAGCATTAGCCCTCAAACCAACTCACCCGTCCAACTATCACTCCTGGTTCCTTACAGTACAGGTATCTGTTGCAAGACAACAGCACCTCGGGGGATTGTTAGCCTTGAAACTGGCGTGAGCCTTAACTATCAGAAAAATCATAGTAACAACGTTTCAGCCAAGGCAAGCAACTTAACCATGATCGGCACCGAGAGATCTGCAAAGCAGAATCTCCTGGTAGCTTTGCTCAGCCCTGCCAATTTCAACCTTTGATACTGGTTCGGAAGTCATGCAGCTTCCTAGAGTTTTGTTTGCTACAACAAATTAGGGACTCCTTCCCCTCTATCGCCCAGAAAAAAGTGCCCTGGTTTGCTCTACGCCAAGGCAAACCTGTTCCCCGGGGGGACAAATCTGGAACACCAATTATTGTAGCATTTACGATCATAATTCGTCAATACTGCTTTGAATTGTGTTGACATTGAATTGTTTTGGGCTTATCGCTATAGAGAAATGGCTCTACATACCGCCAAAGATAATAATTCAATGGGGTTAAATCAGACGATCTTGGTGTCGAATTAATTGGATGAAATTATTCTTTCGTCAAAAGTTTCCTCAAGGCTCAATCAAGTAAATCAATTGTAGAGCTCGCTGTGTGGAATGACGCTGCATTTTGTCGTAACCAAATGTCAGCCATTTTAATGCTATTGACCCGAAAGAATGTCTAATCGCGTCCCTATACTGTTCGTCATTGACAATAACATTCTAAAAATCATTGTTTTCGAAGACATGGATCAAACGCTCCAAACGTAATTTTCTGTGAATATAATGTTTGGTGATTATTCTCACTCCAAATAGCTTTTGATAACTTTATAACCTTAAATTTCTTCAGAGCAATAATTTACAGAATCAGCGAATGTTTTGTCTGAATCAACAACACTTGAGTTGCAGAAAATTTCAAGTTGAATGTTTAATATAAGAATATTAAATATTTTGAAAGCTTTTAGGCTTTTAATTTCTGCAATAAAAAAAAATTTGTCTGGAATATGTTTGCAACAAGTTTATCTGTGTTTGTGTTTTTCTATAATATAATATAATTTTGCCTTGTGTGCTTTAGGACTTATTGACGCGTTTCCTTTAAGCTTATTACAAAATTTAACTGCTTATTACTTCAAATTAAGCTTTCGTTCATCGTTCGAATGTCTTGATTTAAAAATGCACTCTCTTGACACCCTGTTTATGTCAAATGTTTCTTAATGTTTAATGATTTTTTCCTCATGTCTAAAATCCTTAAGGCGAACTTCAGTGGTAGGGTAGCATACAAAGCTATTCAAACTCGTACAAAGAAGAGTAGGGTGTTGTTGTATACAATATCATTTCTTCGTCATCAACTGAATGATTTTTTTTTCTTTTTTTTTTTTTTGCTTCAAAAATTGATTGGGGGAAAAATCACTGAAATGGCATTTGCAACACAAGAAGCAGCAGTAGTCCTCAGAATTGTTTATTTTTTTTTTTTATGAACTGGCAGATGCGAAAAATGCGCTCGAAACTACGAAAAAAAAGTTAGCCGATGTTGGTGACTTCTTTTATGAAAAAGTTTTTGTTTTTGTTGGTATTTTTTTTATAAAGTTTTTATAAATTTTTGCACAATTCTAAAGGACTCTTTATTTTTTGAAGGCAAATTACATACTTGCACTTACAATAAAATTGTTACACTTTTTTTATTCTCCTTTTGTCGATTTAAAAAAGAAACTTTGAAAAATGTACTTGATGATTGCAAAGACATCTTAACAAACCTTGAATAAAGTCGATGGTTAGAATTTCAAAACCACATTTCGTTTTATATTTGATTTTATATTTGAAATTGATATAATTTAGTAATATCCATTTCATTTGGCTTAAAACTATTTCTAATGCCAAAATGGCATGTTTGAAGTGTTAAACAAACTTTGTGATCTAATAATAACTTGTGGCACATCGTTAGCAGGTTTACAATCTATTGTCCTACTAAGCATTTGATTTTCTATTATATTTTGTTGTCTATCAATTGCAAACAAAACAAATTTGATAAAAAAAAGTTCTGATATTTTCTACAAAAAATATAACCTGTTTTTTCTTTTTTCTTAATATAAAATAATTCATCTCAGCCAACATGTTCTTTTGTTCAGCGCAGACTCCTTTTTATTTCTGTATAAAAAAAAAAATCGTAAAAATAGGAGGGAAAAATATTTTGCCGCGCGCGCGCGTTCTTAACAAATGAGTTTCAATTTGAATACAGCGGCAACCAACAAATAAAGAAGAAAAAAAGTTAACAACAAAAAAGTTGTTTGAGCGCATAAAACAACCCAACAACTCCTCGTCCCTCTTCACAAACACAAAATCCTGTATGATCACTGACCTTTTAAACAACAAAAATTAATGAAAAATCTAATAAAAAAGAGCCTGTTTTAGACAGCATCCAAACTTGTTAATCACTCAAAATACAACTTGTTTCCTGAAGACCGTGATGTAAAGGAGAAAAAGGTAAAAAATTAGATGGATTTAGAAGGATTTTCTTAACAGTAAACAAAACATTAGTGTGGGTTAAAAGGTTAAAAACGCTAAATAGTAAAAATCTTAAAAACTCATTACATTGAAAAAACGCTTTTAGCAGACTGGTTTTAATTTGGTTTGCTTTTTCATTATATTTCATTATGAAAGACACAACAATTCTGGAAAACGAATGTAACGAATAAAAATGACAGCTTAAACGTGAATAAAGGACAAGAAGATTTTCTTTTGCAAAATGGTCATATTGCCAAGACAATTGCATCTATTGTTATTAAAAAATATATAATTTTAAGGAACTTATTAAAGAGAAATACAGTTAAAGTTTAAAATATTATTATAAATTAATGAATTTCTAATATAATCAAATACCCATAAATCCATATCTCATATCTATTAAACAACTCCCAGCGCCGGTCTTAACTTCTGTTCTAAATTTCATTAAAATCAGTTTCACTACATTCTCTTCGACATTCTTAAATTGTTAAAATGTAATAGTATAATTCAATTTTCCTATTGGGGCAATAAATTTCTATCGATTATAAAAATTGCAACGAAATCGTATTATTAGTTTCAGAAGGATGCACAATGTGACGCAAAATTAATCACCCAATTTCGTTTTTTAATAAATAAAAAAAAAAGTATTTTGACTGTTGGACCTGTACAATTTGTTTTGTTAATTGGTAAGTATGATATCAGCAAAGTTGTTGCCACCAAATCGCCAAAGCTGGAGATTAAGTGAACAAGAAATGCCTCCTTCGTAACATCCATGGTGGCTCTTGTTGTGTGTGCGGATGCATCGTCTTGTTGAAACTACATGTTTACCAAGCTCAACTCATTCAATTCCGGTAGTAATAAGTCATGGTCCAGTAGCGTTCGCCAGTAACAGCAACATGTCTTCCAAAACTACGGTTCAAGCACCCCTCCCGTGTGAACACCGCAATACACAGTAGCCTTCAGTAGAGATGACGGCTTTTCATGCATCACAAGCGAATTTTTAGTGCCCGAGATACGAAGATATTGTTTATTGTCATAACTGTTTAAATGAAATTGCACCTCATTATGATTTTCAACTCATTATGATTTTCAACTGAAAATTGTTCGTCACAACTTTCCATGCTTTTACAAAGTATAGCGCTCCTCTGTCTAGCCCTCAAAGGTCCTATATGATTGACGTTAAACGCCATGTGCAAAAGCTATTACATCACACGATAGGTTGATTAAGTTTGCGCTACCCTGTACATAGCGTCCTACGTTTTCTACTCATACTCGTATTTTTATATGTTCAAATGTCATTGCAATTGTCTTGATCTTTTGTCTTTTTTATTCTTAGGTATTGCTAAAGGATGGAGAGTTGGACCTAAGTATCAGCTCTTTCAATAAAAAATGTACTGTATTTGAGCAATTCCTTCGGGTTTTTTGGGAAATGAACACTTTAGGGGAAAAGTGGGTTCCCCCTAAAACAAATAGGCAGATGGATGTTGTAACGATAGCAAATTCAAAGTTCTTTAAAGTTTCTTTAAATATGTAATCCTTTGATGCAGGTCATATATTCTTTGTATATTTTTATATAAGGCAATTTACAAACCACGGACAGCTTATGCACTTGAAAGGGTATGACTTAAAAATTGTCACACTTCAGTCACGTTTCGGCATAGATCTCTTGTGAAATATATCTTATATAAGAAATATCAATTTTGTGAGGAACTTCATATTTTAGTTGCTTAGGATAGAAGAAGCTGGAGGAATATCTCTACGAAGCTTACTATTACTTTTGTACAGCGGAGTCGCAGTAAACAATAAATTAACGGTTCACCATGTCATTAATTCACATTCCTATTGATCAAAAAGTTAAAATATTAGATCCAGATAACATCAATTTGATTTGCACAACTGGCTCTATAACCTGAGCTCTTAAACCTTGCAAGTAACCGAGAGCATGTATTATTCCCATGTACGAGTATTTTGTAATATAACTTATCATCGATGAATGAGTGTGAAAACTGACATCAATTTCAATAACAATATTTCTCAGAGAATTTTGTCGTATAGTGAGTATCATCAATGCTACAATGTGGTGACATCGATCCAATGATACATATTATTAATAATTAAATACGTCTAATTTGTTAAAATTTATTTGAAGAAAAGGATACGTTGTAGTATAATATTTTAAGCGGTTGTTAAAATTATTATTATTAAATTAATTTTTAAGAATAGAAAAAAATTCATCATATTGATGTAAATTTGTAATCACGGCAAGTATAGTTTAAGCAAAGGCATATAAATAAGTACAACTACAAAGCGAATATACTCGTACATATAAATGAAGGTATTGTTGATACTTAGTCAACATATACGGCGTTAACATGTTTTGTGTGAGAAATCCTTTAGCATCCTTTTTAATTTTCGGTGCGTTTTTCAAAATTCCGGTCGCACCGAAATGTAAGAATGTAAGAAAAAAGCGTTTGTGCAGCGGTTTGTATACAAATTACAACATTTTTTATTTTTATTTTACAAAGCTCACTAAGAACACGAAGTAGTAATGAAAAGGACGCACCAAATCTTACACTGCTGTTTTAAATTAAAGATATTTTCTAAAGAAAAAGGAACATTTCATTTTATAAAATTTTCTTTTTCATTTAATAAAATTTTCCGTGTGTTCTTATTAAAATACCAGGACCAAGTTTGTCAAATATCACTATAAAAACAGACACTGAATACTTGTGATGGTGCGGGGTGCAGTTACTGGTTTATAAATTTACAAATGACCAAAATATTAACAAAATTATTCAATTCTTTCAAAATATTCTGCCTTAAAAGCTAAGTATGGCATAATGTACCTTTTATTTGCCATAATTTGATCAGATTCTTGTATATTTCAATAAACATATCTTCACAAAAACACAATTGAAATTTACACTATTTTTAACGAAATCGCTCTTCAACGAGTTTGCTGACCTGTAGTGCGATTCTGCAACTTTTAACGCTCCGATAATCGGAACTTTCCTACGAAACGTACTGCATCACTTGGTGTAAAGATTATGTGTTTCTTTAATATAATTTTAGAGATGGTAAACAGCTGTGTTTTTGTGTATAGGTGTAATAGAAGATTGTAAAAGTAAAGTCTTATTTTGATCGGCAGCAAGCATCGTTAAAAATATTACTGAAGAACAGCAAACTCGATAAAATATTGTAACAATTATATTATCGATAGGATTACTAGCCCAAGTTTGAAAGACACGATTTTGCCTACTGAAGGAGTTTGATAATATGCCAACAAGCGGAGCTGTCAAGCAAGTTTGATCGTCTATTAGCCGCTTAAAAGTGTGTTTCATTGTTATGCTTTTAAGGCAAAAATATTGTACTTTTTTTTAAATTGGGATTAGAAATAAAAGTTCTTCATTTGGTGCGTTTTTGTTGAAATAACGCGTTTTTCTCTCAATTTGGTGCGTTTTGAATTTTCTAAGTTGACAACTCTGTGAGGTAAATACGAATATAATGAGAGCGTAGAGAGTAAACTACGAAATAACTACGAGAAAAATAGAGTAGTTTCTCGTACACAGCATACACACAATTAAAATATGATAATGCGACCAACCGACATTATATCGATGACAGTAAGTCGTCGAAAGTGATCAAAAGTGTAATGGGGTAAAAAATGAGGATATTCGGCTTTACATTGATGTCGGGTTTTCTATGAGTGTACGTTACCATCTGGCAGGTTTTCGGTCACTTTTCTGCTAACTTTGCGTTCCAACGGCATAGAAATCTCTCTTTTTAGTAGTCGTGTTGGACAAAATAAAAGTGACAGTTTAGTTTTGCAAAGACTTTTTTAACGATATTAGCCGTGAAGGCGTGTTGGATCGCCCCCGTGTTATTCCCTAAGCTTGGGCTTATATGTGCGGTTTTCAATTCTACATGATCCAAGCTGCCGACAGGATGATTTTATTTTTTGGTTAGACATATTTTCCAACGTTTTACCAAACCAATGAATGATTTTTGGTAGACGGAGTTGTCAAACTTTCGTTGATATCTAGTCAATATTTCAGTAGAAATCTGACTTAATAAAAATTACTAGTATTCATGTCACCCGTTATTTGTAGCATGTGCATATTTAAATGAAATTTTCAAGAGCAAGAATAATTAAAAAATTGCAAAATGATGCCGCGTTGTAACCTCACGTACTTCGATCAATTTCTCACAGTGATTTACGTGCAAATTGATTTTTTTTTGCATCCTCTGTTTATTTTGTTTTGTGCGTTTTAATATATTTATTTAAAAGTTTAAAACGCAACAAACATGAATGAAAACGATCACACATTTGCAAGCGAAATGCAGAACAGAATCAATCCCCTGACTTGAAACTTTATCTTCACGTGTCCTTTTCCCGTTATTGCATGCTCTTCGTTTCTGCTGCAACACAAATTTCTCATACACATCGAATTCGTCATTATTATTATTATTATTATTTTTGTTTTGTTGGTGATGTGAATATCATTTAGATTTAATTCAAGAAAAACGAAAACGATATCACTGCATATAATTAAATGTATCCTTGGCGCCAAAATACGCACATGACGAATTGCTGTTTTTTTTTCTTCATTTTTAACACTTGAAAGAAACTTTTATAATCGAAGGAATGAATTGCAATCTGTTTAATTCAGTTTTACCTCAAGTTATTGTTTGGATTCTTTAATGCAAATTTGATTTGCGCGAATTCACATTTTACACATTTGCATTTCGTTTCTGTTCTTTCGCTCGCTCGTTCGGTTTCTTTTTCATATCGATCTCTTTCTATTCGTTTTCTCGCACAAGTGCTGGTCTTTTACTTCATGTGATTTTCTGGTATTATGTTATTTGCAATTTGTTGTTTGCGGCATTATTTGCAATGTTGTTGTTTCTGCTGTTTTCAGTGCAATTGTTGTTGTAAAACAAACTCATCTTAAAGATCTTTATGCTATTGTCTCGTGCTATGCGAGGCCGAAGGTAAATAAAATCTGAATGTGAACGTGAATGGGGAGAAATAAATGTACGTTTGTCGATTGTATACCTAGCGTGTTTGTGTGTGTGTGTGTTTGATTGGGTGTTTGTAGTGGTAAAAGTATCTGTATCAGAAGGTAGGAAATGATTTTTTGTTTATTTTATTTGTATTGGGTAGACGTCGCTTTTATTTCTCTTTCTTATTTATTTTCATTTATTTATTTTTTTTTCTTCGCAAAAACTTACTTTTGTAGGGACGTATGATTTTTGGTATTTGTTTCTTGCTTTTGCTTAATTTGCGCAGCTGTGCGCTTTGAGACTTTTTGAGCGCTATTTTTTAATTTGATTTGATTTCTTATGCCTAAATTATGGGTTCATATAGCAATTTCTTTTGGTATGTACAATATTTTAAATTGCTGTTGTTGTTTTTGTGTTTGTTGTGAACTTTTGAACAGGAATACAAGTTTAAAATAAAAATGCGAAAAATATTGAGTAAGGTTATGGTGAGCCGAAAAATATTTAAGGGCGCTGTGTGCTTTTTAGCACGTTCTATGGCAGTTTTATACACATATGTATATACTATTTTGCCCTTTGGAAAGTGATGCAAATACATACATATGTACAGCTATTGACAACTAATTAGAAACGCTTAAAAATTTCATACTCTTTATTTAATTCAAATTATTTATTATTTAAATTTCGAAAGACTTAAAAAGGAACAGAAACATTAACAAATCCTCTATTAGTTAGTAAACACTTTGTCGAAAAGAAACCTAATCTTTCAACTGTTGACTGCGACGCCTAATTAGAAACGATAAAAACCATTAGAAAAAATTTTGATGTTACGTTTATATTCTTATTTGTTGTCAATATTTTGTGGCAAACTCCTTTTGCTTTAACATAGCCTGCGCATTGATGTTATACGGTTACTATAACGCACCACGGGTGGTGCCCTTCATGCCTTCTTAACTTTTTCTAAAAGAGTCGCTCGTGTTTGTGCCATTTATAGTACTCACTGCTTTTTTCACATCGGCCCATCGGTGTTCGATGGGCTTTAGCTCCGAACTTGACGATGTCCACTCCAAACCATTGATGGGCTTGTCTTCAATGTACTTCTTTCTTACCTTGGCCGTGTGCTTTGGATCATTTTCCTATTGAATTTTCAGATAACAGGCAAATTCTCTTCAGTCCACGCAACATCATATTCTTAAGTATGTCAACAATAGTTTTCTTTGTGTATTCCATCAATTTTGTGGATTGGTCCAACCTCGTTCTAGGAAAAACATGCCCACACCATCCTCCAGCATGCTTCACTATACTTATAATATAGCGAAGATAAAATTTGGCTTGATGGGCCTTCTTACAATTCTTCGACTATCTGTATCAAGGCGATTAATCTACGTGCCGCCGCTTCTAAACACATATTTCCATGATTGGCTTGCCAAGTCAAGTGAAACTTAGCAAATTTCACCTGACGCTTTCTCTGAATTCTGCTGAGAAGTGCTGTCTTGCGTGCTGTTGTGCCATTTAGCCGCACTTCAAGCAAACGACGTGAAATAGTCCACTTGGATATCGATTATTAAATCTGTTGCATCAATAGGTGATTTTTTTAGATCGGCTTTAGAGTTTCGCGTTATCATGTGGTCTGTATATTGCGATATTTTCTTGGGCCGTTTCTGTCGTGGAACGTTTGTTATGGTGTCATATTTTTGAATATGTTGCAAAGTAATTTTTTCAACATTGTAGCTGCTCTGATATTTTTCTATTGCTTTTCCTGTTCTATGCAGTTCAAAAATGGAGCTACTTACTCCAGGAGTGCAGTTCATACATTTTTCCATTAGAAATCTTAAAGGTAATACGCTATTATACTTAAAAGTGATAAATTTAAGAAAAATTAAAAATTACTGATCTTTTTCTAACCTTTCACAGCAAATTTTAAAAACTAAATGGCCGTTTCTAATTATGTGACTATACTAAGAATTTGTCTACAAGTTTGCAAAAAAGAAAACGCTAATTGAAATGCTTAATAAGGAAAGCAACATCATTTAAAGACGAAAGATAGTAATAAACAAAATACCAAGTGTTTGCAAAACAACATAATAGAAAATTTCCGAAACATTTTGTATATCACTGGTAAAAAAAATTGTTTCTATTTAGTTGTGAATAGCTGTGTTTACGCACGTAAAAATTTATTAATTAATTAATGGAATTTTTAATTATACGACATGCCTTCATCAGGTTAATAAAAGCTAAAAGGTTTAAAACTTAAAGGAATTTCGAATTTTTTGTAGAATGTGTATTTTTATATATCACACACAATATTCGCCAAAATGAGAAAAATAAAGGGTGTCTCCATGAAAGAAACATCTTTTGACATTAAATTTTGAAATTAGATTAAATCAACTTCCAGCGACTGCAAATTAAGCTCATTTAAAATTATTTGTATAATGTTTTTATGTGGTGTTTATGGAACACGAATGAGTAATACGTCTAGAAAATTTCTATAAAATACAATTAAATTATTGAGCACATTTCATAAAAATTTTTTTAGACGATTGAGCGATAAATCGTCTTCCATAAACACCACTTTAAAGTGCACTTAAAATGCAAACTTGAAATCATTTCGAATGTAATTAAAGAAAAGCGTAAAATTCTGTTATGCTGGTCCATTTGGGATATGTTTGAACACAATTGTCAATGTTTGAACAATTTTTGTCAAAGCTGTGCCTTTGTATAAATGTCTTCCATCGATCGGTTGGCGTATTTATTACAACAAGATGTTTTAAAACACTTAATTGTTCTGAAGAGGGAGTCCTTTAGACTCCTCCTACCTTCCTCTCATAAATGTTTTTATTTTTTAAATATTTTATGCAGGTTTTGTAATTAAAGCCAGCAGAGTTCGAACAACCCTTTAATAAAAAACTTTTCTCACCAAAAATTCAATTTAGTAAAAATAAAACATATTTTAATTAAATCATTTGAAACGTTCAATTGAATACACAAGTTGAATAAAATAATTGCCGGATGTATTTTTATTTTTAACAAATCAAACATTGTCGCCTGGAAAAATAAAATAAATATTTTGAGCCGCAACAGCCAACTTACTTTTCTTAAAAAAGAGGCGTAACTTCTGAGCATTTGTACATACATACATACATACATACATGTGCTCATAAATATAGTAATTACGAATTAACCGAACTAATAAGTTGTAATTTCTTGTCTTATGAGAAAAAGATGTAAACGAGACGTTCCAAAGCCCTAAATATCCCACAAGCGAAACTAGACTCAAGAATATTATTCTTCTCAACTGTTTATTAACAATTTTGTTAATGGACGTACAATTTTCTATATTTTCCTGGAAATAAAATAAAGGAAGACAATTTTTATAGTGTTTATATGTGATAGCCATGTGCGAATTCCTCCTTTCTGAAGTGTTACAAAAGAGTAACTGAATCACATTTTAAACATGGTGCCTAAAAATGTGTGCCCGCAAATGGCTTTTAATTGCTTTTAATTTCTTATATTTTGTTTGCTGTCAATTTGTTTATTTCGTATTCTCATAAATTCATGATTTATTTTATGTGTTTATTATGATGTGTTTTTTGTAACAAAATCATTTGTCCCCATTTTTTATTCTTGCTGACAATGTTTATTTTGCTTTTATTAGAGGTTTCATTAATAAATAAAATGGGGAAGTTTGAAAAAAGTACATTTGCAAAATTTTTGTTGAACTATAATCATCAAAAAGTATGCTTTAAACAAACCAAGCTTGTTCGTTTAAAGCAAAAGCTTTTCCTTTTTTTTTTTTAACTATTATTTTATTTATTGAATCTACATAAGAAATGTAATGACAATAAGTATTCAAGTCTTAATACTCAAACAAAAAAAAATTGTGATTAAAGTCCTACCAGTGCCGAGTCATCTCTAGCCCAGTCACCAGACGGTTCTCGCAAGGGCGGCTTACCTCTAACTGGCCTTTTTAAACCATAAAGAATAGTCGGACTGAGGAGTACCATCCATACTTTCTAAATACGTTTGTAGAGAAGCCGTTTTGTGGTTTCGAACCAAATTTCTTTTTGCATTCACGTAGCACTCACGTAGCCTTGTTTTTAGTTGAGGAGACCTGCGAAGTTGCCACTCTCGTCTAACTCTTAAAGCAAAAGTGTGTTTTAAACTTAAATTAAAGTTGATTTTAACTTATTTATTTGCTTTGATGAAATAACTTCGTTGTATAGCAATCTGCCTTGCAGAATTAAATATGGCATTCATGTGTTTGCTAATATGTAGAAAGTCAGCTGATTCCAGATGGCTAATTAACGACTAGGTTATATGGAAATAAATTCGATATTCAATGTGGTAGTTATTTAATAAATGTGGTTCGTTCAGTCAACTTGAATCAACTTCATTTTCGACTTTTGTTTTTATTTTCTTTTTAAAGAATTTTGATGGTTGTCTCTTAGGGTAATCGAACCGTTAGTATTCTACGGCCGAAACGAGCACCGATTATGAAAAACCGGTTCCAATGCGGTTAGCGAAGCGGAAACAAAAAAAATTTTTTTTTTCTTTTCTTTGGGAATTTTCAAAATCCCCACTCCTTCGGAAGCAATACGCCATTTCCATTTTTCGCAGTAAGTGTCTGAACACAACGTAATGATAATATACTGCAGTGCGGGTTTTCATACGATTTTGAAGTAAACACCGCAGTGCAGAACAGCATAAAATTAAAATCTATTTTATTTTCATTGCGGACTTTTTTACTTGGTAAATTTTTAACTCTTGCTCTTTCCAATGTTGCCATAGTTTTTGAATAATTGGCCATTTTCACAACACTATTCTAAACAAAACACATGATTTGGAAATTTGTATACTTTTGTCATAATATATATAAGTTTAAAAAATATAAATATAAAAATAGACAATAACGAAAGAATTATCGAAGAAATTAGGTAGTATGACTGCCTTTATAATTTGCAGTCGGGAAATTACAAACACTTCCAATATAAAAAAGATTTGTGCTATTGATGTGTTTTGTATGGCAATGATGAAAACCAATTTTTTTCATAAAAGATGATATTTGGGGCCAATTGGCTATATTCGGATTATCCACATTAAATTCATGCAATGCATTCCATACTACTTCGCATATTTCATAAATAACCTTCTTTACCGTGGATACTCCGTTTTTATCCGCCCAAGCCAAAACTAGCATACTACACCCGAAAGGAAGTTATCCTAATTAAAAGGTTTTTTAATTTGCCACTATTCGAACTATTCGGAAACCGGGTATAAAAAACAGCCGAATAATTGATCCCGTATACTTTTTTAAGGAGGAAAATTGTATCAAACTCCCTTCTTAATGCACATATTTACGCCATCTATTACAGCGTTAAGAATAATATTGCTCTAAAATTTAAGATACGAGTATGCCACGCAAATTTGTCGAAAATAGTACTGTGAATCGTTGATAAAATTTGGACCGTGAAAACCTTTAACATATAAGCTCGTCCAGCATCGTTTTGTTTGCAAGAATTGGGGAAAAAAATTAAAGAGACGGATTATTCAATTAATCTTTAAATATATTTGGCATACAGTTTTACACTGATAGAAACTCTTTCGTAGATACAACGTTTTTTTGCATTAATGTTAGAATTTTGTCGTTGTTGTTCGACCAACGTAAAGAATACTGTTTCATTGCATACATGAAAAAAGTGGCATGATATTATTTGCTAAGTTAGGAAATCGTTTCCACCTTCATCCAAGAAGATTTTTTTATTATAGCAATAAATGTCGTGATCATTAAATCTCGATCAAAGGGCAACTAGCTGTTGCGCTGTCGCTAAACTACTCATCAGCACCCACTAGGATTCGAAATCGGTATGATAAACATGACTGTACTCGTAAACATGACGTATTTTTTAAAACGGCCGCTTAACTAACTCTGTCACCAAGCTTTTTAATTAATTTTTTTTTTCGTAATATAGAAGGAAATTCTTCGATTTTCTTTGCATAACACAAATGATACAATTTTCGTAACGAAGTTGTAAAAAATAAAGTGGAGTTACGCAAAATTTGCATCTTATTTCATAAATGAAATACAACTTTTCATAGTTTCGTCGCAGTTGTGTTCCTAGCATAAGTCCTAAGATTTAAGTTTCTCAATTCATTTGGAAACATTCGTTTGCTTTATCTTTCGATTGAAATTTTATGGCAAACATAAGTGTAAAATAGTTTTGATTTGAATTTTGATAATTTATTGGAAAACAAAGATTTTTAAAACGTTAAAAAAATACACGTCATAAAATTTAACTGATGTAGGCCGCTTTATTTATTTTTATTTTTGGTGCCAACGAAGGCTGTTATTATAATTAACTTTCATTTAACACGTCTGGAATTCATTTCCCTTGCTAAATTGGGAAACCCTGATCCGTTATCTTTATGTGGCGCCAATTAAGCGTGAAATTTGATAAACTATCAACCACGACCGACCTAAAAGCTTTCTGTCACAAATTCGCCAATATGAATGCGTCCATTACTTTGAAGTTGTTAATTGTTCGATTTTTAAATGAAATCTAGTTTTTTTTTCTAATTAAAGACTTTATTAATATTGTCTTGTGACCCCATTTCGCTATCAATTTTCAGAGCAGTAACCGTTGGGAAAATGTTTTAATATAAACTAATGATGATGAGTCAACCGATAGTTTGCCAGTATTTAGAGAATAACCTACTTTTATTCTGCCAGAAGTATCGTATAGATAACCAAAATAGTTTTGGAATTATTTCAATTATACGCTCATTTCGTTTGAAGATGAAAATAATTGGTTTTGTTTTAGCACAATATTCATAAAAAATATTTTATGTTTATTAAGGGTTTTCTTCGCAAACTTTGTAGAGAAATTTGTCAAGTTAACCTGTAATAACCACAAAATATTTTTAATGAATATGTCGGTAAGCTTTGTTTATGGCACGCGTTTATTTGAAAGTGATATTTTTTAAAACACTGGTGCAAAATTTTAAATTCCATTCCTCCGTTTTGAGGACAAAACGTACATATATTATCAGGCCGTTTCAAAAGGACAAATGTGATTTGTGCCTGTTGTGCAAATCACAATGTTTTCTGATTTTCGATGTGATTTATACTCTTCTGTAGCACAAAAAAAAAACAGCTATTTTTTGCTTCAATTTAGTGATATTTATATTTTTTAGTCGAACTTTTTTTTTTTATTGTCGGTTTTATTTGCAAAATACGGTTCATTTCTTTTAATAAATATAAAACGTCAAGTAAAATAAACCAAATCATAAAATAATATAAAAAATCTTGCAACAAAATAAGCGTATCTAGTTTTTTCTTAATTTAGTCAATTATTTCATATAAAATAAATAATTTTACTTAAATAATCAATAGAAAGCACATTAAGTTATTTAATAAAGTACGATCAAAAATTATGATGTGATTTCAAATTGATTGCTTACCGGTTTAAAATCACAAAAATCAAAAATATTTTGTGTACGAAACACCTTTTCTGTGATTTCAAATCATTTTCACTGTCTTTATTATCTCAATAATTTCTATAGATTGTTGGGATATAAAGTTGAATGTTTAAGAATACCTTTCAAAAATGTCCAAAGTCTACTGATGATTAGGGTAGCTCCTATGAAATTTCGACATAGAGACAGCTAGGAAACATAGAAAACAATCTGTTTATAATTTTTGTATTGGTATCATGCTAGAAGCTAATATAGTGAAAAGTTGATTGTAATAAATAGTTTCTTTCATGTCCTCTTTTTAATTCGAATATTTATTTACCCAATTTATAAATGCAAAAGCACGCAAATACACCATTACAGTTTGACGGAGTACAAACAATTTTAAATAAATGAATGAATAAAGTGAATATTATTCGAATGAATATTACCCCAGACATTTTCTGTTGGAATATAGAGGCCAATTCAAAAGCTGAACGCCTTGTTGATTAATCCATTGTTTTACTGTTCTGGCGGTATGAATCGGACCGTAGTTGCGATCGTACGTTCAAGTTATGGATTCAAAGAAATGTTTTTGAAATCCGTTGCAGTCATTTTGTGGAACACAAAAACCAATTTAATGGTTCCATAATACGAAACAGTACCCCCATTTTCTTTATTCGGTCCTCTCGGCTGCATCTGCAGCTCAAAAACCATTTCTCATTATTTATATAGGTATGAAAGTAATAATTATACCCGTCGGGACTATCAATGTTAAACTTTTTTCATCGAAACCTGAGATTTGAAAATCAGAATTTTCTTTTTCAGAGTTATTAAGAGCCTTACCCCGTACCATAAAAAAAAACTGTTTAAAAAATATCAAATCAAAAACTATCTAGTCGTTTATATTGAAAGAAATTCCAGTTATAGCCTTCCTGATTAATATGAGTCAGAAAGCAAATGAACATATTCAAATTCTAACGAGCGTAATCACGCGGACGTTTAGTATGTATGTATATTATATTATGTAAATGTCAATCATTGCAGGCTTTTTCAACATATTTGGCTTTCTCTAAAGATGTTTAGAACGAAAGTTTATTGTGAGCAAGTTAAAACGCTTATTCATATACATGAGACTTTTAGGAATATGCCCAACCTTCGATCAAATATTGTACCTCTATAACCACCCTTTGTTATTGGAATATATATAAAAAAATAAATAAATAATAAAAAAACTTGACCTTCCCCACGCAAAAAAATTACATTTTGAAACCAGTTACAAAATGCACACAATAAAAATTGTCCTGGACCCTTGTCTGCTTTCTAATAAAGTGAAAATTTCCTACTGAAAACGAACCACTCGCAGTCAGACGAAATGTCTGACGTCAAGTTAAATGTGTTGTGTCATGAGACATGCATTTTATTTCAAATGTTGCTGCTTTGAGACTGGTGGGCTTTTTCGTTTTTTTTTTTTTTGTTGTAGTTGTTTTAGTTGTTATTTTTCTTATGGGTTCATGTGTTCCTCATGCGGTGACACAAGAATATGCTATTTTTAACTTTTGACTCGTTTAATACATATTTCGTTATTTCTTGTCAAATTTTCCGCTTCAAGTGATGCCAACACACATTCTAACGTTCGTGGAGATAAGCAAGAAATAAACAAAAGAAACACAATATTAACGTGTGCATTATGCCGAAACGTTGGAGGTGGTCGGTCGGTTGCTGCTCGATTGCTGATTGTGCCATTGTGAAAATATGGCGCGTACTATATTTTTGCTATTATCCTTTTATTTTGGTATAACACATGTGTGTATGTGTGTGTGTGTGTGTGTGTTATTTCCTAGTGCAAGTTTTTCTCTTGGATTTTGTTGTAATTATTTATGAAAAGTACTTTTGGTTTTGAATGTGTCACATGTTTATTCTAATAATAATGCAATCGAATTTTGAGTTGTGAATGAATTTTTAACCTCCTACCAGGTTGTAATAAACGACAATCAAATAAAATACCCTACAGGCAGCTGGAAACAAAACTTTGAATAGAAAATGTTAAATTACGTTATTCATTATGAAGTTGGTTTAACTGTGAAACATACTGTTAACTTTTCGGAAGTATTGTACATACTTTGAAGAGTGTATATAATATATATTCTTCAACTCTGATGCAGTGATGTGATTACATATGTGCCGTAATTGTGCCACTTAAAGTGAGATGACATGTTGTAAGGCACTGTGGCACACTCACTACATTTGTTTTTTGACTTGAACGAGAGTGGTGCAAAGTTTTTATTAAATATTGAAGGCAACGCGCTGGGTATTATCAGTTCAGTACTTATACCCCTGCCAGCTCGTCGTAGTCACATAAAGTCGACGTACTAAGTTGTCAACACTAGCCGAATGTTATCTATATCTATTACTTACATCTAGGAGATATGGAAGGCTTATTGAAAATAAATAATTATTGTCAGAAACGAATAATGTTGCGTTAATGGGGATGATTTTTTCTTTCTTTTTTAGTTAGGACCAGTACTTAATGGTGGACCCTTACATACGCATTATATCTGAACTAGAAAAATAGGGTTTTGGGGAGGATGAAGAGCTGGAGTAGTGTTTGTGAACGTTCGATTTGAAACTTCTTTCATTCGCGGGTAATTTATTCCATACACGGACAGTACGACTGAAGAACGAATTTTCTCTGTTGTGCGATTCATTCGATGAGCGCTGGACGATGCACTCGCATTACAATATGTAAGAAAAAACTCGGATTTGTGGTAGGACATCCCTGAGAGCTTATATGCTCCTAAACGGTTTTGATTGAGCAAAGCATCTTAATTTATTTGCTTGGCTGATTAGTGACAATGCAGAGTCGAGACTTCACCGAATTTCCCAAATAAGATCACATAAATATGTAAGAAAGAAAAGGTTTTGAGCAAAGCTGGACCCTTATGTTTAGGTCGAAGTAAAGTCAAGTGTAGTGCTGGACATTTCGAATTGTTTTCAAACATAGGAGTAGACAATAGTAGGAGACAATAAATAGCTGTATATGTGAGTTTGTTCAACAGCTGATTTTGATATTCTTATTATTTGCTTCAATTTAAAAATTTTTGTAAAAATTATGTTTTATGAGATGTAAACTTTGCTACCGCATTATTTGCTATTTTCATAACTCTTTCCTTTCACAATATTCTACCTACACGTATTATATGAATTTTTTTGTCAAGTGTTAATACAAAGTATTACGCTGTGAAATGACCTTGAAGATTCCTCACGTTAGAAAATTTTATTTTTTAAGCATTTTTTATTTATTGAATCTGCAAACTGAACTAACTATACGAGTATTTGTGTATATGCATATAAGTGTATAAGTTGAACATTTTAGCGTTCTTTGAAACAAACGAAAAAATGTGATAAATTTATAGAAAGAAAAAAACATTAAGGCAAAAATTAAAAATTTTTTTGGCTGTTTCTGATCATTCTTATTTATTAAAAATTTATATGCTTGTATATATAATTGTAAACAAATGCAGATTTTTGACGACTTCTAGGAGAGCAGCCAGAAGATCTTTATGTTTCCAGTAAAACTTTTTAGAAATAAGATCACTGAACAGTGATCTTCTATTAATCTCTGAGTGGGGTTGTAAAAACAGAGTAGCCTTTAACGCTCGTAAGACCCAATGTTGTTTATTAACACACAAACACACGACCGCAAATGCTGATTCATCTGTACTAATGGATGGTATAAATATTAAGGAATCGTATGCTCTTGATGTTCTTGGAATGAAAATACAGTGTGATATTCGCTGGAATGATCACATTTTTCACGTCTCTAAAGAAGCATTCAAGTGCCTCGGGTTTTTGAAACGGTGTAAGATGCACTTCACTCCATCCGACCTTCTTACTATTTATACCACCTACATCCGACCGAAAATGGAATACAACTCTCATGTTTGGGCCGGTGCCTCAAAGTCTATTTTGGGATTACTCGACCGTGTGCAGGAGAGGACGAAGAAGCTCATCGGTGACAATAGGGTATCTAACTCTATTGACTCACTGGAGCACCGACGCAGTGTGGGGTGCCTTACTCTGTTCTATCGTTACTACAATGGGTTTTGCTCTGACGAGATTAGGGATCTTGTTCCCGAAACTCGCACATTTTTACGTAGCACGCGTTTATCGTCTACAGCTCATCCATTTGTGGTCGATTGCCCAAGGAATCGTACTACGCATTACAGAGAGAATTCGTTTTTCAGCCGTACCCTTCGTCTGTGGAACTAGTTGCCTGCAGACATGTTTCCTGTCTGTTATAACGTTGAAAAGTTCAAGTCAAATGTTCACAAACACTACTCCCGCTTTCCCCCTCTTCACAACCTATTTTCCTAGTTGTGGTACAATGCACTGCATATGTAGGTGTCATCCCCTGAGTACTGGTCCAAAATTAAAAAAGGCACATTTGCAAAGAAAAAAAAAAAAAAAAAAAACATGGGCATGCTCCGATCAACAAGTTGATTACAAGTTGCAAATTTGCACAATGACAACCGTGAAAACCCTTATTGTTTGCCGAAGAAATTTTCAGCAACAGTTTAATTTGATATTTTTGAAACAATTGAATTTATTTACTTTATTATCTTCTGATATTGATACCAATATTATGTATATATGTTGGATACAAACAGTTTTCATAGCTGTCTACACATTAAGGGTAGCTACCCTAATCATCAATAGACATGAAAAAACGGAAAGTAGGAACGTGGGAAAAAAGCTTATTTTTCTTGAAAAATATTATTAGAACATTTTTCTTTTGAAATATAGTTAATTGTGTAAAATATCGTTCAAAGGTTTCCAAGTCTACTGAATATTTAGGATAGCTGCTATGAAATGTCGACATGTAGACAGCTAGGAAACTTAGAAAACAAGCTGTTTGTATTTTTTGTTTGATAAATTTAAAAACTTGAATGATTTACAGATCAGTAACAAAATTTTCTATTAGCAGAGCACTGGCGGGGACTTGCACTGAATACACACGTGATAATAACATGTATATCTTGCCTGCAACTATGTGAAAAAGTAAGAAAAGTATATAAAGTTGATAAAAACTTTCCAAATAGTTTGTCACAACTAAATCTTGTGAGTATATTTGTTTTACAGAGAAGATAAGCATGCAATTGTGATAGTTGTTTCCCTATTTTTCTTTATGAAAAGTACAGATATCGCATTCTGTTTTAAAGTTACAGCTGCAAGTTAAACTAAAAGCTTGACACGTAAAGTCTAGAACATTTGTTGAGACTTTTTCTATTTCTTATCTTTTCGTATGTACACGTGTTCTATTCTTGAGTTTATTCACCTTTTTCTACGAATCTCCCAATAAACTCCCTAAAAAACCTTCAAGTAGAAAACAAAGTGTAACATTTGTTCAATCGCATTAAAACGATATTGTAAGAAAAACAAACAAGCTGTTAAAAAACAGAAATGACAAGAAATTTCCAAAAAATATAAAATATTTAGAAGAATGTCATTTACTTGAACAAATATTCGTGGCACACCTTGAAGAGAGAGAGAGAGCATGACATAAAAGAAATATTTTAATAGGAGTAGTGAAGTTTGAGAGTAGACTCTGTCTGACATTGGAAATGTTACAGTTTTCATACGCTGTTGCTTATCCTGCATAATTAAAATGATGGCACGAGCCTTTTTTCCATTTTTGTTTTCTTATTTTACTTCCTTAAAAGTGTCTTATAAAAGCGTGTAAGTCCTTCTTGCTTGTGAAGAAGTTCCTTGCACTTTGTTGGCGTAAGGATTTAATGCCTACAACATCCGAACTTCATTATTTTGTTCCTTATTACGATCATTTGTTGGTGTTTTTTTTTTTTTTTTTTTTTTTGTGGTAACCTTAAATTTATTCATTTGTTTACATGCCCATATGTTGTTTTAGTTTGTTTCTCTTATTTTTTTCTTGTTATAATTGTATTTTTCATAACAACCGTGTTATCAACTTGTTTATCATTCGGGGCAGTTTTAGTTTAGTTTCAAAGCGGCTGAGGAGTATTGTGCACCCGCTGCTTTTGCTTTTTGCGCTCATGAATGTGGGTGTGCATGTATTTCTTTTTCCTAAAAGATAACGTGCTGTCTTACAGAAATCTTCTATGATTTCAAATCATGTGATTGTAAAGCCTATTGTTTTGAATTGTGTCCTCTCCCTAGAAGAAAAACAGTCACCAGAGTGGTCTGTCTTTTCGTTATACTTTGTATTATTGTTGTTTTTATAAACATTGCATTCTAAATGTGTTTTTTTAGGTAAATTTGCTTAATGAAATTTTCTTAAAAAGTTTACTTACATCATTCTATTGTTTGGGGGTTGTTGTTTCACACGGAAGTTTGAAAACAACAAGCAGCCACAACAACAGCAAGGTTTTTCTATTTTGTAGAGGGTGCTCTTAGAGCTGAAGAAAACCCAAATGAAATACAACGATCGTTTAAAGTTCATTGCACCTTAAAAAAAATTGTACGAGTAAAATACCAACGCACATGGACTTCTTGTAGCAATGAAAGCCTTAGAATGTCGAGCTAAACAACGTGCAGCGTAGCGCTTCGATGATTTTCCTCAATTATGAAGGACAGTTTTGTTCTTGCAGTCATATGTGAGTTGTTTGGCAAATAGCACGCGCTCCTTGAACGTATGCATGCATGGTTGGTTGGTCGGTTGGTTGCCAAATAGATCAGCTCGTCTTTTTTAAAAAACAAGTGTTTTTCCTTCAAATATTTATATTTTGGCGGGGATAATTTGAATTTATTCATATTAAGTTTCTTTCTTCTTTTTTGTACTTTGTTTTGCAACGTAATGAGTTCTATGACACAGGTGTATGTATGGCGCATATGTCGGATCGAGAGCCGTAAGAATTTGACCTTTTTAGTTTGTTTTTCTTGTAAAGTTTTTTTTATGTTAATAAGCCGCGTCATAATAATACATACATACTTGAGACTTTATTTAAATGAATGTTCTATACTGTTTATAAAATGACAATATTCAGTTATAAAATTGCTTTACATGCGAAGGTGGTGGTTTGGTTGTCTGGTTCAATGGTCGGTATTTTTTGTGGTGGCAGTAGCGGTTGTGTCCCCTGTTTTAAATACACACTTCAATTAAAGTCCATTAGAGCATGGCTTAGTTTTTTGGCTTTTGTATTTGTGAATGACTTTAATTTAGCACGAGCTTGAAAATGAGTGTATCGGTATTTGGAATACAAGTCAAATGGCAATTGTCCAGAGTTGAAAGGTGATTTAAACTCTTTAGTGTGTTTTATGTGGGTTGTAAATTAAATCCAACATATGGCAAAGTTTGATAAGTAGCAGTTTTTTTTTATAAGTTGCATTTCACTTTAACAAAAAACAAAACAAAAAAACACCATCTGCAAAATATTTCGTCCATTCGTATGCTTTTTAAGTTGTTTTTACAATTATGACATAGTTTTACTTTAATAAAAGGAATAGGCAGTAATCTTTTTAAAGAAGTTTGCTTGCAGTTATAGTTATACGATTATTTTATATATAAAGGCCGGTACGGAGTTCTTACTAAAATTCACGTTTGGAAATATACATTTATTTCTACACGCCGTCCAAATATACGGCAAACAATTCTTCTTCCATTTTATTAACAACATTTTTTAAAATCTATTTTATTAATAATAATAGTCAACTGTCAACAATTCCGTAGGCAAATAAATGTATGAACATTAATTTTTGCTTCAGTTAACGGAAAAAAGTCTCCACTTTTACTTTTAACATACGAGTACCTGTAATAATATAAAGGGTGTTTTTTTAAGCCCGATAGAACTTGAAATTGTAAAAAATAACACAAAAACTTAAATTGTAATCAAAATTTGTTTTTATTCGAAAGATCAATACGTGACATTAACATTTGAAAATGATTTCGGGCATATGGGCACCGCGGCTGTTCTTGACGAAGCGCATTCTGGACGTCCAATTTTGGGCCACTTTTTCGAGCACTGCTGGCCGTATGTCACGAACAACACGAACAATGCTGGCCTCCAAGGCGTCAATTGTTGCTGGTTTATCAGCATAAACCAGTGACTTCACGTAGCCCCACAGGAAATAATCGAGAGGTGTCAAATCGCACGACCTTGGAGGCCAATTGACAGGTCCATTTCTCGAAATCAACTTATCGCCAAATTTTGATTTCAGTAAGTCGATGGTTGCGTTCGCCGTATGGCACGTAGCGCCATCCTGTTGAAACCACATCTCCTCCGGATCAATGTCATCCATATTTTCAAACAAAAAATCATTGATCATGGTGCGGTAACGATCTCCATTGACCGTAACGCGAGCTCCGGCCTCATTTTTGAAGAAATAAGGTCCGATGATGCCACCAGCATGAAAACCGCACCAAACAGTGCATTTTTCTGGATGTAATGGAGTCTGTAGGGTCTCTTGTGGATTGGTCTCACTCCATATGCGGCAATTTTGCTTATTAACAAACCCGTTAAGCCAAAAATGCGCCTCATCGCTGAACACAATTTTTCGTCTATAAGTTGCGCGAATCGACGACTGATTTTCAAAGTAAATTTGGATAATTTCGTAGCGTTGTTCAAGCGTGAGTCTATTCATGATGATTTGTCAGAGTATACTGAAACAAATAAAAAAAATGTTTCATCAAAATTTAATTTTTTGTGTTACTTTTTACAATTTAAAGTTCTATCTAGCTTAAAAAACACCCTATAAAATATCAAAAATTTCGTTTACTTTTTTTTAACTCCGTACCGGTATGCGGAAATTTACATAAAGGATTTACCAACCTGAAATTCTATAAATTAGCAAGTGTTGTTTTAATATTTTTCATTGCTGGATGATTTTTGTATTTTATACAGTATTGGTTGCAAGATTACGTTGTATTTAAAAATACTTTAAAGCAATTACCGACAATAAAGACTAATTTTTAGTGAAGCAAAGAAACCTACCATGCGAAACGTCGTATATAAAAATCATGTGATGTCGAAGAAAGAGCGCACTATCCTTCGCTTACCAACGGGTTGCTAGATAACCCGATATATTTGCTGGGGTGTTTATGCGAAAAGCTTAACAACAAATCAAAATTTAAAAACTTCTATCATTAACAAAAAGTAACGAGTGTGACAATGTGAAGCAGAAAACATTAATTTGAAAAATCAATAATTTGCTCCCCCAAAAAATAGAAGACTAAATAAAATTGATTTTTCGAATGGCTTGAAGTTGACACAAATAAAAATTATAATTAATTTCATGCCAGGAACACAACTGCTACGAACGACGAACTTCGCCCATCTCGACGAATTCGCCGGCAAATATTCGTTGTATAAATTCGTCGTGTGAAGCACAACATCAACGAACATTGTTTACAGTCCTTGCAAAGAAAAAAAAATGAATATAAATACTAAGATGACTAAATTAAAAGTAATCCTATATAAATCCCATCCGAAAGAGGGATTTTTCAACATGTTATCTCAGGTACTTTATATTTTGAGAACATCTTCATACATATTTTACTACATGGATTAATATAAATTATGAAAAATATTATGTCATGAAAAATATGTTTTTTATGTAAGAAACCTGCTTTGTTCGTCGTTCGCTGACGAAACAATTAGAAATTAATTTATTTCAACTCTCGCTGAGTATGACGAATTTCGACCAACGCTCTGATTGCGTGCATTTTCATATACACCAATGTGTTTTATTTTTGGCGACGAATATTCGCGACCAAATATTCGTCGTTCGTCGCAGTTGTGTTCCTAGCATCATATTTTAAATTCAAATTAATTTCAAATTTTAAGACATATTTCACACAAAATTTTATTGAAATTAAATTCAAAAACAGTTTAGTTTTTTATACCGCAAGATTTTTACCATTAAATATTTGTTTAAACGAAACTTCGAATAAATTCGATAAAACATATAGGCGCGATTTTTACTAATTAATATTACCGCGTTTCCACATACTCGTATATGTTGTGGCTTTTATTGTTACCATTTTTGCTTTAGCTCCAACTGGAGTTTCTCTCAGTGTATTCCTTAAAAAACTTTAATATTCAAAGTTACGTTTTGGATTATCTATTTTACACGCATTTACAAGTTTGCAGTTATAAATCTTAAACCACTGTAGTACGTGACGTTTTGCATATTTGCGATAAAATAAAAACAAAAAAAGATTCTCGATTGTTAATGAACATTCATAATTTTATGCGTTTCATTCATGTTTTTAATACGACAAAAACAAGGAAAATAAAAAATAACTACTTGCAACAACATCAGAAAACAATAGACCCACACTTTCTTTAAAATTTTCGATAAAACATGTTAAATTATAATCGTATAAGAGAAACATCTACGTTACATTTTGCGCATTTGTTTTTAAAAAGCAACAAAGCAAAAAAAAAAAGCAAGAAACGAAAAAGGGAAATAAGCTTGAATAAATTTGATTATGAATTTCTTTAAGGAAAAAGAATTTATGTATGAATTTATGGTCTGCAGTTTTTGATTTGCAGTGAGTTTTTATGAGGAGCGGTTGTTGTTATTACGTGACATTATCACAGCCATATTTAATAATGCAACAGCAAAATGTGCAACAGTTGTGTCCCGGTAATGAGCAGTCACTAAAATTTGTGTGTTGCAAACTTTTTTGTTTATTACAGGTTTATTTCACTATATTTCTATACAAAGTTTATCAGATATATCTTCACTACCCGTCCACACGGGCTATCTGATTGGCAATTATTGCCGTGACAACTGCCAAAATCGATTGGCGACACAAGATATTGCTGAGCAATTATCTCTGTTTATGAACATCCATACAAAAATACGCCTCAAAATGTAAACAAATGTACAAACTATTTTAAAAAGTGATTTTGTCAACAGAAAAAATGTAATTATGTATATTTTTGAGTTCATAAAAAAAAGAAATGGAGTGCACGGAGATTGATGCATTTAAAGCACTGATTTTTAAAAGAATAAAGAAAAAATTATAACGAATTCTAAACAACTTTTTTTCTATGTTTCCCAGCTATATGTCGACATTTCATAGGAGCTACTCTAATCATCAGTAGACTTTGGAAATTTTTGAAAGATATTCTCAAACATTTAACTTTAAATCCCAACAGTCTAAATAAATTGTTGAGAATTTAAAAAGAAAAATGCTCTAATAATATCTGTAAAGTTGAATGTTTGAGAATATCTTTCAAACATTTGCAAAGCAGCTCCTATGAAATGTCGACATATATATAGCTGGCTGTTTATAATTTTTTATTGGTATCAATGTTGGAAGCTAATATAGCGAATAAAAAGTTCAATTGTTTAAAAAAGTATAACAATTACAATTAATTAAAACACATGCAACCTTCTTTGCCAAATTACATCAAATTATGTTTTAAGATATCGCCAACTAAAGGTGCAGCGTTGAACATTAGCAATTTGATAACGTAATTCTGCCGCCGTTATTGCTAGTATTGAAAAACAACAAATGGCCTGTGTGGTCGCACTGTTAATAAATATAAAACATTTTTTAATGAATAAGGGCATCAAGGTGTAAAAGCATTTGCTGGCGCACATGTTTATCGATTAGCTGCTACATTTTTGGTCACTGTTTTTATATTCAAAAGTTGCTAACAGCCAAAAGGAAACATTTCAACAGTTTAAATATGATCGATCTTTATATCATTTGTGTCTTTTCATTCGCCAATCTTTTCAATTCAGTGGTGGTCTTTTCTTTTCCAGCATTTTCGTTCTTTTGGAGTTGTTTTAAAACGCAAATTATGTTTTCTGTTGTCATCAAGTTTCGAATTTCAATTCGCAAGCACTTTAAAAACAATGCTAATTCAAAAACATCATCCATCCCACATGTTGCAAGCAACAATGGAGTTTGGTGCGCTTCATTATAAAATTTGTAAGCGACTCTTAATTTCATATAAGTTACGTAATGGTTAATATTAGAACATGTTTTTATATGTAAACGACGGAGTTTACTCGTACATACAGTTGAAACGCAATAGAATGAACACCTAGTAATATGAACTACTCGATATTGCGAACTTGCAGTCTTTCATTATTTACTCTATAGAGAGTTTTTCTTAAAAAAAATTGGGAAAGTTGCAGAAGTAAGAGTGTTGAAAAGTCCCTTTACAATTGTTTTCTAGGGCAGCACGCTAAATACCCGCCAGTAAGTGGAGAAATGTTGAACGAAAAAGCTACAAAATTTCTGAAATATTAGAAAAATGCTGTTTTCAATACAAGCGTAGTTTGGCTGCAGGTATTCAAAACAAGATATGGATTCAGACTTTTAAACATATGTGGAGAAAAGCTTTGCTCTGATGTTTCTGCCGTTGATTCATTTAAGAAAAGCTAGGTGAAATGATTAAAGAGCATGAATTTTGTGAAGAGCAAATATATAATACGGACGAATCTGGTCTCTACTGGAAAATATTGCTCGAAGAGTCCTATGTTTGTACCCATGAAAAACCAGCACCAGGAAGGAAAATTCAGGGAGCAAGAATAATATTCCTGGCTTGCGCTGACACCAGTGGGTGCCATAAATTTAAATCATAAGTCATTGGTCATGCAAAAAAGTCAAGATCTTTTAAAGTACTTGATAAACCCGCCGAGCATCGGAGTTTTTAAAATTTTCAATTTTTTAATAGTTAACATTTTCAATATAGTGAACAGGCCTTACACGAATTAGTTCACTCCACAGTGATTCCCCTGTGCAATTTTTTTTTTAAGTTAGTTTCCAAAATGCGTATTAATCCCGAAATCAGAGCCAATAAACTGAAAGGAAACTGGTAAAGTTGTACGTGTTTTATACTTATCAATGATGTTTATTATTAAGAAATTGCTTAGAGCATGCCCATTTCCCTTTTCAAACTTACCGAGCGGACATCACTAGCCTTGCGGACCGTTTAAGAATCCTAATGAACCTAAAAAAATTTTGATTTTGAGAAAGGTACATGAAAAATTCTTTCATTACATTTTGCTTTTTCCTAAAATTGTATCTTGTATAGAGTTTTTAATTAGTATATGTTATTTACATAACACAGACAAGCGATTCACGTCTAAAAAACTTGTGTGGAATGCACTCAAATAATCTCGTACTTTGCATACACATTTCCCTAAGAAAATTTGTGAAAAAATAGCGTCAGTTTTAAGTAAAAATAAATATCAAAAATCAATTCCTCGACCCCAAAAACAGTAAGATACTACAACTTTCCAGGATAATAAAAATAAATAAGCATTATTTGAACAAATTTTCAATGATCTTTCTTTGTTAAGCTTTGTTCAGACGGTTATCAGATCTGACAATATTGTCTGATCTAGCAATGCATGACAATGAAAAATTGCGCTAACAATACAAATTGTGTGTTTACATGGTTGCTAGACAATTGTCAGCAAAAATGCCAATTCCATTGTAAGCATTATCTGACAATTCCATTATCTGGCAATCTTGATATGAAAAATATTGTCAGTTCAAACGGTTGTGAGATTTGTGATTTAGCAAAAATTGTCTGCTCAATTGCTAGAGTCAAACCATTTATATAATATAAATTTAATTGTATAATTAAAAAAAAAAATTATTTACAATATTTTACAAAATAATGATGATGAGGAAGAAAAAGAAGAAATGTCGCAGTGTTTAGGTAAAGAACTGGGTGCTTTGTCATCACCAAGAGGGATTTTACGTGACATTACTCACCTAGCTTCGTGCAAATGAATCGAAGCTTTTCTAAGTTGCAGCGGAAAGTTTGTACAGCCATTGAAACTCACGACAATACCAACTCAATTTATTGTCATACACTGTATATGTGTAGTTTATATCCCACATTCCACAAGCTTCTTCAACACTCAACCTTAATTTCAAAGTATTTTCTTAGGACATGACGTTTCTAGTTTTTTCCGAAACGATTTTTTTGAGGTAATAGCAACTGGAGAGTTCGTGGTGATGGAATTTTTATAGGCTAAAACAAATACACTTTTTCATCTTCAACATCTATAGACCAATCACGATCACAATCCACACTTGAATTTTTAAAATATCTAAAATATTCAGAAAATTAACTTTACTTTTTGTTTCGCGCTAAAGAAATTTTTTTTCAATTAATTTGTTTTTCGTCCGACAATGATCCATTGTCAGAAATTAAAAAATTAACGCGTCTGACAATATGAAATAAGCTAAGAAAAGTGTTTACAGGATTGTCAGGTGTCTGACAATAATGTTGTCTAACAATGTTTTTTCTAATAACATTGTCAGACAAAAATTGTAAGTTCAGACGATTGTTAGAAACTTTCTGCAAGATTGTCTGGCAATATTGTCAGATATGACAAACGTTTTAGCAAACCAAGCGAAAACTTCTATTGCAAAGCACTCGTAATGTGTTAAAATGTTAATAAACACACTCTTCACTACTACTTTAGCATTTTAAATCATTATTTTAACATGGCGGCAATTACTTACCATTCTCGCTTACGAATGACTATTTGAAAATGTCATTACAACAATGTCTTTAAAAAAGCTAATTGCATATAAATCCTTGAGTTACCAGTTGGAGTCGATGAAAGTATATCGAAATGGCTGAAAATGTTTTGTATAAATGAATGAACTGTAATAGATAATTTTATATGATATAAAAAAGACATGACTTTAAATCATGGTATAAATGCCACCTCTATAAATGCATTCTTACAAACAATATCTCTTGAAAAAGGTCTTACAGAACTAAGTGTTCCTTCTTAAAAAGCTTTTTTTATAGTACCATTTATATCCAGTATCATTCCATGACGGAAACTATTTTTTATTACTGTGACATATCATTTTAACAGTTTAAAAATTTATAGTTAATACATTTGATCGAGCCAGGCAACGCATATGTAAAATATCACGTTTACACTGGGTATTCATGACCTGTAAGTCGTTATAACAGCAAAACAAACGACACGAATAGTAAAATTGCCAGTACAGCAAAATTTACAAAAGCAAGTGTTGATTTACAACACTCTTCATGTTGTAAACATTTTTAAAGCCGTTTCTATCAAATCCAAATATTTTTCAAATTCCCAAGTCATATCGGACAGTTCGAAGAAAAAAATTTTTTTTATTTGCTTTATTTGCTACTGTTCTGATGTTCCTTTTGAATAGTAGATTTGACCAAAATTTAAGAATTTGTTGGCTTATGGTTTCAGAGATATACAGTTTTAATAAAACTGAGTTATAAGAAAACTGTGTCCGAATAAATACTCAATATTAGTCCAAACAGCATAATTTTTGTATTGTTTTTCTTTTCTGTCTACCATCTATAAAAAAATAGAAAAAAATTATGCACAGTGCGCTTGGATGAGATTTTTTAAATTTAATATTTTAAATCAGTTTTCTCATTGTTTGTACTCTTTAATTTTCCTAGAATTTTTTTTTTGTATTAAACTTTGATTTTTTTAAAATTGGTTAAACATAATTTTTCGTGTTAATCCACTGTCCAAAAATTTTCTAGGACTTCGCAGGATATATTTTAAATATTAGTCCATGATTTTTGTTATTTTCATGTATTATATATACATACATATGTAGACATATAAGCAAGTTTTATTCAAAAACGTTCATTAACTATGTCTAAAAAAATATTAATTATTCGCATTACCAAATGGGACTTAAAAATTGTGGAAAAGATCAAAGTTTAATAAAAAAAATTAACAAAATCATGTACTCTTTGATGATGACTGTGAGAAAAATTTATTTAAAATATTGAGTATCGAAAATCGCATCCAAGCCCACTGTGCACAATATTTTTCTATTTTTTTTTTTTTTTTGATTAGATAATAGACAGAAAAAGAAAACCAATGCAAAATAAATTATGCTGTTTGGACTAATATTGAAAAAGTTATGAGTATTTATTCGGACAGTGTTTTCTTATTACTCGCTTTTTCTAAAACCCGATATCTCTGAAACCATAAGCCAAAAAAAATCTGAACATTTGGTTAAATGTACTGTTCAAAAGGAACATCAATACAATAGAAAATAAAGCGTATAAAAAAAAATTTTTCTTCGAACTGTTCGATTTGACTGGGATCACCCCCTATGTATATTTGCCAAGAACAACTACTGCATACGTACATATACAACAGATATTAAACAAGTCATTACTTAACTAATTATATGCAGTAATGCAGGCGGTAAATGCTATGCTATTGAAAAATATGTCCTTAGGTAAGTGCAACACATTACCAAGTATTCGCTGGGAAGCTTTATACAGCGTTCCAAAATCACCAACTTCAACTGCGGGGAAAAAAATATCTCACTGAACTAAAAAAACTGCTTGAAGGTTTTGTTATGGATTATGTCAACTTTGATTTACAATTGATCTCATTCCATTCCCATTCGCAAAGTTCGAGTTTGTATCACTGTTTAATTGATAAAAAAAACATTATTAGCCTCTTAACAAAATTTTTACAAATTCTTTCACTTTGTAAACTTTTTAAAATGGTCCTATACTATAATTATAAAACTTCAAATCTTGTCGTACAAATGTATCAATAACTTAATAAAAACCAAATACATACTCGTAATGTGTAGATGAGCGATCGTGGTGCTATTAGAATATCAAAGTAGAAATTATTCGATTTGCAATCTATATTTAAAATTAACAGATTAAGAAATTTACACATTAGAGTTGAATACGCTGTTGTTTGTATAAGTAGTTATTAAAAATTTCTACAAGGCAGAAGAGTTACCGAGAAGAAAACTACAATAAAAATCTATTCGGCTGTAATTTGGCTGTTCTATTTGTATCCAAATTTTTTTTTAACGATTTTCATTTTTCGTTTGACTCGTGCTGTAAATAAAATTTTAACAACAAACAGTTGGTAATTTTCTTTAAAAGTTAAAAAATAAAAAATTTTGTTTACTTCCTGGTGACCCGCTGAAATGCTTGAGTGATCATTTAGTAGAGGGTTGTAAAGGCCAAGACTTAGTTTTGTTTTTGCTTCATGTGACTTGTAAAGCATTTAAATAAAGTTTTAGCCACTTACTCACTTGCAGGGAGACATGCCACCAAAAGTATGACGTATTTGCTGAGACAAATAAGTTCAAATAGGAAACCCTCTGTTACTCTTAATGGGTTTCTGTTTCCATTTGTCAGGTGCACGAAGAAATAATTACACAATTCACAGCTTGTACGCTTTCATTAAGAATTCATTCAATTTTTTCGCGGTTATTATACTCGTAATTTGTGAGAATAAAGAACAAGAGTTGCATAAACTATAGTTTTTTGAAATGAAAAATTTTAACCTAAAAACAAAGCATTGGTTTCGATAAGACAAACGTGAACAGAAAGAAAAACACGCTAGATTTGAAGTAATATTTCTCAAATTAAGCATAAAATGTAAAACCAACATCCTTTTCTCAAACAAAGGATAAAGACAACAACGTACTGCTCTATTTACTGAAGTGATAAACTATGCCAAATTATAATTCCTTTTTGTTTCTTCTTTCCTTAACAAGTAAGTTTTCACTATTAATAAATACGTGTCATTATGTTTGGATTTGCACTGTAGGAGATCTTCCGCTCGGAAGTGTTTTGCATAAACTTGGGATTTCTATGTATTGAATTCTTAGAATTGTCTCCTGTATTCCTTTAAGTGTGTTTGTTTTTGTAAAGCACGTGTTCTACTTTTTATTCGAATTTCTTAAACCACTCTGAGAAATGTCTTTAACCCTGTTGAGTAAAGATGATATATTCAATTTATTTTTTATTTCCTTAAACCTTTTTCTTAAGAAATCGTTGTTTGTTATGCAAATATTTTTACTCGTATTAACACTTTCTATTGATTGTATATTTTAAAATTTTATTTTGTTCAAATAGTGTTCCGATTAATTGCTGATATTGTTATGATAATATTGTAAAAGATTTGACAAAAAATATGGAGAACTTGTGAATGTGTGTGAATGCTGTTAAAGTTTATTTTTTTTGTTGGGTAATAAAGGACGTGAACATGTTCGACTAAATGTAGATTTGGCTGTAAAATTAGTTACCGCTTGGCCGCTTGTTCAAGAAACAAAATCTGTTTTTAGTTTTAGAAAATATTTATTAGTTGTAGAAAAGTTATTTATTTATTAAAGTCATATTTACTAGAATTATATGTATTTAACAGCCGGTTTGCCAATCTCGACAGAGTGCTTGCGTTCGTAATCTAGGCGAAAGAAAATTAATTTGGGTTTGTCTAACTGTATTCTATGTAAACGATGTGTCAAAACTCAGGTAGGAAAGAGGGAGTAGTGTTCGTGGAGGTTTAACTTTAACAACAACAATACGAAAGATTAAAACAAACTCTATTGCAGCTTTTAAAATTTTGGAATCAAATTAGTTAAAACTGATTAGTGCCCAGTGTATATACCTTCCGACACTGCTCAGATTAGCAAAATTTAATCCAACACCAACATATATAGAAAACACGGACAACGGTAAAAAAAGAAACAAACAAAAAACAAAAGAAACACGTGTACACATACTGCTATCTATTCCGGTGCACTTTGATTTAATACGAAATTAATAATGACTCTGTGGACAATATCTCATTAAGCGCTAAACAAATGAGAGATATAAATCAAGCGACAGCAACGGCGGAAAAGGAAGAATTAAACAAAGTGAAAAATTAATAATAAAAGAGATTCAAGATTCAATATAAAAACTAGCGAGAACATTCAGGTTTTCTTTAAAGACATTTCCAATAAAATTTTGTCCACAGAGAGCAAATAACAAGAACAAACTTTAACACGAAAGAGAACAAACACGTGTCTTGTAAAAAAAATTAAAAAAGGGGAAATCCCAATATTATTTAACTAAATTTGAAAATAAAAAAGTATTCAAAAATATAAAAATTTTATAAATTGCAAAATCACGTTTAAAGTACTCTCTTAAAAATTATAAAAAATATATATAAATAAAATTCAAAAGTTAAATAAAAAATAATTCTATTAAATAAATATACAACAACATAAGCGCATATGAACGATTAAGAGTGAGATAAGTAAACCCAAATTGATTCGAATAAATCTTTCGCGTGCACCTTCTTTCGAGATTGGTAGACTGGCGAATTCAATGGTGATGAAATCAACCAGCAAACAACACAAAAACTTAATGGAAAATTCAATGACAGTTCGGGAAAAACTGGACAAAAGTTTTGTGCTTTACGGATAAGAAAAAAAAGAAGAAAATTACCACAAAAAGCGTTTAAATTCTTGACATAGTTGCCTGCAAGCTTGATACGTCAGATATTATTTTACAAGATCCTTAAAATAGGCATTTGTTTCAATGATAATATATTTGTGTGATTAAAATCTCTTTATGGGGTGCAGATTGGTGGATTTTTGTAAATACACAAGTGAGCGCCCTTTCATTGCTTTGATGGCACGATACAATGTCCTTTGTCAGATACGCTCAGGCTTTTTAGGGTAATCGATGTGAAAGACACGCCATGCTTCTCAAAAATCTACTCATCCTGGAAAGTTTTTTCTTTGCTTTATCTTGGAGCAGCACTCAGGTGATGGCCCCTACATCCGCAGTGCATTGTACCAGAACTAGGAAAATGGGTTGTGAAGAGGGGGAAAGAGGAACTTGAACCTTCCAACTTTATAACAAAGAGGAAACGCGTCTGCAGGCAATTTATTCCACAGGCGAAGCGTACGGCTAAAAGACGAAATCTCTCTGTAAATCGTAGTACGATTCCCCGGGCATTCGACCACATATGGATGAGCTCTGAACGCGTCCGAGTTTCAGGAACAAGGTCCCTAATCTCTTCAGAGTAAAATCCATTGTAGTAACGATAGAACAGAGTAGCACATGACACACTGCGTCGATGCTCCAGTGAGTCAATAGAGTTGGATACCCTACTGTCACCGATGAGCTTCTTCGCCCTCTTCTGCACACGGTCGAGTAACCCCAAAATAGACTTTCGGGAACCGGTCCAAACATGAGAGTTGTATTCCATTTTCTCTCGGATGTAGGTGGTATAAATAGTAAGCAGGTCGGATCTAACACCGTTTTTAAAAACCCGAATGCTTCTTTAGAGACATGAAAAATGTGTTCAGTCCAGAGAACATCACACTGTATCTTCATTCCAAGAGCATCAAGAGCGTCCGATTCTGCAACATTTATACCATCCATGAGTACAGATGAAGCAGCATTTGCGGTCGTTTGTTTGTGTTGTAAGAAGCAAGGTCTTACGAGCGTTAAAGGCGACCCTGTTTTTACGACCCCATTCGGAGATTAATAGAATATCACCGTTCAGTGAGTCATTCATATTTTGTCTCTTGGTAACGATCTAGGATAGGCTAAGCCTATAACTGAAAAAGTGCGAATCGCAAATGCTGCTGTCATCCACGAAAGAGTAGATAGGGTTGGAAGTTTTTATAGGAAAATAAGAAATAGGGCAGGCGAAAGAAGTTGTGGTATCTTAATGTATTTGGTGTCGAGAACTTCATTTTTAATTTGGCGTTGTCATAAATATAGTGCTATTTCTTGCAGATTTCTAAAAAAATACTATGTCATGCCTCCTCTATTACATATGTTTCTTCCTTTAATACTATTCAAACACGCATAACACTGCGATTTAACGTGTTCACGTTCAATTTCAATTATCTGTCCTTGTTAGACAGCGTTCCAAAATCACCATATTTAAATGCGCATAAAAAATCTCTCATTGAACTAAAAAACCTTGAAGGTTTTGTTATGGATAATTTCAACTTTCATTTTCAATTGGTTTCATTCTATTCCAATTTTGTTTGTTGCACTGTGTAATTATTACACATTACAACATTTTTTATTTAAATTGAAAGTTTTTTCTGGTACAGTTTATAATATCCTTTCTGGACCCAACTCTTCAAATTATCCCTAGCAACTAATTATTATTCAAATAAAGACACTTAGGTGATGGGGGTTCAACATATATAAGTTTTTTTGTTGTACTGTATGAGTTAATAAATTATTTGAATAAGGTTCTGTAAACGAATTCGTGGATTCAAACAAAATTTTAATAGTATCCATGATTATTATATTGGTGCACTAAGGTATATAGCTGTAAGCGAAAAGTATACTAATAAAGCAACATTATGGAAGTATTACGAAAGTCAAGCCGAATTTAAGTGTGCAGATAAAAGCTACTGATTTTTAGCAAGGCAATTTGTTCAATTAATAGAAAGAGTTCTGTTAATGACTAAGAAAGCCAGGTCCTTGCTAAAATTCTAAAGTTTAGAGGTTGCTTTATATTACCCAATCAACGGGATATCAAAAGAAAAAAACACTTTTAAAATAAGTAATAGTTAAAAATTTTTCTTTGGAAGAATTGTGACTTCACATCATATATAAAAGAAGGTTTGGAGGTCCCTCCCTCTGTGAGCTGGGATATCTAATATAATTTTTTGAATTTTGGAAATGCGGTTTTTATGCAACAAAGAATCCTTTAATTTTGAAACACACTTTGGTCATAATTGCTGAAATTAATATTTTTATAAGATTTTAGTAAAAAAGTTTATTATCTGAATGCAAGATTCGTTTTAAACATTTTCCGTTTGTTTTTCTTTTCAGGTGCCGAAATATCTACAACAAAAGAATTTTGCGAAGAGGACAAGTTAGGCGACGAAGAGTAAGTACCACTCTGACCACAATCTTTATAAATTTAAGGCCACTCTGGGCACAAATTGAGTACATTGTATTTTAATGCACAAAAAAATATTGATGAGTGTTTCTTCTTGTGAAATGAAACAAGTGCCGGAATAATAATGACTTTTATCTTTCCAGGATTTGTGTCTGATTATATTTTCTCTTAAGAAAGTTGTAGTCGGTTCTTTTTTTTAAATTTTATTTACAGATAAAGCAAATCTTTTTTAACAAAAAACTTCAAACAATAGTTGTTTTCTTTTGTTCTCAGTTCATGAAAATAGACCAAAATCATATCCTTATCCTTCAAGCATCTTCACCCATATTAGTCACTCCGAATGTTTAAATGTCTTCTTGCCTTGTTGTTGTTTTGTTTTGGGAGTTTTCCAAGAGGTTGTAATTGAAAAATTGCACTTGCGGTATTAAAGAAGTTGGCAGTTACTTTTTTATTTTGCTCATAGATTGAAAATCTGTTACAGACCGTAATTTTTCAATTGTATGGCATGAGTGCTCATTGTATGTACTAGATTTAATGACTTTTATTTTTAGCCAAGTAGGAGTGTTTATTAACTATTCGAAACTGTTTGCGGCCTTTTTAATTTGTTCTATTGTTAATAGCCAAATAGTGTATCACTCTTTTTGTTTTGTTTGGAAATAAATTTTATTTTACAAGAATTTTGCTTACAAGTGTCAAAAGGTCCGTTTATTGCTTCTTTTGTAGACGATTTTATACGAGTTTTTGTTGAGTATGATTCTTTTGCAGGCATTTGTTTGAATTGTTCTTGGCTGTTATTTCGATTGCAATTTTTGTAACATTTTTTATGAGTGGGAGTAGCCCCGACACTTTGTTCATCATCTGTCATAAAACATGGAACAAGTGTCGATTGCGCCGAAGTTTTTAATTATCGGCTACTGGCATTTTATGCTCAGGTCAGTTAAAGCGACCAACCTCTTCAGACACACCTCCGCTAGAAATTGCCCCACAATGTCACAAGCGTAAATGTTTGCAAACCATTTGGTGGTAATGAGGTATTGTCTAAATGTGTGGTCTTTTAAATTTGCACGCAATTCGATCCTTATTTTAATCGACTACCATCTTTAAAGGTAAGAAAAAGCAAACATTTTGCAACAAATAGTATACAATCTTTTTTTTACTAATTCTAACTTGTTCCAGTAATCAAAAAGTCTTTGTGGTTTTTTGGCGCTACAAATTTTTAATGAATGGGAATTGGTTAGAGTTCTAAACTATACATGATGACACATGTTCAAATAGTTAAAATAAAAATAGTGCGCCATATTTAAAACATAGTGAGTTATTTTATTAAAAATGTAGTAGTAAAGCAAATAATAGTTATTTGTTAAATGTGGCAAATCAAGCCGAGTACCTGTTGCATTGTTTTGTTTTCTTCGATACAAATATTTGTTCTATACACGATTTATGTACATGCCTCTAAATGTTGCTTCGTAACCCCGAAGCAAGTCTAGCAGCAGAAAAATTCTATATATCTATAAATATTAATTGCATGTAGCAGATTCAAATTATTTTGTTTCCATTTCGAACTACTGGGCAACACCGCAACGGTGAGCTTTGCTACTTTTGAAAAACTTAAAAATCATTTGAAATTATGGCTTAACACTTATTACATTACGTTTTTATTTTTAAATTTGTGTTTATATACAACTTATCTACGCATTTAGAACTACAAAACGTAAAGCGTATATTCTATCATGCATGTTCTGAGAAACGCAAATCGCTTATATTTACCGTTTTCGATTTAAAAATGTCAAATAGGTGTTCTGGCAAACGTATAACGCAAGAAATATGGTTTTTCGATTTGAAATCGCCAAATAAGTGTTCTGGAAAACGCATATCGCCTAATATTGGCGACTTCAACACGCATGTGTATATTGAGGTGAACTGATTGAATTTGCTAAAACTGAACTTGCAAAAGGCAATAATATTATTCACAATCAAAATTGAATATGTTTTCTTTTTATTTCAATAAAGAGTTGAAGGAATTTTACACATTTTCATTTAAAAAACTATATGAAAAATTTTTTCTATTTGTTGTCAATTTTTTTTTCTCATTTTATATAAATACCACATACATATATACGTATGTAAAACACATATTGTATTTTTTCGGAAAAACTCCGAAACGCCAGCTAAACACCTAAAAATCAATTAAAAAACGCTTTGCGGTTTCAGAACGCGCGTTTCTCGGAACATGGCTGCATACATATACTTATTTCAATTCAATTTGAGTAATTTTATTGATTTTGTTCATTTTGAAAAAATTGTGACATTAGCGCCTTTAGAAACCTTCGTGGGCTCATGAACAATAACATTGCTAAATATCATCTAATGGTCAAATGTATTCGACGCTGTACCATTCGTAGTAATTCCGTTCCAATCGTGGCTGTAAGTAAAGTGATACCGTCATAATTGATACCACATCTTAATCGAGCCTAAAGCATGCAATTCCCAATTTTATCACGATATCGCTCCCCAATCACAGTTACCGTTACGCCGTTTTCATTTTCCACAGAAGTAAGGTAATGACCCTTATTGTGTTTGGCGTTTTTATGGCGATAGACGGGAAAGGATATACAGACAAACATTTATATACAAGATGGCGCAAAATTAGTCATCCAATTTAGTTTTCCAATAATTTTTTAGTTTGAGTGATGTAATCGTTTAATTGCCAATTCTCGTAAAACGAAGCTGTTCGTTCGGTTGCACAATTACATTTTAAACAAAAACAACTTTCAAAATTTTGTTATTGTTTTATCGTTATCGGGGCTCAACTCAAAATCGGTTTGAATCAAAATCGTTGAAAAAATTAAACTATTATTCCACGCTCCTGCGAAGTATAGTGTGTTGTTTTCTGTTTGTATTCTGCTGCTGTGCATTTCACAAATGAAAAATATGATTGACGTATAACTCCACTTGCAAAAGCTATTGTATCTCGCAATAAAGTGATTAATTTTCCGCCACCCTGTATAAAGATGTATTATCAGATACATCTTTCGTTATCATATAAAATAATTATGTAAATTATGAATTATGAAATAATCGACAATAGTGAGCGTCAACGCATTTTATTCTCTGTAATGTATGGCGGTGATATTAAAATGATATCCACAAAATGGCCCTGAACACATTTAGGTTTAAAACCTCCATACGTGCTTTAGGAAAGAACCTTTTTTGACCGCTTGCTGAAATTGACGCTTTTGAGAAATTACATAAATTCAAATCATTTTGGAAAATTTGTAGTGGCTATCGGAACACAACTTTTTTCACCATTATTTTATTTTAAATTTCTTAAATACATGTTGCCTTCGAAGTGTTTTTCAAAAACAATAAGAAATAGAAAGAAAATTAACAAAATTTCAACCTGTTTTCCTTTTGGTATGTAAATTGTTTACGCAGTTTGTTTCAAATTGGTAAAATGAAAGCCGGCTAATGACTTTTCCAACACATTTATTGCACTCTAACGGCTCAACACCTGGTAACTGAAATAAAATCAAACAGGTCACAACGGGAACGGCGCCATCACCCACAATGTCAAATCAGGACATAGTCTAGATTTTTCCAAAATCATTTCTTCTTTTAAAACATTTAAAGTCAAAATACGTATATCTTCACAGGCAGCGTGACAGCACACATGTACTTTTCTTCATGGGTCTTCGTAGTTAATGATTCTGTTGCTTTTAGATGCAGTTTTGAGTAAAATTTCAAAGCACTAAATATCTGCAAAATAAGTGTAGAAAACACACAGGAAAAGCAAGAAATAGCAAAGCACGAAAAGCACGAAATGTAACCAGAATTAAAGTGTACAACTACACACACATATCTGTAATGCGTTTTAATTTCTCTTTCTATCTGCTGCTATTCACATCAACCTGCTGGCAAGCTCCATTTGCTGGTGCACCTTGCTGTCTATCTAAAGCAACGGTCTCCACAAAGAGAACACTTAGTATTTAAATATATAAGCGCGATTGTTACGCTTGAGGGTCCTAAAATTAAAATTACCATTTGTAAATTTTGAGAATTGTACGTGCCATAAATAAATCAGATATTTGAATTTTCGAATACTTAAAATGTTTTTTACAAAGAAATATTTATTAATATTTTGGCCCCGAAAGGCATAAATTTCACAATTATTTTGGCAATTTAAATCGGACATTGGGGGTCTGTATTATTTTCCCGCTTTGGTGTGATTTTTCTTATATCTTTTTTGTGTAACATTTATATAAATTGTAACAAAATAACACTGAACTGATTCCTGGTATTTGACGTGTTTAAAATTTCAACACCTTTCCTTTTGCACATGATCTCAAACTCGCCTGTTTTCCAGCAAATAAAAAGTGTGAAGATTTCTGAACATCATTGAATTTCACAAGACTTAATAGTCTTGTGAAATTAGTTAGAATACCATTTGTCACTATTAAAGAGTTATTTTTTTTATTGATTTAATAATCTAAACGATTTGTCGATTTTTGCCACGTTTTTCTTTGAGTTGTTAGAATTTTTCTTTCAAAGTTTTAATATAAAGCGGACAGTTCAATAACTCTAAAGAAGAAGTCAGAACAATGTTCATAAAAATTTTACATTCAGAATGTTATTTTAATATAGAAACTAGTTCAAAATAAAATTGTAGTTGCTAAGAAAATTGAACCAATTTGTCATTGACTTGAACCAAATTGTCATTAACTTGTTTTACTTGATTTTACACATACACAGAAAAAATTATCGTAAAAATAACATCAACAAAATTTTTGTCTAAAAAAATAATTTGTATGCATATACAAAAATATCAAAAAAATAACCTTGGATATCCTATTTTGTTGTTGTTTAAACAAATTGTTGTTTTCGATCATTAATTATGTTTACTAAACTTTTGTTTGAATCCACGAATTCCTTTTCAGGTCCGCGTTCAAACAATTTATTAATTGATTCAACAAATTTCGTTATTGAACACAAAAAAAAAATTTTTTTCTGTGTACATATATAATTTACGTTATATTAATAAAATCAATTCATACGTTGAAAAAATATATTAAACGCCAATTCGTAGAACCTAAACTGCCGCTGCTTTTAAGTCGAGCACTAAACGTTGTTATTTATTATTAAAGAACCAAATAAAAATCAATTTTTGTAGCGGTTTTTTCATTAGTATTTTCTTTTTTATTTATTTATTTTATTTTTTTTTTGCTGTTCTTGAAAAATGCTCTCATCCATAGAAATTAGAAACATCCTTCCAGGAAAAAATTTACTTTTTCTCATTTTACCTTGTTGACAACAATTTGTGAAGATGCCGAATTAACTGTTCTACCGCATGGCCACACACAATCAAGTCCTTCAGCGAAAAAGAAAAATTTGTGGCATGAAATCGTAATGACTCAAAAGTCGTAGCACACAATTGCAATTATTGCATTATCATTGTGGCAGGTTCATTGGAGACTTGAAGAGAATATCTAAACATGACATGCTGTGATTTTAAAATCACAATTAAATAGAAATTTTGCTTTCATTATGAAAGTATTTTGTTTAGTTTCAGTTGCTCATTTCAATTATTGTGAAAAATTATGTAAACAAATCCTTTTATTGAAATCTTAAGGATTTTGTGTTAGTTTGGGATTAATAAACACTGAATTCATAAATTTCAAAAAATGTTTTATTAGAAAAACATTACTTGAAATTAGTGAAAATGAATGAAACATATAAAGTAGCCAGCCTTCGTTAAGTATGTAAATGGATCTACATAAACTGTTAAATCCTTTTTTGCCTGCAATAAATCTTGCATTAGATTTGTTTATGTCTGCTTACGCTTTGACCGCTTCATAAGCAGAATGTTCAACGAGAATTTCAACAAATGGACGAGACCTTTGCTACAAGTGCTACAATGCGACGTGCTTTGGGGCAAACATAATTGCTGTTATTTGAGATTTAGCAACCAAATAATTAACCAAACCAAAGCAGGATCATCAAAGACATTTTTTGATCAACATCATATTTTGTGTTCAACTGCAATATTTTTATAGTTGAATGAATTTCATTAAACCCCAGAAAATAAACTGGAAATTTGATCCTGGTACACTTGAAAACATTATGGAAGAATGTAACCGAGTTGCAAAAAGATAACATCATTATACTCGTAGGTTTGTCATAGCAACAAACATAAAATCCAGGATATGACAAGCAATGACTTTAAATTTTGTTTTTTTTTTAAGGCAGCAAAGCAACGAAACGGGTGGGCAGTAAAAAAATATCCGCTTTCATTGGAATATACTGTTATTTTCTCCGATAATGTAAACAATTTTAACAAATTATTCTTTCTTCAGAGTCAGCGGCTTCTGTTTGCCAGATTTTTTAAGAATTTTAGTGTGAGGTTGGTGTTTATAAAATGATCGGTTTAGTGTTTTTTCTTTGAATCCTTTTGAATCTTGCAACATATGTTGCTGGTTTTATTTATTAATAATAATTTGGTTAAGCATTTCACTTTTCGTTTTTGTGTGTTTAATCGTATGTAAATATTCAGCAGCTGTCGTTTACTCTTTAGATGGGCTACAAAAGCTAATAGTATAATAATTTAAATTAAAAGTCGTTTATGGGATGAAACAGGGTGGTTAGATTAGGTTATAGGTAGGCAGGCCGCTGGATTCTCTGATGTAGCTTAGGTTCTCCAGCTCACTTGGTCCTTAAATCGTTTCCTTTGCGATTGCCTGAAAAGTGAAACAGTAGATGTGAAAAATAGAAGTTAGAGGAATATAGTGAGAGGCTAGAAATATCAATATTTGATAAGTTTTTCTCGTTGCGCTCAAAAAGTAACAAACCTCTCTTTGTAGACTTCATGGAATGCATACAAACACATTGATTAAACTCGTTTAAATTTTTTCGTTTTATAAATGCCATAAAGTGTATTCATTCGATTGCTCTGCATTTTATTTGCTATCACCAGTACTGGAAACATTGGAAGAACAGGGACGGGGAAACCTGTGGCTGAAAGTCTACTGAACACGTAGACAGTACAGCGAAAGAACAAAGTTTCCTTCCCAGTCTAAATATGATCATTGTTGCGCGTAGCTATACCGCTTCAATGTTCTTTCAGTGTTTTTGTGAAATTTTGCTTTTACTTTAAAGCAGCGAAGGGCGCCGATTTGTGTGAATCGCGATATTGTTCGGGTATTTAGTGGTCTCCTTTTTTATATTAACTAGAGTTACTTGTAAGTTCCCAAAACATACAATACCTTACAATTGTTTTACTACAATGAATGTTAGATAAAAAAAAAATAGTACGTGCAGCCAACAACCAAATTTATTTTGACTCCTTTCGCCGAATTCAATGTTAAAATCGCAAAAAAAAAAAAATTTTTTTCAGTTACTGACAAAATAACGTGGTTTAAGTGGTTAAATCTATTTTTTTTAAGGGATTAAATATTAGAGGGCTGCTCAAGTACAAGAAAAATGTCTTACAAGACATCGTAATATTTTCAAGTACTACAGATCCGAAATATTCTAAGCACAGAAACGAACAATCCTGTAGAAAACAGAACCAAATACAGGTAGAACTAACTGAAGTAGAATAAAATGGAAGTACAAAGAGAAAATAGGTAAAAAGTAATAAAACAGAATCTGTTGAATTAATTTTACAGCATATATAAATGGCTGAAATGCCAGCAAAAAAGTATAATATATATTCGTGTTGATTTTCACGATTTTCAAAACTAATTCATGGCTTAACATATATAACCAACCAACTACTTTACAAATCGCCAAAAATAAAAATCGCCAGTAGACAAATCGAAAATCAGGACGCCAAACAAGTTTTAAAGTCGCCAGGTTTGGTAAGAAGTGGCCATATCTGACAACCTTGCTGCCAACTAGAGGAAAACAAAATTTGATTCATTTGGTCACATAAAATGAGATCTCAATGTCAATTACATTAAAAGTTTTACAAATGTTATATGTTTGAAAAATTTCAGTTATAATTATCAGAAGATATTCTAATCACAACACCAAGGTGGTCTCATGGTTTGTCTTATACTCTGACAATTTTTCGTATGAAAATACTGGGCAACAATGTTTCGCATGTCAACAATATAAAAACGACAACACAACTGAAGTTTGGATCTCATTCATAATTTTCCCCGTTAATCATGCTAAATTTCATTGCAAATAATGCCAGCTTAATATCAGGATTGTTTAGACTTCTGAACAGAAAAATCTAAAATCCTGCAACATTTATTACAAGCAGTTTTCTATGTTTGTCGTAATGTCATTTATGACTTACGTTTACATACATGATACATGTACATCCCCCTAACATCTACGCACATGATATTTCACAAATTATTTGTTTTTCTTACGTTTATTTTTATGAAAATCTTTGCGCCACTTGTTCGTTTCTGATTAGTTTTAGTGTTTTTCCTTTATCCTCCTTTCATTCACTTGTATGTATTCTGCTGCACTTTCTCCTCACTGGTTTTTATCTAATTTTTTTTTTGTACCCCTACTATTATTAGTTATCAATTGTTTTTCTGCTTCGTCTTTATTACAATATTGAGCCAACAGGAGAAACCAGGAGAGAATATTTTAGGTTTGTTTTTAACATTCCTTATATTTTTATGCAACAAGTGATTTTTTTCTTGTGTTTTTAACTACCTGTGTTTCTATTTTGATTTGTTTTTCTTTTTTTTTATATGTACATATGATTTTTCTGTTATCTATCTTTTTCACACTCAGCATATGTTTTCTGTATTCTTAAAAATTCTTTTAGTAGTATAGCGAAAAATCGTCAGATGGCACTAAAAGCGATTTTATTTGTAAATAAACGGCCTTATGTATAATAAAAAACCTTCCCTTATGGGAATTTACACACAAAAAACTTAGCAGCTAGTTAGCTAGCGTAAGGATTTTGATTATACATAAGGCCGAAAATATTTAATTTGTCAGGGCGAAAGCTTAGAATGGATATTGATGATACAAAGTTCCACATATTTTTTTTTTAGATAAGGTAATATTCTTAAACATAAGAAAAATACTTAAAACTTTTAATACAAATCAAAAAATTATAAATAGCTTAAGAAAGGAAAAACTTGAACTAGAACCCGATGTACATATGTACAAACCAAAAAAAAAATTTTTTTAATTTAAAAAATTATTAAACTTCAACAAAAATTTAACAAATTAATAAATAGCTTTTTCCCCAGCTGTCTCTATGACATTTCATAGGAGCTACCCTAATCATCAGTAGACTTGCAAACTTTCGGAAGATATTGTCAAACATTCAACTTTATATCCCAATAATCTAAATAAATTATTGAGAATTTAAAAAGAAAAATGCCTTAACTCGTAAAAATACAAAAAATAATCTTTTTATGTTTCAACGTTTCCTCTCTCCTGAAAAGAAAACTTGAAAAATAAAAAGCTTGTTTTTTTGTATTTTGGCGGCTATGGTTAAGGCATTTGTTTTTTTTTTTTTTTTTTTTTTATTTATTTTACTTTTTTTTAAATTCTCAATAATTTATTTAGATCAGTGGTGCCCACAAGTTCTATATGGAAGAGTAAACACCAATACATTTAAGGAAAAACTATTTTTATTTAATATTTTTTGTTGTAAAAAGCAAAACATTTACAAAAACAAAGTTCACACTGATAATCGCTGTAGTCAATGTGTGTGTGCGGTGAAGAAGGTGAAGACAAAGTTATCTGTGTATTTTTCATTGCTAATACTGAGCGCAGTATTTGTGTATTAAAGAGCAAAGCCCTATAGCTAAGCGCATTTACAAAAATAATTGAGTATCAAGCGCATAGGACTGGGCGCACTTGATTTAGATTATTGAGATATAAAGTCTTTCAAAAGTTTCCAAGTCTACCAAAAGCGAAAGGCGCCAAATTGGCAACCGTGGTTACACATGCAAGTGAAAGTTCATTTTAAATTTATCGAGCGTGAACTTCAAACAATTTGTTTCCTTTCGATGTTTTGTTTCTATTTCCAATTTATCTTCTCTTTGTAAATTGGAGTTGCTGTGTTCTTCACATGATAATATTTTTTTATTATCAAAGTAATGGTATGATGATTTCAAAACTTTATCATTTAAACATTCCCATTTTTAGTATTAATTTTAATAAATTAAAATACAATTTAAAAAACTAGCTAAAACTTAAGTTCTAATTTTGTAGTGATCTCGTTGATTTGCTTAAAATCATTTACCCTGCAACACTGTTTGTGTGTTTGTCATTTCATTGCTTGTGATTTTTTGGCACTTGCAAAAAATCATTCGCAAGCAAATTTAATTGCGAGTAGACCTGCGAGTGCGAAAAATGTGACTGTGGTAGTAAAACCATGTTAGTGTATGGTATTTTGCGAACTCTTACTCGCATGTCTAAAAGCTAGGTAACGTAGTGTTTACACATGCAGGTGCAAGTTCGAAAAACCCAATACATTCAAACTTTTTTGCTAACACACGTACAACCTCGGCACTTGCAACCAACTTTCAACTGAACTGACAAGCAATTTCAGTAGGCAGTGATTTTTTGGCACTTACTGAAAGTCAAATGACAACTGAAATAGCAGTGTTGCCTTACAACAAGTTTTGCGGAGATTACATGATTTTAATATAATGTTTTTGTCATATTTAAATTTTTCAAAACATATTTTTAAAATAATTCACATTTTTTTATTGAAAGTATATAAATTAAGCAGTCTTTGCCGTTTTGAGTGAAAAAAGTTAAATTTAATCTATTTCATTTATTTATTTTATTCTTACCATTCATTTCCCCGAAAAATCAAATTATGGTTTTCTATGGTAATGCTGTTTTAGGAGCTGTTGTCTTTTCACTGACATTTTTAAAGTGAACGTCCATGTTATTCTTTAAATACTAATGCAACTTGCAAGAAAGTCGAGTATTTTTTCGACATTTTCGTTGATAATACGTACAGAAGACTTCCATGCAAGTACTTGTACGTGTAAACGCAGTGTAAGGCTAAAATATGCATGAAACCGGTGGCAAAGTCATGATGTTCATCAATTACGTATCACAGCTTTCGGGGTGTTCCATGTAATTTGGTAGGCACTGTTTTTTAAATTTATACCTTACGTTTGCAAATAAATTTGGTTTGGTTCAGCAAGGCTCTAAACAATCTATGTAATAACATATTTTGCCAAGAGAAAAACCTGCAAATCACTAGTCTTTTTGTTGTCGGATTACTTTATTCTTTAAACAAAATTTTTTTGTTCCATTAATATTCAAATTGATTATTATCCTGCAAAAAAAAAAATGGTTTTACTTTGAGAAATGCCCGTCTTCGTAAGAAATCTCTTACTTTTTTTTCCTTTTTTGTCCGTTTAACAGTTCTACCACTAATTATAATTAATGGCTTTCAATTGCAGTCAACTAAAAGACACCAAATTATGCCTTCCTACGGCCTGATCTGCTGACTGTAAATAAAAGTGTTGCAAATAATTGTTGACCACTAAACCCTTGGCTGTCTGCTTGATTATGTGCTGAATAGCTTTTCCATTCAAATGTCAAACTAATGAATTTCATTTGCGTTTTTAGATTTTTTACTTATTTTTTGCTCTGGATGAATAGCGCTTGACCACAGGCACATTTGTATGCGTGTGCATCTTGTGATGAGAATTCATTCTAATCATAAAATTGATTAAACATGGTCGGCATGATTCAACAAAAGTCAGTTGTTTTCTCTTGTTTACTTTGCTAAAAGACCGTTATTTTATTTTGAAAACAAACATTTTACTTTATTTACAACCCCAGCTTTCAAACAATAGCCAATTTTGGCTTTGTTTTGCTGTAATTATTGAAAAAGTATTTTTCCGATATCTTTAAGCAGTGACAAAAATTCATTAACAGAATATGGTAAAAGTTACACTGTGCAAATCACTAAAGAATTTCAAATCGTAATATCAGTTAAATTTAATTTGAAAACAAAACAAAAACCAAAAAAAGTTAACGTAATATTATATGTAAGCTTAAAAGTTATTTTTCTCATTGTACTAAACTAAAGACTTGTAACATCTTTTTTAGTCTACATATAAATCATGTTAAATCAAATTGAATTACGATTAAACAAATAAAGTGTAGATATGTTAAAAGTGATGAAAGTTATGTTAAAGAAAAACGTCTTAATTTTTCAATCTTGTCTTAATTTTGTTTTAAGAAAAGCGTAAAACACAAATTAATTTTAAGAATTACGAGAGATGAAAGATTTCGGAAAACATCTGAGTTTTACAAAACACAAAGCTTAACTAAAGGAAATACTTGAGAATAATACGAACCCGGCGAAAGCTAACATGTTAATAAACATACTCTTCACTACCTTCACTTTGGCACTTTAAGTCATTATTTTAACATGACGATGTCATTAGAGTCGGGTACTTACCATTCTAGCTTACGAATAACTATTTCAAAATGTCACTACAAAAAAGTATTTAAAAAAGCTAATTCTTTGATTTAGTCCTTGATTTACGAGTTGGTATCGATAAAAAATATCAAAATGGCTGAAGAATTTTGTACAAATGTATAAAATGTTGGATAACTTTATAAAACATAAAAGAGACATAACTTTCAATCAAAAACCATCTTTATAAATGCATTCTTGCAAACCATATTTATTGAAAAAATGCCTTTTTATGTGATTGTGGCTTTACAAAAAGCTCCCAATCCGCTTTTATCACAAATAAACTGTAGACACACGCATTGCCATGTACATGTTTTTGTAAGTATGTTCTATGACATACGTAACTGGTGATATATACGAAATCGAATGTTAGCCGTTTGTATTGTTTTTATTTAACTAATTTGCTAATAGTTTTAATATTGAGTAAATTCAAAATATCAATGTGAATATTTATCTACAATCCCAATCCACTTTTATCACCTTATTTTAAGTTTTAGCAAACCCAAGTATTACTCAAATTCTTTTATTCAATTTCCATTGGAACAACTACTTACATATATGAATAAAAATTAGTATGGTTAAAAAAAATCATAACCAGCTTGCATACAACCAAATCTTGGAATTGGTAGACGGTAACAATAGAATTATGGAAAAGCCAACAATAACATATTTAACACTAACAATAAACATATTTAAACAATGAGTAAATAAATAATAGCTTCCTTTTAACAATAATATAGTATATAAAGTTTATACTAATGTTGCTGTAACCACATTTCAAACTGATTTTTCTTGAATGTACAAATATACACTTTTTTAAATGTATTACGAAAATGTTACTTAAATTTAGGAACGGTTTTAAATTTACATGAAAACTCATGTAAATGTGTAATGTAATTTTAAGTGTTTTCAGTACTTCAGCACAACGCAAATTTCACAAAATTTTTTTTATGTTGTGCCTGAAAAAAAAAACTGTTGGTCTAGTTTAAAAGGCGTGTAGAAACAGACTTAAGGCCTCATTAGTTTTTACTTTCTGTTGCCGTTCTGTGACTTGCTTTTCCGTGAAAATATTCAGCTGTTTTTACAGTAGAGCATAATTAAAAGAAAAACATTGGAATGAATAATAAAATATGTACATAAAAATTATATTGTGTAAAAAAAACCAAAAACGAAATAAATTAATATTTTAGATATAGTGATCAACCAGCCCACTTCTCGTACACAATCTGCAGAGTTTATGACACTTCTTATACAAAATAAATTTTTGCCCCCGCTAAAATAATATTCTTTTGATCATTCATAGTTGCTTAATTGATAAAAATGTATTAACTTTTAAAAATATTTAATTGAAACAAATTTTTTAGCTTTTGGTAAAAAAAAAATTATATCCCTATGAATAAAAAATTAACTTTTCCATACCAGAAAGAAGTAAGGCATACACATATCTGGCTGTCACTTAACGTTGAATTCTATTTTCAACAGATTGTCCGCAAGAGACCAAAACGAAAAATTAAAAGCTAACCATGCACATATAGTTTCAATTGATCAGAAACAAAACAGCTGATTCAGAACACAAAATAACGTACAAACTAATTCTGGCTTTAGTCATCATAATTACAAATAAAAATTCCGAGGGAGTTTTTCACTTTTTTCTTTACTCCAATTTTGAACAAAAATTGAGTATGGTGTTTTTTTCCTTCTCTCCATTTACTGAAAAAACGAAAGGGAAATCAATTCTTCAATTTCTATGGTCAAGTTAACAAAAATTTTGCTTTTCTCTGTAATTTAAATTGAGAAGAAAAGTTCTTTTCTTGAGAAATAAATTCCTCGAGGAATAAATTCTATGAGAAATAAATTCCGTCAGAATATAAATAATTGGACTGTTTAATAAAAAGTATATCAAATCAACTTTGTCTCAGTTGATTTTACTGTGCTTTTTTAATACAAACTGCTTCTTAATATAAATTAGTAAACGCATCAGCAAAAGGTACCAAAAGACGCGAAGATGGTAATGTTCGCTGCTAACTTATAAGCATTAGGGTACACAGTATGTAGCTTACAGATTTACAGCTTGTGAGGAATGATTTAAACAGCTTTCATTGAAATTAGCAAGAAACATTCTTAAGCATTTTTGTTGCAACAATGTTGTAAAAATGTTTTCTTTTACAATAAAATTATTAAACAGAACAACTAACAATAACAGTTTAAAATTAACGATCCAGTGTTCATACATATGTACATACTTCGTTTCAGGATTTCACAACATTTCGTCAAAAAATTTAATGGATATAAGTAAACACGTATTTACTTCCCACGTAAAAAAAATTACGATCTCAAACAGAACATCTCTTGTGAGGGAGAGTAAGTTGGTGTATATAAATTAGTTGTATGATCGTCTATTGACATTCGGAATCTATTGCATTCATTTAACTGCTTCCAAAAACATTTAGTTGAATAACTCAATCAATAATTTCTCTACAAGAAAAACATTGTCAATGTTAATAATGTTGTGTATACAATAATACATGTACATTTAGAGTTAAAGCATAAACACTTTTAACATTTTCACCTCAAGGCAATTTGTGTTCTTTTAAGCTTGTCTGGGCTTAAGTTGCCCTTCTTTAATGTCTCTGCGAAGCCTTTGAGGAAATTGTTAAATAAATAAGCAATAAAAAATAAACGAGTAACTATTTGCAAAGCATTTTGTTGATAGAAACATTGTCTTGAAAAAAGTGAAGAAAACATTTCCGGGAATAGTTTTCAATATTGCAGAATTGAATAAATTTGCATAAATATGCAGCGAACACTATAGTAGATAAGAACCATTCAGGGAATTGACAGTCAGTCTTTCTGTTTGAAATACTCGCAATAAAAAATGTTTTTTTGAATAAACAAAACAAAAATAATAAAAGAACTTTAATGAAGTAATGAAGAGAGTAGTATTTAAATAATCTATGGCGCACAAATAGAACACAATACAGAGAGAGACTGAGCGACATACAATAGAAAGCGATCAAGATGATCTTGCATGCCAACAAAAAGATATTTTCGCACATTTAAATGCAATAGCGACATAAAAAGAGTTCTAAAGGTATTCACATGTACAGAGGTGAATCTTCGTGGATATACGATTCCTAGTGAAGTAGAAGTCATTTACATAAGCAAGTACAAATATTTGTAACGACTATTTCAAATCTTAAATCTGGTTAAAACTACAAAAGAATTTAAAAAAAAATTGTTTAGACAGTTTCCTTAAAAACTAAGATCTGGGATAAGCCTTTTTTAACTTGAAAACATTTCATTTCATTTTTTTTCTTTTTGTGATATTAAACAAAAAGGCAGGCACCCACACAAATTTAAAGGAAACAATGAATTCACATCTAACAATTTATTTAGTTAATAGAGATTAAGATTAACTATTTCGGCAAAAACATATAGCAAATGTATGTATGTGTTTTTGAGGAAAACTAATTTTTGCGAGCTCTGTTATTACACCAGCAATAATGCCCATTTAGTAAAAAGTTGTCTTAACTCGACCCAGCTGAATGACATGTCCGAAGAAAAATTTGCGCGCGTAACTGAAACCTAAAAACAGCTGAGTGAGCACAATTTTTTAAATCTCTTGTTTTTTCGTAACTCATTTTGCTTGGCATGCGGTCTAACCTTCTTCACTGTGGGTACCTGTTAGAAAATATTTGGTTATAGGATTTTATTGTTCTTTATGGCATGCGTATGTATGTATGTGCGTGCTATTGAAATGCCTATAAGAAACTCAATGTTAAGTTGTTATTTTTTCTTTGTTTTAAGATCGTATTGCAGAGAAATACTGAAATGATTTAAATAACTTCTTTTAAATATTTCCAAAGGCAAGAACAGTCAGTTTTATTTCAAAATTATATCACGTAGGCCAAGCAAAATATATTCATCTTAATCGCACACATTTTTATTGACTTTCAAATACTGGCCTGCAATATTTCATATATGAATACTCATAAGCTTTTACATGGTCTCTGCGGCTTTCAAAAGGGTGATGTCGATAAATTTAATATGTGTGGCATATCACCCACATTTTTTTTCTTCTATTTGATAAAAGAATTGCCCCAGAAAACCCCCTGCTACATTTGAAATCAATTACTATTAATTATATTAAATTATACTCGTATTAATCTTTTTATTTTTGAGGGAAATAAAAAACTGAATAGTTTTTATCAGCTGAGTTCATTGAAAACGAACAAACAGTTTGAGTTCGAGATAAGATTTATGATTTTGTTTGTAAAATATTTCCATCTTTCTACCATATTTTTATTAATATTTTCGACAGTATTTTTATGCGCAAAATAGTGTGTAGAACAGTGAGAAGTTAAGTTGTACTCGTATATTTCATTCAGCCTTTTTACGACCGAAGAGATAAGATGAGGAAATTTTGTAGTGTAGTACTTACATGTGTTGGTTTGATGTTTTTCGAAGGCCTTTTCATTGACAGCACAAAAAGAAAACTCTTTAAAAATAATTGTTGGGTGTTTGTATATCAATATGTACTAAGATTGTGTTTAACGCTCAACATTTGTTTGGTATTTTAAGAAAATTTATTAGCTGTTTGACACATATTAAATATTTAATTTTCCAAGTACACACAATTTGTGGCGATGCCGGCAAGAATATTTTCTGGTCGATTTTTCTTTGTGTATGCAGGCAAAACCGAAACTTTACCTGACTTGGTGGCAGAGTTTGTTTTGTATTTTATGTAGATCCACAAATAGCACTATACATCTGAGATCTGCGTGGGGTCTCCGGAGTGGCGTTGTTGCTGGAATGCACCCAAAACATAGAAAGATATGAATGCAATGCAGGAAATAGTTCTGAGAGCTTTATAGAAAAAATTGTTCTCTTTGATTAGGGCATGAGAAGATTTGTTTCTATGCCAGAGAAAAGCAAAAAGCCAAAATATTTAATCATTTTAGAATTGTGGACCGTTTACGAGTTGCCAACTCAAACAAGAAAGCAAAAGTTACTGAGCTGAGGATACCGGATTTGAAAAGTCCTAAATACTTAATAAGTTTAAAATTGTAGACCGTTTACGAGTTCAAAGAAAAAATCTGAAGTTACTGAGCTGAGGATAGTGGACTTGAATCGAAAGTCGAATGCGAAACTGAAATGTTATAGAAATTTGTAAATTTAGTAAGAACAATTTTGCAGTACTGTGAAATTTGTTTGCCGCCTGACCCACAATATCGAATGTTACCGTTCGCCAGTGTTTTGTGTTTTAGAAAACTGATTTGAAGTCTACTTACGAACTTTCTGTGGACAAGTTCATCTATCGCTCGCATTAATGAACTCCGATACGCCGAATAGATCTTAATTAGTTATTTGCTATTCAAAATGGCACCGAACGTCAACGTTCGAAATGGTGACACCCAGGGTGGGTGTGATCTAAAAATAATGTTTATAATATAATAAAAACTACTATTTCAAAAGCAGAGCATTGTAATGAAAAAGGATTTACATCAGCGCCTGCCTTTACGGCGTTATCTGATGATGGACCAATTCCACGGAGTGAATTATTCACGATTCGCCAGAGCCCCCATGAGGCTTACTAGGCTCACACAGTTAGCAATTTTTTCCATATGTTTGTAACCATATGAGCAACTTCTTGTTGAGGGGTTTGGGCCTTCTAATCCCTCCTGTATGCAATTTCTCAGTAATCAATGGAAGACAAGGCTTAATGAGTTGGTAGACCGAAGCCCATTAAGAGCATCAGCCCTTAAACATACTCACCCGTCGACCATCACCACTGGTTCCTTACAGTACAGGTATCAGTGGTAAAGGCAACAGACTCTCGGGAAGTTGTTAGTCCTCGAAAAAAGCCACACACCAAAAAATTATCGAGGATAACTCCCCCTCCTGCGTTTTAGGTTTAAACCACAGCCAGAACACTCCAGCCAAGGAACCATGATCAGCACGGGTTGAACTGCAATCAAAACCACCCGGGGACAATGATGCTGATCCCCGTTCTGCCAATTTGTACCCTTGCGGTGCGGAAGCCAACGCAACATAAAAGTCATGCGGCTTCCTAGAGTTTTATTTTCTACAACAAACGAGGGACTCCTTTTACCCGACAAATAGAATGCCCTGGTTAGGAATACGCCAAGGCACAACCTGTACCCCGGGGGGAGAAGATCATTGAAATGGAATAATTTGCCTGCAGACGTGTTTCCTGTCTGTTATAACGTTGAAAGGTTCAAGTTAAATGTTCACAAACACTACTTCCTCTTTCCCCCTCCTCACAACCTATTTTTCTAGTTATGGTACAATGCACTGCATATGTAGGGGTCATCCCATGAGTACTGGTCCAATATAAAAAAAAAAAATTAAAAAAAATAGATTATGAGGAGGAGGAAAGAGGGAGTTTGTGGACGTTTGTCTGGAACCTATTAGTAGCAACGCGGAAGCACCAAACAAACGTTATCACTGCTTTTAAAATGTTGGAATTAGATTAGTTAAAACTGATCAGTGCCTTCGACAACAGCAATTGATCCGACACCTTTGCCACACTGCAAGAAGTGAACTACAACTATGCAATTAACTACGTACATACATATGTATGTCTGTAGTGTCATTTTATGACTGTCGTTGTTTAGCTTCGATAGTGAACGGACGTGTTTGTTTTTTTGATCGCAAAGTAAAAAAAAAAATATAACGGGATTAAGTAAAAACCGTAATAGGTGAACAGAGTGTTTTTGTTTAAAAGAAAAATTTTGTGACATTTTTTAAATACTGTTTTAAATTGTAAATAAAAAATAGAAACAATTAATTGCATGAGTGCACCTATCAGATGTAATTCTGAAAAAGAGCTTAGCTCCGGTAGAAAAAATCTTTGGATTTCTGAAGAGGAATCGGTGAAAAAATCATTAGAAAATTTCCTGTCTCTAAGAGATAGGAAACGCCCGCGATCGTGTTCGCCAAATATTGTTGTTACAACTGAAGACAAAACATCTTCCAGTTTAATTGTTGATGATAAGCCAAAAACCCAAGTAGGCATGGACAGGTACATAACCGTGGTTAAGAGACAGCGAAGCCCCAAATCAGCTCAAATATCATCTAAACCGAAAATTTCTAAAGATGATAATAGGACTTCGGCAACGGATAATAATAGGTTTGCTATACTGCAAACAGATGAGCCAACTATATCTAAAAAAACCTTTAAGCCGCCACCAATATATTTGCGAGAGCCTACCTCTAGTGACCTGGTAAAGCAACTTATTGCGGCAATCGGCAAAGACACTTTTAACGTAACATCGTTTAAGCACGGCGGCATAAATGAAACAAAAATCCAGGTAAACAGTGAAAATGAATACCGAAAGTTGTCTGACGTTCTAGAGAAGGAGAAGCGATCATTTTACACATATCAGCTTAAAAGTGCCAAAGGTATTCAGGTCGTTATAAAAGGTATTGACCCTTTTGTTGACACGAATGAGGTCAAAACCGGACTAGAAGACAATGGCTTCAAAATTAAAAATGTGGTTAATATTAGAAACCGTGAAAAAATTCCTCAACCCATGTTTAGGGTTGAATTGGAACCTAGAGATGTTCTCCTGAAAAAGAATGAAGTGCATCCAATTTATAACCTCAAATATCTTTTGCATCGTAAGGTTACCGTTGAGGAGCCTCATAAGCGTTTAGGGCCCGTCCAATGCCTAAACTGCCAAGAATTTGGCCATACTAAGGCCTATTGTAAGTTGCCCGCAGTTTGTGTTGTGTGTGGTGAACTTCACGGTACATCACAGTGCAAAAAACCTAAGACTGACGCGAGCGTTAAAAAATGCAGTAATTGTGGAGGTAACCACACTGCAAACTACAGGGGTTGTCCTGTCTATACTCACTTCAAGAGATCAATGACAAATAGGCCATCAATTTTAAATATGCCACCCCAGCAGTCAAACACCATTTCTACAACCAATTTCCCTCAAGTACGCCAGCCAACCAGCCATATACACGTGCAAAACCCCCAACAAATTTCTTATGCGAATGTGGTAAAATCCGATAAACCAAACTTGAATCAGGAGCCCAAGCTCAAAACTCCGACCAAAATTTTAGCAATCTTGAGGCAACTCTGCAGACTCTTGTTCAATCTATAAATACATTTACGGTTTCCATGACGAACATGATGCAGGAAATGCTGAAAATGCAATCCACTATTTTGCAGGCAATTTTAAAAAAATGAATTGGTTGAAAATATGTTTCTGGAACGCAAACGGCATTCGCCAACAAAAAACTGAACTTGAGCACTTCCTTATGGAAAAGCAAATCGATATAATGTTGATTGCTGAAACCCATTTGACAACCAACAGTTATTTCAAAATTAATGGGTACGCATTATATGACACTAAAGATCCCCGCGGAAGATCTTGCGGAGGATCCGCAATTCTAATAAAATCCAGAATTAAGCATTATTTAATGAACGAGACATGTGAGGAGTATCTCCAAGCAACTAATATATGCATTGAATATTTTCATGAAAAAATCGTTATTTCCTCGATTTACTCACCGCCCCGATTTTCAATAACAGAAAGCCAATATTCAAATTTTTTCAAATCACTTGGGCCTCGATTTTTAGCGGCTGGCGACTATAACGCTAAACACACTTTTTGGGGATCACGCTTAATTACCTCGAAAGGCCGTGTGCTTTTTGACACCGTTTCCAAAATGGGCTTAGATGTGGTTTCAAGCGGACACCCCACTTATTGGCCGACAGACCGACGAAAGATCCCAGACGTTATAGATTTTGGAGTTGCGAAAAATTTTCCTTTAGAGTGGATGCAAGTGGAGCCTTCATTAGATTTGTCATCAGATCACTCTCCCACTATAATCTCTGTTTCGTTCCCCCAAGAGATTGGCTCACCGTTGACTGTCAATAGAGTTAATTGGTTAAAGTACAAAAAATTTTTGAGCACACATTGTACTGAAAATATCGCCTTGAGAACGCCTGAGGATATTGATGGGTCAATTAACAATTTTTCTGAAAACCTCAAACTGGCCGTACAGCATGCTACCACTAGTCATTTAAGACCTAGAAATGAGAGCAATAGAACTTATTCATCTGAAATTGAGCAACTTCTGTCAGAAAAAAGAAGAGTCAGAAGAGAGTGGCAACTTCGCAGGTCGCCCCAGCTTAAAGCTAGGCTACGGGAATGCATAACTCAGCTAAGAAATCTGCTTGAAGTCCATAGAATGGCTTCCCTTAAAACATATTTGGAAAGCCTTGATGGTACCCCTCAATCTGATTATTCTTTGTGGAAAGCGACAAAAGGTTTAAAAAGACCCGTAATAGGTAAGCCACCTTTGCGAAATTCAACTGGCGACTGGGCAAGAAGCGATTCTGGAAAGGGAATGTTGTATGTCGATCATTTGCGAAACGTTTTTATCACAAATGATTCAGAGAATAATACAGCGGAATTACCGCCATATGTTGTTAGACCTCCTGTGTCTTTGAGATTTAATTTTCAAGATGTCGAAAACGTTATCGGTAATACAAACCCCAGGAAAGCTCCAGGCATTGATCAAATTACTGGTAAAATGCTTGAACAGTTACCTCGTGTAGCTAGAAGGGTTCTACTTTTTATTTTTAACGCCATTTTACGCCTTGAGTATTATCCTGCAGAGTGGAAGGTCTCAATGATTACTATGATACCCAAGCCAGGGAAGGATCTGAATCATATAGACCAATAAGTCTTTTACCAACAATTTCAAAACTATTCGAAAAATTGTTAATGGCGAAGTTGAGTCCAATATTGAACAATGTGGGATGCATCCCTGATCATCAATTTGGCTTTCGGGCTAAGCATAGCACCATAGAACAAACGCACAGACTAGTCAATGTCATAAGACAAACCTTTGAGGCGAAGAAGTACTGCTCAGCTCTTTTCATTGATATTTCTCAAGCGTTTGATAAAGTGTGGCACGACGGCTTAATGCACAAAATAAAGCTAAATTTGCCTGCAAATACACACAAGCTTCTGGAAAGCTACTTATACGGGCGGAAGTTTGTTATCAGAGAAGGCGACTTTATTAGCCCAACTCAGCCAATCAAGGCAGGAGTTCCCCAAGGCAGCATACTGGGGCCTACTTTATATTTGATTTACGCCTCTGACATGCCAACGACATCTGGAATCCACACTTCTACCTTTGCAGATGACACAGCGTTTTTGAGTGTTCATGAAAACCACCATTTAGCATCACGAAATTTACAGGAATATACTTCAATATTAGAGAAATGGCTAAAACTTTGGAAAATCAAAGTTAATGAACGGAAATGTACTCATGTTACATTCACACTGTGTAGGCAAACATGTTCGCCTATCCAAATTAACAACTCACCTATTCCGCAGCACAACGAAGTTAAGTACCTTGGTATTCACCTGGACCGTAGGCTAACATGGAAGTCTCACATTGAAGCAAAGGTCACTCAGTTAAAACTAAAAGCAGCGCAGCTAAATTGGCTTATGGGCAGAAATTCGACACTGAAATTAGATTGCAAACTTTTGTTATACAACGCAATACTAAAGCCTATATGGTGCTACGGAATTCAGTTATGGGGCACCGCCTCAGCGTCAAACATTGAAAAAATCCAAAGGCGACAAAACAAAATTCTACGAACGATTACTGCAGCTCCATGGTACGTAAAAAATTCACGAATTCATAACGATCTGAGTGTTCCGCTGGTAAAAGAGGAATTTTCTAAGTACGCGACAAGGTATATCAGTAAACTGGAACTTCATCCAAACCCTCTTGCTCGCAATATACTTAATTTTGGCGGCCACACTCGGCTTAAAAGAAGGGATACCGCTGCCACCATCAGATTGCTCAATAGGTGATTTTATCGAAATAGCTCCCGCATAATAAAACTTTTTGTCTAGCATTGGCCGGACTTAAGAATTACATTTTTTAATTTTAAATTTAGTATTAAGATTTGAATACTTATTGTTAGTTCATTTTGAAGATTCAATAAATAAAAAAATGCTTAAAAAAAAAAAAAATTTTATGAAAAAGTTCAAACTTCGTTGGATATTTGAAAATAATTCACACCAAGCTTAACAAATCCTAATTTTGCGAAACAGATCTTCAAATCTTATTTTACTACTTGAAAAACCTTCAAAATGAAGGTAAAATCTACATTCTGGCAACGCTGCTTGGACCAGTACTCAGGGGAGGACTCCTACATATGCGGTGCATTATTCCGGAACTAGGAAGGTAGGTTATGAAGCGGAAGAAAGAGGGAGTAGTGTTTGTGGATGTTTGACTTGAGCCTTCCTACGTTATGTGTGTGAGTAGCGGGTTCCACACTGCGGGGTTGCTCCATTGATTCAATAGAGTTGGATATCCTGTTGCACTTTGAGGTGCCGTTACCAAACGTGGGAGTTGTTGTATTCAATGTCCGAATACTAGTACAAATGTGTTAAATGTATACTTCTTTAGCGAAGAGATATACATGTTTTAATCTGAAACCTAAGCCTGACTTACAATTAATTAGTTGCCAAAACTGACCGGACGATTTAAACACAATAATGTTTTGGTATCTGTTTAACAGTCAGTCATATGTGCGAAGTTTAAACAGCGGCTCTAACCTTTGAGACATCCAAGATACACAATATTATTGTAATAATTTTTTTTTTTTTTTTTTTTTTTCGTATTAAACCTGCTACAAAATTGAAAAAATAATTTATTCATTTGTTAAAAACATAAAGTAATATTTGGCTTAGATTTATTATTTATTTTAAAATCTATTATTGTCCATTTTCTTGCTTTTGCATTTCATGCATGGTGTGTCCTTTTTGTGCTAAACTGAACATGGACTGAAATTTAAGAAAAAGTATTAACTCTTGTTTAATGATTCCTTTTGGTAAACGAAGGATTTCAAATAAAAGAGTTTCCCATGTCTTCACTTTTCTGGTTTTCGAACCTGTTTGCTGCCAAACAGAAAAAGGATTTTACAGTTCTTAATATTTGTTTATTTGTTGTAGCTTTAATAAAACAAATCCTAGTTTTTGTCTATTTTAGCATGCGCATGAAAGCAGGAAGGAGTTTATTTAAATTTGTTATGCAAAATATTTAATAACTTTCAGCTGCCATAAAACAAAAGTAAAAAAGAAAAATGAAACTGAGTTGACCGACCAACCACAGTTTTTATTTTATTTGTTTTTTGCTTAAATAATCATTAACACCATCTCAGATGGCACAACCAACAACAGCAGCACCAAACGAATAGATACAGATTTTTTTTTTTTTTTTTTTGTGAAATTTTAAATTCTTTGCGCACTAAACTGACCATCATGCATTAATCTTCTTTAAGTTCTGGCATATGAAAAAATTATAGCTGACCACCATGGCCATCAGTTAGCCGTCCTCAGCTTTATTTTCGGCAGAATTTCAATAAGAAAGAAATAACGGAGCAAAATGAATAGATGAATGGATGGATAAATGTTCGATGTCTGGCTGGTTGGTCAACATTTATGATGTGTGATGTAATGTTGTCACTTTGACATTTATTTCTTTTTATTATTTTTATTTTTTGTTTGTTTATTTACTGTTTTGAAAAATTATAGAACGATGATAATGATAACTTGGACAATGAACGACTTTTCTTTTTGGGTGACTGAGTACAGAAGGGATAGCAAAGTCTTAGAATACGAGTATCATCTTATCAGGCAGGGGTTGTCCAGCCAGAAATTACTTTCTTTACATGATTTAAACGATTATGACAAAAATGATGATGATGCTTTTAAAATTGCTTTAATTCAAAAAAAGACTGACAGATTTAACATAAAACCAGTATCAAAGTTCGTTTAAATTCTTTTTTCGTTGGTTTCCTCTTGGCTAAAGTTCATACGCCCCTCAAATAAATCAGATAAAAACACAACGCACGCACCACATACTATTAGATACTTCTGTGTAATCAAGCTCATGACAATTTCCTTACGGAAGGAAGAGATCACTAAAAGAGCATGAAATAAAAATGTTGTAACCACCACAATTCGGAATGAATCATTTCATGATTTTATTGCATCTGCTGTTTTTCGGTTGTGTGCGACTTGTTTCCAAATTAAAAGAAAAAAAAAAGTAATAAAAAAGTTTAAAATTGAAATCCTGTCTATGACTTTGAAATGAGTTTTGTTATTTTATTCCTGTACTCGTATTCATTTTGCCTGACTGTCTGTCTGCCTGTCTACCAGCCTGAGCATGCAAGTTTCGTGTGTCTAGTTCCCTCCATTCATCCATCCGTCTACATCATCATGTTGTAATATGCAAATTTGTTTCTTGTGCGCATGTGTATGTTTGTTGTGTTATGTAAACAGGGATCTTATGATCGTTATGCATTCATTCATCAGGATACCTTGAATTTATCCTGCTAAAGAGATTCATTAATTTTAAAAATCATTAACATACACACATCACACAGAAATCTAATAAACCCGTTTATAATTTATTAAAATTGTAACGTTTCGTAAAGAAAAACAAAAAGGAACTTGATTTTGATTTTTTCACTTAAAATTTTTGTAATTAATAAAAGTTTTAGGCTTAAAAGCTTCTAAGAAACACATTTTCGAAAATGTCTTTCAAAATTTTCGAACGAATTCTTTACAATAGGTTGGTGGGAAAATTTTCTTCAAGTTTCATGAGAAATAAAAACTTACTAAATGATATTTGATGATATCAAAATAACTAGTCAACAAGGATTTCAATTAGTTGTCCAGTGACGTTTGTAATTTAAAATTCAATTTTAGTTCAGCGTAACAGTTTTTGTGTTGTAGACAATTATATCGATGCCATGTCGCAAGTTATTATGAGTAAAAACATGATCTTATTTGGCACAAAATGCTTGATTTAGTAAAATCTGACTGCATGAGAGTACTACACACTAGTTTTAGGTTAATCTGGTGTTGGACAAAACAATAGGTGGGTGATATAGTAAGGCACCCAAGTGGGCTGGTTTTCATGAAACCTTCAGCCTGGACATTCTGCCTAACCTAATAAGTAACACACCACTACCCAATTTATCAGATGCGTGTGGTTAATTCTTGTACATGACGGTCATAATTTATATAACAACTTTCCTTGCAGAAGAGCCCAGGCTATCTAATACTTTCCACCTGCGCCAGGATTAGTAGTCTGAAGTCCTTGCCTATCTAGATTCACCAGTAAGAAAGGCTCCTGGACTCCCAACGCGAAGGTCACTATCTGCCACCAATTGAGGAGTTGTTGAAGTTTAGAATGCTAAGTCATTCCAAATACTTGCAAGCAGAGTGACTTAATTCGTGCAGGACATCGGGTGTCCCGTATACACGCAGTACAAGAGCAGCTGTGCTCATATTGAATTTTCTGCTATTTGTTTCTAAAGTTTAACTGATGTTGAATATTTAATATAAAGTTCTAATACAATAGTAAAATGAATTTTGAGAAAATAAACTTTTATATTTTGTTATTTAAATTAACTTATCACTGCGAACATGATTTTTTTGATATGTGATAGTGGGACTCTTTTCCCTCATGCCAAAAGCTATCGAAAAATTGATGCTACAATATCGATTGCTGAATCGATCCAGCCTACTGTTATAATAAACATTATAATTTTATTATTAGTGATTTTTCTCCACGTCAATTTAATATGCTTTTACATTGATAGCCAATATCTGTATTATGTATGTATGTATATAAAATATGTATTTGAAATAACAAGACACTATAACTAAACGAAAACTGGTTTCTAATAAACCTCGGTTAAGCAATATCCTATGTGGCAGAGATGCGCCAGGGTTCGTAGGCGTGGCATGAGTGAACAATGTTTTAATTCTAAAAATAAAAAATACAAACAGCTTGTGTTTGAAAGATATTTTCTAACATTTAACTATGTATACTAATCTTTTAAATAAACTATTGAGAATTTAAAAAAAGATTCTAATAATAACTTAGTTATATAATAAATATAGTTTATAAAACTAAAAAACACGCTTCGATATCAAATTAGAGTTATTATCCATATAACCTGATAAATATCAGTATAACTTGTCGTGGGTTTTTTTTAATTCCCAAAATCGACTTCAGCAATCGCCAAAATCCCTCACTTCCCCGGAAGCAATATGACAACTTCAATTTTAGCTCTAAATCGAATTACCGTTTATAGCTCACTTCCAAAACGCGCTCCGAATATTAAAAACCAGTTTCGATTTGGTTAGCCAAGTGGCCCGAGTTTTTGGGAAACGTCAAAATCGCTCCCATTTTCTCAGAAGCAATACGGCAACTACATATTCTCGCACTAAAGCGAACGACCGTTTATAGTTCAGATGCATGTTCCACGCAAAAAGGCATACTGAATATGAAAAATCAGCTCCAAACCAATTAGTGAAGTGGTTCCAAATTTTGTTGGTAATACTCAAAATCGGCTTCGTGAATCCCCAAAATCCACCCATTTTCCTGGAAAAATACGGCAACTCCAACTTTCGCTTTAAAGCGGCAACTTCCACATTTTTTTTCCACATTCTTTAAATTAAAACCAATAATTTTACATACCTATATAACTTTTATTCTATTTCATATCAACTTCATCGCTTTGCTTTTAAAATCAAAATATAACTTTTGACAAAAGCAAAGGATAGCATTTCCTTTCCGTTTTTTTAACATTATTTATATTCAAATATGATGTTTTTAACTGCCTGCCAAAATGCGATGGGTTCTCAGATTCAAATCTGTTGAATACGAAATGAGCATGAAATCAGCAAAACTACAGCGCAACGAAAAGGATCAAATAATTTTCTTGTTAAAAACCATTTAACATTTTCCAAACTTATCCTACACTCGATCCTGCCAGTCTGTCTTTCAACTGTCATAACCTTCATGCACGAGTACGTACTAAGATTTGCACATCCTTCAGGTTGTGTTCACTCAATGCCTTTGTGTGTGTACACACATACATAAACACACAGGTAAAGTTGGCGCTTAAAATATGTTTTTTTTTTAAATATTATTTTCTGCAAATAGGTTTCACATTTTTTTAATGAATTATGCTTTTATTTGTGCAGTTCATTGGTTTGTGCTCACTTGTTGTTGTGTGTGCTGATTTTGAATGTCCTGCTGGGCAGGGTTATTGTCATGTTTAAATTAACCGGTCATTGTGTTTATTGTTGTCGGTGATTATGGATTTTTTGTTTTTTTTATGAATTTGAGCAGAGAAGTTTGTGAAGGATTAAAAATTCTATAAGGATGTAAACTTCCCGCCTTTTTTCCTCAAAAATTTTCTATTTAAATTAAAAAATATATGTTCATGAGTGCTTGTCAGATTTATTGTTTGGCGGTTAAAAATTCATAAGGCGAAAAGGAATTGCTAATATCACCCACAAAACAGTCAAAAGAAAAGATTCATAATCATGATGTTAATGTTAAGGATACAATGCAGCGGATCATTAGTTAAAATCATTTTCGTTTTAAAAGACTTTTGTTAAAAATAAAAACTGAAAATTTATCAATACTTTTTAGTTAAAATTAATAATAGCAAAAGAAATTCATCAGGAGTATGAAATATTCAATAATAGAAATTGTATGAAGTATACTGTTGTTAACCAATTTCTAGAAAATTTCTTTAAAAGTGTTGACAATTGGTTGATGAAATGATTTCATGCTGAATTTATTTCAAATTTTTGGAATTCCTGAGGTGGAGTTGAAAGATTCTTCGAAAAGATTTCCTCATAATATTAACAATTGAATATTCACTTCTGTTTTCCAGATATTAACTATGACAATTGCTGCCTTCGGTTTAATACACATTTTATATTTCTTCATTAGAAATTTGGTAAAATATATATTTTCTCACGTATGTGCTGTTCATAGAAGACAGACGCGCAACTCGTGTAGAAAATTTGTATGAAAGTTACTGAATTTAAAAAAAAAAACACATTTGAGAAATCTTTGAAATATATTTATTTTTCGCGTGACTAAATTATAATTCCATTCATTCCGCTCGGGACATCCTCTTCCTTTTTTATAAATATGTTTACAAATGAACGCATGCGCACCTTTTGTTTGTGGGAATAATGCTGAAATGTTTAAAATGATGAACAAGTTAATCAATTCCCCCAAAAATAAAAGATGAACGAATAATGATTATTATTACTTCCTTCGCTGGCAACAAACGCGTCAAAACACGTTCAAAAACATTCTTGTAAATCCTTAAAAAAATCTTTGTGTTTCATATTCTTGCCATTTGATTAATTATATCTTCTTTAAAAGGACAACGTGACCACTTATGTATATTTTTTATATTTCTCAATGAACAGAAAACATAAATACACAAAGCAACAAAATTTCATTACATAATAACTACTATGCACAATTTTGATGTCAAGCTAATTTTCATATAAAAATTAATTCCAAATACTCGTTCTTAAGTATAATTTAGCAAATGTATTAATTCTTCTTTTTGTTATCTAACTAGCAAAAAAGTGATAAGGAGGTTATTCCAAAAAGCAAATAAGAATTAAATTTTGCTCGCGAATATAAAAATAAAGTTCGTGAGAGAATTAAATAATTATATTCGCGAATTGTTCCCGAACAAATAATGAAAGTTATCAAATCACATTTTGGCTCAAAACTCATTAAAAAAGTGTTAAAATTATCATTGTGGCATGTTAAATGTTTAAAAGAATTTCTCTTACTTTTTACTTACTTACTCTTTTTTTGTTTGTAAAATTCTGCTCACGAATTTTCATGCTGCTCGCGAGAGAATTAAATCAGTTCTTTTTTCGTTCGCGAAGAGAATGAAAAAAACCAAGAACGCAAAATAAAATTTTATTTTTAAATTCCGGAATACAAATTTAAAAACGGGAGCAATAAAATTTAATTCGCTCCTTTATTGCAACATAGTCATAACTGAAAAAAGCTTGTTTCGAGAAAAACGTATTTCAAATTTTTAGTTTCCATACAAGTCTTAGACATTTTTTTAGAAAATATCTCTTAAAATAATCAGTTTAAGAGTAATTTGAATAAATTTTTGGCACAATATAAAAGGTAATACTGCTAGCAATTCTGCATTGCTAGCCCGAAAATCTAATTTTTTGAGAAATGACTATATTGCAATAAAAGAACGATATGTATATTTCCTCACAATGCTTTATTAAATCTACATCCACATCAATGGGCTTAGAATTATAACTCTCAATTTCACTTAACGTGGTTTTCATTTCCTCTTCCAGTTTACCACCTGAGTTATTATCTTCTGATCTTTTTTTAGTTTAAAAACGTGTTTAATAGTGAACACGTGTAAGCACTGTTCCTCAAAGTTTGCGTTTCTTTTCAACCTCCAAATAGAGTTAGTTCTAAGTTTATTATAATCTAAATAAAAAAAAAGTTTTCCTCAGCAAAAAAATAAAATAAAATTGAAGAAATAAGTTTTATATTTTATGAAGATTCAGTAAAACTTAAAAGAAAATAACTGTTATTTTTGGATCGATAAATAAAACCCAAAAAATAAATTTTATATTAAATAAATGTTACAAAATAAATAAAAGTTTCACAACTATCGGTAAAGTTGAGTTTTTTAATAAAACTTACACAAAGAAAAATTATTGCATCTAAAACTAGTTCATGTAGCCGATGATTATTTAGGCATATTACTTGTGCACGTAGCTCTTCTCTTTCAATCACATTTTTTAGTTTAGATTTGAAGAATAATCGGTTTTAGAGGTTTAGTACTCGTATCATAAAGAGGTGTTTTTTAATAAATAAATGTAAACAAATTGGCGGCAGAAAGAAAATAATGCACATAATTGCATAAAAAAAATTGGTACAGTTATCGAAAATAAAACAAGAAATATCGGTTTTAGACTAACAATTTTGACGGCCTTATGTGTAATCAAAATCCTTGTGCTAACTATTCTCATAAAGGAAACATAGCAGCAAGTTAGTTAGCATCAAGTTTTTTATTAAGCTAAGGGCTTTAACAAATTACTTTTATCTTATTACAATCACAACTCTAAAAAAAACTTCTGATAACTTTATCATCATATTCTTTGAGAAAAATGTTCCAAGACGAGTGCAGTTTAGTCAAACTGCTTTCCCGTCTTTCATTTTCTCTTATAAGAAAGTCCCTAAAAAATATGTTTTTTTATTTACTCAAGTCTTCAGTTTGTTTTTATCCATAAATGGCAAAAATTTATTCTAGTAATCAATTAATCTGTAAAGTTATATACAATATAAAAAAAATTACCTCTTTGTCACATTCCTCCTCATTCTCTGCGAATAGCTAAGTGACGAAATGTCAGTGTTTGAAGAACATTCAAATCGAATTACGTATTCAAGTGGCGTTTTAGCAATCTACATCAGATGATTATGAATGACTTCAAGCGGCAGAAAAAAAAAAGTTGTTAGAAATTGTTGATTGAAAACAGGAATGCCAAATACTACAAGAAATAAAAAGTTTCCAGCAATTAAGAATTCCCACGCAAGCTGCTGTTGCAAATTGAGTTTCTGCGAGAAGATATTCATTAGTCAGGTCATTACTTACTCGTACACTTAAAATCTTTGAGAATGCAAAAAATTATAAAGCGCAACTTATAAAGCCCAAAGATTTTTTATCTCTATACGTTCTACCTCTGTACGTTATTTTTTACGTATTCCGACAACTCTTCTAATCCCGGTAAATCCAGAATTTTTTTTTTTTTGGCAATGGCATCTCTAAACTAACTACTAAAAACTAATTTCAAATAACTCAGTATTGTTAATAAATAAGTATGGACAAATATGCTTGAGTTAATATGTAGAATTTGCTGTCAGGAAAAGATTGGGAGATGGATTGTTTTATGAATGAAATGAGAATATAAATGTGTTAAAAAAAACTTACGAACATATTTGATTTGTTTTTTATTATAATTCTTAAAACGTCTTTATTTCTATTCTAAAAGCAAATAAAAGATTCATCAATTTTTTTCCTGAAACCTGAGTTAGATGAGAAGTAGTGAGAAAGAACTCATTTGAAAGAATGTTTACTACGAGTACAACAAATACTCAATCCTGTTTTGTTTTACGTGTTTCTCTTGTTACAGCATTTCCCCACAAACTCTTAAGTTTTTAACTTATTCTTTTTCTGGTTTTTGTTTACAAAATCATTAAATCAATCTTGGCTTTAAATTGATTTTTTTATTGTAACCCCAACAGGTGACTTACAACAACAAATGTAATATTCAGTTTCTGTATTCTTTTGTATTGTTCTATATGGGTTTTTTACCCTGTTTTTATGTATATTTAATGTGTATTTTTTTTCTTCTTGTAATCGGTTTGCATTAAAATTGTCTAAGTCAATTTTTAAAGAAAAAATCCCAAAATTAAAAAAAAACATGACCTTAAAAACCCAATTATTTTTGTAATGCGTTGCTCGACTCACTGGACGATCGACCAAAAATGGATCAGCCCTGGACGATGTATTACGTAAAAATATGTGGATTTCGGAAACAAGATGTCCAATTTCGTCAGAGCAGAATCCGTTGTAGTAACCTTAAAGCAGAATAATGCACCCCACACTGCGACTATCTTGAATGAGTCAATAGAGTTCGAATACTTTATTGTCACCGATAAGCTTCTTCGCTCTCTCTTGTAAACGCTCGAGTAGGCTCAAGAAAACTTTAAGGGGCCGGCCCAAAGGTGAGAGTAGTATTCCATTTTCGGTTGGATGTAGGATAGGAGGTATAAATAGTAAGATCATCGGATGGGTCGAAATACATTTTAATTTTTTTAAGAAACAAGTGTCTTGAATGCTTCTTTAGAGATTTGAAAAATTTCTGACTGCTGCAATGAACTGAGATGCCTGCGTCATTGTTTGCGCAGTATTGATGTAGCAGGAATAGCTTCTCATACTAAATCAGCTGCTACTTAACAGATGTTTCCTGCATGAAAAAAAAACTTCATTTATAGAGGGTGTTTTTTTAAGCCCGATAGAACTTGAAATTGTAAAAAATAACACAAAAAATTAAATTGTAATCAAAATTTTTTTTTATTCGAAAGATCAATACGTGACATTAACATTTAAAAATGATTTCAGGCATATGGGCACCGCGGCTGTTCTTGACGAAGCGCATTCTGGACGTCCAATTTTGGGCCACTTTTTCGAGCACTGCTGGCCGTATGTCACGAACAACACGAACAATGCTGGCCTCCAAGGCGTCAATTGTTGCTGGTTTATCAGCATAAACCAGTGACTTCACGTAGCCCCACAGGAAATAATCGAGAGGTGTCAAATCGCACGACCTTGGAGGCCAATTGACAGGTCCATTTCTCGAAATCAACTTATCGCCAAATTTTGATTTCAGTAAGTCGATGGTTGCGTTCGCCGTATGGCACGTAGCGCCATCCTGTTGAAACCACATCTCCTCCGGATCAATGTCATCCATATTTTCAAACAAAAAATCATTGATCATGGTGCGGTAACGATCTCCATTGACCGTAACGCGAGCTCCGGCCTCATTTTTGAAGAAATAAGGTCCGATGATGCCACTAGCATGAAAACCGCACCAAACAGTGCATTTTTCTGGATGTAATGGAGTCTGTAGGGTCTCTTGTGGATTGGTCTCACTCCATATGCGGCAATTTTGCTTATTAACAAACCCGTTAAGCCAAAAATGCGCCTCATCGCTGAACACAATTTTGCGATAAAACAACGGGAAATCGACGACTGATTTTCAAAGTAAATTTGGATAATTTCGTAGCGTTGTTCAAGCGTGAGTCTATTCATGATGATTTGTCAGAGTATACTGAAACAAATAAAAAAAATGTTTCATCAAAATTTAATTTTTTGTTTTTACAATTTAAAGTTCTATCTAGCTTAAAAAAACACCCTATATATACGTTTATCATTTTATAATACATTTATATCAAATAAATTACAAAAATCACATAAAAAACAATACAGCTGTTCAAAGATTTGATGAAAGTTCGTACTATTCAGTACATATACAAAAGGTACGAAACTTGCTTAAATTGTACCTAAAATTTAAACAATTTAAACAATATGTTATAACTTTGATAAAAAGTTATATTATAATATATTGTTATTAAAATAAAATATTACCATTTTTTTATTAGATTTTTATATCTTTACATACCTAAATTTTATAATGTATTGCTTTCTTACGTTTATAGCAGCATAATTCTGCATTATGGACCGATTTTCAAAACTTATTTTTTCGTTGGAAGGCTATGTTTGTGGAATATATTTTAGAAATCAGGCGAATATGTGTTGTGGTTATATACGGGGTCTGATCAAAAAGTAAACGTTATTTTCAAATTTCGTGAGTTACGTATGTTCGATTATCGCATTTTTTTCTGTAATCGGTTTAAGGAAGGTCGAGAAGATGTCAATGACGATGCTCGTCCTGGTCGCCCGAGCACGTCAACAACCGATGAAAACATTGAAGCAGTGAAGAAAATGATTTTGGATAATCGTTGAATCACTCACTATCAGAGGGGTTACTGATGATGTTGGCATCTCGTTGGGCTCATGCCAAGCAATTTTTACGGATGTTTTAGGCATGAAACGTGCGGCATGAAAATTGCTAAATTTTGAGCAATAATAACGTCGCATAGACATCGCTCGGGAGCTGTTAAACATCGTCAACGAGGATCCAGATTTCCTCAAAAAGGTCATAACTGGTGACAAATCTTGACTGTATGGCTATGACATTGAAAACAAAACATAATCATCGCAATGGAAGAGTCCAGAAGAGCCAAGATTGAAAAAAGAACGTCAAGTGTGAAGGTTTTGCTCATTGGTTTCTTCGACTGCAATGGCGGGGTGCATTTTGTCACAAGGTCGTACGGTGAATAAGGAATACTACCTCGAAGCTATGCGCCGTTTGCGCAAAGCAGTTCGTCAGAAACGCACAGAAATGTGGAAAACACAGTCATAGATTTTGCACCATGATAACGCACCAGCTCACACATCGATGCTTTGCGCGTGAGTTTTTAACCCAAAAAAATAAAATTGTTATCATGCCTCAACCACCGTATTCACCGGCTTTGTCCCCCGCTGACGTTTTCGTCTCCCCAAAACTAAAGACACCGATGAAAGGAAAGCGTTTTACTACGATTCAGAAGATAAAATAAAATTCAAAACAGGAGCTGCTGGCGATACCAAAAAGCGCGTTTCAGAAGTGTTTCGGGGATTGGTAAAAACGCTGGCATAAGTATATTATATCTGAGGGGGATTACTTTAAAGGGGTCAAGATAGTTATTGATGAATAAATAAATACTATTTGAAAAAATAGAAAATAACGGTTATATTTTGATCAGATGTGATATTTGCAAAAATCGTACGTACATTCATTTAGTGTATTTCACAGAACTCAAAGAAATAGTCTTAAATTTATTAAAACATTATGTGTGTATATAAATATAACAGTTCCATTATCAAATAAGCAAAAAGTCCTAAACCAGGGCTTTTGTGCCATCCTCCCATTCACTATAATATATACCATAATTTTATTTTCTACAGGTTGAGATCTTACGGTTACATTGAATTACAATCTGGTAAGCATTTGCATGGTTTCTCGTATAGCAAAAACGATTAGCTGTTCCAAATACATTTACGGTCGGCTAAATGGGCCTTAACAACTCGTCCATCGAGGTTCTCTATACAATGTATGCTACATGATACAAGTCAAATGACCTAATTACTTTGATTTATTTCTATTATTTAAATAATATAAGTACCTCTGATAGTTTGTTCAAAAATTCCTCTTTCGGATGGGATTTATATATGTTCATTTTTTTCTTTGCACGGAATGTAAACAATGTTATCTACACAAAAGTTCGTTGATATTGTGCTTCACACGACGAACTCATACAACGAATAGTTGCCGGCGTCTTCACGATGGGCGATATTCGTCGTTCGTCGCAGTTTTGTTTCTAGCATAATTTGTCGCAAAATTCTAAAGTAAAAATACTTTGAACATAATGTTATAAACATAATAACATACTTCGTAATATGCTAATTTCTTACTTTATTTTAATAAATTAAATGCCTATAATTCTCATCTAAATTTTCTTCTAAACTTTCTTCTAAAATTAATTCCCTTTGCTATTGGTGTATCAATTATCTGTAGTATCTAAAACATATAACGTTTGCTAAATTTATATTCTGTATTTAATATGGATTTTGATAAGGTTTCCATAATTAAATAATTAACAATGAATGACTATGATGAATGATGAATAATAATGAAATTCATCTACTTAATCAGTCATTTATTATTTTTTCTCCAGAAAAGTCTATCACTAGTAATATGGTCTCAAAATTAATTAAATCTGACTTAGACCTTTATCGTTTTCACTGTTACATGTTCATTTATATAATAGTTATTACCATTCGGCTTCTTCAAGCCTTCATAGAACATTGACAAAAGAATTGAAGATTAACGTGCTCACGTGCTTTGTTGCCAGATTGATCGGTTTATCAGATTTCAAACCACTAAAGATAATTTGGCGATTTCAAAGAATAATAGGTAAACATATCTTTTTTAAATATATCTTTTAGCCGGCCGCTGGATATTTTATTATAATATATTATATTATAATATATTATAATTATGTTGCTGAAGAGACGGCAGCATTTGAAGTTAACTTCATTTATAATCGTGAAGTAGTGAAGTCTGCTGTCGTCTAAGTGTTTAGAGCTTTACACTACATGTAGCTGGTTAGCAGTGTGAAAGTTGTAAAAAGTTTACGGTACAGCAAAAGCATTGTGCGAAATAAAAAAATAACTTTTGGAAACAACAAACTATTAAAACAAAAAAAATTTAACTCTGTTGTAGAAAAGATTGTGTGACTTCAGGATTTCCTAAAAAAAAGTAACGCAAATTCACAATTAATGTTTTTAACGTCTCAGTTTTTGATTGTTTTAAGCTTTAAGACAAACTGTTTTTGAAATATGTAATAATATAAATAATGCTTTAGCACGTTTGTGTGCTAATTCCGTGTTTCTGTAAAGCATCTGAAAATGGGTTCAATAGCTCCTACTATTTCAAATCAATAGCAACATGTTATTATATGTTTATTTTGCCACAGCATTGTAGGAAAATTGTTTTTGAAACAAATGTCAATTTTTAAACGCCCATTTGTTGCAACACGTCCCCTTTTTTTAGATTCTAATATGGCAACTTTATATTCAATACAAATTCAATTTGAGTTAAATGCGCAGGTATTTATTCAATTGTGCTTTTTGCTGGGATCCATTGTTTGAAATTTTACGACTGTGTCAGCAAAGGATTGGCGGCTTGTGGTATCGCGGCTCAAAGACTTGTAAGAAAATCGTTGCAAAAGTACAAAGAAAATTCAATCGTGATTATTATTTATTTCTCTACGAGCGATCTTTGTTGTTGTGTTGTTTTGTTTACAAATACTTGGCCCTGACTTGTTTTCTTCATTTTTTTTTCGTATTTTTTCAGTTCTTAGATTTGGTAATAGAACTTGTTGTAGTGAGTAGAAAAACAAGAAAACTTAACAGGCTCCAACGACTACAAAATTTTCCATTGACTTTTAGTCGAGAAGGACGGCCATTAAAAAGTACAATAATGGTTTTTTCTATAAACACCAGCAAAATGTACAGTCTAGGAGACCAGTTTTTCTTGCCACAAAGCAAAGAAAAACTTGTTAAACCAATTTGATTTTCTTTCTTTCACATTTTCTTTAGATTTTCAATGGAATGAATTAGAATTCCTTGAGGTCTTTGACACTTAGACTGTACAAATTGATATTTTATTTTTTATTTCGTTAGAATTTTAATCGAACTTAAAAATAAAACTGGAAATTTTCATTTCAATTGAGTAAATAAATTCCTGTTAATAAAATTTCAAATAACAAAAACCATTGTCAATTTTTTTAAGCCGAAGTTATTACCGGATATAAAAAATAATAAATAATGTAAGAAAATATATACTTTTTATCATATACATTAGTTCTTTTTGAGAACACATCATAAATTAACTTACTGCAAAGAATATTCAAGTGCAATCCCAAGTAATTTGTTACGCTAAAAATTCTCCGATAGTTGTAAGCCAAAAAATATCAGTTTAATAATTAAGTTAAATGAACTTAAAAACAAATGGAAATGATCCACGAAATATGGACACTATATGATATAAACTGACGAAGAACTTGCAGTAAGGGCAAAATTAAGGATGCAGCCAAAACATAGCACGCGATTTTATCGGCTCAATAAGTACAATATAGTCTGAAAGAGGGGCTGCTCGGATTTTAGAATGGATTAAAGCTGGAGTACCCAAGCGCTATGCGCTGATGCTCATTTGTTTTTATAAAAGCACTTCGATTTAGACTGCGCGCTTTAATATACATACACATGTGTGTGTACACACACAATTGCAAAACAACAACACTTTCGCATGCTTTGCTTAATAAATAAAATGAGTTTTGGTGTTTGCTATTCCATATAGAAATTTTTGGGCACCCCTGCTTTAAAGCATCTAAATAATTTGATTATAAATAAAAAATAAATACGCATTAATTGTGTGTTACTGGATCAAATTGTGTTGTTTAAAATGCACTTCAGACTATCACACTTTGTTTTAACACTTGTCAAAAATACGTGCAAGTGTGATAATGTGCATGTAAAGCGTTATGAAAATGAGAAATAATACGGTAAGAGATTCGACATTCCATTACATTTCATCATATTTAGAAATTTGTTTAAACTATAAGATTTTTCATCGGATCAGGGTTGCATTTTTTACAGAAGCAAATATTTATAATACTAACATCAGACCTGAACCAAATTAGGTGTTTATTTTCTACACATATTTTTAATTTTACTTCAGGTGTGATGGTGTGAAAACAAAATGTAATGTTACTTTAGATTTTTCGACAGTATTATTAGATTTCTGTCTCACAAAATCTTAGGACTTATATGATGGTCTGAAATGTATGTAGCTCTAGCACAATTTTACTAATGAACTCACACTTTTAAAAATTGAAAGTGAACTTGCTTTCAAATTTTGTATGCAATTTTCATTAAATAAAAGATATGGTACACATTGGTGTTCAACATTTTCGTGTATTATTTGGCAGATACGAGTAACATGTCATCTAGAAAATAAAATTGGTTTTAAGATTGCGTGCAGTTTACAGCACAGATATTAGTGAATTTTCACAAGTAGTATGTGCAAAAAAGTTGCAACAAAACTTAAACAACGTTTGGTTGCAGCCTTACATATTAAGCACATACACCACAGCACACTTGACAACCTCTTGACTGCAAATTCTGCAACTGGCAACTGTAGTCGTGTAGTCGACGACTGAAATATTTGACCATGGCAGCAACATACATTTACATAAAAATATCCGTCAGTGTGTCCACCTCGAACTCTGCTTATATCTACCTTTCATGGAAAAAAGTTCTCTCTAAGAAAAACATTTACTTAAAAAGATTTTTTGTTTTTGCTGATGATACAGTTGTTAAAGCTGAAAGTCCATACCATGCGTAATATGCATTGACGCTTTTATCCCGTCTCAAACTTCTTGAGTGTTTTACACTATCTAAATGCAAATTACATGCCACGCTTTTTATGCGTCGTGTTTATATTAACAACGTTTTATGAACTCGACACAAATATTTTTATCGACAACATTGAAAATAGAATATAAATTGTCATCTTTCGCTATCACTAACAGCTGGCATTTGTTCATGCCGATGCAGAATAAGGGACATTACTTAACCAAGCCTCGTATGGAACTCAACAGTATCTTTGTCATTTTCAAACGCGTGAAAGTCAAGAGAATGATTCAGAAACGAAGAAATTGGGTGTTGCATAAGTTAAAGTCGGGAAATATTGAACGACTTATGTTTGCTGGTAAACAGCTGCTTGCCAGGCAGAGACGGAAGGGATTTCTGCACCGCATTGTGACTGGGGACGAAAAATGTGTTCATTACGATAATACCAAGTGCACAAAATCATGGGGATATCCCGGCCATGCTTTCACGTTGACAAACCGAATATTCATGGTTCCAGGGGTATGCTCAGTACGAGTATTTGGTGGGACCAGCTTTGCGTAGTGTAGAAAAAGAACGGCAAAAGCAAATTGGTACACCTAGTATTCTATGCTTGATGTTTAACTTGTGATATATGTATAATTGCACTGATTCTACTTGTTTTACGCACGCTTAAAATGTGTAGCATGGATTTTCAACTTAATGCTCCGTTTTCGGCAGTCCATGTATTTTGCGCTTCCTGAGTTGGAGTGGTGCTACATCGAGTTAGTTAAAAGCCTTCAATCTACCTATCTTAAATTCCCTAGGCTTTGTGCTGTAAAAGAGATGCTCTGTTGGAAGAGATTAAATGTCCCAGATCTAAAAATCTCAGGAGCATGGTGCGCTTGACAGACGCGCAGGGTTCATAATGAACTATTGATTAGTTCACCCAAGGCTTTTACCATCAGGTCAAGTCTAAAACAACATCTCTTGCTGTTATTGTACTACTAGCTTTAGAGTAAATGGCGCTTACCCGCCCTATTTAAGTAACACAAGTCTAAAACAAGTGAAAACTAAGATTGATTTTACAGATTTATCTTCGATTTATTTGCTTTGTTGCATAATTATAAAAAAGAAGCAAGTGCGATAAAAGATTATATATTCCAAGTATTTTTATTTTGCTCAATTTCAATGTCTCACACATATTTTTTTTTCTTTATATTTCAGATCCTTAACAAGTTTGGAGTCAAGGTGAGTAAAGAAATTAATTAAACAAAATGTAAATTTCCACAACCAAAATTGCAACTAAACACAATAAGTTTGAAATTAATTTTCTTATAGCTTATTAAGTATGTATGTGTATAATGAAGTGAAACTTATGACGTCACAAGTCTTTATTCAACATTGGATGATTGCGTTAAAAAACTAACTTAACTCTGTCATCTTACAGATTGTTTTGCATTGCGCTCATTTATTTTTATAATTATGATTTCTAGTTAAAACAAAAATAAGAATGCGATTATTTGCGTAACAAATCAATTGACAGCGTTACCAACAATAATAATTGTGAAAGACAGCCTTTTTTTTTAACTGACTTGTTTTAACACAGAACCATCGCGCCAACGTATTCATTCCTCTTGTTAACAAAACACAAACAAACGAAGCAACTACAAAAAAGAAAAAAAAAAACTAAGAAAAATTACAGAAATTAAAGAAAATAAACATAATCGACGAGACGCGCCCACACGTTTCGACTCCGCATACTCCTCGTATATTGAATTTTATGGATGTTGAGTTCAGTTTTTACTCCTCTGCTTTTTGCTTCTTGAGTACGTGTACTCGTATACACACCACATTTAACAAAATGTTGAGCTACATTCAAGTTTTGGCTCTGGTTGCTTGAAAAACATCATTGTGATGATGCAGAGAATAATTACGATCCGAAAATATATTATTTTAAATTTATTTTGTATATTATCATTTGTAAGTTTTCTAAATACTTTTGTTTAGAAGGCGAAAAATATTAAATCACAGACAACGTAAATCACTCAACAGCTATCAGTAGGGCGCACACATCATTTAATTCCAGCTATTTAAATATCGGATTATTGGAATGTATAAATGATTAAATCAATTTAAGATTCAAATACTACATCGATCGATCCCCTCTTGAATATATTTGTCAAAATTTTTCACATCTCAGTTTTATGAGATAATTCTAAAGTTATATTATTTTAATTAATTATTTCTGGCATATCTCATTATGTTAAATTAAATTAAAAAATTCAATGTATTGAAATTGTTCGAAACAGCTTTCGCTACCACCTCTTTTCTTAGCTAACGATCGGTACGAAACAAACAAATACACAATATGAGAATGTTTTTGTACTAACGGACAACCAAACCGTCAAATAAAAATACAAAATATCTAAAGAAAACTAAAAAGTGTTTTGGAATTTCAATAAATTCTTGCTAAGATAAAGCAATGCAGCCAAAGACATTCAAGCAGGCAGGCAGCAAGGCAAGCAGGCAGGCAAACCGAACAGTCGCATTTAAAAACAAACCACGGGACCAGACACATAAAATAAATAAACAACTTTAAGGTGACTGAACTTCTACTTCGTCTTCTGTACTTACCACTACCATCGCCATCTCTACTCATCGTTCATCGTTTACTGTGAGCGCAACTACTGTTAAAACTGATATGCCAACTCTGTTGAAGCCTCGAGAAAGACAAGGCTGCTATGCTTGCTCCTCTTGTTTTTTATTTTTAACAAATGCAAAACAAAAGGTTTTCTACAGGGTTTTAAAAGAATCAATTCTATTGAGTTAAAAATTAGAATTTTGAAAAAATCAAGAAGATATGCGTATCCAGTCGACTTATGATGGTTTTGAATGCACCTGGTAATTTTGAACCAACTTCAATCATAATAACACTTATTTCGTTCATCAACATTGGAACGAGACAACTGGTCTTGAACACTCCAAGAAATTTCTAAACTTGGATAAAAAGAGAGCCGAACGTGCTCTAAAACTGGACAGGAAAAGTCTCAGAACATTGACAGGTGCACTTACAGGTCATTATAACTGCTACAAGCACCTGCACAGGATGGGAATTTCCAACACGGACATTTGCAGATTCTGCAGTGATGAAGCACTTAATCACCCACTGTGGAGCACTGGGACACAGAAGAAATAGACTACTACAAGCTTATATGTTAAGTGAATGTGACTTAATATCACTCCCTATGAAGGAGCTTGTCCGTTTTCTTGACATACTCAACCCATAATAGGGCAAGGGGACGCACAATAGATCAATATTGGTCGCAGGGCAAATGGCCGATGAGGCCATATCCCATCCACTAATAATAATAATATTTCGTTCATGAATTTCATTCGGTTTTAATATCACTTCTGCAGTTACTTCAAAGTAACCTTAGAAAGACATGAGCCCGATTCACAATCTTGTGCATTTGAGATTGCATATTTTTGCAATTGCAAAAGTGACATTTTCGGGTGTATTCTGTTAGTGTAAAGCAAAAATATAATCCATTATTTTGCAAATGCAATGATGCAAGGTCATTTGCACAAGATTGTGAATAGGGCAATGGTCTTTTTTTAGTTTTGCAAAAACAAAGTTCTTGTAGGAAAGCTCTTGTTAAGTCGATGGTTATTTGAGTGTTTAAAGTCCTGTTTGTGTTTAAACACAAGAAATATGAAATTTTGTATTTGAGTGTCGCTCCTCCACTGTTCTCTTATGAGTCCTAAAGGCAACAAATATAACGATTTTCTGTTTTGTGTTTTGGCACATAAATAAACCAAATTTTTGTTTCTTCATTGTATACTTGTTAAATTTTTTTTGTGTTCTATTAGCACGGAGCACCTAAAACAAAATGTGTTACTCCAACTGTGGTGGCACGAGTGACGAGGTTGTTTTGGTGGGGAGTTACTTAAGTGCATGTTCGCCAAATTCATACTCCTTTCAACAAACGTGCAAAGCACATTCATATTCCACATGGTTCTTGTGGTTTGTTAGATGCATTAAATGCTTAGTTTTATGTCATTCTTTTTCTATGTTGTTTCGCCTCTTTGAAGAAGATAAAATTCTAAAAAGAAACAAATGCTCAAGTTTTATGAAACTAAATGATATTTTATTTGTATTTGCATTCATTTTTTATAACATTAGAATGGAATTCGTTTTCTACTTTTTCTTTTTCATGAAGTGTTCTTATTTTTATTTAGCGAACAAATATTTACTTAATTCTGCTCTTTGTTGTAAGAAATATTTTTATAACTGTCTCATTTTCAAAAAGCCATACATACATAAGCATGTCTGAAGTCATATTGGAAAAACTATAACTCAAGTTAAAAAGAAAAATAAGAAATATTTATGCCCCTGAGTAGGTTAAAATGTCGTATGTGTTCCTTTGAAATTTTACCCAGCGGTGATTAGCGAGCGCTCATCATCTTAAAACGACTTACTGGTTCAACTGAAGTTTAGGGCCTAATTAGAGCTTTGTCCAAAAGTTTGAACGCATTAAGTAGAAACCGTGGAGAACAAAATTATGGTGTATGTCTTTCTAGAGTGAACGATGCGGTGATATAAGAATGATATATGTAATTACGAGTAAGAAAAGGTGGATCCTAGAATGGCTAAAACACCTATTAAGATCATTTCCAATTAGAATATAAAATATAAATTACAAAAACTTGTGTAGGTTAGTTTAGGCTGGGTTTACAGGCTGCTAGTTTCATGAAACAATTCCACATAGATTCTTTCTTGGTCCTTTTATGTTGCTTGAAGGAGATATGCAGCCTATGAGACCTAAACATTCCACGAAGGTTCAGATCCAAGCCAACCCAAAAACCGTATTAAAAAGCGTAGCACTTTCACCCCAAACTGCTAGCCCGTGCCGTCTCGGTCCGCCCAAATACAGTGCTCTGACAGAACAACGAGCCGTACACCGGCAGAGGAAGTGCTGAACATTCCTTTCCTCGCTCTTATACCTACGACTTTTACAGATATCATTAAATAGAATCTTAACCTCCTAGCATGCCCCCTATGTGCCCTATCAGGGCAATGCCCTGCCAAAACTGCCACTAAAGTACACAATCCCTTCAGAACCATGGTCCTTCTGCGGTCTTACACAGGCCATGTTATCCTGCTTACTCGGCATGTAATCTCATCAAATCCTCTGTGCTGTGCAGCCTTACAAGAGGACACTGCACTTGGTCTTCAATTGAGTCCAGCGTTTTCTCAAAGACATCAATATACATAGGAATAAGTTTCGGTAATAACCTCTACATTCGATCCAAATCTCTTACCACCCAGCTATTCCTTAAAATTTGGAAAAGAAAATAGTCGCAGGGTCTTAAACCCGAAGAATGAGCAGGATGACCCTTTTGTATTGAAGGTGTGGTATATGCTTATCTATGTGAACGACACCATATGAATCCTAAAAAATGTGACCACGAACTCACGTTCACCCACTGAAACCAACTACTTGTCTACGATTGTATAACTCGTCTTGGAAGTCGTCTCACTGTAGCAGTTATGGACAAGTATAGCTAACCTTGAACCCATCTCGCGAGTATCTGTCTCGTGTCTAAATATTTGTGCATATTGGGATGGATTCGGCAAGTTAAGCTGTATACAAGTGTGAAGCACTGCAGCTACTTTCTTTCTCCAATCGCTCAATATTATTCCATAATTTTATCGACAGTTTTTGGCGTTATTACCTCTTCTGGGCGACCCGAACGTACGGCGTCTCATGTGCTTTTACGACCACAATGAAACTCAGTAAATCACTTCCCAACCACTGAAATTGATGGTTCAGTGTTTCCATAGTGCGAGTATATATCAATTGTCTTTTTGTCTTAAGTGATAAAAAAAAATGCTTAATCATGAAATTCACTTTTTCCCATTTTTATTCAAATCATGAATTTTAATAAAATTGCAAAAATGTGAATGTTTTGCGTTGATTAAGCATTTTTCTCCATCACTTATCATCAGTTATCTGCACCTTGCTGAAAGCTTGGCGGTAGTCTATTAAAAAATTGTGGTTGACGCCAGCACCCAGTTATTGCGTAGGAATTTAAAAAAGTCACGGAGTTACATCAACGGGTCGTATTTTTCCAAAATGAGGCCGGTTAGCCAGATGCTGTGAATGGTGTTCGCTATCCTGCGACGATATCGAACTTTTTATGGCCCGAATTGGAAGATAGTGGTTTCAATAGAATGGTGCCACTTGCCACATGGCTAAAAGCCATGAACCCTCATATCTTAAACATTAGTACCGAAAATTACAAGAGAGAGAGAGAGAGAGAGAGCGCATAAGCACTTTTAAGCGTATCACTTATATCTGGAAAAGAATTTTAACTTTTGTGCTGTTTGAGTTTCAAAAAAATACTTTTAATACCCCAACGCTCGAACTCTTTAATCTGTAAATTACCAAAGGATATCGCTTAGGAATATGTCTTTAAAATATTTATAAATATGCCTCAAAACTTTTATCACTGATTTGTAGATGTTTTATTAAGTTTTATTAGGCCTTCTGCCGAAAAAGATCGCCGAAGAGGCGTTCTGCTATTGCAAAAAAGGAAGAAAAAAACGTCCATTAATTAGAATTCAGTTTGCAAACTCGATACATTTGTAAAGTTGACACATGGTACAACCCCCCGCCCCCTTCATTCGTCTGATTTTTTATACTAAAAGAGTTTTATTGTGTTTCCATTTATACAGACAGTGTCTTCTCTTAAAGGTTCGTGATTGCGGGCGTGAAATTCTTAATACACCCATATCTAACTTATATTGTGCATTAATACACTATTTTATTAGATTTTTTTATACATTATGTATAATGTAAACTTTTGCGAGAAACTGTTAGAAATGTTTTGCCCATGTTACTACTTCCTTATTTTGGGTTTTATTAATTTAATTGTTTTTTGTATAAATGTTTGCTTTAAATTTTTTATAATAAATAACCACTAATATGTTAAAAACATGTATTTTTAAACCTTCATAAATCATTTTTTTAATACTTTCCACTCTTAAGTATCCATTATTTGTTTATTATTCGCCGTGGGCATATACATATATGTACGAGTATATTGTTGTAAAATGTTTTATCGAATTCTTTAATGTGTGTTCAATTTACGAAGAAGCGTAAACATACATATGTTGGATCAGTTCCTAACCAACACTTAAATATTTAATGAATTTCGCGGTTGTTGTTAAGCTACTGACGACAAGTTTTGTCGACATGAGTAGATTTTGTAATTTTATTTAAAATTTAGATCTAATGGATTTTGTGTTGTTCATTGACATTTCATTTTCAACAGAAGTGGGTGGCTACATGTTCATGCTTATTTACAATATTTAAATATTGTTTTGTTGATTTTGTATTTGTACTCGAACGTCCTTGTAATTAAAGAATCAGAATGTAAAATGTTAGCATATACTGGAGAAATATATCCTGAATAAGGACTGGATAGTTATAGAATATTCCTAACGATTGTAACCACTCTGGTAACCATGTGACACAAGGTGATGTTGCCATATAATTGTAATTTACGATTCTCTTTCATTCATTTTGTTGATGAGTTGTCTACAAGCAGTTCGTAGTTGCAAATAACTATAACATTTACGTACAAACAAAACATATATTTCATAAGGTCTCATGAGCTAGACTTATGCCGAAATTATCTGATCAACTTTAGTTCGTTATCTGATTAATTTAATGGCAATTATCAATAAATAAAATACAGAAAAAATATCTCGGTGTAAGAAAATTTTGCAAAATCCTAAAGATTATATATGTTTAAATATAATTAAGCGTCCAGGTTACTGCTTGTGCATCCTTTATCATTATGATATTACTTTTAGAATCTAGTTTATTTTAAAAAAATAGTTCAAATATTAAAAAGCATAACACTATAATTTAAACCTAATTTTTGCTCTAATTAACTTAAAAACTCCTTCCGTCAGAAAAAATAACGTTTTAAATTTCCAAAACAATAAAAATACACATGCAGGTATCGACAGTGTGTCATGTAGGTGCGAGTGTGTGTGTCTGTTTATGACATTTGAAGGGCTTCATCTTTTAAAAAATGAAAAAAATTATGAAAAGTATCCTGAATACAAACCCATAAAAAATGAACCGTGAGAATTGGTTCAACCGAACTGCCAGACAAAAACAAATTCTTAATCACAGCATAAAAAGAGAAGAAAATAATATAAATAAAATGATCAGAAAATATTAAAACAAACACAAAGAAACACACGACCAATTCAAAAATTCTTGAAAGACTTTTTAGTACTTCTTCGCAGCGCCGATGCCAGGGATGGAAAATTTTAGACGTTTAAAATGTTTTAAAAATAACAAATAACAAAACTTTTGTTGCTCACAAATTCAAAGTCGTTTAAAACATATCTGGCTTCCGTATTTTTGAGACTGGCTCAAGGTTTTGAGATGTAATTATCATAATTGAATTGGTCAGCCGCTTGGCATTATTGATATGAAGTTTATTAAACTTATTCAATTTTGTTTTGAAAGTAAGTGCTCCAATTATATTTGTTGAATATCAAATGCGCCCACTTAGATGCGCAGCATGATGTGAAATAGCTTCAGAACAGATCATTACAAACATTTTTCCAAAACCGACGAACAAGTTGTGATGGATATTCATTACTGGGCAACGATGGAATATTTATTAAGGCCCGAAGTAGAGAACAACTCCGAATTATTAGTTCCAACACGCAACACGGAATTTTGGGCGATCTTGTTATGTAACTGATTTATTTCTTACATTTTCTCGAAATATCACGTTACATCGAAGCAAACGATGGTCTACTCCATATACTCTATTTCTTATTATCCTTAATGACAATGCCAGACTTTCAGTCCTAGCCACTATATTGCAACAGCATTTGCCATTCGCACTCAGTTCAGTAATAGGCCCAACCTATTCGAGATCGGTGCCAAGAGCAAAATATGATTGACTCATTGAGTAATGATCTTTTAATCTCCGAATGGGGTCATAAAACCAAAGCTGACTTCAACGCTCATGAAACCCAGTGATTTTCATTAACTCACAAACGCGTGTCCGTGAATGCTACTTCATCTCATGGGTGGTATAAATATTGAGGAATCATATGCTTTTGATGTTCTTGGAATAAAAACACAGTGTGATTTTCGCTAGACTGAACATATTTTCCAAGTCTCTAAAGAAGCCTTTGGGTGTGTCGGTTTTTCCAAATGGAGTAAGACATACTTTACTCCAGCCGATCTTCTTATTATCTGTACCACTTATATCCGACCAAAATGGAATACAAATCTCATGTTTGGACCGGTGTCTCAAAGTCTATTTTGGGGAATCATATGCTTTTGATGTTCTTGGAATGAAAACTCAGTGTGATTTTCCCTAGACTGAACACATTATCAAAGTGTCGAAAAAAGCGTTGGGGTGTGTCGGATTTTTCAAATGGAGTAAGACATACTTTACTCCAGCCGATCTTCTTACTATCTGTACCACTTATATCCGACCAAAATGGAATACAAATCTCATGTTTGGACCGGTGTCTCAAAGAGAGAGCGAGGAAACTTATTCCTCATAGCAGGGTATCCAACTCTATTGACTCCTAGGACCGCAGTGTAGGATGCGTTGCTCTGTTGTATCGAAGCTGCAATGGATTTTGCTCTGATGTGATTAGGGATTTTGTCCCCGAACCCACATATTTTTACGTAATACGCATACATCGTCTAAAGCTCATCCATTTGTGGTCGATTGCCCAGTGAATCGCACAGCTAATTACATAAAAATTTCGGCGTTCAGGCGTACAGTTCATCTATCGAACATGTGGCCTGAAGACGTGTTTCTTGTCGCATAACGCCGGAACGCTTAAGTCAAACGTCCTCAGACATTACTCCCTCTTTCCTCCTCCTCCTCATAACCTATTTTCATAGTTCCGGTACAATGCACTGCATATGTCGGGGTTATTCCCTGAGTGCTGGTGCTGGGGAAAAAAAATATCGTAATTGCTAAATTAAAACAATATGGTTCTTTCTGTCAGAATATTGTAAAAATTCGTTATACCATCCCGGGTTTTATCAAAGAATTTGATTCTCCAATGAGTTGGAATTTTGTTTTCTTTGTTATTGCTTTTGTTACATAACAAAATAAAGAACTTCAAAAAAAGAAATTAAACAGGTTTCAAAGCTATACAGAAATGAAGAAAGAATTCCGAATATTTTTCAAATAAACTACATATACACATAAAATCAGAATTAAAAGACGACAGTCGTCTCCTTCAACTATACACGGTTCAATAATTGGAAAATTTTGTTAAGAAATCACTTGCTAAAGAGCAGTGAATAAAAACAAAAAGGCAAAACCAAATCCTAGATTGATTGTAACCTGATTGAATATTTATGGTTTTAGTTGATGTGGTTTGCAACGACTTCGCCGTGTGTGAGCATGTGCGTGTGATCATATTTTGATATTAAAATTAAATTGTAAAGAAACAAAACCGAAAAGGGTTTTCTTATTTCTCTTTTCTGCTTCTCAGGCATTGATTTTGTAAATGAGGAACCTGTTTCGGGAATGTAAATGAATGATATTTTTATTGTTTGTATTTAATCTGCCTGCTAATAAGATACAGAGATTTTGTTTAAAAAAAATTTTTCTTGTTTGTTTTAAATTAGAATTTTTACGAAACACGCGCAATGCTAACAATTAATTTAACTAAAGTAGATAAGGTCCAACCATTGTTTGTGTGAACCCCACATCACAATACCTTAAATCTTGAAATATTCGGCGTATTTCTACACTCAAACGCGGTTTGAATATTGAACATAAATTTTACAAGTGAACAGCAGTTTAACAAAGAATGCGCCACCTAATTAATTCAAGTCATTATCTAACAATTTATCAATCACATGAATAAAAGGCGAAGGGTAACAATTCCCTTCAAATAAATAAATTGTATAGAAATCCACAAATTTTGAATTCATCAAAGAAGATTGAAAGAAATTTTTTAATTACTTTAAGGAGTGACGCATAGCAACTAATTTAATGGAAACTTTCAATATTTTCGTTCGGTAATTAATTTAACGGTCTACAACCCAACTGTACTTCAGTTGAAATTTGTTAGTTTGGTATTATCGATTACAACAATACCTGTAAAAAATATTAAAGTTGAATTTATGGGGTATTACGAATATTTTTTGGTATTACTGTTTACAACTCTGTGCCTTTTTTGTGTAACTTTTAATGCCAAAAATGAATAAAGTTGTGTTGTAATTAATGCAGGGTATAGACGTTACTACGAATCGTACTAGTATGAATTTATTAACGTGTATAACGCTGTCGTACTTGTCAAGTATACTTTGTAGCAAGAAAAGCAAAAAGTTTCGATTTTCGTGGGCGGAGCTTTCATAAGTAGGAAAAAAAGGATTGTGTATCATGCTATAGTACAGCGAAATTTGTTTTAAGAACAGCTAATTTTATTAACGCGGTTTTCTTGCCTCATGTATTGGATATTTTGTTTGAAAAATAAAAATAGAAACTATTTCAACATTTATAAAAGGTCAGTTCAAAACACACCAAAAGGTAGAGACTGCATTGCAGCTTACAATAAGCCTTATATATTTTTTTGGAATTCAAATGACGAAAGATATAAAAACAAAAACTTAAGAAACCATGCTTAAGTTGACTTACTAAAAATACATAAAGAAATAGAGTCAGAAGCTACAATAGAACAAATGAAAAAGAAAATAAACAATGTACTATATACAATGTGTTATTGTGTTTGCAATATTTGAATGTTTTATTGTTTTCAATGTTTTAAATAATTTACTTCGACATAAAAAAAGAGAAAACCCCATGAAGTCGACAAAAAGTCAAGGAAACTTCGGTTACAACAATAATTAAAACGTTGTTTTAACTCTATTGATATTATATTTTATTATATTTTTTTCAACAATTTTGCTATACCATAATATTAATTATCATATTATTATGAGGTAGGTGTATGCATACACTGCACATGTATGTATGTACTTCCCCTGCAGAAAATGTCAGTAGTGAAACTGTAGTGACAACGTACAATGCTTTTTACTATCGACATTTAATATGTGCTTGTCATAGAAAATCTACTACTGACATTGGCACTATTGATTCACCTCTATTACATTTAATCTATAATTTTGATACTTCTCTGAAGTTGATGTCGAGGATGGTAATTTTATTAACTTTTGGAGTTTTATTACAAATCATATTAACGAATCAAGATACACTAATTATTTTTCTCGTCATAGCAAATACACAAGCGGTTCGGAAACTTTTTTTTTTTTAAATATTTTTATTTTTCAATATAATCTTCTGAAACTTCAATACACTTAGTCCAACGCTTTTCTAACAATTCTATCCCTTGATTAAAATAGTTTTCCTCAAGGTCTTCAAAATAATGGTTTAGAACAGTAATTGCATCTTCATTTGAGGTAAAACGCTTGCCAGCAAGGAGTTTTTTTAGCTTTGGGAACAGGTAAAAGTCACTGGGAACTAAATCAGTAGAATAAGGTGGGTGGTCAAGCAACTCGTACTTTAATTCGTTGATTTTAGTCATGTTAAAACACTCTTGTGCGCTGGTGCGTTGTCTTGATGAAAAAAAAAATTTTTTTTTGTGTTGTAAGCCTGGACGTTTCTCTCGAATTTGTACATTTAATTGATCCAAAAGGTTGCAATAGTACTCTGAATTTAATGTTTTACAGATAGTCAATCAATAATATACCTTTGAAGTCCCAAAAAACCTTACCAGCCGATTGAATTGTTTTTGCCTTCTTTGGGGCACTTTCTCCAGCTTCAGTCCATTGTTTGGATTGTTCTTTTGTCTCTGGAATATAGTGGTGGATCCATGTCTCATCAACAGTTATGAAACGACGCTTTCCATCCATTTCATTTCGCTTAAAACGATTCAAACAAGCTTGAGAAATGTTCATTCTTTTGCGTTTTTGGTCGACTGTTAACAAATGCGGCACCCAACTTGCAGAAAGCTTTTTCATTTGTAGTTCTTCATGCAAAATTAAATGACCTCGATCATTTGAGATGCCCATGATATTAGCTTTTCACGCACTTTTATTTGCCGATCATGTAATACCATATCATGCACTTTGGCTGCAATTTCTGTTGTTGTTGCTGTTTTTACACGTTCATCTTCAATGCTTGTACGACCACATTTAAATTCATTCAGCAACGCAATTTTTTACTGTTGCATATGAAGGAGCACTTTCGCCTAACACATTCACCATATCATTATGAATTTCTTGTTCCGATAAACCTTTTTTATGTAAATATTTAATGACACCACGCATTTCGTCCTCTACGTGGTCCACCACGTTTAAATTCAGCAATCCAATTTTCATTTCTAATTTTTCCATTATAAAAAATCGTGGATGTGTCTTTTGTGAACACCTGTTTCTATATGAAGGAGTTACCAGATCGAAACAAAATTTAACATGTGTTCATGGCAGAGATGGAAGTTTTCAAAACACTTAAATTTTTCTGTTTATATCGCGCCTTTGTGCTAGGCTAAGAAGTTTCCGAACCGCCCTCGTATAAAAATCTAGACACTTTGTTGATATTGTCGCCAAGCAGTCACCAAACCGGTAGATAAAATTGTTGACTTGGAGACAGTTGGCCCTTGGCTTCCTTAAGCGCCAATAAAGCTACATATATCAAACCTGAAGCATGTTTAATAATGTGTTAACAAAACTATCCACAAATTTATTCGCTAAATACTGTCAGACATTCCTTGTGTGCAGTTGGCATCCTTCTTGTGGAATAGTATTCGAACGTGAAGAATATTTTTATAAAATGCTCGCGTACTTAAAATGTCGAAGGACTTTGTTATATCAGTGTTAGTGAGTTTTAAGTGCAGGAATTGTAAAAATATTTAATTCTTTTTTGCGATTAGTAATATGAAGAAAATCTAGTGCAGCCGTTAGACAATTTTAAACTTTAGCTTTGACGTTTTCAAAAATTTATGGTTTTAAATGGTTCATTTCTTACCAATCTTAAAAAAACGCAAATACTAGTACACAAGCCTTTTTTTGAATGTTTATTTAAATACTTAAAACACTTTCACTATAAAAAAAATATATATCTTTTATGTAACATTATTAATTCTTTTGTGTTGTTAAATCCTTTGTTCGGCGGAGCTGTTGAACAGAACATCCCTTTTACTCGAATTCTCTGCAAACTTTGCCTTAATTTATCCACAAATATCGCGTCTTTTTTGTTTAATTACTTTTTAAAATAATCAAAAAAAGTAACAAAATCAAAAGAAACTTAAGTCATAAATTTTCTATCTCCAACCTTAAATTGTTGCATAAACATTTAATAAAACAATTGAAATTGTGAATATTTAAGAATATAATGGTTGGTTGCTTAATGTCTTTGTTGCTGCAGTTGTCTGTCCTACAGAAAAGCAATATGCTCGTACTCTGTAACAAACACTCCTTAACGATTAACTGAAAATTAAAAGGGTTTTTTTTCTGTTTGAGAGATTCATCTTCTTTTGGGACGAAAGGAAGCGGTAGAACAGAAAAATAAATAACTTTTGTGTGTTTTTCATTCGCATTTAAAGAGGAAAGATAAATATTTTACGATCTGTTTTTTATAATGCTTAAATAAAATTTTAATTTTCAAGAGTTTTTATATCGGTTTTTATAGTTTCTAACAAAATGTTATTTCTGTTAATCCTTTTCATTGGGTTTTGCGTCTGCCGCAGTTTTCTAATTGTGATTGCTTTCAGCTTTTCGAGGTGTTGCAGAGAAGATTACACAGCATTAAGCCAGAGATTTTTTTATCACTTTCCTTTCAAAAATAGAAAATCAAGAACAAAAAAAAGCAGATTTAAATTTAATTTAAAATCCCATTTTTTACCAAAAGAAAAAAAGAGTATATTCAAGTTATCACTCTCATTCCATATAAATCGGAACTTAAACAAAATTGGTACGCTGAGTTTTAACTTTAAACCAGTTACGTTTGAAGCTTAATTTTAGATTAAGTAAGCCTAAACCCGAACTACTTATATAGGGAGGCACATAAGTTTATTTTTTCTGGTTTATTTTATAGCTGCCTGTAAGCAGAATATCCCTTTTGTTTTTTTCTAATAATTGTATTTATACAGCCCTTTCTTATGTGTTTTGTTGCAGTCTATAAGTCGACATTTTATAGGAGCTACTCCATTGTACTCCATTATTCATCACCTATGGAATGTGGGCATATGCAAATCTAGAAAAACGCAAAAAACAGTTATATACACTGCCTGTCACTTGAATAAGGAATCACATTTTTTTAACTTTAATTAAATATATCTCCTAAACTAAAGTTCAGAAAAAATATCTTATTGTTATTTTTTTTTAACAGTGGTTTTTTCTATTTTATTTCTTCACCCGTTTCGCTCGTTTTTTACAAGGTTTTTCAGGTGTATATTTTTATTATAAAATCTAACAAAACAATACATTAAAATAGGTTTCAGGTCGTTGGCTTTAGCTTCTTGAAAAAAAAATATTATTTTTAAATTTTAGCTTAAAAAATTTAAAATTATTATTAAATTCTAGCATTCAATTAGTAATAATACTGCCACCATTTTTAAAATAACTTCAAAAATGCGATTTGGCTTCACTCAATGCTTCCGTTAGTGAATCCTTTAAGGATTCTATCGTCTCAAATTGTTTTCCTCCTTGACAAACTTTTCTTGCAAGCAAATCCCAGACATTTTCTATTGGATTCAGTTATGGTGAATATGGAGGCCAATCCGAAAGTTGAACACCTTATTGATTAATCCATTGTTTTACTGCTCTGGTGGTACGAATCGGAGCGTTCTCGTGGTGGTACGTCCAAGGTATGGGTCCATAGAAATCATTAAATTTCAGAAATGCTTCCTCCAGAATGTTTTTATAAGTCGTTGCTATCATTTTGTGGGATACAAAAATCAATTCTTTGGTACCATAATACGAAATGAAACCCCATACCATTATTCCACCCCATTCCATTATTCCCTTTTTATTAAAAAACAAGTAATGTTATACTAGTCGGGACTCTCAATATTAAACTTTTTTCATCGGAAAATACAACTTTAAAGCTTATCATTGTATATTTGGCAAACTGTAGACGTTGTGATTTGCGTTTTTCATAAGTGAAAACAGCAATCACAGTCAGTTTTCGGTGGACTATATATAAATGAGCATGATTTTGACGTACGGTACACTCTTCTTAGACTGATACTGACCACACTTTTTCACGTAGTTTTGATACCGACATAGCAGAATTTGATGCAATTTTAAGAATTTTCATTCTTTCTTTTAGAGTTGTGGCCATTTTCTTCTGCTTTTCATGTTTTCTTTCCATATCTTGCCACGTTATTTAAATAATGGTCCACAACTGTCTTTCCTCTATTAATATTTTTGTCTATTTAGATCGGATTGCGACCATGAGCTTTCAAAATCAGAATTTTTTCTTTTTCAGAGTTACTTACCATTTCCCATTTTGAATACATACTATTTAAAAACTGTCAAATTAAAAATTCTCTGGCCGTTTATATTGAAAGAAATTTAAATCATAGTCTTTCTGATTAATGTTAAAAGAATTCCTTATTCAAGTGCCACACGAAAAAGTACCACAGAAATATATTGCTCATTTATTGCAACATAGTCATAACTAAAAAAAAGCTTGTTTCGAGAAAAACACATTCAAAGTTTTTAGTTTCCATACAAGTCTTAGAAAATATTCCTAAAGCAATCAGTTTAAAAGTAATTTGAATAAATTTTTGACGCAATATAAAAGGTAGTACTGTTAACAATTCTGCAATGTTAACTCGAAAAAGTCATTTTTTGAGATATGACTATGTTGCAATAATGAAGCGATATGTCCGTAAATAAATGCAAAATATGTATATTTTTATTTATTCAGGACACTAAAGCCAACACATGGAAATCTAGCTTGGACACCTTGAAAAAATCTGATTCCTTATTCAAGTGGCAGGCAGTGTATTTTGATTTGTGTAAATCTACTTTTTAAAGTAAATGATGGTGGGATCACTTGTTCGATTTTTTATATGATTTTTCCAATAAAAGTGTAAGTTGGTAGAAGAAAAGTCTGACTTTACCCCTGATACAACATTCTTAAAAGTTAAGTATTTTAGAAAGAAAAAGGTACGAAACTCGGCAGCGTTTTTTCAGCTCAGTAAAATTTTTGTGAGGATTTCTACTTTTCGAAAACAGTAATATCAGTTAAAAGCAATGAATATGGCAAAGAAAAATTAAAATTCATAAAGATAAATATTATTACTCTGCAGCCAAATTAAATGCATTTTTAAACCAAAACGCTCTCTGAATTTTTAAGTGTCTTTGAAAATGGATGAAACTGATTTCACACGCTTACTTCAAAAGTTAAAAAACTTTAAACGGAAGTAATTTTTCATATTTGCAAAATCATAAATTATATTTAAAACAAAAATAAATATACATATGTATATAATTATTCTAAGAAACTTTTCAGCATGTCCAAAAGGCTTGATGATTATGAAATCATGCAACAAAAATAAAAATCATTAGAATTGCTGCGAATAACAGAATAAATTAAATAAAAACAAAGAATTTTATGGCGGAATTTACCCAATGCAAAAGGTATTTTTATTTAAGCAACAATTGTACTGCGTAATAAAAATGTCATTCATCGATTTCGTTCAGACATTCACTTGTGAGCAGAGACGTCTTTTTATCGTTGGTTTAAGTACTTTTGAGCAGCAAACAAATTTCTATGACACCTCAGGTGACAAAATAACCAACCGAATCTGGCAGTGATATGAAAAAAATTTACTAAGAAAATAAAACAAAAAACCGCCATAAATGATAAGGCAGATTTTTGTTTTTGACACACACACAAATAGCTAAATACAATTACATTTTGTGTCCTTCACTCATTGACTGCAATTTTATGTGTTCTCGAACAGTGCGCAAAGAGGGAAAAGACATGTTGGAAGACATAAAATTTTATAGAGGTGTGAATTGCAATTAAAGAGTTAACGAAATCATTGTTCAAATCCCAGAAATCCTTAATTACATTTACACAAACAAGGTGGTCGATTTTCTTTGGCCTGTTAAAAGACAACAAACTATAATCCAGTTGTGCAATTTGTTGTAAAATTAAGGTCATGGGGCTAAAATAATAGAACTTGTGGCAAAAAAAAAATTTTTGCATGAATGGTTTTCTTTAAAACGTCACGATAAGAGTCCAATGTCATTTCCTGTCTGGTTGCAAGTTTTAGTTCATTTTGTTTTTCATGTGAACTGCTTTTGATTTATTTTATTATAATCTCATATAAATTGCCGCCAAAAACTCTTGAAATTCTTCGAATTAAAATATATAAATAGAACGTGACTGCTGAACATCCCGCCCAAATTAAATATCATTCTATACTGTTTCTCTTTGGCTTTATCTAAAAAAATAAGTAAAATAAATACACATCAATTCTTTAAGGCATTTTTTTTACATTTTAATAAAATTTCTGTCTCTCTAGAAGTATGTCCTGCATGCCGAGCACGTACATAAGATTCAATATCCTTTCGAAGCGACCGACACGTACATACATCACTTGTACTGGCGAGCGGTCAATGAGTGAGTGACAATTGTTTTGTGGCGAAATATTTACTTGTATAAAGCATATGTTATGCATATTCTAAGCCTAGGTTCTTGAGAATATGCAACATATTAAAGCAATCGAGAGATAAGGGATTTAAAATAACAATAAAATTTGAATGTTCCGCAACATCTAACTGTTCGTTCAGATGAAGATATACGAGGGCAGATTGAGATTGGAGCTATCTAAGTAGGAACAAAAATTGTTTGTTCAAAAACCATTTATTTCTCAACATAGTCTTTTTTTTAGTACAATACACTTAGTTAGACAAAGACGATATTCCAACTCTTTTATACCATCTGAATAATACGATTTTGGGATCCCCTCAAAATACGCGTTAGTATCGGTAATCACTTCTTCGTTTGAGATGCATCTCATTCTGCGAGTTATTTTTCCAAGTTTGGAACAATAAAAAGTCACCAGGAGCTAAATCTGGACCATAAGATGAATGATCAACCAATTCGAAGCATATTTCACGTAATTTTAGCATCGTATTTAATCATGTGTGGACCGGTGCTTTGTCTTGAAGAAAGGGCATTTTTCTTCTTTAAATGTGGTCGTTTTTTCTTGATTGCATCAATCAATTGGTCCAATAATGCACGATAATACGTCACTCCAATTGTGGATCCGTTTTCAAGATAATCGTTGAGCAATATTTCGTGTGTATCCAAAAATACAGTAGCCATAACCTTGCCAGCCGACTTCATTGTCTTCGCCTTCTCTCGGAGCACTTCCATCATCGATTGATTTTTGGTTTCAGGTATGTAGTGGTGGACCCACGTTTCATCAACAGCTATTAATCCAAACACCGCACCCATTTTGCCGATAGCAAATGTTCATGCAAAATGTTGAATGTTTACCATTTCAACAATCTCACGTAACTTGACTCGGCGATCATTCATAACGACGTATTTTCTTCAGCAACCACCTCTTTTGGCCTTCCTGTTGAAGGTATTGTAACAGTGCTTGTTCGGCCGCGTAATGTTTATTTCATGTTTTTAAAATTCTTTTCTCAATGCTCGAATAATATTCTCATATGTTTCCCAAAAAATACAACTATGATCGCATAAAAACTTTTAATTTGTGAAAATTTTTATAAAATTATTCGAATCGCACGACTCGTTTAAAAATCTGTCACACAGTTGCATTTTTAGTACACGTCACATTTGCAGATCGCAGGATCACGGACTTTAGTGATTTCGAGTGGTCCTTAATGTACAAGACCTGTTCGTTGAATTTCCTTATCCCAATTTTCTTCCGGTGTTTTCTGAATACAATTTCTCGACGGTTTTCAGTGTCCCGCCTGATATCTTTTGTTCTCCTAAGAATGCTGCGATATAATTTGGATAGATCGCTGCAATTAAACCCCATTAAATATCATCTAAATTTTTGGCCCTGCAAGTAAATTTTACTAATTTAAAGTAAATTTACAAAATAAAGTAAATTTTACTAATTTAAAGTTATTTAAATTTTGTCTGCTAAGCCTCTTGCAATTTTGAACAATACACATAAAGAAAAAATGGTACAATAAATGCTAAAAACATTTTCTGCTAAATTTCAAAGCTTTAACTTTCCAAGAATGCCAAAGAAGCCATATAGTAGAATTTGATATGCGCTACTTTCCATATTGCCAGCCTTCAGTTAAACGCAAGTTTTTTAATCTCATTTCGACATATCACAACTAAGATAGCAAACACAACACGTGAAGTGAATCAAAAAATTGAGACCAGAATTCTTCAATGAAAATTTTGATAACGACCTAGCTAAGATCATTTGATTCGTTCTCTAGTGACCAGTGTTGTCAGATTGTAAGATTTATCTTTTTTTTTCAAGTTTTTTGAGATGTTGCAAAAATTTTTTTTAAATATTGAAATACTTTTTAGAAACACTGCAACACTGCTCACTTTACTTGAAACGAAGTAGTAATTTTTTAGGAGAAAAACTATCACATTTTATGATTTATTGCTAAACTAGGCGGCCTTCTGTGCTAAAAAGTATTGTACTCGTAATATTGTCAAAAGATGTGTACGAAGTGAAAAAACATCTGTGAAATGAAATATTCGCTATTAAAAATGTTTTTTTTTATTTTTTTAACTTCATTATTTTATTTATTGAATCTACATAAAAAAATGTAATGACAATAAGTATTCAAATCTTAATACTAAAAAAAAAAAAAAATTATGATTAAAGTCCTGCCAGTGCTGGACGAAAATTTATTTTTATGCGAATATTATTTCAGAATTCAGTCATCTGTTTAGAGCTCTAATGGTAGCCAAAGTATCCCTCCTTCTCAGACGGGTATGACCACCAAAATTAAGAATATTAGCTGCAAGAGGATTTGGATGGAATTCAAGTTTGTTAATATACCTTGTCGCGTACTTCACAAATTCAGATTTCACAAAAGGTACGTTCAGATCTGCGTGGATTCGTGAGTTTTTAACGTACCATGGAGCATCTGTAATTCTACGGAGAATTCTATTTTGACTTCTTTGAATTTTCTCAATGTTGGATGCCGAGGCTGTGCCCCATAATTGAATCCCATAGCACCATATTGGCTTTAGAATCGAGTTGTACAGCAAAAGTTTACAATCAAGCTTCAAGGTCGAATTTCTGCCTAGTAGCCAGTTAATTTGCACTGCTTTCAATTTCATCTGCGTTACTTTTGCCTCGATGTGCGACTTCCATGTTAGTCTACGGTCAAGATGAATTCCGAGGTATTTGACTTCACTGTGTTGAGGTATTACTTTATTGTTAATAGTAATGGGTGAGCATGTTCCTAGACGCAGTGCGAATGTAACATGGGTACACTTTTGTTCATTAACCTTGATTTTCCAAAGCTTCAGCCATTTCTCTAGTTTGTCGATATGTTCCTGTAAATTTATTGATGCTTGCTGGTGGTTACTATGTATGCTAAGGAATGCTGTATCATCTGCAAATGTTGAAGTGTGAACGTTGGTGCTTGTTGGCATGTCAGATGCGTAGATCAAATATAAGATAGGCCCTAATATGCTGCCTTGGGGAACTCCTGCTTCAATAGACTGAGCGGGGCTGATGAAATCGCCTTCTTTTACTATAAATTGGCGACAATATAAATAGCTTTCCAAAAGGTTATGTATGTTTGCAGGTAAGTTAAACTTTATTTTATGCATTAAGCCATCGTGCCACACTTTATCAAAAGCCTGTGAGACGTCGATGAATAAGGCAGAGCATTATTTTTTATCTTCAAATGCCTTTCTTATGACGTTAACTAACCTGTGTGTTTGCTCAATGGTGCCATGTTTCGCTCTAAAACCAAATTGGTGATCAGGAATACACTCTACAGGGTAATACTCAAGTCGTAAAATAGCATTAAAAATAAAAAGAACAATTCTTTTAGCTACACGAGGCAGCTCTACGAGCATTTTGTTGCTGATTTTATCCATACCTGGAGCTTTTTTAAGGTTTAGATTGCCAATAGCATTTTCAATTTCTTGGAAATTGAATCTTAAAGGCACAGGAGGTCTACTAACAATAGGTGGCAACTCATTTGCATTGTCAGACCTATTTGTGGTAAAAACGTTTTTCAAATGGTTAACAAATAAATTACCCTTTTCCGAGTCATCTCTAGCCCAGTCACCAGACGGTTCTCGCAAGGGCGGCTTACTGGCCTTTTTAAACCCTTAGTCGCCCGCCATAAAGAATAGTCGGACTGAGGAGTACCATCCAGACTTTCTAAATACGTTTGTAGAGAAGCCGTTTTTTGGTTTCCAAGCAAACTTCTTAGTTGATTTGTGCACTCACGTAGCCTTGTTTTTAGCTGCGGAGACCTGCGAAGTTGCCACTCTCGTCGAACTCTTCTTTTTTCTAACACAAGTTGCTCGATTTCTGAAGAATATGTTCTATTTTGAAGGTTTCTGTGTGTTAAATAAACTCTAGAAGCAAGTTCAGCGGCTTGTTTAAGGTTTTCGCTAAAGTTGCTTAGTGACGCATTAATATCTTCAGGTGTTCTTAAAACAATATTCTCAGTGCAATGGGTACTCAAAAATTTTTTATATTTTAGCCAATTCAGTCGGGTGACAGTCCTATGCAAATTGTTAATCGGAGACCAAGTCTCCTGGGGAAAACGCACTGAAATAATAGTAGGTGAATGATCCGATGACAAGTCTAACGAAGGCTCAGCTTGCATCCATTCCACAGGGAACCCCTTAACCACTCCAAAATCAATCACATCAGGAATCTTTCGCCGGTCAGTCGGCCAGTAAGTGGGATGCCCGCTTGATATTACGTCTAAGCCCATTTTAGAAATTGTATCAAAAAGCACTCGACCCTTCGGGGTGATTAAACGTGAGCCCCAAAAAGTGTGTTTTGCGTTGTAATCTCCAGCTGCTATAAAACGAGGTCCTAATGAGGTGAAAAAACTTGAATATTGTGACTCCGTCACTGAAAATCGAGGCGGCGAATAAATCGATGAGATAACCAATTTGTAATGAAAATTTTCCACACAGATATTAGTTGCTTGGAGATAGTCCTCACATGTGTCGTTCAACAGAAAATGCTTTATCCTAGATTTTATCAAGATTGCAGAACCTCCACAAGCTCTTCCACGGGGGTCTTTAGTATCGTATAATACGTAGCCGTTAATTTTAAAGAAGCTTGTTGACGTCAAGTGAGTTTCTGCAATCAGCATTATATCAATCTGCTTATCCATCAGGAAGTATTCGAGTTCATTTTTGTGTTGGCGGATGCCGTTCGCGTTCCAGAAACATATTTTTAACCAAATCATTTTTTCGAAATTACCTGCAAAATGGTGGATTGCATTTTCACCATTTCCTGCATCATCGTCATCATTGACGACGTAAAAGTGTTTATAGTTTGAATAAGGGTCTGTATTGTTGCCTCAAGGCTACTGAAATTTTGATCGGGCGGTTGAGATATGGATTGCTGATTCGGGTTTACGAATTAAAAATGTGTGAGCTCAGCCCATCTTATGCTAGTAAGCATCTTTACCAGTCAAGGCCTGACATCTACACATTTGTCGCTGTTTGATAGAAACGAAAAGCCGGTTTAATTCATTACTACGTCGTATTGAAGACAATTTGCAAGCAAAGTGCTATTATACAAATTTTTACCACGAATATATATTAAACGTCTGCATGAGTGTGCAAGAAAGTCATTTGAATATATTCATTTTCATTTAAATTATTAATCAGCGAACTTTTTTAGTTATATACATATGTATGATATTAACTAATCAGTTGTGAGTTCGAGTACAACTTCAGTCAAGAAAAAAGATTATTTTTAATTATAACAATAATTGCTGTGAAACAATAAGATTAAAGAAGAACAGAAAAATAATTGAATACCATTAGCTGGGGGACAACTAGCTGTTTCGTAGTCGCTTCACTACTCATCAGCACCCACATTTATAAATTGCGTAAATAAATATTCGAATTTAACGGCCAGATATGTGTATGTTTTACTTTTTTCAGGTATGGAAACATGAATTTTTTATTCAAAATTTATATAATTTTTTTGCCACAACAAAAAAAAATTGTTTCAATTAAAGATTTTTAAAAGTTAATACATTTTTATCAATTAAGCAACCATGACAATGATTAAAATAATATATTTTAGCAAGGAAAAATTATATTTTGTATAAGAAGTGTCATAAAGTCTGCAGATTGTGAGATAGAATTGGACTGTTTGATCACCATTTCTATATTATTAATTTGTTCCTTTTTTACACAAGATAATATTTATGTACATATTTTATTCTTCATTCCAATGTTTTTCTTTTATTTATGCTCTACTGTAGAAAACAACTGAATATTTTCACAGAAAAAGTAGTTGTAAAATATTTGTTACAGAAATGAACGTCACAGAACGACAACAGAAAGTAAAAACTAATGAGGCCTTTAGATACTACTTTCAGTGTTTTTCAAAGTTGTCACCCACTTTGCCTTTGAGTTAATGTTCTCTAGTTATCAACATTGTCCGTAACTTCATGGGCAAGCATCTGGAAAACGACGAGAAAACACAGCAGCGCTGCAAAAAAAAAAATTTGGTATGAAGGACCACTGAGAGTTGGTACACAATTATTGATTAATATGTATTTGTAGTTGGCAATAGTTAGGAATAGGTGATGCCAGATGGTTTTAAGCATTTCAAAGGGACACATTTTTTAACCGATATACTTGCGTTCGAGTGGCTGCCATATTTGTAACAACACATTTTTTGGTTTTAAAACCTGTTGCGTATTGTAATTTTTTTCAGAAATATGCAATTTTGTCCTGTGCAGTGCTCAGAAGTATATTATTTCGCCAGAATTGCTTGGGACTTATACTTTTTTTAACTTGGACCAGTACTAAGGGGATGACTCCTACATTTGCAGTGCATTGTACCACAACTAGGAAAATAGGTTGGGTGGAGGGGGGGAAAGAGGGAGTAGTGTTTGTGAACATTTAACTTGAACCTTCCAACGTTATAACAGACAGAAAAAACGTCTGCAGGCAACTTGTTCCACAGACGAAGCGTACGGCCAAAAAACGAATTCTCTCTGTAATGCTAAATTTGCTTCAGTTTGTTTCGTATTTTTCCATTGAATGAAGGATTATCGTATAAGGCAGGTTATATTCTTATTTTTTTGCAACGCTGTAGGTGTAATCCTTAAAAAAACTTCATATGGCTTCTTTTACGTTTAATATAATCGGAAATTAAAAAGAAAGTATTAGGAAAAGAAAAAATTCCCTGTGATTTCTACCGACTCGTAAAGTTTTTCAAATAGTTTCTGTAGTTTTCTTTTTGTCCTTAAAAACATACACACTCACATACATACAGCCAATATTTTAGAACAATAATATACTTGGAAATTTTGCGGAAGTCCTTTATTGTAATTGTTCCGTTATACTGTTCTCGTACTGTTTTCATTGATAACTTGTTAAATTATTATTGTTTTGCACTTGAAATCTCGAATTTGGGAAACAATTACACGTACAATTCTTAGAACGACTTAGCAGAAACCCCAACTTCTATGAGAAAGAGAGAGAGAGAGAACACGAACAAAAATGGACAGACCACCTTGTAGTATTCGGTTACATTATTTGGAATTTTTGCGGCATTACCTTTTTTGTACACGATTTCTTTTCTTTAGCATGATTATCACTTACTTTAAACGACTTATAGAGTGTGAGTTCCTTTTAATGGGAAAATGAAAATGTTTTTCTCATGTTCCTCTTGTTTTGCGTAACATGATGCTCAAAGAGGAATTTGCTGGAAATATTTCCTTTGGACAAATTTTGGAAAATTATTAATGTTTTTATAAAGATTTAATTTTCGCACACACAAGGACACTGGCACGCACTCACGCACAAATTACAATAACAACAACAACTGACTGATAAAGGACCTGTTTGGGTTTTGAGCTCATTCATTGATTCTTGTTTTCATTGTTGCTTCGTTTTTGAATTATTGTACAACAATAGTGATGATTTTTACTATGCTTTTGTTTTTTTTTCTTTTTGCGGAAAAAAAACTCAAGTATTTTTTCCAGGATTATCCAAAGAATGTGTCCCTAAAAAATATACACAGACCTGAAAGTAGAAGGCTGGAGGATAGTGGTGGCTTCAATTGGGTGTTTGGTTCCGCTGCTGGATCTCCTTTTGCATTTTTCATATCGTACCATAAATTATTTTATAACATTCTTTCTTTTCTTCTTTCTTGGTATTTAATCGGTCGGCCTTCCTTGTGAGAGAAATAACTTCATGGGGTATTTGGCGCCTACTTTGAGATGCCTTGATTGTCTTGAGTTTTTGTTTAAATTCCTTATAATTTTTGTAATAAAAATCGAATTTTTTGGGTTTATTGTTGAATGAATATCTTTCAAACGTGAGAATATTTTAGGAATTAAACACACAATTGCTTTTTTTTATTGTGTGTAATGAAAGATTATAGAAAAAAAGTTATGAATGAATTTCGGTTTAAATAAAAATTAGCAAATCTCAGATTTACATCAGTTAGAAAGTGATTTTCTAGTGACTGCTTTTTTAAAAGTAATTTTCAAGACAAATAAACTACTTCTGTCATAAGCAGACAGCTTCTTATTCTTCTTATTGCAGCCAGATCGGGTGATTTCAGTATACAATGTCCGATAAAAAAATAACCTTTATTTTAAATTTTTTTAAAAAGTATTTAATTATTTCTTATTTTTGCAACTAAATATCGTTTTGCTTTTATAAAATTTTCAATTTTTAATAACCTAAATTTTTCTGACGATGATAACAAACTGGTATTGAAGTATCGAAAATAAATACTGATGAATTTCTTATATAAAAGCAAAACGATCTTTAGCTACAAAAATAGGAAATAATTACTTAAACAAGATCAAATAATTAAATATTAAACAAAAGGTATTTTATTCATCAATAACCATAATTTCTGCTTTAAAGTAATCCCCCTCAGATGTAATAAACTTATGCCAGCGTTTTTTTTTTTTCATCGGTGTCTTCAATTTTAAAGAAGAAAAAGTCAGAGGGAGGCATGATAACGGTTTTGTTTTTGGTCAAAAACTCACGCACAAGCATCGATGTTTGATCTGGTGCAAAATCCATGATTGTTTTTTCCACAATTCTGTGCGTTTCTGACGAACTGCTTCGCGCAAATGACGCATAACTTTAAGGTAGTATTCCTTCCCTACAAGAAATAGATGACCGAAACGAATACACTCAAATGTTATTTTCCAACATATTCACAAAAATGTTATACGTATATGATATTTTTGAGAATGTGGTAGAAGAAACATCACACGTATACGAAACTTTCAGTCAGTTTCTTCATATTGCCCTTAATAACTTGATAGAAAGTTGTGAGCTATGTTTCGGTCAATAATGTCGATCAAATGACCGGTCATGTGACCGTCACTGTTCTTGTAGGGTTATTGACCGTACGACCGTGTGAGAAGAATTCATGATGCACCACGAAAAAAACAGTGAGCAAAACCTTGATATTTGATCGAACTTGACGTGCTTTTTTCGGTCTTGGCTCTTATGGACGCTTCCATTGGGATGATTGGGCTTTGGTTTCAATATCATAGCCATACACCCATGATTCGTCACCAGCTATGACCTTTTTGAGGATATCTGGCTCGTTGTTGACGATGTTCAACAGCTCCTGAGCGATGTCCATGCGATGTGCCCACATCATCAGCAACCTCTGATTGTGATTCAACTATTATCCAAATTCATTTTCTTCACTGCTTCAGTGTTTTTATCGGTTGTTGACGTGCTCGGGCGACCCCAGAACGAGCATCGTCATTGACATCTTCTCGGCCGTCCTTAAACCGGTTATACCACAATTGAACCTGTGTTCTGCTCATATTAGACTCGCCAAACGCTACAGTCAACATTACAAATGTCCTTGCGCATTTGATTTAATTATTTTACACAAAACTTAAGACAGTTTCTTGAGTTTTTGTTGAACTTTATAATTTTTTAAAATTACATTTTTGATTTGTACATTTGCACATCGGGTTTTTGTTCAAGTTTTTTTTTTTCCTAAGTTTCTTGTTAAGAAGAATTTTTTACAATACAAATTTGCTGTGATTAATAATTTTTGATTGAAGAAGACAAGAAAAATAATAATCAAATCTTTAGCTGGGGGACAACTAGCTGTTTTGTAGTCGCTACACTACTCATCAGCACCCGTTTTCAGATTTGTCATGAACTGCTGCCTTAACCACTCAGCCACAGAGCCATTGAATTATTTTCTATCTATATTCATCTCATATTGAATCACATATACATATTGTTATTTGCACACTTTATTTGTACAGCGTTTGCTGTCTCTGGACAAGCGGTATTTCTTTTTTAGTTATAAACATGCACATTTTTGTATTTTTAATAATTCTCCGTACCCAGAGATGTAAATATTAATTTATTGAATTTTTGTTGAACTTTATAATTTTTTTAAATTAGATTTTTGGTTTGTACATTTGTACATCGGATTTTAGTTCAGGTTTTTTCCTGTTTCGTAGTCGCTACACTACTCACGATCTTGACGTATCATGACCTGCTGCCTTAACCACTCAGCGCCCGAGCATTTATTTATTTTAATTATTCTCTATCCATATTCATCTCATATTGAATTACATATACATTTTATTAAAACAGTTTCTTTGATCCATTTTTTCGAATAGTAAAAAATCGAAGAGCACACCAAACCACGACTAACCTTTTTATCTGTCAAAAACAAACTGACAATCCGAAATGGCTGATGTTGCTAACATACATATAAAACAGACATAAAAGAAAAAAATGCGAAAATCGAACATACATAACTCGCGAAATTTGTAAATAACGGTTATTTTTTTTATCAGACCTCGTACTCTAGTTTTTATTATATATTTTATAAATTTATTATAAAATTTTTGAATGGAAACTAATATGTTTTTAGAGTTTTTGCGGCAATCATTGAAAAGGAGCGTTTTTTAACCATATTTTTCATTTCAGCTGCTACAGTTTTCTTCAAAACTTAAGCTCATCACATGGTCCAGTTTTAGCAAATTTAAAAAAAAAAATTATAAATTCTTGATTAATTTTATTTTTCCTAAAAACTGTTTAACTTGCGGCTCATATGCTTATGCTGGGAATATTTAGAGAAATTAAATAATAGCGAGAAAATCAGCGAACCCTTTCCGGATTTTTTTTTCTTCACAATTTTCTAACATCTAATTTAATTGGTAAACTTCTCACCACAATTCCCATTGATCTCGATGAACATATTAGTAAATGCATATGTACTTTGAGCAAATACCTTCCAGCTCTGAAACATGTTTGAATTAATTTGTATCTATTTGCCTTTTAATTGTTCCTCTTGAATAGACATTTGGTTTTATATTGAAGGAATACTTCCATCAATATCTATAAGTTTTTGTGGAAAGAACTTAAACACCTTTCAAGGAAAACTTTGATTTCAACTTAATCGTATTTAGGGTGGCATTTGAAATTTTCGAATTTCGTTAGTGTTTTGTTTTTGGTTGGCTCTTGGTGGGAAAAACAATTTGAACTGAATTTGAAACTAAACCATTAGTTGAACACAGGCAGCTTAGCAACCAAATATTAGCATATTTATTTTTAAACATTTGAAATAACTTTATGCAAATTAGAACCCAAAAAGGAGCCAAAACTCATAAACTACAATAATTATATGATGGTGTTGCAGAAAAAAAATATATCTTGCACTCTCAGCTGGTTTAGAAGCGACAAAGAAAAAAAAAACTCACACAAGTTGTCTAGAAGTGGGTTTTTGAAGGTTGCAGAAAGTAGAACTTCCCCTGTTTAAGTTTTGGTTAATTCAACTAAAAAATCAGGCAAAGCAGATTTGTTCGAAGCACAAAGTAAAAGTAAATTTTTGTGTTGTAGACCTTGAAAATGTTTCTTGACATCTTGCTTCGAATAAAAATCCAACAATAAAAATATTGGTGATATTTTATATTCGTATTTGGGACTTTTCGCCTGTCTCGAACTAAATCTGTCTACCCTACCAACTCAAGCCGGCAAGACAACAAACGTTCTTCTTTCGTCTATCCCAAATGAGAATAATTGAATTTTGTATTTAGAAACCCAAATGGCAAAACACATATGGCGGCGAGTACCAATAGAAATAAAAAGAGGACTTTATATGTTATAAGCAATGGATTTTGAGGGGTAACAAGCGTCACAATTAATGCACATGTCCTTTGAATAACATTACTAAATGTGGAAAATCCCAAACCTAGAAACATTTCTCACAAAACTTTAATGGTGTGTTCTTGAGCACTTCTACTACATGAAACATTCATTTTCTTCAATGTTCCTTTGAATGTGCGGTCCAACAAATAGAATGCGAAACGTGCATTTCAAGTTTATGGCCAGATCATCGCTTTAAATTGCTACCGGTTTCTTCACGTAATTTGTCTCAAAAATAGAAAAATCATCATTATTTTTCAACGTAATTGCCAACAAAAGCTCACAAACTCATCAATTTTAAATATTTCTCAAAAAAAGGAAAAATAAAACAAACTGTAATTAAAATTTTCAAACAAAAAGCACCCGAAAACAATGCATCATGTGTCAAATTTACTTAATGTCCTCAAAACTGACCACTACATCACTTCCTCTACAATAATTAGCAACATCAAGAACAAAAAAAGTTGACCACAATGTAACAGGACAACGGTGGCCAAACAAAGCGCGTGTGTTTGTGCAATATGAACTATCTTGTCTGTTTACTGTTTTTTTTTCTTCTCTTACTGTTGTTCTTGTGTCCCATTTAAATATCAGCCACTATCAATCAGTTGCAACACGAAATTTTGACATTTATCAAAGAAATAAACGGTGATTTCTAGCAAATGTCCTTCTATTCAACAGCTCAAATCCTTTTTATCATTTTCTACAAAACAGCCCTTTTTCTTTGCTGCTTTTCTCAAGGATTTCCTTCCTATTTGGGAATGTCAATTCATTTTTGTGTATTTTTTTACACATTTAATGTGTGTTTATCTGTCTTTTTTTCCTTTGCCATAAAAAATACGCTTTAATGTTTGACAACATAAATTTTAAATTAAATAAGGAAAAAAAAGAATGTCCTGATTTTCTTTACAACTTTCTTAATCTCTTTACATGTGTGCAAGTTTTCTTTGTTTTCTCTTCATCCCGGGGACAGTCCAAAGATCAAAGTTCAAATTTGTATGTTTGAGTTTTGCACCGCGCTTGCATTTTTTTTGTTCTGAAACTTATATTATCCTTTTTTCGCGTTTTTGTCCTTTTTTTTTGTCATTGTTATCCTTAATGAAATTGTATGTTTTATTGTTTATGTTGTTTGTTGTTGTCTTGTCTGTCTTTCATTTCAATTGTTATGTTTTCATGTAATATTTCAATGTAATTAAGTTGAATATTTATGTTTTCACATTTATTTTTAATGCCTTTTTGCCTCTGTCCCGCAATTGTATTGTTCCTAAGTTGATGTCACTTTTTCTTGACGTTGCAGCGAATTGTTTAAGTCAAAGTGAATTACGCAGTACATTTGCTCTTTTAAATAAATGTCGCTAAGTATATTTTGTAGTTTTAATTCCAAAAAAAAAAAAGTTATTGTTCATGTTACGTCTTTAAAAAACTGATTAATTTTCAGTATCCAAAATAAACCAAATGACTTAGCAAAAACTCCTTTTGATGGCCTCAATATCTGCGTTATAAGTAGCGAACGCCTTCCCATTAGTGTTCATTTCCAAAGCACGAAGCTTTTAAAATCATTGAGAGTTCTAGCAAATAATCCATTAGTTTTTCTTGGCGTAAAACTAGAACTATTTTAGGCAGAAAATTTCCTTTGTTTAACCTCCATTCGGTTTATCAGCTATACACGAAAAGAAAAACAGTTTGTCATATTTTTGTCGCAATCGCATGATATAAAAAATACAAGGTAGTTTTATACTCTCAATTTTCCTTAACAATCACCATCTGACAAGTATAAGGATTGTGACATTTTCCATAAAATTGTGCTACCGTATTAGTTTATACATTCCCTTGTTTTCAATAATAAAATTGTGACTTCAAACAAAAATAAATAAAAAATTTTAAAATAAAATACATACATAAATTTAAAATATATAAAAATGTCCTGAAAAACATCTTCAGACTAAAATGCTACCGACACTATGTTTCAATGTGCCTTCAGTATAACGTGCATTAAGACGTTGACTTTTCGGTCATCTAATCTTAGTCTTAATCTATCTGAACCTTTTAATTAAACTTGGACTCATCGGAGAATAGTATGGAATTCCTTTGTGTGGTGGTTAAATTAATGTGTTCCCTTGCAAATTCCAACCTGGCCCGTCAATTTTTCCCTGATATAAAGATCTTTTTTACACTTTTGTATGGTATGCTTCTAGTCCGCCTTCTGCAGCCTGCTTTTGAATCCTTCTGGGGGTAACATTTAATAACAATTGTGTGGCGATGGTTCTTGACGGCAAGAATCGGTCTTTTTTATCAAACGTATTATTGCCTGGCCATCTCGTTTACTGATTTTTCGGGAACGAACATCGAGAACGGCTTATAAGTCTTAATATAACGCTGTGGTGAATGTAAATTTTTTTTTTGCAATTGTGGTCAGTCATTGGCCGTTATTAAAATCAGCTATTATTTTTTCTTTTAAATGCACTGAATAATTATATCGCGCCATTTGTTAGAGAAGTTACAAGTCACGTCCAGAACAATTTTGAAGGCACGGAAACGACGGAAAACTATATGCAAATTTTCGCTATACATGCTTACTTTGATATTTAAACAAATAATGACATCTTTTGGACATAGGTTTTTCTTATTATATGTAATGAAGAATATTCAAGGTTACGTGCATTAGTTTTGTCGCTGCATCCGCGGCCATTCTAGTAGAAATAATTATTTATATATTTTTAAACCACAAGCATCAAACTTTTTTCTTTGTTTTTAATATCTATAGAGTATTTTCTTTTAAATATAATAATATTTTCTTTAAAATGGGCATTCGTTTGAATGCTCATTATTTCCAGCTTTTTCTAATATGAACAATGCACTACACATTTCAGAAAAAATCCATTCTAGGAGTAAACTTCCCTATTCAGCTGTGTGGCAACGCTTTTTTATATTTCTCTCTAAAAATAAACTTCAAAAATCCTTATTACAAATAATAAAAAGAGAATGAAACTACCTTGTATTTTTTATATCATGCTTCAGACTATCACACTTTGTATTAAGACTTGTCAAAAATTCAAATAATACGTGCAAGTGTGATAGTGTGAATGTAAAGCGTTATGAAAATGAGGTTAGACATTTGACATCCCATGAAACTTCACCATTTTTAGAAATTTGTTTAAACAAGATTTTTCATTGGATCAGGGTTGCATTTTTTTAAAAAAGCAAATAATTAAAATATTAAGACCAGACGTAAAGCAAATTGACTGTTTATTTTCAAATCATATTTCTGATTTTGTTTTGTGTGATGGTGTGAAAACAAAATGTAATGGTACGTTAGATTTTTAGACAATCACAACAGATATCATTAGATTTTTGTTTCCCAAAATCCTATCAAAATCATGAGACTTGTATGATAGTCTGAAACGCCCTTTAATAGTAATAATTTACATTTCTATCGTTTTAAAATATGGTTGAATGCAATAATAATGTTTAAAAAATAAATTTAACACAACAATAACATTTTTAATGTACAACAATAGAATATTTTTTAAAGCACATATGGTTAATTTATGTATCAGCAACACATATGCGTTAAACTCACTATTATTGTTACACATATTGGTCCTTTATTGCAGCATAGTCATAATTAAAAAAAGCTTGTTTCGAGAAAAACTCATTTCAAATTTTTAGTTTCCATGCAAGTCTTAGAAATTTTTTTTTAGAAAATATCTCCTAACAGAAACCTAAAAGAAAACAGTTCAAAAGTAATTTGAATAAATTGTTGGCACAATATAAAAGGTAGTACTGTTAACAATTCTGCATTGTTAACTCGAAAAATTAAATTTTTGAGATATGACTATGTTGCAATAAAGGAGCGATATATTATCCGAACTTGTTTTAAAAATATTTCAAATTTTGAACACATATTTTTAATATGTTTATTATGTATAAAATGTAATAAAGGAGCGATATTATTTTGAAGTGATTAGTTTATTTGTATGTTTTAAATATGTTAATTGAAAGAAATATATTATATAAATTAAACACAATTTGTTTTATAGAAGTTACGTGTGTATTCATATGCGTATGTGTAATTATTATGTGATCATATAATATTGTGCCGTTCAACACTAGTACGATTGATTGTGACAATAGTTTTTTAAAATTTTCATTAATATGGTCAGGGATGACAATGTTATATGGTTGTATATAACAGTTAATTATTCAGTTTTGCTATAGTAGTATTCGTCATGACACAAATATTACGACTTTAACCAAATATATGGTTATGTGGTATAGATATGGTTCTTGGCTGTGCTTAATTTTGCACAAAAAAAATCAGATTGAAACCATATTATGTGGTTGTATTCAACCATATAGCTCAACAATAGTATTTTGCCCATATATTTTCTTTTACGTCTAGAAATGGTAACATATTTTATAATCAAAATGTTCGATAAAGCGATCGTAATTAGAATAAATTTTCTTGTGCTAATGCAGCAGTGCTCTCTAGATATGAATGTTGGCTATTCATCCGCTTACATTTATTAAAAGTATTTTTTCATAATTCTCGAATAAATCAAGTGACAAGAAAAGCATAAATGTTTGTCTTTTCAATCAAACAGAAATTTTCCCTACAAAGTTTTGATGCTCAGCTCGCCTTCTCAAATCTATTTTTCATTTACATTGGTGGTATCTAATGAGAATCAAAGTCACCAGCAAAGGTGCTATATTGGCTTGTTTAATCATATTCACCAGAGCAATGTCCCAGATAGCTCAGAAAGCAAGATATGTGAGTTGTTTAATCGAAGTACCCTCAAGTACCAACTCACCCGGCAATTCGCCATCCAGGCATCAGTCATATGTTGCATGGTAGCAGCAGCAGCGTTTGGGCTCTCTCTAAAACGAAGGTACTGCCCTCAACCTGATTAAATCAAACAAGTTTTCGCTAAGATAGGCGCCTAAGTCAAGATCGGCAGAGAGCCACCGTGTAAGTAAAATATGCTGAAGGTAACATGATACTCCTTTCGCCAATAAATAAAACTTCGAGACTTGCTGTTGCTTCACGACTAGAAAGCCATACAATCTCCTCTTCCACCCGATTGCCCGACGCATATATGTGGAGTTTCAGAGTAAACCACGCATCCTGGCAGAGGAAGGTCTTAAAAGAAAAGTAGCAATTATTCTATTACTTACACGATTTCTAATCATATGTATTAATGCTTGAAAAGTAACTGAATAATTTGATCAGAATAAGAAAATGATACAAGAATGGAATCCAAATTTTAAATAACTTATTGACATTACTGTTACTCTTCATGCGCATCATTTTACAAAAATGAGCAATGAACCAATTAATCTTAATATATACTCGTAGTATTAATTAATTCAACACTTAATATTTTTTGTACTTCAATTCAAAATAATAATAAAAAACTTTATAATTAATTTGTTACATTTTTGTTGAACTTTATAATTTAAAAAAAAATTTTTTTTGGTTTGTACTTTATAATTGTTTGTTTTCCTGTTTAACGAAAAAAGCAATTTTGTTTAATTATGTGAAATATTTCACTAGAACAAATATAAATCTGACCATTTCCTATTAAACGATAAACAAGTAGCTATTCTCTCTAGTTTTTTTCTTCCGAATTTTATGTTTAATGGTTTCCTTTAAAGAAAAAAAAACAATGATTGCTCTGTAATTACACTTTCAAATGAAAAGGAACTTCTTAAAAAGATTTAAACCCCTATCTCGTCTATTACTTCGCAGACAATTAGGCCTTTTTTCCCCTAAACGCTGAATCATTTTTATTATTTAGGCTATAAAATAAAAATTTAAAACAAAACTTTCCCACAAACTCAAAAACATCGACTAAACGAAAATAATTTGTGAAACCGCTTTCAAAAGAAATTCTTTTAATGCAAAAAGTAACAACATCCTGAAACAAGGATTTCGTGATTGAAAGGTCGCTGGAAATGCAGGTATCAGATAGCCATAATCAGCTGATTTATGCACTTTATCCCATAAAATCGACATGAAAAAAACGGTCTTTAACACCAACAATAAAAATAAAAACACCGAAAATAAATTGTAGTTTAAAGTCGAACCTGAATCCTTTTTACACAAATCAAATATCATTATCATCACTTGTGGCAAACACAGAAATCAACTGTTTCAGATTTACACGTGCAAGGAACGAGGGTATGTACTCGTACCTTCCCTTAAGGGTAAAGAGTAGGCTGAAAGGATGTTTTATCTATTAGTAATAACTAACACCAATACGAACAATAACATGTAACGTCATTGATTTCTTATTTGTTTTTCTGAAAGGACACTTAAATGCAGGTTAATTTTAGTTCTTCCTTGTGTTGGTTGTTGTTCTATTCGAAGAAAAGGCGAAACCATTAATAACAGCAGGTACCAACCCCGCACAAAAAAATCATGAGAAAATCAGCTGAGATTCTGTTGTGGAGGTTAAAAGGTCACGAAATCAGCTGACTATAAAAAGAACCAAACAAGTTGTTGGTAAAAAGGTTTCTTGCAATTACAAATACATATATTTTTTAAGGTCGTGCATGTCCGTCTGTGGGAGCGTACTTGGGTTTGAAAAATTCCTATTGTAGGTTCTTTCTTTTTGTTGTCCTCTAAAAAATTAGAAAACATTTATTTCGGTTGTTTGTTAAGCAAAATAACACGGCCAAATATTAAAAGACACCTTGTTGCACTTTTCTACCCGCAAAAAAGAGCTCTAAACAATAAAGGCCACATAAAAGTAAGTTTATAAAATAGTTCTAATCTTTGGCTGAGAAGAATATCGTTTCTGTCTCATCCAACCCCTGTCAATGTCTCTACTCGTAAACTAAATGACCGTTTGGAATGGTTGCCGCATCTTAAAATCCCACACTTTTCTTGCCTCATATTTCACATTAAATCTTTGTCATGCTACATACTTGTTGCAATTGTTGTAAATCTGCAATAACTAGATTCTTAAAAAAGGACTTTTTTGTTTTTGTTTAAATATATTTTTCCATTCTCCAATTCTCTCAGACCGTCAGTATTATTTGTTATCAAAAAATAACGACTTTTCAAGAGGCTCATACATTAATTTTCCTTAAGAAATAAAGAAAAATTATTAGAAAAAAAAATTCATACAATAGAGTTTCAAAAATAAACAGAATTAAAGCAAAAAAAAATGTAAAGATGTCAATGTTTCAATATGTGTAATTTTTTTTTCTTTTCCTATCATGTAACAAAAAAAATCTTTTGATTTCATTTGTTTTTAGAAACGTAATGATCTGATTTATAAACGAAAAATTCCCAACATAAAAAAATCATTTCAAAGAAATCACGTTTGAGTCCTGGGAAATGTTTTTGGCCTCCTTATTTTTTTTTTTCTTTAATTTTTTTTTTAGAAGAAAAGGACTTAAAAGATGTAACCGTGGGTTTTTCTCAATGAAATTTTGATGCATCCTTTTAAGCGAAAAAGAACAAAACAAGCTGAGGAGGTGTTATTTTTGCAACACAATTGATATCAAGTTGCCGCCGATACTGACCCTTCGCTTATTGCTAATTATTGTTTTGTTTTTTTGTTATAGTTTGTCATTTTATTTGTATTTACGAAACAAATGAAATTTTTGCATTGAAATTTCTTGTTTTTGTTTGTTCAACAATACATGATTTGGCAGGTTAAACGATTTATTTGTTCTGTGTTGCACTTTTCAATTGCAATATTGCCACCTTCAGTAATTAGCACAATTTCTATTGTTTAATTCTTGTTGCTTTTGTCACAATCTACGTGACACATTAGACCATTGTTTTTTCTAATTCATTCGTAGGATTTCTTCTTCATTTGTCTGTTTATTCGTTTTTGTTCTTCTTTTCATTAAAAAAAAAAAAAAAACACTGTCGTACTCTTCAATAAGACACACCTTCTTTTTAAATATATCTATTTTAATTTTAATTAACATTTTCTATTAAAATTTTTGCAAAACTAGGTTTATATAAAGATTTATGGTTTTCTATGAATTGCTTAGTTGAAAAAATAGCCAAAAAAGGGTCAAGTTTGGCGCCAAATTAAACTTAATGAATGAAAAATACCTAAAACTTGACTGAGTATAGGCTTTCTCATTAAACGCACAAAAAATAAAATATCTAAAATATTTTAATTCGGCTATTAACATATATTTGCATGGAAAAAGTTGTTATCTACATTATCTACAGTGGGGAGCAAAATCGTAAAAACACAGCCGGCTTCTTTAATCAATATTATAGGTGTTTATAGGTTTTTATATTGCCATAAACCGAAAATACAATTAAGTGTAAAAATACCAGAAAATACGGGACTTTTTCTGTTAACAAAAAAAATCCCCAGAATACTGTGATACTATAAGTATATTACAGCGTAATCAGGAAATTTTAAGCTAAAGTTGGATTTAATATATTTTTTAGCATATGAAATATTCATCACAACTTTTGTTCATAATAGGAACTTACCAAGCCAACATTTTCTTCCTGTTTAATCACTAAGCGCATCTGTATTCTATCTATGAATACCCAGAAATATTAAGAAGACTGCGAAAGTAGAAGGAGAAAAAACGGTTTAATTATCGGTTCATGTTCACGCTTGGCATTTCAACAAAAAGAGGATCTAGCATACTAAAGAAACTACATTCAATTTCAACTTTAAGAATCACATTCAACCAAATCTATATTTCAATATTTTCAATGCCAAATTAAATTTAAATAAAAAACACGCTTCGATATCAAATATCAAATTTTTATTTACTATTGCTTAAGCATCTTTTTAAATTATCCATATAATCAGATAATCATACGTATAATGTGTGAAGAGTTTTTTTTAATTCCCAAAATAGGCTTCATGAATCACCAAAATCCTCCATGTCCCCGGAAACAATATGGCAACTTCAATTTTCGCACTAAATCGATCTACCGTTAATAGTTCAGATACACGTTACACAGCCAAAACGCGCACCCGGCTCCAAATCGGTTAGCGAAGTGGTTCCGAATTTGTTTGGCATTCTCAAAATCGGCGTCGTGAAATTTTGTGTTTGTTTGTGTTATAAATTCAATAAAATATTTGAATTGAATGAAAAATATTTTTTAACGGACTAAAAGTATTTAAAAAAAATTGTTTTTCCAAAATATACAAAAAGGACCTTGAGCTCAAGAAATTTATTGCAAATATTGAATTAATTATAGGTCAATGCAAATAGAATCAAGCATTAAGCTCTCATTTAAATTGAGAAGTGACGCAAGTCCTTATAACACATATACATGCATATCGTCGGTCATACACTACACAAGTGCGCTACTCCAGTCTGCCACTGTTGAACGAAGCTTGCGACTCAAACTGTAACAGTAAGCTGCGCAATTTTTTTGTAAAGACAAACATGTGTAAATACTGCATTATCATTATGGTTGCTGCAGCAGTAAAGTTAAAGATGTGAAACAATGGAAGATAAAGACGCTAGTGGTGTAAAAATTGACAAATTAATCGTGAAAAATTAGGACAACTGTGAAAATGATTTACATCAGTACCTGCCTTGACGGCCTAACCTGATGGTGGACCACTTCCACGGAGTCAATTTTTTACGATTCACCACCGCCGCCGTGTGGCTGACTAGGCTCACACAGGTAGCAATTCTTGTGATATTATTGCGGTCATATGAACAACTTCTTGTTAAGGAGTTCGGGCTTTCTAATCCTACATGTATGCAATTTCCCAGCAATCAACGGAAGACAACGCTTAATGAGTTGGTAGGCCAAAGCCCACTAAGAGCGTCAGCCCTTAAACCAACTCAGCCGTCAAACCGTCACCACTGGTTCCTTACAGTACACGTATCTGTTGTATAGGCAACAGCTCCTCGGGAGATTGTTAGTCCTCGAAAAAAGCCATCACCAAACAATTATCAAGGATACTAACACTCCCTTCCTGCGATTTAGGTTTAAACCTCAGCCAGAACGTTACAGCCAAGGTAGGCACCTCAACCATGATCAGCCTGGGTCGAACCGCAAGCAGAACTTCCCGGGGGCCATGCTGATCCCCGTTCTGCCAATTTATACCATTGGTAAGGGTTTCGGAAGCCAACACAACATAAGTCATGCGGCTTCCTTAAATTTTGTTTGCCGCACCAAACGAGGAACCCCTTCCCCTCTTTTCCCCGAAAAACAGAGCGCCTAAGTTAGGAATACACCAAGGCAAAACCTGTTCCCCGGGGGGATGAAAAATTAGGACAGTAAAAATTAACGAAAGAATTGTAATTTTCGTCTAAAACTGATTTTAAAAACTTTGTACGAATAACCAAAAAAAAGTCTGACTTTTCGCTTGCTTGAATTTATTTAAAATTATTTCAATATATTGTTCTAGTCGTTTTTTTTTTTTTTTTTTAGTTTTCATAGGCTCAATTTAGTTCCTACTTTTAATGCGCCTTAAGCAAGGAACTGCGGGGGAATTTTTTTCTGCATTCAGACCTTATTGTTTTCACTTTAAAACTCGCCACAACAACTGAACATCGCCAACATACACTACACAAACTTGAGCAAATGTCAAAACTATTTTGATTTTTGCTTAGTTCACTATGTAAATAGCGGAAATACCCCCATACATTAAACAAACTCACTGTACACTGCACAATTTTCAAATTCTGCAATCGGTTAAAAATTGCAAAAGGTAGAGGATTCTGAATATGGAATTTTTATTGCCTTTAAATAAGTGAATCGGAGTGCCGGTCTAAAAAACATATGAAAACAAAGTATATAAAATTTGTCAAGGGCTTAGTAACTTATTTATGGACCGTGTCAAACGATACCTTAGGTATTCTTATTGCTCTCTCTCTCTCTCTTGTCCAGCAAAAATCAAAGCAAAGCAACCGTTAAAATATATAATATTGAATACATAAAAAAATAAAGAAAAGTCATAAAAAGAACATAAACTACAAGAATAATATACATAACTATTTTTAACGCGACCAGAAGGTTTAAAAAAAACCAAAAACAAGTTTCAATCAAATCAATTTGAAGTGCTGACTGATTAATAAAAAACAACATTAAACATTTTTGGTAAATTTGTACTTCGCCACATGTAATCTTATCAAATGTGCTGGAATGAATGAATATCTCTTAAACTGCTGAAGTTGCCAAAAGAAAAAATACCAAAATTTGTTTAAACTTCGCTCTTTCAGGTAAAAAGATTAAGCGGGGAAAAGACTGACAAAACTGACTGACATACACACACAAACACAAAGAGCTGGCGCGCATGTGTGAATTTGAGTCTTTTATTGAATGACATACATGTTCGCTCGTCTGCTCAGCACCGGAAATTACATTGAAGTGCTAACAGCAAATCTACAAACCATTTACTCCATATCTTTAATAAATCGCAAATAATGTGGCAAAAGAAGCGCCATGTGTTGCTTATTAGCAAAGAACAAACAATGCGTCCGTTGTCCTCCACGTAAAAATCTTTTGTTTACATGATTGAGCCATAAATGAACATTTTATTGATTTAAATCATCGAACAAATGTTTATTACGCGGCATTGTTGTTTTCAGAGCAAATATTTGATTAAAAAAATTAACTTGAGTACTGAAACGGTGAATGAAAAGATAACAAATAAATAATTAAATAAATGAAAAAAGGCGCGAATTATTCATTCATTAAAATATTTTCTTGGCACGCACATGTGCAAAAGCTGCAAGAATTTTATGAATGAAAGTTATTTTCGGTCGTATCGGCAAAAAAAATTTTTTTGTTAAATATTTTTAATTGATAAGTTAGTCATTTTAAGTACTCTACTGTTGGTCTCATTATTGTTTTTATTTATTTATTGCCTCCTCGCAAAACAATACTAAGTCCTATAATTACACTAATAGAAATACTTTTGACGATACATATAACATAATATTATAGCAAAGAGCATTAATGTCGCGACTTTGTAGTATTTTTTTGGGGATTTTTTCTTTCAGTGTACAGTGCTGGAAATTTTTAGTGTACCAGGTTTTTTTGTCTAAACAAATTAAGATTAAAAAAATTAATAAAATGTTTGAACTCATAACCTGACAATAATGAAGCATAAAAATTAAAAAAAAAATAAATAAAACATATATTAAAATAGTTAAACAGTATTAGTTTTTCATTTTAATGGGTTGTTGTTATATGAAAGAGTGTTCCAAAGACGGATTTTGGAAAATATAATTTTAGCCTTACCTTTAATTTCCAAATATGAATATTTTAGCGTTCGACATGTTCGTCAACACCACCCTTTGAGGATTGTCAAAGTTACGTATAGTACACTGAAAAGAAAATTCAATCCATCCGTACTTAAATCAACCTCAAGCGATGTCAAAAGTACAGTAATTACGAATTTTCTTAAATCAAGTACAGAGCGTTTGATTCAAGTACGGATTATTCAAGCACTAAATAAACATATTAAAGCCCCAAATCCGTATTAAAAATAAGCCAAAAATGAGATTGATTTGAGAAAACCTGAAAACGAATTAATCTTAAGAATTTTAGAGTTGATTCAATCGGGATTGAATTCGTACTTGAAATATAAACAATTGAATATACTATGATTTACTCCATTATCTAATAATATTTATACCACTCAAAAAGTATATACAGCTATGAAAACCGTGGATATTTCATAGAAGTTATGTTAATCAACAGCAGACTTCAAAAACTTTAAAAAATATGTTCAAACGTTTAACTATATATTACATTATTTGAAATAAATTAATGAGAATTCAAAAAGGAAAAATGCTCACACGTAAAACAAAAACAGATAAATTCAACATTAGCCTATGTTATGTTTAGTTACTAAAAACAGTGGTACCAGTTTGCATAACTTGGCGATTATTTTTTATAAAAAAATATGATGTGTCCAAACATATTTGGACAACCTCTTATTCCTATTTTTCAGCAATTCATTCATATGTCTGCACTCTGCACTTGATTCAAGAATTTTATACTTATTTTAAGCAATTGTAGTATTGGTTTTCTTGAACAATCCCGTTATCGGCTTATTTTAAGTACACTTGTATGTTATTCGTACTTAAATTTTTGAGAAGGACTTGTACTAAAAGCAAATTAAAAACACTTAAGTTTAGTACGAACTTTTTTTTCTGTGTAGGTATTTGTATAGTATGCTACTGTAAATGATTTGAGGGGACAATACATATCGCTCCTTTATTGCAACATAGTCATAACTACAAAAAGCTTGTTTCGAGAAAAACACATTTAAAATTTTTAGTTTCCATACAAGCCTTACAAAAAATTATTAGAAAATATCTCCGTAAGGAAACAGTTTAAAAGTAATTTGAATAAATTTTTGGCACAATATAAAATGTAGTGCTGTTAACAATTCTGCATTCTTAACTCGAAAAGCTCATTTTTTGAGATATGACTATGTTGCAAAAAAGGAACGATATGTTCAAGCCTCCAATGCTTTATGGATTGGTTCATAAAAATATTTTGAGTTCATTTAACAGAGATTTGACTAATTTTGTATGGAAATTTGTCAAATAAGCTTTTAGTAAATATAATATAAAATATTTTTATGAATAAGGCCTTTAATACTTTCTGAAGTGATTTAATTAGTTTTTATAAAATGTTACTTCTGACATTCAATATGTACTATCATATATTTAGGTGTAACTCAATTGCCTTCACTGGCTTATCTTATATACATAATTTAAATAAAACAAAGTCAAAAAGGCGCCTTTAAAAGCATTTCAAATTTTAGCACACATGTAAATAAAATTCCACTATTTTTTTCTTTTATTTTTTATTTTATTTTTTTGCAACCAAGAAAACACTTTTCTTATCAATGCAACGTAGTGGTTTGATGTAGAAATGTTGTACTTCCGTTGCGACCTTGGATCATTCGTTTTCAACAGTGTTGTGCATACAGAGAGCCCATTGTACTGGCACCAGGAAAATATGTTATGAGGAGAAGAAAAGTAAGTTATATCTGGTTAGAGGATATTTGCAGCAACTTTTACTGAACTGCACGTTGAAGTCTCAAACCAAATTGTCAAATTGGATATAAAATATAAATATCATGTAAATAGTCTAAATAAGTTGTCAAGTAAAGCCGGGGTGCCAACTCAAAATTTTGATTAGAAAAAAACATAATATGTAAATAATCAATGACAGAATTATAATCACTGAAAGCGGCCCAGTCGTATGCGGTTAACATTGATTTAATTTTGTTGTGTGTGACGACGAAAATATTTCGCAGCGAAATATTTAGTTTGGTAGTATTTTATGGATGGGTATGAAAGAGAGCATCGTTTTTGCGTTGTGCGATAAGCTCTGTGTTAGCCTGTTTTTTTATCAATACAGTCTAAAATATCTTCAATCAGAATTTTGTTTGATTGTCTTTTGTTGCATATAATAAAAAAAATATGGACAACTTGTTGGACTGTGAACGGGAATGAAAACAAAGAAAAAATATTAGTTTATTTATACAAAGTGCATTTAAAAAGAAAATTATTTGATTATTATTACTGGGATTGAATGTGCGAAAATTGTTTAGTGACATTACTTATTTCATACGAAAAAATTGGTAAACACAGTTGCTTTTACTCAATTTTTTTTTTAATTTTAAGTATGTACGAGTATGCATGTATTTCGTGCGAAAACCGCTTTGCTTTTGTTATTTCGCTGCTGGAAAAAGAAATGATTCCAGAAACGATTTTAATTGAATACATGTTGCAGACACATTTTACGAGTTTTTCGCTTAAAGAAATCAGTACTTCTTTTCTAAATTTATTTCGCAAGTATTTCGTACGCAACGTACAATATTTGACAGAATTTCGCACAAAACTTTGAACTCAATTTTAGTTAAAAACTGTTTTTTTGCACAACGTTAAATTTAATGTGTATTCATTATTATATTCGAGTAGATTCTGGCAAATAGCTGGACCTAAAAAACTTTAAGTATTTCACTTATTGTGCTATTTACATGAGCAAACCTGTAGATTTCTTATTGTGCACACATGTTTATGAACGTGCAAATCATTAGGTCCCACTTATGAATTAATATTATATAAAAAAAAAAAATATTTGGATACTGTAAAACCGTTAAACATTTAATCAGAATGTTTATTATGAGTTTGTGAACATTTGTGGTTAAAAGTCTTAAAGTTATCATGGTTTGTTGCTGAAATCTGCAGAAAATATTTCTGTAGATTTTTTCTGATTTAAATATCAAAACCACAAATAAATTAAATTGCATTTACTGTAATTTTCTTTATCATCACTACTTTTACGTCAATGAGCGGCAAAGTGTTAAATAAACAACTTGAACGCACAAAGCTCATTAAATTTCAAAATTTTGCAAAAAATTTTCCACTTACACGCAGTTTCTTTTGGAAACCGCAATACACTAAGATTTTTTTTTTTTTTTTTACTGGACTCCGTTTTTCGCTGGCTGCAAATGATTTATTAGGTATTAAATAAAGTTTTCTTTCGTTTGCTAATATATAATAAAATTCCTTGGCCCCTATAGTAAATGCCTAAAACAGGACAAAGTTGAGCTTGGAAGGGTATCTTCATGCAGAAGACCTTACTCTGTGTGTAAATAATATCCTATGTGAACTATTCATTCGCTTTGAAACACCGAGGCCCAGAAGCCAGCCTCCCAACTGATCTTACGAAATTCTAAAACACTGATTATTTCCAATATGAAAGGAGGATAGTTTTGTGCAAAGACTTGAGCAGGTAATATCGGCCAAGCGACTTCTGTAAAAGAATCAATCTTATGTTGGATTTCACGATCTCGAACATTAACGTTCGCCAACATTTGAAAAGACAACGAAGCAGACGTGTGGCACAAAATTAAATTTGTTTATGATGAGCTAGTAAAGGGTGATCCAACCTGAATTCTTGATTCTAAATGTGACAAGTTTTTTGACATAATTGTGACAAGCTTTTTGCCCAACTTTATTTGACATATCTTTGCCTCGGCCTTTGACAAATTCAAATCAAAGTGCACTTGGCATAATCGACCAAATGTGTTCACAATCGAGAGAATTGTGCGCATATTTGAACAAACCGGGTTTTTAGAAAATGTAAGAGATCTTGTGCATGTTCGCCCAATTTCGGCTTAAGGGCAGACGGCGTTATTGGCCGTACTTCTTCGAAAATAAGGTCGACCCAGCAGTTACCGTGAATGGAGTTCGCTGTCGCGAGATGATAACGGACTTCTTGTGGACAGAAATTGCGCATGTAGACCTGGACGATATGTGGTTCCAACAGAGTGGTGCCACTTGCACACACATGCTTTGGACAATTACTTTTGCGCAAGAAATTCAATGCTTGTGTTATTTCACGCCGTGGCGATGGTTATTGGCCGGATCACCTATATAATTAATAGGCAAACACGTTTTTTAAAATCCCTTTTGTAGCTGTACTACTGCAACGATATAGAAAAATTATATATCGTTTTAAAGTTTTTTCTGCACAGAAGAGAACGAGCTTACTTTCATTCATTGACCAGTTCAGTAATTTCGCAGTAATAGCAGTTACTAACACTAACAAACAAAATATATGTATGTGCTTGACTTAAATAAATACAAGTGAAACAAAAACAGTGTGGCCAATAATGAGTAAAGAACATATTTGTGGAATTTCACAGTTTTATTAGTTTCGACATTGGATTTGATATGAGGATGCGTTATTTAAAAGTGGTAAAAAAAAGAATGCGGTCGGCTGCGTTGATACCGCTGGGGACATTTAAGGGAAAAACCATATGTCAATAAGTCAAGAACAATTGAAGAGGTAAAGTATGATAATGATAATTGGGCACATTAACGATGTCGAACCTAATTATGTCTCAGAGTCATTGAAATCTAGCGAGCATTTGACCAATATAGTTTCATACATAATTATCATATATCATTATATCTGTTTAAACTAAAGTTACACAAATTCCTTAATTCTAATTTAAAAAAAAATAAATAAATAAATCAAAATAAATGTACTTTATAAATAAAAGACAGCGAACTAATGTCGCTGCATCGCAGCTAAGGTTGTCGTAACTTTAAAAAAAATTCCAACTTTTTTTTTTTACTCCCAATCCTTGATGCACATCGTTTTACCTTAACCTAATTTTTCTTACTTTAACATAATTTTTTTTACGTGTAAATTAAAATTTTTCTTTTTGCATTAAAATTCCAATGAATTATTAAAGTGGAGCAAAGAAAACACAAATAATCCTCTTTCCTGGCGAACTCGAGTATGGTCAGATGTAGGTGTCCTATATCGAAAACAATAAGTAAATACTCCAAAAGTATTCACTACCATAGTAAAAAATGTTGATGAAGATGATTCTCTGAAAACTTTTTGTTTTATTTACAATTAACATCCTGTGTTTTTGTTAGACCGCCCTTTATATTGTTTGCTACATTTCCTTACATTATTTTGCTTTTAAGTTAAAGAGTGGTTCGCATGGAGCTTTCGATCTTTCCTTCGCAGTAGTGCATTGGCCATTTAATGTATTTATACTATAACAATAGCACGAAACTTTCTCCGCGTGAATGAATCAGTTAAGCGATGGAATTTTCCGTTATAATTGTGCGTTAAAAACCATGTGATGGAACTTTTTTTCGTGATTTTAAAAACGTCAAATACATTTAAAACTGAATTTAGTTAAATATTTATCTTATTTTATTTTCCACTTTTATAAAAATAATCTGATTATAAATTTCGTCAATAACACCAATTCACATGGTTAAATTAATTTGTTTTCTACAAAAGAATGCCTTAAAAACGATTTAAAAACTCAACTCAATGAAGGTTACGCATTGATTTCACCGAAAACTTTGTATTTTATTGCTTTGACTGTTTTGCGTAGACAAAAGTGATCTAATTTTAAATTTTGTTAATAACATAATAAATTAATTAACTTAACTGTTTTTATGCCACCCAGCTCTTTTGCTTTTAGCAATTTTAACTTTTTGACTTATTTTTGTAACATCTGCAAAGAATTCTGGGAATCTCAAAACTAATATTTTATTTAAATAAAAGTTGTTTGGTTGGGTCTCCTCTTTTATCTATCGGTTTTTGATGTTTGTAATATTATATCCGATAACAAAACAAAATTAAATTGAATGTCGGATAGATTTTTGCACACAAAGTGTTCTTAGAAAAGTAAACCATAAAAAATGTGTTTAATCTTATTAATAAGTACTTCTTCTTCGGCTTCTTGTTATTAACTTAAGTTTTGGAGTATTTCACGAAATCCAGGAGACACTCGTACGAAAACACTTGATATTTGATCATTGCAATTAGAAACAGGAAATAGAGTTGCTTGAAGAACATTTGAATAGTGGAAGAATATTCGTATCGATGCAGGAATAATTGCTCTTTTTTGTTGTTGTTGTTGTTGTTGATTTTTGCTTGTCGTAAAAACACAAGTCAAATAAAAAACACAATTCACAACATGTTACCGAATCTTTTCAGTGGAAATGTTCGTTATTGAAAAAGAAGTTAAGAGTGGTTTTCTCTGGAAAAACTTTTCGGTGCAATTAACCAACAAAATTTACCATCATAATCAGATGCAGTGACCGCAACGTTTCAGTTTTCAAAGAGATGCAAAACTGGCCTTCGAATCGAGCAAAAAAAAAAAAAGGAAAAAATCCCACACTCTTAAAATCATAAGTATTGTAATAAATTTATGAGTATTAAATAAGTTCGAGTGAGTGAAAGATTTTAAATAAATACATACTTAAGAAATATAACAGACATAAAGCGGCAATTAATAAAATTTACGCCTCTTTAAAATGTGTCGCCTGTAACTGTTTTTGCCTTTTTAATGATATTTTTTTTTAAGGAAATGAAGGAAATTTTTTTCTTTCTGGCATAAACAGTCAAATAAATGGTCTCTGGATGTGTTGAATTGAGCAAGTTTATATTTTTTTCCATTGATTTCAATATGTTCTTTTTTCCTGTGTCCTCTTGGTCTTGATTGTGTTTTATTTCGTTTTCTAAATGAAATTTTTCGCGCCAAAATTGAGTTTTTTATTCAAGTGCCTTTGAAATCTCTACATCGTGTTTTTTCGTTGTTGTTATTGTCTTATTTTGTGCAACCTACTCTTATGCTTGCTTGCATGTTCCTCTTTTGCCTGCTTGGATTGGCAGTTAAAATTTAATGTGTCGTGTCTGTCGGTCGGTCGATCGATCGTTAGGTCTGAGTGTCTGTCTGTTTGCCCCTGATATTCGGATTTTTTTTTTTTAATTCCATTTTTTTTTTTTTTGCTTTCAAGTAAATAAAATACTTGATATTTGCTCCAACTGAACAAATTTGCTTAAATTGGTGGGTTGTCAGCGATTTTCTGTTTGCTTCGAAACAAACAATGTTTGTAATATTAAATTTTTTTACTTTTTGGCATAATAACACTTTCTTTAACTGTTCTGAATGTTGTTAAATGTATGAAATGTAAATTAACTAATAATTTACGCGAATGAAAATGTGAAGGAAATATTTGATAAAAGTTGCAAAAAATTACTTAAGGAACTAGGCAGTCAGTCAACTGATTGTTTGTAATAAAGCGAATTGGTTAACCTTTAGCTTTCTTAGAAACGAGAAACAACAGGATTTGTTAATAGATGCCGGCAGCAGAAGCCAAAAGTATACAAATACATACTACAGCCCGTGAGGGCCAATTGATATCACTTCTGCGCGAAATAATGCGTTTGTCAAAGAGGTCGCGTACCAGAGCTAATGTGTCTCTTGCAGTGTGGTCTGTGGCTCCATCTTGTTGAAACCATAACTGTGGATGGTTCTCTATAGCTGGCCCCGAAAAATTGTCTAGCATGGTGCGATATACATCACCCTAACGGCTACTGAAGCGTCATGTGCATTTTCAAAGAAATATGGACCAATGATCCTGTCTGACATATACCTTACCTGATTCTGATTAAGTATCCTTGGATTCTCGAACGGTATTCCGCGATAGCCCCAGCTGTGCCGAACGTGTTCTTGTTGATGTTTCTGGACTAGCCTGCACACTATCCGCAGCGCATTGCATATTTTCTTCCGTGTGGACAGTACGTTGTCTTTCGGTACATAGAATGCGACCAGCTGTAGCATGTGTTTAGTTGAACAACAGCATTCGCTTTGCTTTAAATCCGACTGCAACTGCAATTTGTGTCATCCTACTTTACCGGCTATTAAAAGCGGAAATCTTAAATCTAGGCCTCAACCTACCGGATTTGGCTTTCGCTGACTTTTCTCTTCCCAAAACTGAAGACACCGATGAAGGGAGAACGTTTTCAAATTCAAAACAGGTGTTGTTGGCCATACCAAAAAGCGCGTTTCGCAAGTGTTTCTAGGATTGGAAAAAACGCTGACATAAGTGTACTATACTCATATCTGAGGGGGTTTACTTTGGACGGGACAATATTGATGAATAAACAAATACGTTTTGAACAAATTTAAAAAACGGTTAATTTTTGTCAGACCTTTTCGCATGCAAAAATTTTGAAGAAATTTTTTAGTAGTTCAGCTAATTATGCTAGGTTTTAATTCAAGTGCTTTTATATTTATTCGTTCTAACTTTGTTATTTTCAAACAAATTAACGAAATTCCCGTCCTGTGTTGCCTAGCTTGCAATGTTGTGGTCTGAATTGAAGTTGTTGTTCATACATATATTAGTAATTTATTTCTTACATTTTACAAAGAAAAATTTCTAATTACTATTTCCATATTTTATAACATAAGTAAATAATTTTTCCTTTTGTTTTCAGCGAGTATACAATTTTATTATTGGTTTAACTGCTTTGAAAACATCGAAACAAACAACATTGTTAGCAAATTGTAAATGATAAGTGAATATGATTGGCTCCGTTTAGAAAACTAATTCACTGTTGTTATAGTATTTCCATTAATCTCTTTTATGATTGCTTGGGTTTTTGTGGTATTAAACTAAACCAATAATTATCATATATAATTCTTCAATAAAAGTCTCCAATTTCGTTTAATGATCTCTACATCAAAAGTATTTTCAAAAGAATTATCGGTATGTTTAATGGTCAAAAATTGTTTAGAAATAAAGATAACTCAATGAAAACCAATTTTTTTCGCATCTATGGTTTTGTACCACAAAGATTAATATTTTGATAAATCCCACTGCTTTTTTTGTTAAGTAAATAGTTTGAATAAGCAATGCATAACTAAGTCAGCTGTTTCAATTTGTTTTCATTCTGTAATCAGCTGGTGTTTGTGTGTTAAATTTGAAATATTTATACATACTGCGTTTAGCACACAACAAGTTGTATTCTGCAATAAAAAGTTCTGCTTTTATGTAATTTTATTTTATATACCTTTCTCTTTCTCTCTGTATTTAATTGGAGGTTAAAGGCTAAATTTATTGAGCCTTATTTTTTTACAGAATTAAATGTCATGAAAAAAAATTATTTAAGACTATAAATTAATATTTGAAAAGCAAAATCAAACCATACTACACCTAACGGTATTTGGGCATGAAATATAAAATTTATATTAAAAAAACAGAAAAGAAGAGAAGAGAAAATTCCTTGCCCTCGGGACTAACGTGAGAGTATATCTATCACAAAAAGTGTATGCTCAAAAACTGAAACAGGAAAAATAAAAAAACAGAAAAACTTAACAAAACTGTTAATCACTTTGAAAGCCAGGTAAAGACTTAATCAAATGTTAAGTATAGAAAGCCACATTGCCAGCATACTACCGACTTCAATGGGTCAAATATAAAATACACATATTTATATGAAAATGCTTATTTTATTAACTACAAACGACATGCCAGCAGGTTGTTGTCCATGATTGATGATTGATTTTTTCGCTATAGTCAAATTATACATTAAACACATAAACGGCAGCAAACTACAGGACTACAAGTGCTGTTGATGACAACCACAGAACTATTTGTAAAATGGCACAATTTAAAATTATTACTTTTAAACTAGGTTTTTTTCTGTTGTAACCTCTCAAAAAAAGATAATAATAATAATGATAAATAAATTTTGAACAATTTTGGTTACCCATGCTTGATTTGTGGTGGGCATGCTCGCAAAATTTGAAAATATTATTGATAGATCTTCTAAACCGTAATGATAATGAAGTATATATTATATTATTATTAATTAATGCTTATAAAAAGACTTCCAACGGTGCATCTATATGTTAGCAGTCTGGATCCAAAATAGGTATGTTCGTGGAAAGACTGTTTATGCCCAAATTTTTTCCACTCGTATCCGGCTTACTTAGTGTGCGTAAATATTTTAAAGTCAAAAACCATAAGTTTTCATTTATTGCATAATATATTCGAGTTAGTTAAAGAAAGAAATAAACAGTGAAATAAAAATTAAATAAAATGAAAAGTACAAATCCATAAACATTATGGTTTTTGTACTACCAATACTGCTACTACTACAATTACATATAAAAAATAAAAGGACACGTGTGTATATTGTCTTTTTTAACGTAATGTTACTGATAATACAAATGAGAATTTATGCAAAACCATACAATAAACATTTAAAATATATGACGAAAAAATTTGAAGTCTAAATTGGTTTCCCTCAAATTGCCCTATTTCGCGCCCACACTTTAATACGATGTATCGTATCGATGAAAGATCTGCTTATAAGTCTCCGTCCATACTATGAGACATTGGCTGCAAAACATTTCTAAATTCGTGTCCAAGCTGAAGTTTTTGTTTACAATTTGTATTGTTTGAAGTACCTTCCTTTCCTCTTCTTCTATTTACTTTTTGAAATTTTTGGGCAAAAAGAAAATATTTTTTGTCTTAAATTAAATGCATTAATTACATTATTTCACATTAATATTGTGTTGTTAGTTTATTTTTTTTATATCTAATATTAACAAAGTAAGAAAATCTTTTGTATATGTAATCGTGTCAAATAAAGAAATTAAATAAAACGAAATGTCAAATATATTTGTAGCTAACTTTATGTCGAAAAGTGTGAATGAGAAACCCAACAAGAACTGCATGTACTGAAACAAAGTGCATGTTTCCGTTCCCTTTACCTGCAACATCCTCAAACTCGAAAGTTTTGCAGCAAATGAGTATGGACGGAGACTAACTATTATATTATTGCACGTATACGAGTAGTTCGTTCTCATTATTGTTCGGATGCCATGTCAACAATAACTTCAATATTGTCGCCCAATATAAGCGAGAAACATTTCTTCAACAGTTTTTTAACTTTTTTATGACTTTCAATAAAGAACTTGTTCATGACGACAATGTAGTAGTGTAGACTACAATTGTCGTAAGCATCATTTATAGCCAAGTAGTTTGCTGTCGTCTATCTGTTTTAAGCATCAGGTAACCTCGAAAAAGTATGCCATTCAAATGTCTTAATTATAAATATATGAAGAGTAGGTTCCGCTTTTTTCGCAGAAACTCCAAAGACATGAATTTCTATCTGTAAAGAACCTGTTGCGTTTTTGTCCAAAGCCTACAAATGTTTCTAACATAACGTGGCAAAAACTGCTGGAACATTAGTGTCTGAATTAAACCTTTGAGCAACAAAAGAGGTCATAAAATATACCAAGAACGATAAAATGTGAATGCAACACCACCAACACCAAAGATTCTTAACTATAAACTTAATGTGCAACCAACCTCATTCAGGTTCAAATATGGAGAAATATACTTCAAACTGAGGCACACATTGCCGAAATCGCAATGGTTGTTTTACTACATTTTGTCAATTCATAGTTCAATGTTGAAGTCAATGTTCAATGAGTGTATACTCATTTTACCAACCTTAAAATGTAAATTGCATTTGGGAACATGCTAAAAACTCAGTTGGCCTTAATAAATTTCAATGATATTTTAGAAATGAAAACATTCATGCAGATCCAGTGTCTTTATTTGCCTTCTTTAAACAGTTCACTGTTGGCAAGAACGCATCAATGGGAAGACTTCATATAAATTTTTTTTAATCATTTTCAGTTACACAAAACAAAATCCCAGATATTTTTATTGGTAAAATATAAATTTTTCATCTATGAAATGTAAACAATGAAAAAGAGGTAACTAGAAAATGTAAGAAATATGACTTTCTGTGTTCTTTTCTTAAAATGTTAGACAAAAACACTTCGAAGTTTTGCCGCCTTTTTATGTTTTCTTAAAAGTAACAAGTAAAAAAAATAAATATATACTCGTACATACATATGTAAATATTTTTAAAATAAACAGCATATGTAACTGAAATGTTTTTCTGTAACTCACTGTCCAGTAGCTGTGAGGGTGTCTGATATTAAATTGCAGCTCAAAAGTAAGAAAGGAGTATGTATACGTACTAGTTGTTGTGTATGGAAATATTTTTGTTTCGAGGCTCAGATTCATTCTGCACTTGCATAATTACAGAGACAAATACTCGTGCACTATCAATTGCAACATGCTGCTCAACCCAAGAGAATTATTTTGCACAAGAATTAGGAGGAAAAAATAATTTAAAAGACGATTTGGTTATATTAGATCTTATTGGTGTTACGTAGATGTTGAAATAAACAAACATCTTATCTCTACAATCTTCCAGTGCCATAAGTCTCGTTTCGATTTTTAAATGTTTGTGATTCGGTTAAAGTCTTCCAAAACACTAATTGGCGGAAAAAAGTATATACAATTTTTGTTGTTTTTTTCTCTAGTTCTAAAAGCTCTACAAATTACTTACATTAATTGAAAACTATTTTCCAAGTAAAATAAGTTAAACTGATTTGTTGCACTCGTTTTAAATGGTCTGTTTTGCTTGCCTTGTTATTTAAAACAATAGTTTTAAATGAGAATTCTTGCACTCACTCAGCTTTTTATTCATTCTCTTTAACGCAATTCAAAACAAAAATGTTAATTTTTATACAAAGTTGTTTTCCTCTATTTTTCAGAGGGGGTATAAAATAACACTATTACCCTATTTTATAATATGATTAGAAAAGAGAAAGAGAGAGAGAGAGTTGAAATTTATAATGAACGAAGTACTTATACTTACATTTCTATATTCATTTGTGTTTTAATATAATTCTCAGCTATATATTGAAAATCAGAATTCGAAAAAATCAGAGAACGCAATCTCAAAAGAAATCTTATTTAAACTCTCAAGTAAAGAATGGAGTGAACTTTCGATTAACTTACACATTTTACGAAAACTCTAGCTCCAAACCGTGGAAACGGAAAAGCCTAAATAAAATCTTTGGGTTTTTTTATTTATTGTGTTTAAAAAATATTTGCAGTTGAAAAACACATTGTTGTATTTGATCGCTTTACATTAAATATAATATAAATACATTAAAAATAACGACGTAGTCACAACGTACTAGACAAAACAAGACGAATGATATTAAGCGCATAAGCATTTTGCGTTTCCCAGCTCATGTACGTATTAAGCATGTGCAAGAGTGTAACAAAAAGTATTGCGAAATCCGTTCAACCATGGTGATAAGCATAACTTCTTGAACAAATAAATAAAAATATTATATTGTATGCTGCTGTTTTTCATTGCCCGAACTACCACACTCAACTTACTCAAACAAAAAACTATTTATGGTTTTTGTTATTTAAGCTAAACAAACCATTGTAAAAATTTACAATACAAGATATGTGATGCTTATACACACGCAAATCTAGTCCGTAGTTCGGCAATAAATATACTTCAGTATACTGTATTTATTATTTCTTTGTCATAGGAAGTAAAACAGTTATGCTAGACTCGTTAGCACTTCTACTTATAGACATGCACTCTATGTAAAAACGTACGAGGGCGGATTGATATTGAAGCTACCTAGCGCTAGATATTTTTCCAAATTCATTTTGTTTAGTTTATTTGTTGTAGTCGTTGTGTCTTTCTTAAATAATGTAGAAACGTGAATTTCGTACAGTGATTAAACAAGGGAAAGAGACAAAGGAAAATCTCGATAAACATTACGATGAGTCTGCTCCGTCAGATTACATAGAAAAATACTGGAATTCTGAATTTAAACGCGGCCGAACAAGCACGGCAACAATACCATCAACAGGAAGGCCACAAGAGAGAGGTGGTTACTGAATAAAATATCAAGAAAATCCTCGATATCGTTACGAATGATCGCCGAATCAAGTTACGTGAGATTGTTGAACTGGTAAGCATATCGTATGAACGTGTGTTCATTATTTTGCATAAACATTTGCACATGAAAAAAGCTATCGGTAAGATTGGTACCGCTTTTGCTCAGTGTCGAACAAAAACGAGTTCGTCAAACACTTCACAGCGGACATGATAAAGTGTAATCCTGTTGATTTCTGGCGTCGATTAATAACTGCTGATAAAACGTGGGTCCACCACTACATACCTGAAACCAAAAATCAATCGAAACAATGGGTGGAAGCGCTCCGAAGAATGCGAATATAGTGAAATCGGCTGGCAAGTTTATGGCCACTATTTTTTTGGATCTTGAAAAAAATTTGCAATATTGCAAGACTTAATTAAAATCGTCTGTACCTAGTTTAAGTGAAATTTTAAGGGCCAATGTTGATTTTGAATAAAACACAAATTATTTAGGAATTACTATCATTTCTTTTCTTGTAATAATATATGTATGGTTCAATTATGCATGGAACAAAATATCGGCCAAATGGCCGTCGCGACTTCAACGGCAAACCTCCATCAGATGGTTCAAATTTGCGATGACGCTGAGACATAATTGAGGTTATATGCCGTTAATGCTTCGAATTATCATCCTTTAGCCTTTTTCAAATAACCCCAAAGAAAAAAAGTCCAACGTTGCCAAATGATCTTTGCGGCGAATTGGCATCGCCACCAGAGATAACATGGCCAATATTGTTTCGTTATTTGTTTCGCAAGTGGCACCGTCGTGTTCAAACCACATCCATATCTTCCAATTCGACCAATAAAAAGTTCGTTATCATCTCACGTTAGCAACTGCCTTACTGGCCGATAATGCCGCCAGCCCATAAACCGCACTAAACGGCCACTCGTTGCGGAGGTATTGGTTTTTCCACAATCACTCTTGGATTAACATTAACCCAAATACGGCAATTCTGCTTATTGTAAATATGCCTGGGTTGAAAATATGCCGCCTCATCACTGAAGATGATTTTGAACGCCTATTTTCATAATAAGCCTGAATAACTTTAACGCTTTGCTCGATTGTTTGCCTTTCCATGGTCAGTCTGAAATTGAGAAATGTCATATGGACTGCAGAAAAAGCAACATCCACCCTTAAAATTTAACCCTGCAATATTTTTGTCTTCTACAGCCATGCGAACGGTTTTGTTTGATACTGAATCCTCGGTACTTTCGTGTTACTAGATGTATTTTTTACAAAATATTCAGAGTAAAATTTGTAATAAATTTAAATTGAGCTTAAACAACTATAGCTATTAAATCAAAGTGATTAGACTTTTCCAATAAATAATCATTAACTTATTTTTTTCATGTGCTAGTTTAACGCTATAATCTAATGCCTAGTATTTTCATTTTTAATATTTCTTTAAATACTCCTAAAAAACAGAAGAACTACGTACGTGAGATGTCAGTTCAATCTAAGAGTGAAATAATTTATTATTGGCTGTGCGAATGTTATGTCGAACCTTTCTTATCTTAAACTTGTGTTGGTATTTTAAAAAATTAATTCTATATTTTTTATTAAATATGTAAGTGAATGAACTCGAAAACATTTCAGGTTCTAATCACAGTTAAGGTTGAGGAAGGCAAACTGTAAAGTGCTCGTAAAATACAAATATTTATTAAGATTGATTGTACAACGTACACACATACATCCGTATATATTTATGCACATACGTGGACACGTTCTCACTCACATTCACGCAAACACTTACCCGTGTTACTTGTTGACAGTTGCCAGAGTGTGAAGCTGATCCGCAAGAATTGATTAGAATAAGGTTGAAGAACTAAACTCAAATAAAGACCGAAAGACACAAATGTAAAAAGATTTTAGCTAAATCCGAAAATAAACACTTGAATTAACTTTGAAATTCTACAAAAAGGGAAACATTTAAAATAGTTCATTTGAAAGAAGATTGAGGTTTATCAAAAGTTAAACATCAATATCTGACAAATATTTTATGTTTCTAAAAATGCCCTAAAGAATTTTTACGAAATCCAAGCGAACCACAAATTCTTAAATATAATGCGTGTGTGTGTGTGCGTGTTTGGTTCTCACTGAAATTACTAAAAGAGAAAAGAAAACAAAGAGGAGCTGACGACAGGTACAAATGAGGTTAACTGAACAACAACTATTGATTTCAACTACAATAAAAACTATGCTCAGTTATTCTACTCTTAGTGTCAGATCAGACAGGCCAATTTTTGATTTTAAAGAAAATTTCGGCTAAGGAAATAAGAAGTGAAAAATAATTGCCGATACTTTTCAGTTCCATTATCTTCTTCTACGTATGTAAATACACGATATAAATTTTAGGAAATAAAAGCTAGAGAAAACGCAGAAATTGCGGAAAAAATTTTTGTGTGTAAATATAAAAGTACCTGGCGAATGCCATGACGATTCATCGTGAAAAACATTATTTCTCAGTTATTCTTCTCCTAGTGCCAGATCAGACAGGACAATTTTTGATTTTAAAGAAAATCTCAGTTAAGAAAATAAGAAAGGAATAATAATTGCCGATACTTTTCAGTTCCATTATCTTCTTCTACGTATGTAAATATATGTATGTAAATACACAATATAAATTTTAGGAAATAAAAGCTAGAGAAAACGCAAAAATTGCGGAAAAGGTTTTGTGTGTGAATATAAAAGTAACGTGTGGCAAATGCCATGACACTATTTACGGTAATTTATCAATGACAGATGTTGAATTTTCCTTTGGATTAAGCATGGCCTGAATTGATTCATAGATGAACTTAATTGACTTTATTCGCCAGGTGTCCGCATATTTGTGAGTCCTAGCAGGTAATATCATTGATATTCGTACCATCACAGAGATTCATGAATTTTTCTTTTATATTGATTATAATCGAGACAACAAGAGAATTTTTAACTATCGTTTCAGAAATGACTTTTATGCAATGAGTTGACATCCTAGACAATCATAACACACTCATAGTAGGCAATGTTGCTATGTTTCAATATAATTTTATGCTATGAGAAACAAGAAACAAACGAATATTTAATAATGCGTTGTATTTTTCAATTACTGATGCAGAATTCAAGCAGGCTTCCCATTTTTGTCGTCTCATAACAGACAATTTTCATTACTTTCATCTTTCTTATTTAAGGCCCTGTCTGGTCTTATACTTAGTATTTGTCGTCAGGTTAAGCCGTTATTGATTCTACTGTAATCAGTTTTTGGTTTAATGGCTCTGTGACAAGTGTGTGTGAGCGTGCGTGTCAAGATTGTGATTCCTTTTAATTTAGCCATCCCAATAATAAAACTTATAAAATAATAAAAACAAGCAGTTTAATGTTCATTAATAAATATTTTTCTTAACCATGACAACAACGATATATTCAAGGAGAACGTATAAAAAGTGAATCCTGTTTGAGAAGAATCAACATTCAAAATCATGAGAAAGAAAAATGCGCCTTGTTTTCTTATTTTCGTTTTTTTTTTATCAGGTTAATGTTGATTTTTGTATGTTTTGAGTTTTTGAGTGCTGAGTTGTTGTCAAAAGCAAAAATTCTGAGAAGTCTAACAATAAATACCTACTCGTTTTTTATTTTAATAAAACCGAAATAAGTTTAACAAACAAATACAACAATTACGACTTGAAATTTAATTTACTAACAAGCAACAACAATAAGCGTGTAAACTCATACGTGCAAGTGGTTCATTCAGATTTTTTTTGTTTTGATATCTCTTTTTCCAGGAGTTTTACACTTTTTCTCAAAGCAAAGAGAAAATTTAATCTAAATTAATATCAAATTGCTGAAAACTTTACTCCAAGCTACTTTGCCGAACACAAAGATTTTTTTTTGCAAATAATAGAAAATCTATTAATATATCAGGCACGATATCAAAGCATGTTAACTTAAGCGGCACGATCACATATCAAACTGCTTCTTCAAACTAGCCTTTTCTGATTATATTAGTGAGAATAAACTCACGGTATGATTTGATGTGAGAGTAAGGAAAATCAAAATATACAAACAGATTGCTCTTTATGCTTCCTAGCTGCCCACTGGCAATATTTCATAGCAGCTACCCTGACTTGGATAACTTTCGGAACATTTAACTATATATCACAATATTTTAAATGAATTATTGAGAATTTAAAAAGAAAAATGTTGTAACTATTCCTTTCGTTCCTACTTCACAAGTTTCAATAAAATGAACAGCCATTGACTTTACTAGCTTCTAGTATTGATACCAATAAAAAAATGCTAAGTGTGTTTCGTAAGGCGAAATTTTATAGGAGCCACCCTAAATCAAAGTATTTTAAATAAATTAATGAGAATTTATAAAAAAAAAAAATATTTTTATTACACATACCTATACACAAATGATTCGCTATGGGACTCCAATTTTGGCCATGGGCAGGCCAATCTAAATCTTGTATCTAATGAGTCGATAACAAATCAGTGGCCAATTTAGAGGACTGTCTCGAATCGTTTTGATTATTTTCACAAAAGTAAACTTAGTTTTAGGACTGTTCGCAATAAATTCTTTTTATGTTTTTTTTTTTCAATTTATCATTAGTGTTTCATTTATAAAATGCACAAAATTTCAAGCTTGAATATGAACAACAAAAAAAAAAAAAAAAAAGAAAACCAGAATCAAAAAATACCTTTTTTTTATTTAATTTTTTAATCCTTACTCAGTCATCCGAACCTTTGAGCAATTTTTTACGGTAATAGCAACGGAAAATTCTGAGGCCGTTTTTTCTCAAGCTAAAGCCCGGATTTAATTTGAATACTGAATTACAAACTTATTTATAAACGTACAAATTAAAAGTTAAAAAGTAAAATTTAAATAAAAAAAAACGCTATTGACTTTATGAATCAAGAAATGATGAATCTGCTATAAATGTTTCATTAACTTTCCATATTTAAAAGCTATGATATAGGGGAAAATCAGCGAAGATAAAAGAAAACGGAGTGTTACATTTCGAACAACATTTGCTTTTTTTTCAACAGGACATAAAGTTTTACGAGGTGACTTTTCAAATGAGAAATTAAAAAGTCTCTTGGAAACGGTGTCTCTGCCATTTCGCTGTTCACTGGCTCATACAAAGCTGAATATTGCATACAACGTAGAGAATAATTTTGTTTTCTTAACAACTTGTAACGACGAGATACATACATGAAGAATGTTTTTATTTTTCAACGTCTCCGATACAATTTCTGGGCTCATTATCCTTTTGCCAAACCTAAAACGAACAATTCTAAGAATTTTTTTAATAAAAGCACAACCTAAAGCATTGAAAGCTCTTTTCTTTAATTCTGCTAAGAAAAAAAAAAAACAATTGTAGTTTTTCTAAGAATTCTATTGAAAAACTTTGTATATCCTTCAGTTTTATTTCATTCACAAAAACTGTTCAAGTGTCATCGTTTTAGAAGGAGGATATTCCTTTGCCTTTCAAATGATAAATATACTAAGAAATCCTTTGGAAAAAACTTCCGTTTTCTTAGCAAAATTTGTTTAAAATTGAAAAGAGGAAGTAAGTTATTTAAACTCCCACGTTAAAATCTTGACAAACAAGACTGGTCACTTCCTTTCTTTTTTTTTTTTTTTGGGATAGTAACCGTTAGACCAATAAGCAATAAATGTAAGTTCTTTGACATTAAGAAAATTTTTCATCGAGTGGTCTATAAAAAAGTTGAAGAAACTACATATTTTCTTAATTGATGTTAGCCGGAAGTGTTTGGTCAGGTGAGGGAAATCCCCAGCAAATCATCAAAATCTGAGCACACAAATAGCAAAGGCAGGTATATCCTGTTATAAGATTTAGTTTTTAGTTTTGTTGGAAAAACTAAAAGATAGAGTAGGATCAACAGGAGCGCATGAGTTATGTCAACATGTACGTACATACATATACAATATACGTACATATGTACACTTTTATTTTAAATTTAAATTAAGTCGCATTGTATATTAACACGACTCGTCAACAAAAAGCGTCCACTTTGCAATATATTTCTTATTTATAGGTCGCGAATATTTACTTTATTAGCTTTTAATATTGATACTAATCAAAAAATACAAAATGTCTTTCCTAGCAGCCTATAAGGCGACATTTCATAGGAACTACCCTAATCATCAGAAAACTTGGATATATCCCAGTATTTTAAATAAATTAATGAGTCTATAAACAAATTATTCGCTATGGGACGATTTTGGTTAAAAGACGTAACAACTGGCAATTTATTTTAGTTCATAAGAGACGACTCGACTAGCCGTAAGTGTCAAAATGCGGCGAATGAACAAACATACTCGCCAAAAAAAAAGGGGGAGAAGAAGTGTTGGAAATAATAAGAAATGATAATAAAAATAATGCTATAAATGATAAATAATAAGAAAAATAGGAATGGAAATTTCAATAGGATGTTCTCAAATTTCTATGGCATCAACGCAAATTGTTTTTTATGCATATCAACTTGAACATTGAACATAAAAAATAAAGCTTGCATGTGAAAAAGTGGATACAAACCAAATAATTTTTGCTTGGTTACTCATTTTTCTTTCAGTTAGATCACTATCCTTTTCCACAAAATGTTTTATTTTATTTACTTCCTCAATACATATACATACATATAAACATAAGTATGTATGTATGCCATCTATGTCTAGAATAGAATTTCTGTTCTTAAGTTGGAAACAATTTGGTATGCAAAATGTAAACAAATACTATTTTTTGTCATATTTGCGAGTTTTACCTTGAACAGAACTCTGATCTGAGCTTGAACAAAAATAACTACGTGAAAATTTAAGTCGACCAATTCCTTTTCAATATAATAAGTTGTTTGGACGGCGCTGGTTCTTCAATATGAATGTGTTGTCGTTAATTAAGTTAACATTTCATTGTCATAACTAACCATATTACTGTCATAGGTAACTATATTATTGCTTCGCCATACTCTTCTCGCAAACAACATGTGATATGGTATTACCTCCAAGTCACATAATTTCCCTAACTGACCATTTCCTCACAATATTGAAGCATATTATTGCAGTGTTACAGCAACCAAGTTACTATCAATGTCAATAATATTATTATTAAAGTTAACCATAGTACTGTCAAATCCAATCATATTATTACCTCGATCAATTAGTTTTCAAACAAAAATTTTTATTTGTGCTTTGCCTCCGATTGCTGTTTCATGTGTCAAATAAGCCATGATAACAACATGGTTTCGCATGTCAGTGTTACATTTCGCATTAGAACAACATGAGACCAATAGTCACTAGGTGACACCAAACTTAACACGGCTGTTGCTGATGAAAAAAATGTTTTTTCGCTAAAAACAAAGTGAATCTTGAGAACAAATTTATGTCGTTTTCATAATTTTTTTGTTTTACATTTATTTACGAATATTTTACAAAAAATTTTTGAAATTTAGCTTTAGTGACAGTAATTTTCTTTTGTTAAAGCAGTATGTAGTATGAACATTTTTGCAGTTCAGCCACAATAATTTGGTTAGGTACTACAGTATGGTTGGCTGTAATAATAACGTCGTTGGTCAAGAGCATCACATAGTATGGTCGCAACGTATGTAGTTCTTACATATGAACATTTCAATTTCAGTGGGCTCACATCTGTTTGAACTTCACTGAGTAGGAAGTTCTGCATTTTGGTTAACTTCCTTCAAATATATTTAGTTTTGCTCAAATTGAACATAAAACGCCTTTCTGCTGCCCAAAAAGTATTCACAGTAACTAAAAAACTGTTTTTAAAACATAATACACTCTTTGTAACAAAACTGCACATTGCTGTATCCTGAAGCAAAAATAATTACATAAACTATAGAAATAAATCTTAGTATAAATTTAATTAATTTTAAAAAGTACTCAGCTCTTTCAATCACTAAAGTTATTGTACTGTGTTACTTGATTTTCAATTGAAATTACACAAAAACATTAGCAAATTGAAAAAAATTTAGTAAAAATAATATCAACACAACTTTTGTGAGAACAAATAATTTGTATATACAGGGTGTCTGCTGGCAATTTATATTTTTAAATACGAATATATCAAAAAGTAATAAACGTTGCGAGCGGAGGATGGTGCCGTTGGAAATATCGATAGCTGCGGTGTTGTAGCAGGCGAGAGAGCATCGCGCGTTCGTTGTGGAGACATATGTTAGGAGTAATGATTCTAAAGTAATTGCTCGTCGACAAGTTTGTTCAAAGTTCGATATTCGGCGAATACGAGTGTAAATTTAAATCGCTCGTGCGTGCAGCTGCTCCCGCCTTGTCCCACTTCCAGGGCCCAGTTGATTTTCAAGGACTCGCAAAAACAATAAACTGGTTCATTTTTTTTATCGGGATGCTTCAAAGAGAGGGGTTTATAAAAAAATGTTCGTCGGGAAATCACATCACTGTAGCGTATGCCGCAGAACACAAGGCTCCATTTTTACAGTGTGTTAAACTCGACAGAACTTTTTTCTGTGCTTGAAATCTTCCTAGTACTTGCAACTTTTTAATGTTTTGGGCGTTAGAAAATAGAAACAATATTTTCATCCTGTTGCTGTGCTTCTTTGTCTCTGAAAGATAACACGGTCATTGGGTTGTACGATTCTCGTGACCAAACGGCTTTATTGATATGAGATACTTTGAGGAGCAAATTTTTGCTTTGTTTTCTTGCTGAATATCGTTCTTTGTCTCTGCTGGCATTTTGCAATACAACTTCTATTAACAATACAATCATTAATGTTTTATTGATTTGTTTTGTATTTCCAGGAAGATGCTGGATGATGGTTGCAAAGATAAGAGTTGCAATAAATATTTTGTTACTTTGAAAGCAAAGATTTTTTAAATTAATTTTTTCCCAGCAAGAAAAAAGAAATTAGATTTTTTTTCTTGTTTCTTTGCGTTGGAGATGGTCAATTAATAACTAAGAAGTGCAATCCCAACCTCTTAAAATGTCGGAGGGACACCTATTACGTTATGCCAAATGTCCTGCTGCTGAAGATGATGTTGTTTTTGCAATAGCTGTAGTGCAGTTGAAAGTAGAAAGAAAAATATTATCATTGTACAAAAAGTCATTTAATATCTGTCGATGGCACTTATACGGTTTATTATTTGGGATTTTGTTTCTTCGTTCGTTCCGTTTGTCAGGTTGACAAACGTATCAGTTTACAGTGTAAAGGTTTCTTAAGCCAACAACAAAATGTATCTTGAGAAGAAATTCTGGTCGTTTTCAGTACAAACACTTGTTCAAATTTTACTTTAGTTGTTGTTTACTTAACAGAATCTATCCATGTGTCCGTCACTTTGTTCTGTTAAATCTATAGACTTAACTGTTGGAATGCTTTCAGGTCAGCTACAAAATCTATGGGAATTTTTTGGGGCAATCAGCTGTTGCTTTGAATTTCCTTTAAATTTTCAGGACGATGGGAAAACTCTAGTTTTCATACAAAATGTTGTGTACATTGTATTAAATGAAAAGCCAGTAGTTGGCCGATCGTGCAGTGATTTCAAGATAGTTCCTCAATTGAGGAATTGTTGAGCCATGGTGCATTGTGTTAAGAAAATAATAAAAACTGTAGCTATGAGGCCCATCATCAAGTGCTATTAAACCACTTTAAAAATACAGTAGAATCTCCAAAAAGTTAACCGAAACCAAAGAGAATTAATAATATTTTTCAAGCAGTTACTAAATTTAAAAAAAAAAATTATGACTTATTGTGTGACAGGCTAAATGCACTTCAGTAGTGTTCATCACTACCGAAAACCTTTTGTTTAATTTTCACTGTCTGCTGCAAATCTAATTTTATTTGTAGTGATTTGATCTCTCTCTCTCTCTCTCTCTGACATTTTCATACCCAAATTACTAACTCAATATCGTTTGACGATAAAGATAGATAGAAAACATCATAAACCATCAACTTGTACCGAAAATATTTTAAAAGCGCCAAAATGCCACTATTTTGACCCGAAATCGACCCTGTTGTTTTGAAAAATTCATATACTCTGTGAATTTAAAAGATGCTGAAATAGGTTAACTTACGCGAGCTAAGTTTTTCGAGATCCTACCGTATTTTATAACCATCTGATTTTATTTCTCATTTAATCTGTATTGAATAACGCAAAAAATAATACCCGCTATTTTGATTGTTGCCATCTATGCAACGATGTCACGGGCACTTTTTTATGGCAAAACAAAATAAATAAAAAACTAATGTCTTGTAAAAGAGAAAATCATAAAAGCATAAAAATTTGCTTAAAGTTCAAATACTATGTGTGCGGTAGAAAATTTGTTTTAGCTAAAGCGCCTTCTTTAATTTTAAAAGCACATTCAATAGCATTTTGCACGTAAAATCATATGTATGTATTATGTTTATATTGTACTCCCCATATCAAACCAACAACTCAGTGAAATTTCTAGAAGCTGATGCAAGCAATTGAAATAACACCAGTGTTGACCCTTGAGAAGAATTTCAATTAGTTAAGATGAGTTTGCAGGAAACAAAGGGTGGCGCATAAGTAACTCCCGAACAAATTGAATCGTGCATACCAAATGGTGAAAATGCTGGAAAATTCCTTGCAGAGAACGTCGCCTAGTACAAGTTTATTAGATTTTCTTGCACCCGAGCAGTGTTCTCATCATATCGAACTACAGAAGGCCATCCAGCACGTGAAAAATCGAACCGAAATCGCTGAACAGGTCGGGGAATTGTTAGAAAGCATACATGCTTTATGTCTTAATAATTGAATACTTAATTCAAAATAAAATTTTTCAACTCTTTCAAAGTTAATTCGTTCAAAAACATAAAAGATCTAATCAAAAAATTTATTCACTTATTTTAATATTAGTGCAAACTTACTGTTCAACATATTTTCCGATCAAAATGGTTTTTTCTACGAAAAAATTAAATAATATACAGGGAGTCCCAGTACCCAACGTCAAGCCGAAACAAGGTGACAAGATTGATTGTAATCATCATGGGAAAAATTAGAAAAAAATATAAATAAAACGTTTTACTCAGTTCAGATGTTTTTTACTCGTACATGCCCTTGTATTTTTTTAAGATTTTTTTTCTGATTTTCTTATGATGGTTACAATGAATCTTGTTACTCTGTGTCGGGTTGACGTTGAGCTCTAGGATACTTTGTATAAAATATGATATTTTTGAAATAGTTTCAAATTAACTTCTTTTAACAATAGAACTGGCAGCCTTTCTTTCTTCTACATACATATCGTCGTGCCGATATGTCACGTATCTATAGAAAGAAATTGATTAGCGTTAAATTTTTATCGATACAATAAAACTCTGCATTATATCTCAAAAACTATTAGATATGAAACCCCAGAAATTGCACAGAACGATAAATCTATAAAATTTACCCCCAGGAAACAGTCTTATCTCATTTGTCATACACGTCAAGATAGCTGAGACATATCGCACCTTTATTGCAACATAACTAAAAAAAAAGCTTGTTTCGAGAAAAACGCATTTCAAATACAAGTCTCACATTTTTTTTTAAAAAACTAAGTTCCAAAAATCAATTGTTACTCATTTAAAGAATACAACATTGTTATACCTGGAAGCCAAAATTTTAACTCGTTTGAGTTCCCGGAAAAACTTAAAAACCATTTTACATATTCATCAGAATTTTAAATGAGTTCTTTAATCTAAAACAAAAGCATTTAATTATTTTTTATTAAATTTAATTATAGAAACCGTTTTTTAATCAAAATTATGCAATACAAAACTCTCAATTGCAAACAAGGTATAAAAAATGCATTTGACTACTTTATTATTTATGTAAAATTCAATTACAAAGAAAAATAATATCTAACAAAGTTAAGAGAATTATCAAATAAAGTTCATATATATGTATGTAAACAAGAACCCACATCTAAAATTCTATTTAATAATCGCTCGACAATCAACAGAAATAAAAAACCTTCTTAGTTTGTATGTAAGAACGTTTGTAAATGTTTGTATACCAAACCATTTATTGAGCACACAAATAAGCTCAACAAAGTGTTTCTCTTGCCTTGTTGTATTGAGCCCAACGACAAAAAAAAAACGAACATACATATGTATGTATGTATGCATTCGTATGTTCATACATACATACATATGTACTGGTTAAACAGGCTGGTAGAGATTTTTACATACAACAGACTTTGATAACAAATCTTTATACATATGTACTCGTATGTATGTACATATATATGTATTTACTGCAACGCCGAGAGAGGCATCGAAAACTGAGAGAAAAAGGAAAAAAGCGCGGGCGCCAATAGAACTTGTCATTACAAATACGAAAGTACATATTAAAAGCACATGCGAAACCATGCTCAGCAAAGCAAGAAATGCTAACGGCCGTTAGCATTTTTCTGCTTCCCTTCATTCGGGTTCTAAAAAAAAAAGAAATCATTGTAGTGCAAGCAGCAGCAATCAATGATAGAGAATTGCTAAAACCTCAACTTGAAGAATTGTGAAGTAGTTAAAATTTTAGAAATGGGAATTATGGCACTTCGAAGTACACATAAACCATAAAGCTTAAAGGGCTAGCTTAGCAATAATATATACCACCGTAGACATAGGTTGTAGTGATGATTTTGTTGTCTGACATTTTAACGCTTTTCTCTTTTGGGGTGTACATGAATCAGGTAAAATTTTTGTTTTGTGGGGTTTTACAAAAAATAAATGTTAAGTGCTCTTCAGCTTACGGATTGTCAACGGCTGCTATAATAAAGAGTACTAGTATAAATTGGCAGAACGGGGATCTGCATGCCCTCGTGTGGTTCACCTTGTAGTGCGGCCCGGGCTGATCATGGTTGAGGTGCTGGAACGTTTTGGCCTGTGCTCATAAAAGCGCCGGAAGCGGTAGTTAGTATCCCTGACAATTCTGTGGTTCTTGGCTTTTTTGGTGGCTAACATTCCCCCGAGGTGCAACAGATATCTAAGCTGTAAGGAACCAGTAGTGTTGGTTAGACAGTTGAGTTGGTTTAAGGAGTTATGGTCTTAGTGCTTCGGCCTACCTACCTACTCATTAAGTCTTGTCTTCCATTGATTGCTGGGAAATTGCATACAGGAGGAGGGATTAGAAGGCCCGAACTCCTCAACAAGAAGTTGCTCATATGACAAGAATTGCTACCTGTTTGAGCCTGGTAAGCCACGCGGGGGCGCTGGTGAATCGTGAATAATTCACTCCGTGGAATTGGTCCATCATCAGATAAGGCCGCAAGGCAGGTGCTGATGTAAATCTTTTTCACAACTGTCACCCCCCCCCGTCTAGATTAGCAATAAATATGTTAACATTTATTGCAGCAAACGTCAAAATTGTGTTATTGCCAGTGAAGACAGCTTATTGGTAGTGGTTGCAATTATTGCTGCAATAATTGTCAATGAATTTTCGTTAACAATTATTGCAGACACAAAACGTCAGTTTGTTGTAGCAAATAAAAATCTAGGAAGCCGCACTATTTATGTTGTATTGGACTTCCAAAACCCTTTAGGGTTAATTGGCAGAATCATCAAAGAGTTATTAGCAAAGCCCCCGGCCGGAGGGTTCTGCTTGCAGACCATCTCGGCGCTGATCATGGTTGAAATGTCTACCTTCACTAAAACAATCTGGCTGTGGTTTAAACCTAAATTGCAGGAAGGCGAATTAGTTTCTCAGAGGTGCTGTTGTCTTGCAACAGATATCTTTAATGTAAGAAGTCAGAAGTGATGGTGTTAGGTGGGTGAGTTGGTTAAAGACTGATGCTCTTAATGGACTTCGGCCCATTAACCCATTAAGTCTTGTCATCCATTGACTGTCTGGGAAATTGCATACAGGAATGGTTAGAAGGCTCGGGCTTCTCACCGAGGGATTTATTCGTATGGCTACAAACTTATGGCGACTTGGCTAACAGCCTTGCAAGCCAAAAGGGGGCGCTGGTGAATCATGAATAATTTGCTCATCGCTGGTTCATCGAGGTCGACAGGGAAGGTGCTGATGTGAAGCAATTTCCACATTATTTATATGTACACAAGAGCATCGTTAGACTTGAAAATGTTACTGATGTTGGTCATATCATTTAAAAAAGAAAGATTATCATATTGCATATGGAATAGATTATAGTTGGTGAAAACACCTTGGTGGATGTGAAAATCTGTTGGTAGTACCTCGTTGGACTTAAAAGTAATCAACTAAAAAGCTGATGCCTGTTATGCTCTTTGAGACTGCAAACTAGAAATAAAATTTGAAAATTTTGCCATGTTATCTCTTTAATGACTAAAGACTAATTCGTCATTCATGATGGATGTAACTGTAAATAAGATGAAATAGAATTCGTTTTCAAAATAATTGTCTTAAAAAGCATTACATAATTAATTTTCAAAGTCATCATATTTTTGCATAAAATTTCCAATCAACCCACTGTTAGTTTAAGATGCTGCATAACGAATGTATGAGCTTGGGTATGTCTGGTGTTTCATTTAGTAGCGAAGTAGTTTTTTGAGAAAAATCACATATTTATGTTGAGCCAAACAAAAAATACGTTAGTCACAACAACAATTACTGGAATCTGTTTACACGAGAAGATGTTATTACCATGATTATGCAGAGTGTGGCCAGATCTGCGGATTGTATGGAATTTAATAATCTTGCTCGAAAGGCTATTTTCGGCTATTGTTTGAACTCGAATCTTTAAAATATAAACAATCGCAACATCTAGATATTCATAAAAGGCAACTTTTTTATATTACAGTCTTTGTAACTGCAACTATTAGAATGAAGTACAACATGTGTATTCAGGCTTTAAGAATTTTTTGTAAAAATTTAAAAAACTACTAAAATTTAAACTATTCTTTGCTACAGTATTGTTAAACAATTTCTGCTTCATAAACGAATTTCGAAAAAAAATGGAATCTGTGCGCGAAGTTTTCACTTTGGAATTGCGAAAGCATTGTTGTTTCTTTACCTAAAATAGTACTAAAGCTTTGGAAGTAAAAATTTCACGCAAAATGTAAAACATGCTCGAAGGTAGCAGAACGAAGAGCTAGAACTTAATTCTAATTCCGGGATAATGAAGCTGTTCGTTCGTTCGCAGAATTACTTTTAAAACAAAATTTTGAAAGTTTTTGTTTTAAACGTAATTGTGCGAACTAACGAATAGATTCGTTATCCGAGAATTGGCACTTAAGAAAAAGCAAGAAAAAAGTCAAAATGGGCACGCAGATCATTCGAGACAAATTCACGAACATACTACGAGTTCTCATAGAAACAGAGGAGGTTAAAGTAAAAAAAAAAAATAAGGCGCAAAGAAAATGTTTTTGTTACGTTGAATTTCGTTTTTGTTTTAATGTTTATCTTAGTGTTTAAAAATTTAAAGTAAAAGAAAAAACTTTATTGAATTTCAACTAATGCACTCACTCACACAGTCAGTGTGGCAGACAGTCGGTGTGTACTTCGTTGTGAGGGCTTGTGAGGAGGAAAACAGAACAGAAAATAAAGGAAAAGAAATTTTGTCCGTTACAAAAGTTTATTTTTTTTTTTCTTTTTATTATTTGTTTTCATGTACTTTCAACCACCACTACTAAAGCAATTATGAGCAGCCAGACACACATATGTATGTATGTACTTATGTACGTATGAGCAGGGCCTGAAACTCAACATAATTTAGAATCTGAATGTTTTTTATATTCTTTTTTTTTATTTAGGTATATATGCGAGTACATACATACATCTATAGACATGCAGCAAGAATTATAAATTGAGCAGCCAACTTGAGAATGTGTTGAGCAATTGTATCTGTGTGCTTTCTATCAAAAGATATGAAGCATGTTGAAGAAAATGTATTCTTTAGATTTTTACATATGTGTATTACAATTCCGTCCGTCTGTGCTCGTTGAGCGTTGAGCTGCTAAAGCCGTTACTAATGCATGTCCATATGACTTTTCCAAACAATTCTGCAGCTTAATGTTGATACTTAAAGTGTCGAGTTTTTGTTTTATTAATTTCTTTTTATAAGTATTGCTGTGGGTATCAAACTGAAATACATATAAAAATGTTGTTGTTCCACTTTTTAGAATTTGTTGAGCTGGGTAACGGAGATAGTGGTGGAATACATATGTGGGCTCATCATGAACTCAACAAAAAAAAAAAGCATTTTATTAGAGGGAGGAAATTTGCACCATGTTAATTTCACAATTCATGTTGAGCTCTCTGTTGTGTACATACTTTGTATGTACATATGTATGTATATCATTGCTGAATGAGCCAGAGCCAAGCGCACACATTTGCACACCCCTCGTACATGCACACAAACATTAAATTTTATTGCAATTGAGCAGCGTTGAATGCAGCTCATTGTGTGTGGCAGCGAAGAAACTATTCCTTGAAATTCTTTGGATTTTGTTTGTTGTCTTTCTATTAAATCGTAACGTATTTTAACACTGCTTGAAATTTGATTAAGGCTGCTTAAATTGAAATAAAAAATATTTAACTGCAGAAATTGCAAATCATTTCATCGATAACAATGCCGATTTCAAACACACGTTGCCATTGCGACACTAAAGCCGTCAAAGTATTAAGTAGTGGGTAGAAGTTCATTATGAATACTCACAAAGCGATAAAACATGCAATAGCTTACGTTTTAATAATGATATAAGTACATATACTAAAATAAAATCATTGAAGATAAGTAAGTTTTTGAATTTTGAAAGATGTAATACAAATATATTAGTAATCGGGAAGAAAAATCATACAAGCAGGTCGCTTAAATTTAGAGTTTTCGATTTGAAAATACCAAGTTCGTGTACTGGCAAACGTATAACGCAAGAAATATGCTTTTTCGATTTGAAATCCCCAAATAGGTGTTCTAGTAAACACATATCGCTTAAGAACAGCACTCTTGACAAATTCACTTTTATTTAACATTAACTGAAATCGCGGCTGCCAGATTTAATTATTTACAACCATGTTGACGATTTTGAAAGTACCATATTGAATGATGATTTTAAGATTATTTTTGATGAAAAATTTGTAACGAAAATTCAATTCAAACAAAATTTTTTCCACAATTGGTTATATGTATGTATAACTGTGCATATATTGTGGTTATGGATTAAAACCAAGAAATATTATAAATGAAGGAACATAAAATAAAACAAATTTGATGAAAATGTGCTTCATAAAAAAATCTATTTTTTTTAAGTAAAAGTTTATTACTAAATAGGTTTAAATAAAATATGTGTATATATTTTCTTCAAAACACCATCGCCAAAACATAATGTTTTAAAAACCTTCTGGCAACGCCGCCCTTAGTACTAATACATTTACCGAGTGTGAGTGAGTAAATACATTAAACTGAACACACACACTCTAATGGGTAAGGTAAATGTGTGACTGCAAATTCTAACATACAAATATTATTTTCGCTCTTAAAAAGAAGTACGAGCTCGATTGCCGAACATGGAAAAAATAATTGAGAAATGAAATCAAGCAGCCACCGCATGCAAACTTGATTGGGTATGTTATATACTCTTGTACACAGACGCAAGCTCTAACGAGTAGAAAACATACTTGTGCAAACGATATGCGGCAGCCAATTACACCTCAACTCGATTTAAGACGGATGTACTTAAATTATTAAAGAAGGCACCGGTTGCAGATCTCTGATCAACATCACTTTTACACCGGGTATTCATGGCTTGTAAGGCGTAATGGCAACAAAACAAACAACACGAATAGTGAAATTGCCACAACAGCAAAATGTATAAACGAAAATACTGATTTACTCTTGTTTTCATTGTGTAAATATTTTTGAAAGCGTTTCTATCACCTTAGTTTAGCAAATCCAAATATTACGCTAATTCTTTAATTAAATTTTCATTGCAAATATTATATCTGTATATTCAAAAACAATAACTACTTGCATACGTGCATATACAACAGATATTAAAAAAGTCATTACTTAACTAATTATAAGTAATGCAGGCGGTAAATGTTACGCTATTGAAAAATATGTTCTTAGTTAAGTGCAACACATTACACCAAGCTTTCGCTGGTTATGGTTTCTAGCAACAGAAATTCCTGTTAAATTACAATAAATAATATAAATTAATTTAATATCTCTTTTCTAAGAGAAGATTTTTGTACAAAAAAGAAAGAATATTGTGATTAGTTACAGAAAAAGAGGGCAAACAACACTTGCTCACATTTGGTTGATTTGTTTTTGATATTTTTAAATATCTTGTGACATGAATAATTAAAGAAATTCTTTCTTTCTTTTATCAACAACAAAACTGCTTTTAAGCAAATTATCTCTACTGTTCGTACATGCAAAACATATCTCATATGTATGTGCATGTGTTTGTTCTTATACGAGTACACATATGATGATTTAAGAAAGTGGCAAAAGTAACGTATTTTATAACACATTATTATGAAGCAAAACGTTAGCAGCAACTTTTGTGCAACAACACTATTATTAGCCTCTTATTTTAGAGATATGTATCCGCTTTTGTTTGAAGACTTCGCTAATCAGTCAATGGCACCAAATCATATTTTTAGAAGACATAGAAATAAAGATTGAGATAATTTGATCTTTAATTAAATCAACTGGAAATTAATAAAAAAAATTATAAAACAATATAGAATACATATGAAAACACATGTGTACATGTGTAGCTTTGCAAGTAAAAAACAAATATTAGGTTTCAAAGAAAAACAAATATTCATATATATATAGCTTGGGCCATTTATTTAAAAAATGGCTGTCTTCCTTCCAATTTGATTTAACGTCTCTCATTAACTAAAATTTAAGTTATACTCGTAGTTTGGGAATAAAAAATGTTACCCCCTGCTTGTTTCGATCAGACGTTGTCATCCAAAGCATTCTTGACAAATTTTCTTAAAACTTCTGGTCCCAGTGCTTGGAGAGTCTCCTTAAGGTGTTGGATGGTTGGCTTATTGGCTTACCATCTTACTTGTTAGAAAATGCCAAGGAAGTAAATCGGGAGTCGTTAAATTGGGCGAACGAGATGGTCAGTTAAAATAAGAAATCCACGATATAATTCGGTCGTCAAAACTGTGTGAGCTATGGCTGTATCTTCTTAGAACGACAATTATGATCTTGGTCCTTAAAAAAATTTTAATAGCAGCCCTTTATTTATCAATGAATACAATTATCACTAATCACAGCTTATGGGTTGTTTTCGAAAAAGTATTGTCCAATGATGCTTTTTAAAGTTATTACACATTAGAGTATGCATTAGATTATAAACAATTAATCACGTGTTTTTGTCCAGTATTGTCCAATGCTGCTTTTTAAAGTTATTACACGCCATACTGCGCATATTAGAGGATGCATTAGATTATCAACAATTAATCACGTGTTTTTGTGCAGTATTCTGTAATTTGGATAAGTTACATGGCTATGAGACGAGATTCAGGTAAAAATATACTGCATTGATCCTTGAGTTTGTGAATAAACTCATTGCTGTGATATTCAAAATAAAATTGAACAAATTTGGTGCTTTGTTTCGTTTGTAAAGTGAAACTTCGACATAACAAACGTCGTTATAACGAAAGACTAAATGTAACATATGTTTTATTTAGTCCCTGGAGAAAACCTGTTTATTGCAAAGTTTTTCATACATACACTATATCTCTACCGAAGGAATTCTAAGCAAAAAAAGCTTGTACGAGGGCTGATCAAAAAATAACCGTTATTTTCAACTTTTCCAAAAAGTATTTATTTATGCATCTTGTCAAAAGTATTCATCAATAACTATCTGGTCCCCTTTAAAGTAATCCGCCTCAGATATAGTACACTTATGCCAGCGTTTTTTCCAACCCTCGAAACACTTCTGAAACGCGCTTTTTAGTATCACCAACAGCTCCTGTTTCGATTTTTCTTTCATCTTCTCAATCGTAGCAAAACGCTTTCCTTTCATCGGTGTCTTCTGTTTTTGGAAGAGGAAAAAGTCAGCGGGAGCCAAGTCTGGTGAACACGGTGCATGAAGCATGATAACGGATTTGTTTTTGGTCAAAAACTCACGCACGAGCTTCGATGTGAGAGCTGGTGCGTTATCATGGTGCAAAACCCATGAGTGTTTTTCCACATTCTGTGGGTTTCTGACGAATCGCTTCGCGCATAACTTCAAGGTAGTATTCCTTATTGACCGTACGACCTTGTGGCAAGAATTCATGATGCACCACGCCATTGCAGTCGAAGACAACAGTGAGCAAAACCTTAACATTTGACCGAACTTGACGTGTTTTTTTCGGTTTTGGCTCTTCTGGACGGTTCCATTGGATTGAGTGGGCTTTGGTTTCTATGGCATAGCCTTAAACTCATGATTCGTCACCAGTTGTGCCCTTTTTGTCGAAATCTGTATCATCGTTGACGATGTTCAATAGCCCCTGAGCGACGTCCATGCGACGTTGTTTCTGCTCAAAATTTAGTAAAAAATCGAAGAGCACACCAAGACACGACTAACCTTTCTAACAAACTGACAACCCGAAATGGCTGATATTGCCAACATATGTATATAACAGGCATGTGTACCAACATACGAGTAACAGAAAAAACAAATGCGAAAATCGAAAATACGCAACTCACGAAATTTTAAAGTAATAGTTATTGTTTGATCAAACTATGTATAGTAAAATATTCCTTCAAATGCCCCAATATAACGCAATCAGAATACATACTACGAGGGTAAATGTGATTAAACGCACATCTAAAGCTTCTTTACTGCGAAGTAAGAATCAAAAATTATAGCAAAAAGGTAAAATCCGGTTATCAAAAGAACGAATTCAAAATAGAATTTGAATAAAGAAAAATATAGTTATACGTTATGTATTTCTTCAAATCTCGTTATATCAAGGCTTTGCCAACTACAACGAAATATTTGCTGATCCCCTTGAAATTCGTTATGCCGAAGTTTTACTGTAAATATTTTTATCGAAATCGTATTCGCCCATACAAATTGCTAACAATTTTTTCTTATCCAAGAGACCATAAAACTCAGCAATGCTTATTGTTTTTATGCCAAGGAAGCCAAGCACAAATCGGAAACTGGAGCGAAATAGAGCAATTATTTATACACTTTTGTTATTTGGCTCAATTGAAAATGAATTGCTTTAACAATTTATATATTACATACATACTTTAAATATGTATATAAAACAAGAGATTCGTTGTCAAATCAGGCAGCAAGAAAGTATCTTCCCACGATTCTCGTCCATGCTGAATGACAATGTTGAAAAAGTTGTTAAAAAGTTGAGAAAGAATACTTGTATATATTTTATTTGTGTACTTTGAAATTTATTGAGCCAAAAAGAATTTGTTGTTGTTTGTGTTTTTGTCTTTAGCCACTTGTAAATGTACCGGCTCAACACGATCCTTTCTTCAGAAATAAAAAATAAAACCCAAACAGATAAATTGAAGAAATGAAAAATTTTGCTGTCTCTCCGTAAACTCTCATTCGTAAATTCGTACATAATGCATATATATGTAGTAGACTAATGTATGGCTCAACAAGAACGCGTGTGTTTTGTTGTTGGCACACGGTTATAACTCATGCTCTTCACGTTCACAACCTGTGTCTGGCATGTGCAGTAACCGTTTAACCGAACAGCCAATATAGACTGCAGTGCAATTTTAAGTCTTTCCTCCTTCTCTAATTCTTTAAGATGTCCTGTTGTTTTGTGTTTTTCTTATTATGTGTTTGATGGTATCCTTCACAATAAATTGTTGAAAAGAAATTTCCATTCTTCGTTCCCACACTTAAAAAATGCTAGTATTTTCTCTGAACTCCTTTGTAAGTGTATGCAAAAGATAATGCTTTTCTTTCATAAAATTCTTTGAGAGAAACAAGGAAACTCGTGCTTAAAACAACGCCTACACAATGTTGCACACTGGGTTTTCGGCCGTTGCATTATCGTAGAAGATGCAGGCAGAAATGTAAAATTTTTTAAAGTTTACCGAAAGTCGAAAGATAACAGTTTTGATATATTGAAATGCAATGTGTGATGTGGCAAATTTCTCCTGGTAGTGTTAGTGGTACTTACTTTGTTCTAAGCGGAATTGCCCTTCCAAAATGTGTGCGGTCTCTGCTCATTGCCATTAAAGATATTCTAAAGAGCTCTTCGTAATAACGGCTAAGATATGTTGTTGGAATATCGAAAAAAGAATTCCACTCGAAGTTTTCCATAGAAATATAAATATATTTAATTTTTCTTTAATTCCACTAAATTTTTTCAATGGAGCTTGGAAACTTAAGATTTGAATAGTATGTCAGATATCTGTTTCCCTGCTCGCTTCGACTTATGTTTTGAAACTAAAAAGAAATAGAGTAGAATACAGAGAAAAGAAATGAAAGAAATTTGTATGGAGAGCTAAACTCTCCATACAAATTTTTCAATATGGGTACCTGCTTAAATTGTAAATAAAATCAACATTTGTTAAAGGATTTTCATGGTTTATAGCTTATTTTATTCTTTAAAAAATTCCAAAATTCAGAAATCTTGCATGCAATTTTGCTGTTAATCTGTGAATAACTACGAATTAGAAATGCCCCTAAATTTTTGGTTTCCATTTTGTCATTGGTAAGGGTGGTGTATTTATGACATTCAGGGCTGTTCTGCAAATCACTTTTTGTGAAAGTGATTTGAAATCACAAAAAAGGTGTTCTGCACATAAAATATTTTTGATTTTTGTGATTTTAAACCGGTAAGCTAACTTGCAATCAATTTGAAATCACATCCTAATTTTTGCAAGTACTTTATTGTAAATTTCATAATTTATTACATTAATAAAGAATTGAATGTGTTTTCTCTTGATTATTTAAATAAAATAATTTATTTTATACGAAATAATTCACAAAATTAAGCAAAAACTAGGTCCTCTCATTTTGTTGCAAGATTTGCTGTACTATTTTGTGTTTATTTTATTTTTTATATTCAGTAGAAGAAATTAACCTTATTTTGCAAAAAATACCGCGAATAATAAAATTCAAACTGAAAATAAAAATATCAGTAAATTGAAGCAAAAAAACAACAATTTTTTGTGCTTCAGAAGAGTATAAATCACATCGAAAATCACAAAAAAATTGTGATTTGCAGAACAGGCACAAATCACATTTGTGCTTTTGAAACGGCATGTGCTTTGAAATCACGTGTTTTATAGAACAGGCCTGATTGTGTGAAATTTTTTATGAAGCATATAAATTTTTTCAGATTCATGACCAGTGCTCCCGTTTGGTTTATAAGGCTCACACAGATCGAATTTTTTGTTATATCCGTTGCTGTAGAGCTCTGGCCTTGTGATCACTTTTGTACGTTATTAATTTTTGTTATGTTATTAATAAAAAACTATCAATTTAATAAAATTTGCATTAACTTAATTAAATTATTATTAATAATGAATTTTTGGAAATATCTCTTAATAAAATGCAATTAATAAAAAGTTTTCCGAATTATTGACTGTTATTCAATAAATAAATTTAAAAGGTTGTCATATAACAGTGCAGAGTTGTTGTTTCTTTAACAAATTTTTTTTGTTAAGTATATTTTACATATTAACAAAAATTTTTTTCAACTCAATAATTTTTGCTTTTAAGTGAAAAAGCTATTTCTACTTTATAATTTGAATTATCAATCCGGCAAAAAATCTTTTTCACAGGAAATTTGATAAAAATAGTGCAATTTCTGTTGCAAGACAACAGTAGCTCGGGGTTGTTAGCGCCGAAAACCGCCATTCACCATAGTTATCAGGGAGGACTAATTCCCCTCCCTGCGATTTTAGGCTTAAACCACAGTCAGCACGTTTCAACCAAGATGTACGCACCTCAATCATGATCAGCGCCAGGATGTTCTTCAAGCAGGACCTCCCGGAGCTTTACCGCTCTCCCTTCTGCTACGTTTCTTTACACCTAGAGACGAGTGAAAAAGAAAAAGCTTGATTTTGGTGTTTTGACAGATATTAATAAAACCTTTTTTCTATTTAAATTCTCAATAATTTATTTAGATTATTGGGATATAAAGTGGAACGTTTGAGAATATAATTCAAAAATATCTAAACGTCGACATATAGACAGCTGGAAAGCATAAAAAACAAGCTGTTTATAATTTTTGATTAGTAATATGTAATTTATATACGAGTGCTGTTTGATAACTCCTTGACTTTTTCTCGCCCATTAGCTTCAAACACTGGTCTTTCAAATTTGGAGCAAATTGCCTAATTTAGTTTGTGTTTGACATCTACTACTCGTATAAGCAGGTAACTGCGTGTTTTTCTACAAACAATGAACATTTTTATTTAATTAAAGCAAAGAAAGACTTGATAAATTAAAACTTTTCTTCATAAATTTCAATGGTAGCTGTCTACTGAACTCCGTTGTGGTCTTAGCAGTAAGTGCGGGTCACGCCAGAAATCGTCAAATTCATGGAATAATATTGGCAATCGATCCAAGAATGAAACTACGTGAGGTGAAGTTGAGGCTGTAGACATCTCATCTGAGCGATTAGACCTAAATGTGGATGAATACGTGTAACATAAAAGAGTTATCCGTGATAAATGCCGCGATTGCTCTAAGGAGTGTTTGCTGATGTTCAATACCAATCCGGACGGGTTTATAGGCCGTTATGTAAACCCAAACAGAGACTAAGCAACAGTCAAAACAGTGAGTTTCACCGGCTGACTATGCTATACGGAGCTATCTAACAGATCTCGTAACAGTACTTAGTTTTATACAGGTTGTCCCAGAACTCAACGCCAATCTGAAACAGAGTGCCAAGATTAATTGTAACCATCATGATGAAAATTATCAAGCGAATAAAAACTGGGTAAAATATTTTTTTTTTCTTCGATTTTTCTCATGATGGTTATAATCAATTTTGTCACCCTGTTTCGGCTTGACGTTGAGTTCTGGGACTCTGTATACAATTTATCCTATTGCTTCAAAAATATGGTTACATCAACCATGTTGTTTTCTGGGTATAAAAACGTAAAATGTATTTTGATGTACCCAGTCACTTTTAATATATTTCTACTCAGCTAATTGCGTTCTTTAAGTCTTCTCAGTTAACGGGAGGAAAGAAAGAAAACTTGCCTGTTCGTTATTGTTTGAACAAACATACATTTCATTTTCAAACTTTGTTTGAACATTTCTCTAAAGTAATTTTTATTTTTTACTCAATTGCTTCATTACCACTCACTGAAAAGTTTAAAATATAATTGCAATATTTATGAGATCCCATCCTTCACGCCACAGGGACAGACAGACAAATTTAAGGGAAAAAGCTTATATATACATATGTATATGAACTTTGCCAAGCAGGCATAAAATGGAAAAGAAGGATGGCTGGATAATCATTGGAACCACACACAGTGTCTTTTGAAAAATCGTGAAGGTAAGAAGATGCTGGTAAAATATAAATGCAAGAATATAAAGTCATCTTGAAAACAGCAAAACAAAGTACAAAATATTGTGTTTTTTAAAGATTCTGCTGCGGAGCTTTAACTTATAAATTTGAGTATCATGCAAACAACGTTGAGATAAACGATCTAATGAAAGCAACAAAAAGAAAAATCTTTGGACAAAAACTTAACAGCAACACTTCAATAGTGTTTCTCAAATGTTGGCAGAAATCTTTACAAAATTCTTGCTTCGTAACACGAAAATGAAATGGTCGAAAAAGTTGAATGAAATGTTTGGAAAATCTGTCTTCAACGAAGAGATGCGTTTTGGAAAAAAAAACCCACAAAAACAAAAAGGATGCGGTGGAAGGAATACCATCAAATATTCTCATAAATATTTTTTATAACTTTACAAAACAGAAACAAAATGTTAAAAGTATCCTTTTAATGAATGAAATTTGTTAATCACGAACCATGTACGCTTTTGTTGGCCATGACTTTGAAACCAGTTAAGAGCTAAGCTCTTTAAACGTATCGGAGGGTGTGGTTAGCCATTAACTTGTGGAAAATATGAATTATTTTCTTTTTATTGTTGCCCATCTCCTGCTTTACGGGTAATGAGAATCTTCAAGATGTTTAATTTATATTTTTGTTCTTTCTTGATTTTAACCACATACGAGTACAATGAGGTGACAAATGACAATCTGTCAATGAGTATGCAGATTACAAACGTGTGACTTTTTTTCCAAAAGAATTTTGTGTTTACGACGTATTAAATTTAAAAACACAAGTAGAATTTCGGTGCTCTCAAAGGTTTCTTTAGCCGAACCACCAATATTTGCGGTTAAATGCCCATATTTTAAGTCAACATTATTCACATTGCATTTCTTTTCCACAGACTTGTTGATCTGGCTTGGTTTTCTGTTTTTGCAACTCCTGTAATGTCGTTGTTTTCTGTGGTTTAATTTGATGGATTCTGGATAATTTTCTTTTAATTTTATATCGGCTGTTGCAGTGCAGTCTTGCGTTGGGTTGTGTGTGTGTGTGTGTGTGTGTGTGTGTGTGTGTGTGGTTAGTGATCTTTAACTGACTGATATTGAATTGTTAAGGAGATGCTTTTTCTTGGCTTACACAACAAATTAGGGTTTTGTTAATTTGTGAATGAATTGCGTGTTTGAAGTTTAAAGTTAAAATGTTGCAGTTGCTGAGAGGGCCGAAACTCATACAAAGTAAGTAAGAAGTCAAGTTAATGATATTTTAATGGACTTTAACATGTTACTAAGTGTTGTTGATGTTGATTTTAATGTTTAGCACCAGCATTGTGGTTGTCCACAGCAACATAGCAAATTTAACCTCCCTGCAATCACTTAAGGTCGTTGCAAGCTACATAAATGTATTGCAAAAGGGAATAAAAGCTTTTAAAACTATAAAAAGTGATCCATCTGTCTCAGTATATGTATATACAGCCATGTCACAGAGTTCAATTCCATTCGGAAACTGATTTGAATTCTTTTTTTGGTTCTTCAAAATGCGAAAAACGAAAAAACTTTTCGCAGTGAAAACATTTTTAATTATCAAAAATTAAACTATTATTGTCTCATAGAAATGATTTCAGTTCGAAAAATTTTTTAGATTTTTCCTTCTCCGAAAGAAATCGAATTCTGGGACAAATTTTTCCTTCTCCGAAAGAAATTGAATTCTGGGACATGGCTGATAGTGTACACTGGAGTGGTTCGCCGTTCATACAAAAAAACGTTGTCAGTCACCACCCCCTAGCATTAAACATAAGATAATGAAAACAATTCGAAAAATTACTTGTTTAGTTTTTTATTTTTTTTTTTGCCACGCCTACAAATAACGAGTGATTTTTTTGCTATTATCTTTTTGGCAACACTAGTTTTGACTGTGCGTGAGCGTTTTGTATCTTGTGTCACTGTCAAACATCTTCAGTTTGGTCTATAATTTAATCATGAATCGTCTTACAAACGAACAACGCTTGCAAATTATTGAATTTTATTACCAAAATGCGTGCTCTGTTAAGAAAGTTCATCGCGCGCTTCTTCCATTTTATGGTCAGTTTAATCGACCTACTGAGGCTTCTATTCGGGCTATTGTAAAAAAATTTCGCACCAAATTTACATTGTTGGACATTAAACCACCAACACGCTTACGTAGAGTGCGAACTGAAGAAAATATCGCAGTCGTATCGGCCAGTGTTGGTGATGACCGTGAATCATCGATTCGGCGCCGTTCGCAGCAATTGGGCCTCTGTTACTCCACTACGTGGAAAACTTTGCGGAAGGATTTGGGTGTGAAGCCTTATAAGATACAGCTGGTGCAAGAATTGAAGCCAAACGACCTACCACAACGCCAAATTTTTGGTGAATGGGCTCTTGAAAAGTTAGATGAAGATCCACTTTTTTATCGAAGAATTTTGTTCAGCGACGAGGCTCATTTCTGGTTGAATGGATACGTGAACCAGCAAAACTGCCATATTTGGAGTGAAGAGCAGCCAGAAGCATTGCAAGAGCTACCAATGCATCCACAAAAAACAACCGTTTGGTGCGGATTATGGGCTGGCGGCATCATTGGGCCGTATTTCTTCAAAGATGATGCGAATCACAACGTTACTGTGAATGGTGAGCGCTACCGTGCGATGATAACCAACTTTTTTTTTGCCCAAAATGGAAGAGCTTGACTTGCATGACATGTGGTTTTAACAAGACGGTGTCACATGCCACACAGCACGCGAAACAATGGACCAATTGAGAGACGAGTTCGGTGAACAGTTTGTTTTACGCTTGGGACCAGTCAATTGGCCCCCCAGATCGTGCGATTTAACGCCTCTAGACTATTTTTTGTAGGGCTATGTTAAGGCTAATCTTCGATTGACGCACTGGAAGCCAACATTGCCAACATTATTCGTGAGATACCGGCCGAAATGTTGGAAAGAGTATGCCAAAATTGGACTAAGCGGATGGACCATTTGAGGCGCAGCCGCGGCCAACATTTGCATGAAATAATCTTCAAACATTAAATTATATCGACCCAACTATCGATCCAAATAAATATTTCATTCATTTTTCTGAATTTTGTTTTTTTTTTTAATTTCCGATAGTTCTTATAAAATCGCCCAATATCTCGCTTTTAATATTTTGTTCACTGTGTCGCTATTTTTAGTCCGATGGAGGTCTAATAAGAAAATAACCGTTATTTTCAATTTGTTCAAAAAGTATTCATTTATTCATCAAGAACTATCTTGTCCATTTCAAAGTAATCCCCCTCAGATATAATACACTTATGCCAGCATTTTTTCCATTCCTCGAAACACTTTTGAAACGCGCACAACAGTTGCTGTTTCGAGCAAGCAGCATTCCTTTCCTTTATGAGATGAATATAGATAGAAAATAATTAAAAGCTCAGTGGCATGACCCGTGTTCAAATCCCAGTGGGTGCTGATGAGTAGTGTTGCGACTACGAAGCAGCTAGTTGTCCCCCAGCTAAAGATTTGATTATTATTTTTCTTGTCTTCTTCAATCAAAAAGTTATTGATCACAGCAAATTTGTATTGTAAAAAATCCTTCTTAAGAAAACACTTAAGAAAAAAAAACTTGAACTATAACTCGTTGTACAAATGTACAAATCAAAAATTTAATTTAATAATTATAAAGTTCAACAAAAATTCAATAAATTAATGTTCTATGTTAATTTGTTTAAAGTTAAAGGAGCAACATATAATCGTTAACAGGGTTTGTGTTGGTTGCGGAAAAAGTTTAATTTTGTATTATGTTATTTTTTAATTTGTAAATATTGCTAAGAATTTTTCTTTGTGTTTGAATTTTTTGTATATAAGAATTTTTTGACAACAAAAATTTTTATAACATTTTAATTTTTCTGATGATGCTAACAAACTGTTAGCGAAATATCGAAATAAAAATAAAAAATCCGTTACTTTTTTATAAAAAAAAAACAATACAAGGTCTTAAGCTGCAAAAATTTTAATAATCTAAAATGTTTGACGTAATCTTACAACGAACCAATATGTATGTTTATTTGTGTGTTTTATATAAGTGTGTATCTAAAATAATGCAAAAATTTATATGAAAAATTTTAAACTAAATTTGGCTGGCCTCATTTAAAAAAAAAATTACATAATTTTATATAAAATCGCCACAGTGTAGTTAACTCACATAAATGCTGGATATAATGTCAGTTGTTATCATATTAATGCGATTCGCGTGTGTGAGCCAAAACTTAAAACAAAACAGCTTAAAGAAAAGAGCTCATTTCGGACTCGTTCCCTAATTCAAGAAAACAGAATTGATTTGATACAAGTGAGAAATTTTTTACATAAAATGAAACAAACACAATTGGAGTGTCTGCAAACAATCGAAGATCATAAAACGCATTTTAAATGGTGCCATTATTGTCGACTTCAAGCACTTAAAACTGTTGTCAATTGTCGTATCGAATTAAAAGAAAAAACATAAATGAGGTTCAACAAAAACCAAAAAACAAAAAAAAAAAACCGTAATAAAGTCAAAATCAGAACAAGGATTTTTTTAAATAATTTTGATCACAGCAAGTGTCCTTCCTTTGGCCGGTCGGAGACAAATAAATAAATTATTGTTACAAATATTTAATTTTTTAATCGGCAGACATTTGTTGTAGTTGTTATTTTTAAGATAAATTAAATATTCTCTCAAAAAAAAAAAGATTTTATGGGAAAAAATTAAATTATTTTCCAAACCTTTCTTTATATTGGGAAAATAAGCCGATCAGACATAAACATTTTCTATCAGTTGTTCTCTGGAAGGAAGAGAAATTCAGTTAACAAATTTTGTTGTGAAAAGCGGTAAAATTCAGTGATGTGATGCTCTTCCTCTTTCAAGTCATCGTTATGTTTTCCACAATCGTGAGTTTTAGGTTTTGGGTTTAATGCAGTTCCAAGAATTTCATCATAATTTTTATAGTTTGTTTTCTTCCTTTTTCTTTCATATCTTTAAGACTGTTCCTGTGTTGTTTTTATTGTTTGTTGTTGGGTATTGCAACAAATTTCCTAAAACACTGTTAATGTGCATACTTTTTTACATAAATATTGAAGAAATGTTTGTAAGTTTGTATATTTGTTAGTCCATCTCTTGAAAGATTATTTTTTATATAACGTTCCATCCTCATTCTGTCGTCCTACTTCGGTTTGGAATTTGTGCACTAAGAAAACATTTGTGTGAAATGTCGAATAATTTTAAGATTGTAGGCAAATATTTGTGTTGTCTTAACACAAATACTTATTGTGTCCCTACTCACTCGTGTACCAAAGTAATTTATTTTATACTTTTCTCATAATTATGTATAAGTATATGTATTAGAAAAATTCAAACACAGAATATCTATTGTGAACCCATGTGTAATTAATTGCTCCCCCTTTAATATGTGTAATTATACGGTAAAAATCTGTAAACTACCAGAAACGTACATACATACGAGGGCAGATTTATATTGAAGCTACTACCTCACCAGGAAAAAACATTTTTTTTTTTTTCAAAACCATTTATTTCTCAACATAGTCTTCTCTTAGGTCAAAACACTTAGTAAGATGATATTCTAACTTTTTTATACCATCTGAATAATACGATTTTAGGAATCGTTCAAAAAACGTGTTAGTTTCGGTAATGCAAGCAATTGTTTTTGAAGTTTGGAAATATGAAAAAGTCACTAGGACCTCTAAATCTGGACTATAAGGTGGATAATCAACCAATTCGAAGCATATTTCGCGTAATTTTAGCATCGTATCTAATGCTGTGTGAACCGGTGCGCTGTCTTGAAGAACAAGCACTTTTTCTTCTTTAAATGTGGTCGTTTTTTCTTGATTACTGCAATCATACTTTCCTGTGGATATTTTTTCTAGATAATCGGTTCCGTGTGCATCCCAAAATACAGTGGCCATAGCATTGCTAACCAATTTCACTGTCTTCGCCTGCGTTGGAGCACTTCCACTAGATTCCACCCGTTGTTTCGATTGAGTTTTAGTTTCAGGTGTGTAGCGGTGGACCCACGTTTCATCAGTAGTTATTAATCGATTCCAGAAATCAACAGGATAACGCTTTATCATATCCAAACACCGCTGTAAAGTAGTCTGTCGAACTAGTTTTTGTTGACACTGAGCAAAAGCGGCAGTTTTTTCACATGCAAATGTTCATGCAAAATGTTGAACACACATTCATATGACATGATACCATTTCAGCAATCTCATGGCCTTCTTGCTGATGATATTGTTGCAGTGCTTGTTCGGCCGCGTTTAAATTTAGCAATCCAATATTTTACCATATAATCTGACGGAGCAGACTCACCGTAATGTTTATCGCCTTCCTCTTGTCTTTGTCGCCGTTTTCCCTTTCAAATAATAGTGTTAAATCTTTGCACGAAATGCAGTTTTTTCCCATTTTTCAAGAAGCACAAAAGTTGCCTACTTCAAGCGACTACAAGAAATAAACTAATCGATGAATTTGGGTGAAATTTTAATAGCTGAAGTTTGACAGATCGCAATTTAAAACAAATTTTGTTAGGTAGCTTTAAAATCAATCCGTCCTCGTATATACATACATTTTTATAAGCTTGCCAATATGGGACTATTATATAAAATTATACTTATACTGCAACACACATATAACGAAACTTCTAGCCGAATATTGTATGGCAACTCCGCGCAAGAACCGGTTCTGAAAAGGGGATGTTGTATCTTGATCACTTGAAAAACGTTTTTATTACAAATGATGCAGCTGAATTACCACCATACACTGTTATACCGCCTGTGCGTTAGAGATCTAGTTTTCAGATGTCGTAAACGTTACCAGTATCAAAACCCCCATGAAAACTCCAGGTATTCATCAAATTACTGGTTAAATGCTTGTACAGTTACCTCGCGTGGCTACAAGAACTCTTCTTTTTATTTTTATTGCTGTTTTGCGTCTCGAGTACTATCCTGCACTGTGGAAAGTATCTATGATTACTATGATGCCCATGCCAGGGAAGTATTCCACCAAAGTAGGGCTATATAGACCAATAAGTCTACTACCAACAATTTCAAAACTCTTCGAAAAGTTTTTGATGGTGAGGTAGAATGCATAAACACAGAAATTAGTAAACGTCATAAGACAGACTCTGGAAGACATAAAAGTATTGGTCAGCTCTATTCATTGACGTTTCGCAGGCATTTGATGAAGTGTGGCACGAGAGTTTGGTACACAAAATAACGTTAGACGTGCCTGCAAATACTCACAAGCTTCTGGAAATCTACTTGTGCGGCCGGAAATTTGTTATCAAAGAAGGCGACTTCCCCCACAGCCAATTGAAGCAGGAGTCCCCCAAGGTAGCATTCTAGGACCCACTTTATACCTGATTTAAGCCTCTGACATGCCAACGAGATCCGGAATTCACGCCTCAACTTTTGCAGATGCCACATCATTCTGCAGCGTTCATGAAAATCATCAATTAGCTTCACGAAACTCGCAGGACTATATTTCAATATTAGAGAAATGGTTAAAACTTTGGAAAATCTATGTTAATGAACAAAAATGTACTCACACTGCGTAACAACATGAATGGATCTTTAAAAACAAGTTTTTTTTGCTGCTACTTCACACTATTACCTATCCTATGTTATTGAAACTGCCTATCCTTTAATCATTTTGATGTGTAAATGCGTTCGTTAACTTTCCCTTTGACTTTGATTTCTGTTGCTCCAGAAATCAAAGTACTTTTACTGAGAATGTTTCGACAGGCACACACGTAAAAAGTTTTGTATAATACGTAAATGACATTAACGAATAAGAAAAAGAATTGAAAAATTTAGTTTTTTTTTTACAGTGAAATAAAATACACATTGTTGTTGCTCGTAGCATAATTTTGTCTCTGATAGTAGAATAAATCGTCTCGTCTGGAAAAAAGTTTAATATTAATATTTTCTCTGTGATGATGTTGGCTGCTAAAGTTGAGTCCCGGGGAAAACAATTCATTTTCTTAACTGATTACAACAGCAAAATTACAATTATCTTGGGTTCCACCTTTTTCGCAACTACAATAAAACATACAATAAAGTAATGATAGATTAATGCTCTGATTGATCAATCTTTCGCACGGTTGGTCAGCTGTACTCGTAGGTCTTATTGTCTTGAAATCAACAAAACATCTCAATAATAAAATAATACGTCTTTCTTTTAATGATTGATAACATTAGTAACTATTATTTTTATCACTTGATGAAAGAATACTAAAGATTTTTGTTTTTAATATATTTTTCTTTTATACGTTGTTGGCCTGGTCATTAGCAGGTTACAAAAACAACAAAATTGCGTGCTTTTTTTCATTCGTTTTTGCACAGGAAGTTGCCTGTAATTTTACGGATTATGAATTTCTTTCCTTTCGTTCCATTCACAAACTCATTCATGAAATTAACAAGTGCAAAATGTTGTCTATCCTGTTGCTTGAAGTCGTCGTTAGGGCAAAGAAATTCATATTTGCTGCACTTGTGTGGCCTCGTTTGATGTGTTATTTTACTTGTGCGATAAAAAATGAACCTTAAAAAACAGATTTCATAAAAGTAGATTGCAACTGTAAAACAATATCTTTTTCGAAAAAAAAAAAAATACTTTTGTGGTGTATTTTGTGGGGATTAAAAGAAATTGCAAAAGAAATTTTTCTCTACGACTTTATAATCAAAATAATTGATTGGTCCTGAAACATCTTGTCATTATTGTTTCCAATGGCTTCCGTTTTCCTTTGAAAGAAATCGGAAAATAGATTTGTGTTTTCTTCTCCTTTTATCAAAAGGCCGACCACACCTCATAAGGAAAGTATCACAATAAATTAAGGATTTAAAATTAAACGCGTGGGAATATTACTTTTTACAACTTGAGCTTTCCATTATTAATTATTTCAATTCCTTGCCAATTTCAATAACTACTTTATGAGCGTTCAACAAACATTTTTGCCGGGCCCACACATTAAAAACCTGTACAAGTATTTCATTCCACACACAAAAGTTTTCAACCCACTTGTTTTTGTGGTTGTTTGTCTGTGATTGTTTTTTTTTTTTTTATATTCTTGGGCGAAGGGAAAGGGATTGTGGCAGGGGATTTAAAATCAAGTTGTTGAAAACTGAGTAGAAACCTGTAGAAATTTTGGCGCCAAAATTTTGGTTTCAATCATATGGAAACCAGTATTTCAATGCATTAAAATCTTTCTCAGAGTATGCCTCGCTTTGATTTTTGTTTTTCTCCTTTTATCTTTAAACATTATTCTGTCTTTAGGTTTAAGGCCTTTTGCCCATTAAAGGCGGCTCTTTTCATACATCTTTGTTTTTTATTTATCATGCTGAAAATCCTTTAGGCCAAACACCTCTTTCTTCTCTTTTGCCTGAAATAAAATCATTCAAATTCTTGCCTGTCTCTCCTTTATATCCGTTCCTAATGATCATATGATGTTTATTGTCTTGTTTTGAGAGGCCTTTTTGGGTGGATTTTTTTCTTTCGTTGAACATAAATGAATTTATAATTCTTTCTTGGGAATTTACCAAAATTGCAAACTGACTTGAAAAAAAAAACTTGCATTTCTGCATTCCATCTACATATGTACATAAAAGCAGTAAAAACTTAAACCAATCTAAATCAGCCGTCCTGTCACAAAAACGAAAAAGAAACGAAATGGTGTTGCTTTGTACAAGCACATTAATTCTCTCATTCCTTTTTAGTAGTCTCTCTCGCGATAAATTCAAAACTCTTATAGCCTAAGTACCCAATCGAATATATAGTTCGTTTAAAAGGGAAGGTATGCTGGTCAGAATATTTTAAAATGAAATCGCTGTTTTAATCCAAGATTGGCAAAACGTCATTCTTATTAACTGCCTACCTCGCTATGTTGAAAAAGCGTGTTTATTCACATGCTAAGCTAAAGTAAGCTCTACTTGAAATCTATGCGACAAGTCACTTGTGCAACAGTGCGACAGAAAAAAAACCGTTTCCATATAAATTCGTATTTCACAATATCATAGATGCTGTCATCACTGCGATGAATTGTCAAAAACACGCACTTGCGGTCGTATCGTATACGAATTTCTTACACGCGAAGAAACTGCATTTCTTTAATGGCAACATTAGTATGTTAGTGCTATAGAGCATTTTGTATTGTTGCCGTAAAATGCGTATTGTCGTTTTTAACATAATTTGAGTCTTTATAAACGTATTGGTGTATATCTATTATACATTTCTATTATTTTCAATTATGGTTGGATGGAACAATAATATTTAACAAATATAGTTTGAATACGACAATTTTCAATTCTTAACAATTATAGAAAGTAAAAGAAAACGTTTCAATAATATACATTTTCGGTCAAATAAATAAATAAGCCGATCAAGGAGAATTTTGCAAAAACATTTCCATAAATGAACAATAATGTATGAAAACAAAGAGGTGTGTATTATCATTTTTACGTTGATAATAAACTAAATATATGTTTTCCTCCTAATGGGTGCTGATGAGTAGTATAGCGACTACGAAACAGTTAGTTGTTAACAGTGAAAGTTATAATATAGTATGATTGTCATACTAACATTATGAAAACTTTTACCAAACATAGGGTTAGATGATGTAATATGGTTCTTGGATGTACTCAGTTTAGCAACGAACATTTTAAACTGAAACTATCTTACTTGGTTGCCCGCAACCATATAAATCAACAATAGTATGTTGCCCTATTATTATATTAAATTGGTATAATTTTTTGGCTTACCACGCGCACACAGGTCGTAATTCTTGCCACATGTTTGTAGCCATATAGCCAACCCCTTGTTTAGGAGTTTAGGTCTTCTAATTCCTCCTGTATGCAATTTCCCAGCAATCAATGCAATCAATGCAATGGAAGACAATGCTTAATAAGTTGGTACGCCGAAGCCCACTAAGAGCATCAGCCCCTAAACCAACTCACTCGTCCAACCATCGCCCTGGTTCCTTACAGTTCATTATCTGTTGAAAGCCAACAACACCTCGGGGGGCTATTAGCCCCCGAATAAAAAAAATGCATCAACGGTTATCAGGGGTACGTCTTTAGGTTTAAATCAAAGCCAGAACGTTCCGGCCAAGGTAGGCATCTCAACCATGATCACCCGGGTTGAACTGCAAGCAGAACCACCTGGAGACCATGCTGAACCCCGTTCTGCCAATTTAAATCCTTGGGTTTCGGAAACCAATACAAAATAAGTCATGAAGCTTCCTAGAGTTTTATTTGCTACCCGAAAAAACAGTATGCCCTGGTTTAGAATACGCCACGGCAAAACCTATTCCCCGGGGGAAGAGTGACAACCCCGAAAAGTATCCACTGCATGTATGCCCTGGTTTGGAATACGCCATGGCAAAACCTGTTCCCCGGGGGAAGAGTGACAACCTGGAAAAGAATTTGTTTCACAATTGAAATATAATTAGCTTAAACACGTATTACTATTATTCTTACAAAAATTCGTAAATCATTGACAGCCGAGGAGAAAACGATTCTTTGTGGTTAGTATAAGCTTTTATAGATTTTGTTGAAGATATCTAGCTATACATTTTGTATTAAAAAAATCTACTGCATGTTGACATATTTTGAATAACTAATATTCGGTAGGTTTTTAATACACAAAAATACACAATTTGTTATTTGACTGCTCTTGTTATAAGTTTGTACTGATGAGATTTACCGTAAGTTATTATAATACTACACTTTGATGTCTACCACTAATCAAATTCTAAATTCTTTCTGCGATTGAATTTGAAGTTCGAATCATTGAATAAAAATAGAAGAAAAAACTAGATATACTACAACGATTATTTAAAAGATGCAATCAATATTACACGACCTTTTGATTAATTTGGTATTAAGTACGTTTTGAGAGCATATATCACAATCATACATCACCATGCAAGGTCCTCAAGATTAATCGCGCTCACATATTTATAGTATTATTAAAACTTAAAGTTTTACGTAAGCCAAATAAAATTGATCGACTACTTAGTTATACGGGTGCAAATTTTAATAATAAAAAAAATGATCTAACCCCATATCAGAGATTTTGAACATTTTATTTGGTGTTATACAGAAATGTAATGGATTTGCGTCAGCGTCTGCCTTAAAGGCCTAGACTGGCGGCAGATGAATCCATGGTTAAGCTTGTTCACGACACACTTTCTCCCCAATGTGGTTTAAAAGGCTCACATAGATTGGAACTTTTTTTAATATGTTTGTAACTAAATGTGCAAATCCCTTTCTGAAGAGTTCGGGTCTTCTAAATCTTCCTGTATGCAATTCCCCAGTCAGAGGAAGTCTAGGCATCGAAGGAAGTTCATAAAGAGCATCAGGAATTAACCAACTCATCCGTTTTTCTTCCGCTTCTAACTCCTTACATTACAGATATCTGTTGGAAGACAACAGTATTTCGGGAATTTAAATTAGTTCCCTGAAAACTGGCCATTCACCAACACTATCAGAGAATACTAATGACCTCTCCCTGCGATTTTAAGTCCTAATTACAGCCAAAAAGTTGCAATTATGATGCAAGTACCTCAATCAATTATCAGCATCCTGGTGCTGATTTCCGTGCAGCCAATTGGCCACTTGAAATCAGAAATCCAGCAAAACAACCAAGTCACGCTTGGGCTTCTTATAGTTTCATTTGCTAAGACAATTGAAGGTCATCTTTGTCTCTATGCCCAAGAAAGTAGAGGCCCCGCCAAGGTTATTGTGTAGTGTGAACAATTTAACTTAAGCTATGTTGGAAAACAGACATGGCATAACTTGGATTGCGCGCGACAAATACTGTAATTTATCTGTCAAAAATATATATGTATAATTATGTACAAAAGAATTCCTCCCCCCAAAAAAAGGCGAATGGCCAAATCATGCAAACATTGAGAGACGGGTTAAGTTCTCATTTAAAACTTTTCAATTTAATATTCAATTCTTTATCTTAGCATTCTTTCTCTTCCAAATATAAGTTGTGTTTTATTTATTTTAAACAGCACTGATTTGTCGGTCAACTCTTTAGCCAGGTACTCGTATCAAACTCACAATACTCAATGACTTCTTGTTAGAGACCAGAACAAAAGAACGCACAAAAAACACTTTAAAAACCCATCACAAATGATTTCCAGACCAATTTAACATGAGTTTTTTTATTCGAAAGATTTGGCGGTTAAAAAGAGAAAAAAAGCTGTGTGCCATTGATTAAATTGGGCATTAAGTTTTTAATTTTTTACTTTTTCTCAGTAGAAGACTGCACTCGCTTCAATGCGTCCTCCTAACAGGCTCCCTGTGAGTTCGTCTGCAGAGTTGATAGTTCAAAAGTAAGAGGAGAAATAATAAAACTTAAAAAATTGTTGCAAGTTAATATTATAAATTGTTTATGTGGTGATTATACTTTTTAAACTTATTTTAAAAAATTGTTTTTCTTTATTTTCACAGCTTTTTATTTTACTCTCAATTTTTTAACATAAATGCATATCGGTTTTCGATATCAAATTTTTACTTTAGAGACGTACTCGTATAGAGAAATTTTTAAAAAATTATTAGCCAAGCCATAGATTTCAATTGCATTCGAAAGCGAAATTCTACCCTTTCCGCGAGAAAATGAAAAACTAAAAAACTTCGGATTGAAATTATTTTTAACCTCAAGACGTTGTTAGTATTTTCTGTTAAAAATTATTTCATGCCCAAAAATTTTTTAGTTTTCCGTTTTCTGCATTGGCAAAAACATTGATTCCGTTTTCAAATGGCATTGAACTCGTGTGACATGAGTGTATGTATGAGTATAGTTAAATAAAGTAGCTCACTGATAAACGTGTTAAAGAAAAATGCGGACGCATCACTGACGCATTTAAAAAAGTAGTGGCTATTTTTTATACGTCACCATTTATACGTCACCGCATGTATAGTTTAAAAAAAGATTTTAAAATATGACCCTTCTATGCGCGTAAAGCTGTTAAGCGGGATATATTTAAGACATAAACAAAGCATATAAACTAAAGAATCTGAGTATTCGGAATTACTTATCCAATGTAGAAAAAAATTTTAAATACAAAATTTAAGGGCCACCCAGCGAAAACTTGATAATGTGTTGCACTTGCCTAAGAGCATACTTTTAAATATCATAGTATTTACCGCCTGCATTACTAAGAACTAGTTAAGTAATAGCTTGCTTAATATCTGTTGTGTATGTACGTAGTTGTTCTTGGCAAATATGTACATGAATATGTACAATATTTACAATGAAAATTGAAAAAATGAATTTGAGCAATAGTTGGATTTGCTAAAACCTAAAGACAAGGTGATAGAAATGAGTTTAAAAATGTCTGCAAAATGTAAATTGTAGTAGATCAATATTTGTGTTTATAAATTTTACTGTTGTGGCAATTTTACTATTCGTGTTATTTGTTTGGTTGTCATTACGCCTTACAGGCTATGGTGTAAAAGTGATGTTGGCATTACATATGTGCTAGCACGTTCAAATGTATTATCTATAAGTTTTAAAAGTTATAAAGCTATAAGTGTTTAACACCAGTTCCGTACGTTAAAAATTAATTTTATTGGATTTAGTTTTTAAGAAAAGTATTGATTAAAAGTGATACTTTTATCATAAAGAGCTTTTTGAAAAGGCACAAGCACAGAAAGAAGCATTTTTCAGTAGATATTGTTTGTGGGAATGAATTTATAAAGGTAACATTTATACCATGATTGAAAGTCATGTCTTTTTTATAATTTATAAAATTATCTATTACAGTTTATGCATTTAAACAAAACATCTTCAGCTATTCTGATATTTTTAACGGCACCAACTTGTAAATCAGGAACTTATAAGCAATAAAAAATTTAATGGCTAATAAAAATAATGGCTTCCTAGAGCAAAAAAAGCTATCAAAAAAATTTTTTTGTTTTAAAGTTTTTTGGCTTTATTTCGCTAAATAAGCGTCCTAGAGTACAAATAAGCAAAAATTGGTGCCAAAAAAAATTTTTTTTTTTAATTTGTTGGCTTTATTTCGCTAAATAAGCTTCTTAGTGCATAAATTAGAAAAATTTGGTAGCAAAAAAAAATTTTTTCAAAAAAAGTTTCTAGACTTTATTTCGCTAAAAAAGCGCCTAGAGCAAAAACAAATTAAATTGTGATATCAAAAAAAATTTCTAGCTTTATTTGACTAAATAAGCGTCCCAGAGCAAAAATAAGCAAACCAAATGTTTTTTACCAAACAAAAATTTTTTTCAAATAAAAGTTTTTTGGCTTTATTTTGCTAAATAAGCGTCCATAAACAAAATTTGATACCAGAGAATAAAAAAAATAATAAAATAAAAAAAAAACGTTTTTTCGTTTTATTTCGCTAAATAAGCGCCCTAGAGCAAAAATAAGCCAAATTTGGTACCTCCAATGACATCGCCATGTTAAAATAATGAATTAAAATGGAAAAGCTGAAGTAGTGAAGAATGTGTTTATCAATATTTTAACATATTACTTTACAATAGAAATTTTCGCTGGGACAGTAAGTATCACAACCTCAGTCGTTTGGGGACCGCTAACAGCATTTTTTTAATGTATACATATATACTCGTAGAATACTAGATAAAGCTCCTGGATTTCTTCTCATTTTCTACGTTGTTTACAAAGCATTTTCTTAGTGTTATTTAAGCAATCTCTCGTTAACGTTCGAGATCGTGTAACAGGCTCTGAAAAAAATTTAAATTACCACTGTATGTATTTCTGTGTTTGAAGTTTTATTTAAATTATTACCAATAACACCTCGTTGGAGCAAAAAAAATATTTGGTCCAGCACGAGAAAAAAAAGGTAAAAAAGAGAATACATAATTGCATACTTTAAGCGCCGTAAAATTATAACCATGCAGACAGAAAAAAAGTCCAGCAGACAGACAAATTGACAGTTGAAATTTTTTTCATATACTTGCATTTTTTATTGCTGTAGTTGTTGTTTATTATATTGATGTTGGTGTAGTTAGTTTTAATGTTACTGCTTTGTTCACTCTTACAATCATAATTTGTTAATTGGTTATTAAGATGCAACCTGATGATGCAAAGAAAAGATTCTTCAGCATGAAAACAATTTTATTTTTTGCCTTAAAGAAAATACTTGAGAAGACAATGAATACATATGTATGTACATCCCCTCTTCGTGAATATCAAATGCTGTTTTTCCCCACCTTTTTTAATGGTAATGTTTTAATGGTATGCCAAGATAAAAATAAAAAACTTTGATAAAATGATGCTTCATTAAATAAAATGAAAATGTGTAAGAAGTGATTTAAACAAATTAATTAACTAGATGTTATTTTGTCAATTATAATTCTTGTTTAGTTTATTGCTTATACGCCAGGGTAATAATGAATAAGAGGGGAAAGAGGTCCGCGTATAAAGACAAGTACAGCTTTATTGCAGAATTAAATTTAATTATTTTACTCTTCACATTGCTTTTGCAAAAGAATGTCTTTAAGCTGTTTCTGTAAAGATTTGAATTAAAAAAAAAAATTTAATTCGGTTCAATTGGTAAACAAACATTTTTTAAGCAAATTCGGTATTTTTTCTTTGCTTTAGAAAAGAAAAGACTAATAATTTTTGAATTGCCAACTAATCAACTTTTTTATTCTTAGAAAAAAATCCACAAAAAAATGTAGAGGTTTGCAACACGTAATTAAAAGCTAAGTTTTCAATATATTAGGTATACAACTTTGCTTCTGTCGTTTTGCAATAACTGTAACGGTGAGTGGTAGTCAAAATTAATAAATAGTTTGTTTGCTTGTGGACAGCTGCTTCGAAGGCAAACACGAAAGAAATTTCTGTACCACATTGTGACTGGGAATGAAAAATCGGTTCATTACAATATCCTAAGCACAGAAAATCATATGGGCTTCGCAGCCAAGCTTCCACGTCTATGGCCAAACTGAATATTCGCGGTTCCAAGGTCATGCTCAGTTTGTTTGCGGTAGCTAGTATGAAATATCGACATATAGGCAGGTGGGAAACATAAAAAAAAGGTGGATTGGTTTTAATATTAGGAGCTAATATACTAAATAAAACTCAATTGTTTGTTGCAACAGAATATTAATTTATTGAATTTTTGTTGAAGTTTATAGTTTTTAAATTAAATTTTTAGTTTTTATACATTTGCACACCGATTTGAGTTCAAGTTTGTCCTTTCTTAAGAAGGATTTTTGTACAATAAAGCAGACGGCAAACGCTGTACAAACAATGCGGGCAAATAACAGAATGCATATGTGATTCAATATGAGATGAATATAGACAGACAATAATTCAATGGCTCGGTGGCTGAGTGGTTAAGGCATGATACGTCATGATCCGAGTTCAAATCCGAAAACGGGTGCTTATGAGTAGTGTAGCGACTACGAAACAGCTAGCTGTCCCCCAGCTATAAAGGTTTGATTATTATTTTTCTTGTATTCTCCAATCAAAAATTATTGATCACAGCAAATTTGTATTGTAAAAAAATTCCTCTTAAGATAAACTTAAAAAAGGAAAAACTTGAACTAAAACCCGATGTACAAATGTACAAAAACCAAAAATGTAACAGAGTTTCTATAGTTGTAAAAAAATCATTTTTTATGAAATCCAAAGTGAAAGCATATTTTACATGATTTCCTTCAATAGAATACGCAAAAACAGGAGGACACTCCAGTAAATTTGCAAGTGTAATAAAAAAAAATCGTCCAACCTAGAATAGAGTCATTTAGCAATATGAATAAACAAATTCTTTATTAATAAGAAAAAAAAAAACTTCAAATAAAAAACAAATGAGCGCAGGCCGCAAACTAAGAAATATACATAAACACATACATACATCTGTACATAAAATAACAACATAAACAAAAACTCAGAAGACAGCATAATCTTAAACATTATTCTGCACAAGATCAGACGGCCGCCAACCAACTGATCTGCACACAACAACTTCGCGTGTTAGTGTGAAATTGTTATTTATCATTTACGCAGAATATTTAATACATATTTGCAAAAAGGGAAAAAAACTCAAGTTTATTTATATGAATGTAAGAATTTGAATGTATTTTGCTCCATTCAGCCCGTTTATGGTGATGCGGAATTCTGTGCCCTGCTCGTTGCTTCATTTAAGTGGAAACACAATATCCATAAGTTTTATTAAAACTCATTTCTTTAATTTTTTATAATCTTTTAAGTTGCGTTTGTAGTTTTTTTCTGTTCGTTCGTTTTAAGCTTTTAAAACAAACAAGTATCGGCGTGGGAATTAAAAGACAACACAGATACACACTGGTGGTGGTGGTACACCACATCACACAACAAACAGAAACAGCCCCAACATCAAAACAGATGATATAAATATACATCTGTATGTATATACAAACGAGTGTAAATATGAAATGTTTTACATAATATGTCACACGCACACATTAATAAACTATGCCGCACTCCGCGTTTTATTGTTTAATTAAACCGAAAACCCTTCTTGCTGGCGGCTGTTGGCAACATTTGTTTCTTTTTCTTCAAATAACAATAATATACATATATATTGACAAATGACATCAAACTAAGCTCAAACATATGTATGTAAATCTATGCGAACTTTTTGTGCAACAGTATTAACCATAAAAAATAAAACTGATTTTGGTAATGACAAAGGTAATTTATTAGTTGCACTTAATTTCTTTTTTAGTGCACATAGAAAAAATATTCTAAGAACAACAACATCCTAAAGTTGAATTATATGGTTGTTATATATAAGACTCTACTGATATCATGCACCATAATTTTGTGAAAAAAAAGTCGTATAAATAACTACTCGTATACATTCTGGTGCAAGATTGTTATATAGGAAGAGACCGTAGTTTTAATAAAAGCTACCATGTTGTTGTCCTACTCAGCCACATGATTGTACTAACCATCCATTTTTTTCTCACATATAACCATATTACTTATAGAAAATATCCCTACTAATGACATAAATAGTTTTATTGTAATAAAACCATATTTTTGTCATAATCAGCACAAATAATGATAATAAATTACGGCGAAAAGACGGCATATGTATATTTTGATAATATGTAAAAAAAAAGTAATTAGGAAAAAACCATCGAGTTAATTGTACATGTATAAACGGTATTAAAGGTAGAGCTGCGCCGGATCGTTCTTTTTAGTGACCGATCACTTTCGTTCAATTACAATAAACAGACCCGTTCGGTCATTTTGTTCAATCATTCATTTTGAACGAACAGCAGCAATTCTTATTGATGCTTAATATTACGTTCTTTTATCAAAATAGTTAGCTATTTAAAATAAATAAAAAAATCAACTAAATTCTTGAAACGAAAGGACAAAGTAGCATGAGCTACTGTCGAATTAAATGCAGAAATAAATATTTGTAATAAATTCTAAATCCTTAAAATTGAAAATTTAATGAAAATTTCTCCACCCATTCCTGGACATGAAGCTCAGTTATATTGTATAAAAGCTAAATTAGAATGGACATACGTATACATGATACAAAAAACAAGGTAGCCGCTTCGCTACAACAATACAACAATAAAAAAAACAACAAGTATTTTGTTTGTGTAAAAAGGCGAATTCACACTTACGCTGTCAAAAGTAGTTGATAAAGACATGTACAAAAATTTAAATGGCGCCGAAAAAGGTAAACAAAACTTGACAGAGGAAGTGCCGCCATATTAACCGAATTCGCCTGAATTCGCCGATGCATCCACCTAATAATGAATTCGCCTTGATACGTATATAAATACATACTTTTCTTTCTGCTTAAAATATCAACTGAAACAAAAAAGCATACAAAAAGAACGAAATTGAACAGTATACTACCAAATGAAAAGAGGTCAGTTTAATGACTAGCTCACCTCTTTCACTCAATCCACTCAATTTAACCCGTTCATTCATGATGAGCGCAGCACTAATTAATGCACAAATTTTCTTTCTTGCTGTTAAGGAATCTGTTAACTGTAATAAAATAATTATATTTTTTAACATATTGTCTGCGATTTTAATTTTAAGTCATATAACCATATTAATATGTTTGAATGTAAAATAGTATAATTGATTGCAACAATAGTATGGTTAAAGAAGTTTAATAGCTGTAAAAATAGTGTGGTTGGGTACAACACAAATTTGGTTGGTCGAGTATAGTTATGTTCGTAACAGTTGGTGATACGTTAAAGTCTTAATAACAAAAAACAATCTGCGTTCATGTCATTCCATAACATCAAGCTGTTTTGTTGTTTATTAATGAAAATTAACAAATATATATTTTTTAATGTTAATATACAAAACAGCTTTTTGTTTCCAAAGAAATACTCAAACTGAAAGAAACTTATATACATATATACACATGTCAGCAACTAGTAAAAAAAATATCGTTAATGATGAGGACAGTACGTGGATCCTGTAGACTTAGTTCTATTGCATTTGATTTAGTGTATCAAACTTGTAACAAAAACATATAGCTCCTATATTTATAGTCATATCTAAGAAAATAAGCTTTTCGTGTTAACAATGCAGCATTGTTCACAGTACTACATTTTATATTATGTCAAAAACTTATTCATATTACTTTTAAAATTTTTCCTTTACGAGATATTTTCTAAACAAATTTCCTAAGACTTGTATGGAATCCAAAAATTTGAAATGTGTTTTTCTCGAAACAAGCTTTTCTTTTAGTTATGATTATGATGCAATAAAGGAGCGATATGTACGCGAACATTGGGTGTCATAAAAGCTATTATTACTTTTGAAATACTTTCATAAATATTATTACTGCATTCGACCGTATCTTCAAAATAATAGGCGGCAACAATATAATTACCGAAATGCAAACAATAGCACATGTATACCTATGTATAGTAGAACTATGACTAAATCGATAATGCAGAATTTTTAACCGTAGAATACAATATTATCACTCTTATACACTGAAAAGAAATCTTAATCTATCCATACTCAATCAGAAGCGGTGTCAAAAGTATGATCAAGTACCGATTACTTGATTCAAGTACGGATTATTCAAGCACTAAATTCGTGCTCTTAGACATCTCTCAGTCCCTCTCAAGTCAGCCCCTGCTGACTTTTTCCTCCTCCCAAAACTGAAGACACCGATGAAAGGAAAGTGTTTTGCTACGATTGATGAGAAGAAAGAAAAATCGAAAGAGGAGTTGTTAGCGATATCAAGAAGCGCGTTTCAAAACTGTTTCGAGGATTGGAAAAACCCTGGAATAAGTGTATTATATCCGAGGGGAATTACTTTAAAGGGGACAAGATAGTTATTGATGAATAAATAAATACTTTTTGAAAAAATTTAAAATAACGGTTATTTATTAGCAATTAAATAAAAAAAAATTGTTAAGGAATTTATCTTGAAGTTTTTTATCTACGAGTAGAATCTGCTACTGTTTACGAGTAAATCTGCTCAGCACCAACGATTTGCTTTGGAGCTCAGATTGTATATACTTTTGATTTGACAATTACTACCTGCTGGTGTAATTTGAAATTAGTGAAAAAATCGGATTCTGGCGCTAAAACATCTTATTCCTTTATTTTTTTATCTGGGACCAGTACTCAGTGGATGATCCCTACATATGCCACATATGACCCCTACATTTTACTGGAACTAGGAAAATAGGTTATGATGAGGACGAAAGAGGGAGTAGTGTTCGCGGAGTGTTAACAATAACAACACGAAAGACTAAAACAAACTCGATTGCAGCATTTAAAATGTTGGAATTAAATTAGCTAAAACTGATCAGTGTCCAGTGTACCGACTCTGCTCAGATTAGCAAAATTTAGTCCAACACCTTCCACACTACAAGGTAATGACTTCTCAATAAATTTAAAATTTTATACAAATATCTTAAGGGACCATTCATTCCTTTACGAAAAAGAGCTATTCATTACTCGTATGACGATGGCATGTCAGTTTTGCCAGTAACTGTAAGTTTGGATTGTTGCTATTAAACGCTTAACAGACTGAGATGTTGTTCGATAACAAATGACAAACTGGTATTTTATTAATTAATATACAATTGTACTTCTGTTGCTGAGAGGTCCACTGGCTTTCATTGATTGAATTTCTTTAGCTTTTTGTTTTGCTACAAATTCTATCGCAAACTGTATTCAAATGCTAAGAAAATAAACAACACAACAATTTTTGAAGAAATCTTCACGTTGGGGATCTGTTAGAATTGTTTGTATTTATAGCAGTATACATACCTACATACGAGTACTTGCATGCATACATCCATACATATGTATATGCATCTACGAGGAGATCGTTTATCCGCACATAATTTCTAAGAAAACTATTTGAGAATAAGGCGCGTCTTTTCTTATTCCTTGATTTTCTGCTGTTGTGGCTGTTGCTGGCAATTCATGTTTGCATGTATGCGCACATACATACATACATACGCGTACTATATATTATTTTTTGTGTGGATAATTGTAGTTGTTTTATTATACGAGTAATTTCTGTTGTTTGTTGTCTGTCTTCACTTACATCCATCCATTCGTACATATGTACGAGTACTTATAAAATGTGTGAGTCGTTAGACTTTGTTGCATTTAGTTTGCGTGTTTTGTGGATGCTGTTTGGGGGGGAAATCCCTATCAAGTAACAGCTTGTACATTACAATTGCAATTTATGTTCTTGCTGTTGTTGCAGTTGTTGTGTATGCAATACAGGCTTGTTTGTGTCTATTATTAAAAAAAAAAATTATTCTTTGTTGTAGAGTTTTTTGAACTTTAGACAAACGCAGCAGAGTTTATTCTTGGAGACTTTGAAAGTATAGGGGGGTAAATTCTTAAAACTTGTTTCACTTATTTTGCCCCCTCTATTTGTTGTCTATTTAGTTGATTTCAATTGCAAGAGTTGTATTGGGATGACAGGATGCTTTGCTTTATTTTTTCTGTATAAATATTTTTTACCCGTTCTGTTTTGTTATTTTAATAGACCATGATTAGTTGAAACTTTAAATGATCTTTACCAAAGAGTTGTTTGGTTTGTGTTCAAGCATTTGCTGTGTATCTATCTATTCATTTTGGGTTTGTTGAACTTGAAATTTTCTTGTAAATAAAAGGATGTTATTTAAAAGGAATTACATGTATATATTTTATAATGTGTAATTTAAGATCATTAAAAAATGTTGTTTTACACCAAGGGAAGCTGTACTGTACCTCGGTCTGCCAGTTAATGTTGCATTTGGAATCAAATTGCTATAAAGCACGTAAGACTTTTCATAAACCCACTGCAACGATTTAAATAGGATATGCAAGTACGTGAAACTGTGTTCTTTAAATATCAATTTATTTTGAATTAAAATCTTGTATGAAATCTTAAATTTTTTTTAGCTTATAAAAAACGCAGCTAAAGATTATTGCCCATATTCATAAAAATTTAAATGAATTTGAAATGTGTTTTAATTCAAAAATTCCATAGAAAATTTTACTAAAATTCATTTCAAACACGTTTTAATTTTTTTATGGATATGCCTTTATTTCTACAGGTAATTAATTAAGAAATCAAAACTTCTTTATTTTGATGGGTTAAAAGATAACATTTGACGGTAATAAAATAGCTACTCTACAAAAATTTTAATTCTTGTTCCTATTTGCTTTGAACTTTATTAATTCAATATTTGCAACAAATTCCTTCAGCTTAAGGTCCTTTTTGTTTTTTGGTTTTTTTTTTTTTTAATTTTTGATGTATTTTTCAATATTTTGTCTTCCTTTGGAAGACTTCTTCAGGAAAATATGTTTTTTTGTGTGATAAATTCAATAAAAATTCAAATAGTTTGAAAGAAATTTGAAACCAAGAAGTAAAAAATTTTTTTCAGGAAATACAAAATTATTTCTTGGGATATTTTAAAATAGTTCAAACATAAATATATTAGAATACTAAATCCCAAAAATTTCAAAAACCTTATTTTGCTTATAAAATCTTTATACTGGCAACGCTGGTCAGTTCTTTTAAACATAAAGATTAATTTATGTAAGCTCAAGTTGAGCTTTAAAAATTTCGATTTAAGAAAATATGTGAAGCATTTTACATGGCAATGGAAGCTTTCGCAACCAAACTGAATGTGAAATGCACCGTTGACTAGTTTTTGCACCTTTCATTGTATGTTGCTGAGTTAAGCCGTTTTTCTCAACAATGTTTTGGCGATCCTTGGTAATATACTGTCTTCAACAAGCTTCCTTGGTAAAACGTTAAAAATTTAATGGTCTTTTATTTTTCTCTTCCAGGCAAACTCTTTTTAGATTTTAACTCAGTACAAAAACAATAGGATGTTAACAAATTTTTGGAAATAAAAATGCCTCAATAAGAAACCAAAATTCTCATGTATGTTTATTTTTTAAGAATTACATCCCTGCACTGTAGTTTGAATTTAATTTGAGCAGAAATAGCTTTCATAACCCTCTTTAATAGAAAACGTAAAATGATTTTGGATTAGCGTGATTCTATTTATTTATTTTTTTCCTTAAAAAAACATTTCTGAAATGCATTCCTGATAAGATTCTTCAAAGGAAAACGTAATATTTAATAAAATCCTGTTGAAATTTTTGTAAACAAGCAGGTTTCTCGAGCTTTCTAATAATTACACTACACAACAAATGGCCAACAAACTCTATATTCTTTAATGGATTATGATCACCTCAATTATCATAAGTATTCTTTTACGAATCATGTTCAAAAATTCTAAATTGTTCCAGATTTGAGTTCTGATGTACTGCTTTAATATGTATAAAAGGAAAATTAAGAATAAAACCAATTTTTGAGTTTTTTAAAATTTTTCAGAATTTTTCGCTTTTGCTCATTTATTTACTTTACAAGAATTATTTTATTACAACTAGAAAACACATAAAAACCGCTACATATATACATATATGTAAATATATATTTTTTGATTTAGCATAAAATAATTTATAAAAATAAAAAACAATAGAAACGTGGCCATTTCAAAAGAGTTACAAAAAAGGTTCTTATTTTTCGATTTTGTTGTTTTGCAATATTATTTTTCGGTTTTTTTCACATTAAAATAAAAGACATAAAATTTTTACGAATGAGTGTATTACAAATGAAGTGATACAAAATAACTTGGCCAACTATTTCATTTTGTTTTGTGGCACGGCATCTTCACACATCTATTACGCTTAACAAATTTTAAATTCATCTTAAAAACCCATTCATTCATTGTTTTCATGTTAATTATTGAATTAACAGCCAAAAAAGATAAATGTCATACCAGCCAAAAAAACAAAGAAAGTCGGCTTTTGGCCTAAGATAAAAAAGTCTTGAATAAATATGTGTTTAACAAAATTAAAAGATTTGCTGTTTATGTTTAGAACTCGTTCGCTAGAAAAAGAAGCAAAAAAAAAAAGTGTTCTAAAATAAATGTGAATGGAATTTCAAATTTTTATTGGTTATCTAGAAGGCAATTTAAAATAATAAGCCCAAACCTATGTAAATACAAAATAGACATCATAAAAATTTGTATCCGTAGTAAATATAAAATTGTAATAAAATTATTTTTTATAAAATATATTCTTTTAAATAAAACGACAGCCACAATTAACCCATTAAATTAAAGCAGATAATAAAAATCTAAACTTGCTCCTGTATCTTTTAATTTCTGTGTAAAAAATTAATAAATACTATACATACAGAAAAACGCTCTTATTGTTAATAATAAAACAGCAATTACGGATTAACTAACTCTGGTCTGAACTGTTATGGAAATTATGCTTATGGAAACATTTTGTGCAGGTTATTTTTAGTTGTTGTTCTTTTTTTTTTGGAGCAACCACAAATGAAGCCCAACCAACCAATAAATATCAAATAACAAACAACCCATCCTTAAAATAATGAAAACTTTTACAACTGCTTTTTTTTAAGTATTAATATGTCATCTGTAAATAATACTTTGATAATAAACAAAACAACTCATTGACTCTCATCTGGACAATGGTCATGTATTAATAACCTTGACAGCTTTAGCCAAGTCCCACTGCAACGGAAGTCATTAAGGAGTTGCGAAAAGTGTAAAGAAAACCGAAACACATACACATAAAGGGGCCATAAAAATAGATAGTTACAGAAACAATAAAACAACAACAATAGCAATAATAAAAACATTAACAAACTTAAAACAAAAACAAACAAGAAAAAAAAAAGCAAATTTAGTTGTACAAAAGCTCAAATGTTGGAACGTCTCGGTCTCTGCGGGGAAAACATGATCACAATCGAATTAAGTTCGGACAGGCAGGCAAATCTTTTCAATGTTTATAAACAACTTTACAAAGGTCCTTGCTCTCAAAATATTATGTTGTTAAGCCTTCAAAAAAAAAAAAAAGAAAGATAGAAAAAACACAGTACATTCAACACAATTTGAATGTGGGCTCTATTCCATAGGAAACAAGTTGTAGGTTAAAAATGTCTATTATTTGAATAAAGTCACTCAAATTTAAATTTTATTACCTTTTTATTACCACATATTAAATTCAATGACTCCTATTGATATAAAAACTTTATTTTGCGATAATTTTTTTCTTTTTTTTTAATAAAATTCACAACGGGCAGTTCGAGCTCACACGAAACACATAACATCAGTAGTATTGTCTCACAACAGTCTAAGCCGAGATAAGATCAAAAAAAAACTTGTTCAGAAGAAATATCAATGGTGAGTTATGTATAAGAACAAATGAAAACAATCAAAAATTTCGTCAATAATACAATACGAACAAACATTTCGGCATAAAAAAATTTAATATTTATTTACAATAAATAATTTTTTAATTTTCAAAATTTTACTTAAGCTGTTATGATAAAATGCGAAAAATATACGGGTATACTCGTATGTTGATTTTTTGTCTGTTTTTGTATTGTTCAAAGTTTTTATGTGTGGAATATTTATGTATGTAACTATATAGTTGCAAATAAATTTGCAAAGTATAGGATGCACAGAAAGGGCGGACGAAGACCTTATACGCACGATGGTATTAACAGTAATTTGTTGCGGCGCTGTGACTAACTGTAGCGACCTATGCCTTCGCATAGGAAGCTGCCGCGTGGTTAACAACGAAATACCTCAATAAAACTGACGCAAAACTCTCGAAGTCCAAACAACAACGACAAGCCTGACGCGATAAGCCCAGAGCTGCTTTACTTACTGTGGTGTGTGGAATATAATATCAAACATGTTCGTTCTATGGCACATAACAGAAAAGTTCTGAAAATATTACTGGCGTATAAATCGGGTTGTAGCCTGTTCTCATAGACAACAATACAACTTTTAACACAGTCAAATCGTACGCTAAGATGACCTGAAAACTCGTGGCGTGCATAAATGGTAAGATCACCTTGTGTTGTCGTATTGAAATCACATGATTAGACTACATGTCGTTCTCCAATTCATTCAGAAATTTATATATTTACCGAAAATAGTGTAAGTGACCAAACTGTCTATTATTATTTGCCTTCGGCTTCTGTTTGTACGATTGCATTCGCGAAATACTTCAAGTAATGACCTTGATATTTCCTGTATATTTCTAGTGACAACGACGCTGCTTTCATTACATCTTCAGTGTAACTGTACCAATAGATTAATTCAAATTTATCTGTTACATAAAATTAAGGGCCATAAAATGAACGAAACTACGCGAAATTTAAATATTCGAATTTCGGTGTACACCACAGCTCTTTACTGCACATATTTATTTATATATCTGAGTACTAATGTTTCTTCTATTTTTAAACTTTTTATTCACTAATATTCTATACACTCCTTTTTTGTTATTTTATTAAGAAGCTCTACAGCGAAAAGCTTATCGTGGGAAAGATAAAAACTCCCCTAGGATAAACCCCTATAATTGATTACCAATTTAAATTTCGTCTAAAATTACATAATTTTTTTTTTTTTTTTTTTTTTTTTTTGATGCCAATCAAAAAAATTATAAACAGCTTGTTTTCTATGTTTCCCAGCTGTTTATATGTCGACATTTCATATGAGCTACCCTAACTGTTTAATAATAATTCTATCAAAGTGTAAATTTAATTTGTGTTTTCGTGTGTGAAAATTTAGCAAAATTATAACAAAGAAAAAAATAAGTTTACCATAATTAAAATTTAAGCAAAACTTTCCGAAAAATTTAACATTTTGGTAATTTATCAAATACAAAATTTTAAAAAGCACTAACAGTGCGAGTCGCACCGACAACGCTGATATTAGAATAATCATTAAAACAAAATAAATAAACTATAGAATATTCTATTCTACTTCAAGTTTATTCTATCTATTTCAGTTGGTTCTACTTGTGTGTTGTTAAACGGTTATAAGGCAGTATTCGTTTATGTGTTTAAAACGTTTCGGCATTGAAGTGTTTGTTTTGAAATTTGAAAGCAGATGATGAATAGTAGTTGAAAATGTTACGATGTTTTGTAAGAAATTGTTCTAGCCCTCTATTGAATAACTCTCAACTGCTCTTTAAAATATTGGTTGTTGCCCATTTTAAGCAAATGTCAAAAAAAAAAAAAAAAATATGAATTATAATAATATAATAAAAGACCTTTCTTCGAATTTTATGGGCTTTATAACTTGCTTACTTTTTGTTCTAGTAGTTAACAGAATTTGTAAACACAAGTTTGTTTTTCTTTTACTACGAAAACGTTGAACGATCTTTTGTAGCATTCCAGATAAGCACCACTAGAACTTTCAATGATTTTGTTATAGTAAAACTAACTTAACTGGTTTGTAGACAACGAAAACCAAAAGAACATTCTTCTTCTTTTTAAGCAACTAAAAAGCACAAGTCACGACATTTAAGTTTTAAACAACAAACATCCTTTCAATTCAGATTTCGCCTCCTCCCTGCTGCATCGTTTTCTTTAATTTTCGTTTTCGGCCCAGTATCTGTTAAAGCGCTTGTTAAGCTGCGCGAACGAACTCCTTGTTGTTGGTGGTGTTTGTTTTTGTTGGTGGTGTCTCTTAAGTATGAAGTTTGTTAATGAGTCCTATTAACATTTTGTCATGCTTTCAACTTTTTTGAGATAAATGTCCGATGTATCAAGTACGAAAAAACAAACAGACACAAATTGAAAAGAATTATGATAGAGAAAATTGAATTTAATTGGTTCGTTTGCAGAATACTCGTACTCTCGCTTGTTACATACTTCTTTCGCTGGTAATTTTGACGGTCGGCTGCTTATTTTATCATCTTTATTACGAGCATCTTAATCTTGTTGAATGAATTGTAATTTGGCACAAAGCAGATACAAAAATATAAAGAAAATTCAGAAAAAGCGAACAAACGGTTTTAACCGAAGAAAAGCTTGCATTTGTTTATCCCCATTAATTTGGGGTATTTTTTAAGTGTTCGTATTTAGTTTTCTGTCATTGCCGAATAAACTACTTTGCGGAGTTTTTAAATTTTTTAAAAACAACTTTCTTGTCACTTTAAGTTCCTGAAGCGCCTTTTCTCTCTAAATTGTATGGAATGAAAGTTGCCAGTAATAACTTGAAACAAAATATTTGAACTAATTTCTGCAGCATGATGTTATTGACAGTATGTTTTATTTTAAAAACAGAGCAATTGAAGCAAAAAATAATACAAAATGGTTATAATTTACCAATTACTCTACGTTTGTTATGTATCAAGCATGGCTGGAGTCTAGAATTAAACCGAATATTCTGAATCGGGGAAAAATTTAACTTTCCCATAATTTGCTGTAAATGAGTATAAAGCCTGTTCTTTTATATAGGAGGACCCAAATAAAGTTTTCTCGACAGGGAGTTAGAAATGATTTTAAATGAAAACTATCAGGCATGTTCTTAGAAACGCAAATCGCTTAAATTTAGCGCTTTCGATTTGAAAACGGCAAGTAGGTGTTCTGGCAAACGTATAACGCATGAAGTATGGTTTTGCGGTTTGAAATCGCCAAATAGGTGTTAGGGAAACGCATATCGCTTAAAATTAGCGACATCAACTCGCACGTGTATATTGGAGTGAACTGATTGAAAAGAAAATTATTCACAATTAAAACTTAATCACCCATATTCCTAGAGGAGTCATCGTCATCACATCAAGACGACATCAAAAAACATTCGGTTACACATTCGCCTTCGACACCAATTATATGTGTATTCCTTGATAGGCCTTCGGTATTTCCTAGACCTAAGCGGTAGATAGAACCTGTCGACAACATTCAATTGTTTTTGGCAACGAGTAAATAAATGAGAAAATGTTTGTGTCGACTTCATGTGACGACGATGACGCCTTATGAAATATGGGGGAATATGTTTTCGTTTTATTTCAACAAAAAGTTGATACAATTTTACACATTTTCAATTAAAAAAACCAAATTAAAAAATGTCTTTATATGTTGTAAAATTTTTTCGTTTTCGTTTTATATAACTACCACATATGTACATACAGTAGGGTGCAAAAATGACTACATGTTTGTATATTGTGCTACTTTTATTCCATAAAAAATTTTAAATACTGAATCAAATTCAAGTTTTCTTGTTTTATTAATTTATAGAATTTTTGTTGAACTTTATAAATTTTAAATAAAAAAAATATTGGTTTGTACATATGCATGTATGTAGTCGCTACGCTACTCATCAGCACCCACTGGGATTTGAACTCGGGTCATGACGTATCATGATCTGCTGCTTTAACCATTCAGCCACCGAGCCATTTAATTATTCTCTATCTATATTCATCTCAAATGGAGCAAATTTTAGTATATACGAGTTCTTTCATTTAAGTTTATTTTTCTCTAAGAATTTAATAATTTTAATTGTTAAGCTATTTTGTTAAGTAATAAATCACAAAATTAATTAAAAAAGAAAAATTGGGTTTAATCCACTATTTAAATTTTTATGGAATAAAAGGTTCACAATATACAGACATAGAGTCATTTTTGCACACTACTGTATATACGTATGTAAAACACATCTTGTATTTTTTCCAGAAAACGCACGTTCGCTAAAATACCTAAATGTGAATTAAGCGTTTTTCAAAACGCTTTGCAGTTTCACATCGCGCGTTTCGTAGAGCGTGGCTGTATAGTTAAAAAAATATACCATGAAAATTTATTAGATTACTGTTCCCGCAGACTGTAATTTTTATAATATAAAATTTAAGTAATGGCTTATGTATTGTATCTTTATTGTATGATTTCTTTTAATATACAATTTCTTATATCCTTTTATTAGTGCCAGTTCACGCACATCAACTTTTGCCGCGCACCTTATGGTATTTTCATGAACAAGGAGATAGCATTGTCTATTACAATAACAGCTTGTGGAAAACCTAAAAGTTTATGTATATTTCACTTATCGTTGGATTTATAAAACAGATCGCTTTTGGCACTCGGTAGTTTTAATCGCATAAAATATGGGTTTGTTTTAAAGATGCGTTCTTACTTATGTGCTAGTGCTCTCGTAAAGGTACAAATCCGTATGTCATAGATGTATTCGTTTTAAATATCGAACAAGTTACAATTTTATCAGTGTATGTAAACAGTGGGATTGTAGCCACACTTGGTCTGTTAAATAACAAAACATAAAATTAAAATTTTGTTGTGAAAGTATTCAAAACTCATGATGTTTCATGTGTAAAATGTAACAAAGATTATTGCAGATATTTAAGAGGCCGGCCACGAATCACGATTTTCTCAACAATGTTTTTCTAAATCAATATGCAAAATAAAACGGGGCGAAAAATATTCAACAGCAAATTGAATTAAATCAAGACCAACGAAAATTGAAATCATTTTTACTGGTATTTGAACTTCCTACACGTAAAAATGTTCGTTCGCGTTCATCGACAATGTATCGTTGTTTACGATTCATCGCCGTCATTGTTTATACTATGTAAAGTATTTTGTGAACACCATAGTGTTATGAGGAGGAACGCAAACTTATTTAATATATACTACAAAAAAAAAAAAAATCATAAATAAGGATAAAAATATACGAGTTTGTACACTGTTTGTAGGTATGTATTTTGAGATGCTGGTTCGTTAAAATTTTTGCTGGAAAATATTTAAGTTTATTGTAGCAAGGCGGATAAATAAACAAACATGCGAACAAGTTTGTGTTAAATTGCAATATTTTAGTGCAGTGTCTTGAATCTACTTCATTCTTCCATAATACATTTTGTAATTGAAATCGATGTCGAAATTTATGTTGAGTTCTTTTTTTTTTTTTTTTTTGTTAAATATTTGCGAGTACATTTGCCGCTCACTCAACACACTAAAAATGTAAAAGTATACAAAACAATTTCTTGCGATTTCCCAAAGAAGGGAAATTTACTTGAAAATAAGAAGAAAATTAAATACACAAAATTAATAAATGAAACCAATATGATATCGCCTAAATTCCCAACTGCAACGAATACCTTTATGTTCGTCAAACAGTTCAGACGGAAGAAAATAGAAGCGAAGCTAGTAATAAACATGTACTTGATAGAAAAACCCCCAATTCCAAGGCTGGCAATGGAAAAACCCAAAATCTAATAAAAAAAATATATTCGTGGTCACCCGGCCGAATACAAATTCCTCAATTACTAAAGGGCCATTGTCTTTGGGTTTCAATTATTCAACTTTGGCTAACATTACAGTCTTTTTTTACATATATTAAGCTAATTTTACAGCACTTTTAATGTTTCGAACTATTGCGAAGCACAATGTTATTAACACGCTTATCAGCGATGTGCTGAAACTCGCATTTTGCAAAAATAATGTGAGTACGATTCGAAGTCACAAAATTGGTGTGCTGAAAGTCGCAATCACAAAAAAATTCGGTATTTCAACTCGCAAGCAAATGATGAAGTGAACTAGCTTATAATATGAAAATTTATTATCAAACCGTGGAACTGGAAGCGTCTAAAAAAAAATTTGACTTGTTTTTATGTATTTTCATCAAAAAAACTTAGAATTTTCATATATTTTAATAAAAAAATTTGCAATTAAAAAATACACCTTTTTTATTGCATTTGTTTACTTTAAAAATGGCGACTTCCCATACCCAAAGCAAGTTCTGCCTAATTTTACACATATGTTTTTTTTTTTTTTATATTGGACCAGTACTCAGGGGATAACCCCTACATATGGAGTGCATTGTACCAGAACTAGGAAAATAGGTTGTGAGGAGGGGGAAAGAGGGAGTAGTGCTTGTGAACATTTGACTTGAACTTTCCAACGTTATAACAGACAGAAAACACGTCTGCAGGCAACTTATTCCACAGACGAAGCGTACGGCTGAAAAACGAATTCTCTCTGTAATGCGTAGTGCGATTCCCCGGGCAATCGACCACAAATGGATGAGCTCTAGACGATGAGCGCGTGCTAAGTAAAAATTTGCGAGTTTCGGGAACAAGATCCCTAATCTCGTCAGAGCAAAATCCATTGTAGTAACGATAGAACAGAGTAACGCACCCCACACTGCGACGATGCTCCAGTGAGTCAATAGAGTTGGATACCCTACTGTCACCGATAAGCTTCTTCGCCCTCTCCTGCACACGGTCGAGTAACACCAAAATAGACTTTGAGGCACCGGCCCAAACATGAGAGTTGTATTCCATTTTCGGTCGGATGTAGGTGGTATAAATAGTAAGGAGGTCGGATGAAGTGAAGTACATCTTACACCGTTTCAAAAAACCAAGGCACTTGAATGCTTCTTTGGAGACATGAAAAATGTGTTCAGTCCAGCGAACATCACACTGTATCTTCATTCCAAGAACATCAAGAGCATCCGATTCCTCAATATTTATACCATCCATGAGTACAGATGAAGCATTTGCGGTCGTTTGTTTGTGTGTTAATAGGCAACATTGGATCTTACGAGCGTTAAAGGTGACCCTGTTTTTACGACCCCATTCGGAGATTAATAGAAGATCACTATTCAGTGAATCATTCATATTTAGCCTCTTGGCAGCGATCTCTGACAGGCTGGGCCTATAACTAAAAGAGTACGAGTGACAAATGCTGCTGTCATCCGCGAAAGAATGGATAGGGTTGGAAGTTTGATAGAGAAGGTCGTTGAGGAAAATAAGAAATAGAGTAGGAGAAAGAACGGAGCCTTGCGGTACCCCTGAAATAATCTTGAACTCGTTTGATGAGACCCCATCTATAACAACTCGTATAGTGCGGTCTCTGAGAAAGCTCGATATAAATCGAGAGAAGTCATCACCGACACCAAAAGCAGTAAGTTTTGCCAGTCAAACAGCAGTAAGTTTTTAGTCAAACAAATCGCGCGATCTTTAACACACAGAAAAATTTGTCGTAACAAGTGATTTTGCGTTTCTCAGCACATGGTTGTATATTATAGTTTCACCAACTAACTAATATAAGTATGTATGTTTGTTTGTTTGCAACATTCGAAACCCACGCCATATAAGTGGTTATTAGATATGTAGGTATATAAAACTGTATATACAGTGTTGGCGTTTTAGAGCGAAATTTGGAGTTGTCGTATTGATTTTGAGGAAGTGGTGGGATTTTTGGGATTCACGAAGCCGATTTTGGGAATTCCAAAAAAAAATCGGAACCTCTTCTCTAACCGAATCGGGACCAGTTTTTCATATTCGGTGCGCATTTTGGCCGTGAAACGTGTATTTGAACTATTAACGGTAATTCGATTTAGTGCGAAAATTGAAGTTGCCATATTGTATCCGGGCACGTGGCGGATTTTGGCGTAATTTAAGAAAAAGCTTAAATAATAGTGAATGGAAAATTTTAAATTTGATATCGAAGCGTGTTTTTTAATTTTTTACCCTGTTTATAAGTTCTGAAAAACAAAGTGCTAACTTAACACCACTGATACATCATCACAACTTTTATTTAAATTTTTCTAAAGAATAAAATATTTGCGGTATCACTTCTAAAAAAATATTTATTGTTTGTTAAGCTTTTATAAGACAAGTTTTGTATAGAAACTTGTGCTATAAAAGCTTAATAAACATGAAATGTTTTTTATAAATGAAATAATAGAAGTAGCGTTATTAAATGCCGCACAGCACTGTCAACTATAATAAATACCACAAAAAAACATGAGCATTCAAATAAGTGTAGACAGTCAAGTCAGGTCTAATATGCTAGTGCAACTAACTAAATTGCACTTGAAAATGTCACATAAGCTAAATGGCACTCTCATCTTACATCTCAGCGCAACCATATTCCTTTGGCGGAGGGAGTTGGACAGAAAACAGGGCAACAAGGTATTGTTTTGATATTTTGCAAAGTTTGTAAATATTTTGAGCAAGTTAACGAATTTCTCATTGCTCTTTGCAAGTCTACAGAGAATATAATGTTGCAAAAATAACAAGCTTTTAGACAGAAAAAAATGCACTAGCAAAATCCCGTTTAAACAAAAAAGGAATAACATAAGCGAAGAAATTACTTGGAAAATGCAAACAGAATCCCCAAAAAGCCAAAAAAAAAACGTATTGTCACCGTGTTGTCATGTATATACATATTTTTTAACAAAATCTTTTATTTTTTACAAATCATTGAAAACCTATGAACGTACATATATTTTTGGTTCTATTTTGTTTAAAGAATATAAAAATGCAAACTGCTCGTACACAAATTTCCCAAAACTTTCATATCAAAAAAATGTTCAGCATCGCAAAAAAAACCGGCAAAAAAGATAAATGTTGCGATTTGAAAGCACTGTTGTCACATATAAATGAAGCTTTATTCACTTCATGGTTTCGGAACAAATTTTGACGTTTTTTGAAGGCGAAAGAGAGATAACTTCATTCGGAAAATTGTAAACTTGAATTGATTTGCAGACGACGCCTTTCGCATATTTAGTACTTGGCGTTGCCACTTAACACTCTTCTTATAAAACATTTAGCTGTCCATTTCTTTTCGAAATGAGCCTTTTAATAGACAACAATAAATTATAAAATCGTTTATTGTTGTATAACTTAACAATATTCGTTTATTGGAAACTTGAAAGACTTTCAATACTTTTGATGGGATTCACAGAACAGGCTTCAACACCGTAAACTGTTTATAAACTAGAAATTTAGAATATTTAAAAAAAAATTTTTTTCAACCTAAATTTCGTTTTCCTCACAGTATAGAACTTATTAATACTTGACATCCCCTAAAAAAGAGCTTATGATAAGCTTTCTTGCTTTTTTGCTGCTCTTGGCTGATGATAATGTCGATTCGGCTAGTCACGACCTTCTCTCTCACTCTCCATCACAATGGCCACATTTTCTTTACGTGCGGCAGAATAAAATCGAACTGACCGCGCGCCACCCATTAATGTACATTAAAGGCTGAGTTACAAAATCCGTCTTACGTCACCCTTTACTTCTTTCAACTGCCAACTAGGTTGACATACTTGTTATATTATTAATCTTATCACATTCCACACATCTCCGCCAACACGATTTGCAATTTCGAGCATATGTTGAGTACTTTAACAAATATCAGTTGACTTTCAGGTTTGTACTCTTCTGTCTTTTTACGTTTTGATAAGTTGATATCAATCACCAATGTATTCATTAACTTTATATGGTATTAACTTTTTCCGTCGTTACGTCAATATCCGTTGATATCTGCACGAATGACATACGGCGCTTTCTATGTGACAGTCTTGAGACTCAATTTGCGAATGGTGAGTCTTCCAATGAATAATAATGGTGAGTCTACCAATGAATAAGTGAAAAATGTACTCGTATAATAGATAGTTCGCTAATACACGCAGAAAA